>OX243886.1:12848063-13448063 GCA_945859645.1 Amphipoea oculea | reverse complement strand
AAAAATGGCTTACCTTGCTGGTTTACAAATAAAATTGAAATATATAAAAATGTATTTATTGTGTTATTTTTGCCACCAAAATTCTAGGAAGAAGAATAATTTCAAAAGAGTTTTTTACTCTGTATGTTATAGTCTCACCTTGATTTAACCTACAAAGGCGTGACACAAAACAATGCATTTTCTATTGTTGCGTGATATCTGGGAGTTGAATAAATTAATTTTGAGAAGAAGTCTTTTTCCAAATTCAACTCCAAAATATTTTATTTCACATAAATATAAGGGCACTTATGAAACGTCAGAACCTATGTGCTGAGTTCCTATTGTTTATTCCCTAAGGAGAAGAGCCGGCAAGAAACTCCACTGTTACCCTTTGACTCTTGCCACTCTTCAGTGCAGTAAATTACATGCTAATAAGCCTGCATCATCCCACTGCTGGGCAAAGGCCTCTCCCCATGACTTCCACCTCTTTCGATCCAGGGCTAAAGTGGACCACTGGTTGTTTGTTTTGTCTAGCTTGTCCTGCCATCTTCTACTATTATTATTTTTAAGTAATTTTTAGAGTTTCGTTCCCAAATACAATGTTAATGACAATCTGTTCATGAAACATTTTTGTTCATTTTAGAACACTACATATTAATTACATCATGTTATTTGATCAGAGGGATTAGAAACTACTGTTTTGAAAATAAAGATATTCAGTGGAATACCTCTCACAAAAATATTTAATTCCACCAAATAATCTAAATAATAATAGCCGCACAGGTTGATCAATCAGATTAAGCTACACTTGCCGCAGTTGGTCTGTGGATGGCTGATCATCTTTACATACGAAGACCCCTCTGTGCCTCGGAAAGCATGTTAAGCTGTTGGTCCCAGCTGTCAATTCTGGGTCTTTGATAGTTGTTACGGGTCGGGTTGTCAGAAGCCCGAAAGTCTGACAACCAGTCTTACCAAGGGGTATCGTATAACCCATTAATTGGGTTGTGGAGGTCAGATAGGCAATCACTCCATGTAAAATAATGGTATTTAATTGCATTCGGTTAGACTGGAAGCTGACCCCAACATAGTTGGGAAAAGGCTAGGCAGATGATGAAATAATCTGATTATGGCTCAGAAAGACAGATGAAGAGGTCAGAAAAAAAATGTTATTTGCCAAACATAACAACTAAAATGTCCAAATTGTGCCACCGATCTTACCACAAAATTACATATAGGAAAACTCCTGATTATTTCTCTTAGTAGTAAAATACTGTGATTAGTAAAGAACATTATGAGTATGACTCACTTGCTCAACCACATTCATTGAAAAGGCAAACATAATATAACAGCTAAACAAGTCATAATACTAGGAAATGCATTTAGGCGTCACTACAATACGAGTAGGAAATAGAGAAACATTTTAAATAACTGTTCTTTATCATTTTTTACTACAAGCAATCAAAACAAATCTTGTTAGCAGCCTTACACCCTAATTGCGTAACACATCATCAATCTGAATAATTTTGACGGATATTGCTAATCCATTGCTTCATATGTTCGAAAAATGTGTCTGCTCAGCAACGTAAATAATGCAATGAATTTTATTGAACTGTCAAAATGCAAGCCATTGCTATTGATAGTGTGTTAAGCAATTATCCCGCACTACTCAATTTTTTTGTTTGGGACTGATTTTTGTACTTACTTAATTATTATTTTTATTAAATAATTGGACTATCAAATCCACATTTGTTACATGGTCCTCTGATAGTTATACTGGTTTATTTTAGTAGCCTAATTAATACCTATTCAGGCCACATTCCACAGATAAAGTAAGTCTACCAATAAATTGAAAATAAGCCTATAATTTGAATTGCAACAAACCATTTACCTATAAGTTTGATTATGACATAGGACTTAACCACAACACAAGTGGCAAAATGGTGGTCTAAAATGTTTTTTCAAAATGGCGCGACATTAGGTATGCCAGGCTTCATATAAAAATCTTAATCACCTTTTATATGGAACTTCGTATTTATTTCCGATGGAAATCCCATCAGACGCAAGGCTTGTTATTAATATAAAAATCTCTTTATCCGCAGATGCTCTGAAAAAATGTCAGGCGGTAACTCAAAAAACAAGGCTCGGTCCAAGAAGCAAGAAGGATGGGAGGAAGCTGGCGGGGAGTTCTACCAGGAACTGTACCCTGGAGGGGAGCAGGAGCTGTTCGATAACCTGCAGAGAGCTGATGCTGCTAAGCTGGCCACGCTACTGCCTTCGAAGCAGGCGAGAAATAGTGAGTTAACTTTTTTGATGTTATTGGTTCTTTAGCCAGCAATGAAAAATAACTACAGGGTGAAATTAAATTCATGGGCATCCTTTTAAGGGGCCATTATGAACAACTTTTACTATGGGACTATACCAAAAATCGCGAAAAAAAAAGCTGTTCCTTGCATTTATGTTCACATTACTCGTCAAAATGTAGGGAAGAGCTGATTTTTTTTCGTGAATTCAGGTTTGGTCCCATAGTAAAAGTTGTTCATAATGATGATTACAATGACCTCTTAAAAGGATGCCCATGAATTCAATTTGGTACGGTCAGCAAAAAAAATTGATTACCTACCACTGCTACTCTCTCACATTATCTAAATTAACACAAAATTATTTGATACTACCATTTGTCAAATAATTTTTCAGCATTTCATAACTCCTTGCTACTAAACTAAGGGCGGATTTCACGCTCTTGAACGCAGTTTAGACGTGCTGATCGCGTTCAGTTTAATTGGTGGAATTAGTATTAAGTAGGTAAATGATTACTATACCACTAACGACCGAACCCAATAACCTATTGACAGATCGCATTAGGACGTTAAAACCAGAGACAGCTAAGTAGGTTTTTCTACCTCTAGTATGAGGTAAAATATTTATACAGGTTGAAATTTTAAACACCGTTATCCTCTTAAGGTTATTGTACTCATCATTATGAATAACTTTTACTATGGGACCAAACATGAAATCGCGAAAAAAAAAAATTTGCGGTTAGCATTTTGACGAGTTATGCGAACATAAATAGGTTTATAGGGAATAGCTGATTTTTTTGAAGTGAAACTGCTTTACGCACGCTTGACTTGGGGAGTAAGCTGGCGAACGCGTGACGTAACGTTACGAAAAGTGTGATCGGGCGAGGCGAACGGGAGTTGAGTGGGGGATATAAGCAAGAGAAATCAGTGCGCGCGCACATTTTCTTTCTCTCTTCCTCTCATAGTCAAATACGTTTGAAGTTTCACCAATCACAACACATAATCAAAATCAAAAGTTAATTATGAAAATTAAGCTGACAAATAGCACTTTTCGAACGTCAAAATTACATAAGACAGTCCCCCAAAACGCCCGCCCTTCACCACGTCCTAGTGCTTTAGCTGGGGAACGAGAAGTGGCGTAACAAACTCCCCAGGAATATGCATACTAAGAAATTCAACTATATGTGAGTCATTTCTGTGTTGCTTGTCTGCAACCGCCTGGTTAATACCGGCGCCGGCGGCGGTACCAGAGAAGCGACACACACATTAAATATGTATTGTCACTGATCGAAAATAAAACAATGCCAACTATTGTTTACAAAACATCCGGATATTTTTCCCGTGACAGTCTAAATCTGAAATACATCAATAACAATATCTCATTCCTAACTGTTGCCCGTATCTTCGTTTGCGTGTATGTTGTATTTTTAATAAAAATATCCAGTTTGTTGAGAGCAGTGGTAACAGCCCCGACTTACGAGTTGTAGGTCGTGAGTTCGAACCCAGGCGCTTTACTTTGTATAATTCTTCACCACTGCTCTCAAAACTCATCGTTTTGGGGGTTTCCCAGGGTAAAAGAAATCATGGCGGAGAAGAGAAAAATACGATGCAGTAACCTCGCATGGCGATCAATGTTTGAGCCCTTTCTGCATTAAAAGATTAAACCCATACTTACCCAAACGTAAGAAAAGAGTAAGCTGAAGGAAGTTCTTTATTAGTTAAAGTAGAAACAAAACCGTGAAGGAAAACGTGAGGAAACCGGCATGTCCAAGAAACAAAAATTCGAAGACTTGTGACATCCACTATCCTGCACTGTCCCAGCTGTAGGAACATTATAGTTATACTTTTTCAAGCACAATCATGTGCTATACAAGTTGAAAAAGTAGCATATTATGTCCTTCTCCAGGTCCCAGGCTACCTATCTGTCTTTCATTACCATCGGTTTTGCCGTTTCGGAGTGAAAAGGTAAAAGCCAGACAGACACTACTTGAGTTACTTCTTTCGCATTCATTATCAAGTACCTATACACATACAAGTATAAGTAGGTTATATTATACCTGTTAATAGCTGATAAGGAAAACTTAGTTTTCTAATGATATTGTCCTTATCAGACAATAGTATAATCTCTATTACTTATATCTGTAATCACAGTTTTATTTGTCTACTGACATCAATCGAGGGGAAACCTGCCTTAAATCCTCCTAAGTTCCTAACTGCGTCAGTATAATCCAGGTATTGGTGCTAAAAGATTGCCTATTGCGCATTCCTGTAATGAACGAACAATGTGAGTGACAAAATTTCAATACTCAATCATTTATTGCGTTTCACAATGTGTACATGTGTGTGTGTGTGTATGCGGGACTTACCTGATATCTCATTATCACCTCGGCCGAAAGGCGTTCATTGCAGGACATAAGCCTCTCCAAAAATTGCCTCAATGACGTGGCCTACACTCAACCCATATTTGAAGTACCTTTTTTGTTTTCTCGCGGTGGAAATCCTCATCACTTCCTCTATCGTGGGGGTGACAGAGGGGCATGCCGGACTCTTACCGGCTAAAACCAGTGTTCCACCTCTACCTATGGCCGGGTGTGCGGGATTCGCATAAGCATTCACCGCTCCCCCGACTGGCATCGACCCGCTGATATTTGAAGTACCTACTTTAAAAGAGCAGACGTGAATATTGATAGGTACTAAATTACCTACGTAGTGAGTAGTTAAAATGGTAAGCTAGAATTGGTAAGGAGAATTCCTGATTGCTTATAAAAGCCCGAACTAAAAACATCCTTTTCCATATTCTAGTATTAAACTTCATTTACTCTTTTGTTTCAACAAAAACAGTTTTGGGACAGAAAATAAATGACGGTGTCTCATTGACCGATACCCATGGAATTATTATGTACTACGTACAACTGGAAGGCTTACTGGTAAAATCCTGTCAAATAAAATTGAACTCTATTTGTAAAACGATATCGTTGTTTTTAGAATATCCCAATAAACAGTAAAAAACGGGCTCGAGAGAGAACAATTTAAGCTTCGTTGTGTCTCTTTCGCACGATTGCCATGTAAAATATTTAATTCCTTTAGTATAATAAGATTGTGTAAGAAATGAAAATTAAAACGTATTATTTGCATAATATGATAAACTTATGTGAGTCGGTACTCACATAAGTTTATCATATTACCTGTAAGCGATATTAGGTAATTCATTTGAGTACATTATGCGGTCATAATGTAGGTACTCAAATGAATTACCTAATACCTATCGCTTACAGGTTTACTTATTAAGAACAAAAATAATTCTCACAATAGCACCGTAGGTAATTAGTAAATATTATAAATTTATTACTAGCAATACCGGTAAATATAGTTGTCATGTCAGCTGATGTAATTTAGTGGCGTCTTGTTCGTTGTTGTAAGTGTTTTATTTTTATGCTTTTGATGCGATTTGAGAATCAATGCGACTGTTGTTTTTTTTTAAATGGTGAATACTTTCTGTGGTGTGAGTGGGTGTCATAAAGAATTTTACCCTGGTTGTGGAATATCTTTTCACAGGTGAGTTGTTTTTGTAATAAATAGGGTGAACATACTAAATGTAAAATCAGAACCTAACAACAGTTTTTTTTTTCTAGATTGCCGTCTAATGCCGAAATAAGAAGAAAATGATTAGAGCTTATTCCTGGAAAGCTGACTGATAACTCTGTAATATGTAGCTTGCATTTCAAACCCGAAGATTACCTGACAGAAGCTCGGAAAAAATTAAACAAGCTAATTTACTGCTCGCTGCCATTCGATATTTGGGAGATATAAATATAAACGTTAGGTCTCTAACATGTGATGGCACTATCACAAATTTGAAGTCCTACGAACTTTTGGGTTGTAATTTTTCATTACAAAACATGAAAACATATATCGAACATCCTCAGAGAATTATAAAGTATATTGTCTATTAGACCCACCTGTATATATTGTCTATTATTTTATTTGAAAACGTACAAACATCCTTGCAACCTCGCACCGACAACAAAACATGTTCCTAACATCTATCTAACGCAATTAAACCCTCAAAGAGTGATAGACATAGATAGCTGTTTATAACATGTTTTGTTGCCGGCGCGAACCTGGAGTTAGATACTATAGGTAGTTGGTCCCATCGCCTATCGCACTGAGACGATCATCGCGTTCATCGCTATAGGTAGGGGCCTCCGTTAGAAAGAAACACGTCACGGCATGAATTATACTTAATAAGGGTAGAGAGAAGCACTTACTAGCATGTTTTGAATTATTTCTCAAATTCCCACCGACAAATCACCCTTGGGATTTAATGTTTTTTTTTTCCTAAAATCCCCACCACGACTTATATCAAATTTCAAGGGGATTTCAGGAATAAGTATAACATGAAAAATCCCCACTGGATAATAATGTTAAATTAAACCCCACCAAAGGTGATTTGTCGGTGGGGATAATTCAAAACATGCTAGTAAGTACTTCTGTCTACCCCTATTAAGTATAATTTATGACGATGAAAGCCAACATGGAAAATGATGACGTGAGTGGTCACTGTAATTTTAAAAATATACCTAGTGCCTACGATTGAAAATGTCATACTACTAGGTGCTGATGAAAAGGCATGTAACATAAAGAACATCAAGAATCGACGAGCGTGTATAGAGTAATTATAATTATAAGGTGGCCTAGTAAAATTCGATGTACCTACCTATTACATAAAATATGGTTACCCTACTTTGACAAGGACGGGTGAAGTTTTGAAACCTCTCTTTCGGCTCGCGTTTATAATCTGAGTGAACCTTCCAGTTGTACGTAGTACCTACATAATAATTCCATGCCGATACCAAATTATAGTATCAAAAACAAATGACGTATACGAGTAAGTACCAGACGAAATAGGTAATGACGACGAAGTGCCAATAACACCTAACTGACAAAGTCAAAACTTTACACAAACTGAAAAAAACGTTCAAAAATAGACACGTTGGTTTAGTTGGGAGGTATTTCCTCATTTTAATTTAGTGCTGTTGGTGTTGCAACTAAAAATACACTTAGGAGATTTCACTAAAACATGCGAATAACGCCTTTAAATTCAAAGCGATAAAAAAGTTAATTTCTCGAAAAATGTTTGTTAGGTATTAGTAAAGTAAAGTAAAGTTTAAGTAAAGTAAAGTTTATTGACAGTATAAAAGAACAAACCTTACACACAAATCCCAACAATCCTGTGATTTGTGAATACTAGTACAAAAAAAAAAAAAAAAATATATAATAACGTATGTCTAATAAATACCTGTGTATATGCGGTTGTTTGGGCTTAATTCACACTGACCTCCGTACTAGTAAAAACTGTATCACGGCAGGTCAGTCTTCCTCGTTCACAAACACTCACACACTTCCACACAATTAAAGATAATTTGCATTAGACTACTAAATAAATCACTGAATAATGAGTATGGCTATAAGAATACAGGTGATACTTAGTGGGTACTTTTTATCATTCGATGATTTGATGACAATAATTACGAGGGTAATTATAAAATATTGGTATTTCGCTGTCGATAAGCTATCAATCCCTTGACCACATCCTTTTAAACATTTGGGGAAAACTAAATCTCAAATTCCCGCTACGGCCATACAACAATTTTATTTATAAATATTATTTTCCTGTACTATTTAAGTATTTATACTTAACTAGCTTCTGCCTTCGGCGTCGCCCGCGTGTAACTATAGCGGAAAACCACAGCTCATCCTTTCTGTAATAACTATGAAATGTATTCTTCAAAGGAGTAGGTAAAAATATAGGTATAGTACCAACCTTCATGACTAGCTTATGTTCTTCCCAACAACAATAGAAAAACATCTTGTCATCCTGCATCATCATCTGCATCGCTTTTCCTCAACTATGTCGGGATCGGCTTGCAGTCTAATCGGATGCTGCTGAATACCAGTATTTTACATGGTGCGACTGCCTATCTGACCTCCACAACCCAGTTACTGGGTTACACGATACAACATAGGTAGGAGGTGGGAATTGCCATTGCCAAACCGGGCGCAAAGTCAGACCTCGGGTTGTTATTCAGAATTTCCTAATAAAAAAATCTAGGAAGAAGTACTGCCCAACCCCGAGATCGAACTCGAAATTTGGCGCTCATCAGTGACTCATGTCAGATGGTGACCGTGTGTGGGCTAAACGAACCACCTAGTAAGACCCAGATTGAAACGAAGATGGTGGGACGAGCTTGACTTACATAAGAAACTGCGGGGCAATTGCGTAACACTTTATCAATCGAAATCGGTTTCATTTTGACAGTTCAACAACATTCATTGCGTTATTTACGTGTTGAGCAGACACATTTTTCGAACTTATGAAGCAATGGATTAGCGATTGGCTTCAAAATGATTCAAGTGTGTTACGCAATTAGGGTGCTGGTATAAATTAGACGTGGGACGGGAGTTTATGGAAGGGTGTGTCTGTGTAATTTATATAGACAACTCGCACTTGACCAACAAATTTTGTATGCCAAAATATAATATAATTTTAATTGTATGAGTTAAAACTATGGACTAGAATTATCTATCTATATCTATACTTATAATAAATCTGTAGAGAGGTCAATTCTGTACATGAAATATATTTTCAAAATAACTATCAGGGGGTGATTAGTGATCGATACTGATGCCAAAAATGCAATCAGTAAAATTTTTGTCTGTCTGTCTGTCTGTCTGTCTGTCGGTCTGTATGTTCCTTATAGAAACAAAAACTACTCGACGGATTTTAACGAAACTTGGTACAATTATTCTTCATACTCCTGGGCAGGTTATAGTATACTTTTCATCACGCTACAATCAATAGGAGCAGAGTAGTGAAGGGAAATGTTGGGAAAACGGGAGAAGTTACTCCATTTTTTAAGCTTCCGTCGCGTGTGCAGCCTTAATGGTCAAAGTTACATAGAAATCATGTATGACGGAAATATTCTACATAAAATTGTCTAAAAAATATCCCGCAACAGCATATGTCTATCTTTTATGGTTGACTCACAATAACACGTGTAACTCCTGATAGCTTAGCAGTTCGGAGCATTCTGATTATATTTGTTTACTCTTGCGTTTATAATACTCTCACTCATCCCTAATTTAAAAAAGTTAACATTATTACCTATTCAATAAAAAAAGAATCATAGAAATCGGTATAGAAACACCAAACTTATACATGAAATAAGCCATCGCGGCGTCGCACGTCTGAATCATGCTATAAGGATTATTTTTGTGTAACGGTTGCCGCGCTCGACACAGGTCGCGGCGGGTATAAAAAGGCGGGAGGTCCGAGAGCGAGCCTATGCATAGATCAACATACTAATATAGATGGGTAACTTCGGCTTCGCTCGAGGTCGCGAAAGTGCTGCCATCTAGTAGTTGCTTCATGAACTAAAGCTACTGCACTACATACATACATATATAGCTATAAAGTGCAGCCGTACGTAGGGTACCCAGCTTCTAGTTATTAATTTGTTATATTGCATTGTTTTCATAAATTTGTGTTTTCAGGGTAACACAAATCTTGAAAACAATGCATGACATTTTTCTTAAAGACAAAAAAAAACAAACTCAAATTCAAAAGCATTTATTTCAATTAAACCAATTACAGGCACTTTTGAATTGTAAAGGGTCGGTCAGTCAGAAAGATGAAGCTAGTTTCCCATTCCAAAGCGCAGGTACCTATAGAGAAGAACGGGCAAGAAACTCCATGGACACTCTTTTAAATCAAAATAATATGGTTACAAAGTCTTGGTTACATCATTCATGTTAAAAATTATACATGTGAGAACGATATGCAATTAAATAAAATAAAATAAGCCATGGCAGCAAAGAGATGACCAGTCCCTACTGACGGCGCCCGTTCACGGACATGACGCATGTATTAGCACCATTCAGCTCAACCATTTTGAAGGGAGGTAAATGATCCAACACATGCGCCACCATCAGCGAGACATTTGAGTGAGCATGACATACTCTCAGCCGCCAGAGCACATTCAAGTCAATGAAAGACGTACCCAGTAAATGGTAGCTTTATAGTATGTACATAGTGCTCACACATGTGCTATGCAATATTATACAATACTAGGAAATTGAATTTATACAATGCAAAGATAGACTTACAATCTTCAGCGGCTCAGTATTTTCGAGTGTTAATCAATTAGTTGTGGTTGTGGAGCAGGACCAGCATTGAGCCAGGCATTTTTATCAGCGATGTAATCCCCTAACTTATAATAATATTATAAGTTAGGGGATTACAAACATTAAACGCACAGCAGGCAGGCATATTATGCCTGCCTGCTGTGCGTTTAATACAAGACTTGAATTTTGTCTCATTCAGTTGAAGAATGTGGGGAGGTATTTTGTTATAACAATGTTATGATTTTAGTTTTTATTTCGGGTCTTATGAGTTACATAATAATTATGAGCTGCCACTTTCATTTCATCACTTTCATCCCAAAACGTGGTTTTTCCAGATATCAACTGGTTCACGTCTTTACACCAATTGTTCAAAAAGAACAATATTATTTTTTTACCATATATTTTATTAATGAATTTCTATGATTCTCACATTTAATAAAATTGTAGTTGATATTTATTGATAAAACTAGTTCTAAATATGCGTTTATATTTTTGATTTGACATTTTGTCTTTAAAACTTCTGTAACTATATTCTCTGAAATAAAAAAAAATGAAAATGCTTCACGACTTGGGTAAGAAAGCCACATATTCTTTTATTTTAATATATTTATGATAGTCTTGCATTTCTTCAGACTCGAAATCATGTCTACAGGTTTGACAATCCTTATAAATATTTTTTTTTAAAAGATATATGAGCCACCCGCTACAGTATGCTACTGCTGCACATTTTTCTTTATTTTCGGGATTTGATAACAAATTTTGTACATCTGCATCCCTTATGCACAAGTGTTCCTCAGCTATTTCAAAATTAATATTGCTTGTTTCTGGTTGGGGCTGGTCCTCAGTTAAAATTTTTTTTTAATGAATGTAGTAGTTCAAAATTGTCTTCTTCACAATTTGCCCCAACCGATTTGTATGATGTTATATTACATATCAGTAGTGATTTATAAGCATTAATAAAAGCATGAGCACTTGGCATATTATTGCGGAGACCATGTGCTCTTACGGCCCCAAAGAAATTTTCTAAGGGGTCTTGATTAATATGGCGCAGCAGTATCGATTTCAAACCTGCAGAATGCAAATCCTTTGTCAATGCGAGAAAAGCTTCGATACTTTTTACCCAACTCGTTAAAGACGGCACAGTTGCTCTGTTACCAGTTTTAGTGATGAAAGTCATGGATTTCAATATCGGTAAACTTTTATACCACAAACTGTGATGTGGAGATTGCCGAGTTACAGCACATCTATAAATTTTTCCTAAGTCAGGTTTATGGAAATTGCCATTGACTGAATCGAACAATTTATCGAAGAATAAAATGAGATCGGCTGTATCCACACTTTTCTTCGGGAGTCTCCCTTCATCTGAAAAGAAAAAGTTTTAATTAACATTCATCGTGATTTTATGCATTGAAAAGGAAAGATTCACTAACTACATGGCCAGACTAAGGTTTAACGTCGTTACGTAACGCGTTAATGAACATTAATCACTAACGCAGAGCTTAGGCTCCAAAGAAAACAATATAATTTGTAGCTTCAGTAGTAGTACTGAAGCTACAAATGGAAAGTGCAAATGTACTGTTAGTAAAAATGATCAATGAAAAAACAAACCTGCCAAGTATCCCATAGTCAGGCCAACGGTGTTGCTAAACACTTGTGTGCAGTGTTTGACTCTCATTTTTGGTATAAGTTGAGGATAGACATGCTCAGCTGTTAACTTGGTCATAAGCTTAACCCCTCTGTACTTTGGTCCTCGTTTATACAATGCTTCTATGTGTGACCAGGAAGCTAACTTTGTTTTACCATCTTCTTTAAACTGTAAATCTTTCGTCAGTAGGTTATTTCTAACGCCCTTCATGAGATGAGGTGGGTCATAAATTGGGTAAATTTTTTTTTGAATCTATCTCAAAAAAGCCTCCAGGATAATTTTTGCCACATCTTAAATAATTACCTTCAGTTGCCTTCATCAAAAGGTTAAGTGCTGCCATATTGGTTGCACCTTGGTCACATACTGTTGCAACCACTTTTAACCCAATGCCATTCAAAGAATTAATAATGTTTTTTAATTGCTTGCTTAAATCTGCCGATTTACTGCTTCCTTTACAAAATGAAAATAAGATAGGTTGTTTGTATTTCTTACAAATACCCCTTATCATAAAAACACACACATGGTCACAGAATTTTTTCGATCTTTCTTCTCCATTATCAATAAAACTGGATAATGTCATTGGTCTTGTCATAAGATGGCCATTTCGTCAAAAATCAGACAGCAATACTTGTGACGGGCGGGCATTTTTTCTACTTTTTTTTAAAATGTTGCAATATTATTTCGTTGAATCCTGGCTTTAGATTTATTTTGCAAAGCAATTTCTCTAGAGTTTTTCGCTTGGGAAGTATGCATATCTGACCAAGTATTCGGTATGCTCTAGGGGAAGGCTTGTATAAAGATAAACAGAGAACTTTCTCATCTAGAGTAAGACGTCTCCCTGCAGGTTTCTTTGCAAACTGTTTGATCTGCATTGCGAAAAATATCTGAGCTGCTGGTGTCATTTTTTCTTTCACCATTTGATAAGCAGAAGATTTCATAACTTTTTCTGCCATCATCATTTGCATTCTTAGCTTTTTGTTTGTATTGCGAGCTTTGCGCAATTTTGCTTTTACTTCAGATATTATGTCTTTCAGCTTCTATTCTGTTGCAGTCAAAGGCATGGAAATCTTATAACACCCTGAAAAAATAAAAATAAAATTATACATTGGGTATTATTTAGAATATATACTTATAGAATATTTATTTTTAATATTCTAAAATAAATATTCTATAGGGGCTCGTGGCTTAATAATAACAGCCGCACAGGTCGATCGATCAGGTTAAGCTACGCTTGCCGCGGTTAGTCTGTGGATGGGTGACCATCTTTACATACTGAGACCACTCTGTGCCTTGGAAAACACGTTAAGCCGTTGGCCCCGTTTGTCATTCGTGGATCTTTGACAGTCGTTACGGGCAATTAGCCGACCAGATGTAGCCGTACCATTGCCCGTATTTCACAAAGAGAGAGTTGTCGTCCACATTTCTTAGATTTAAAAATTCTTACAGTACCCAGTCTCTACGTTCTAGTCCTTCTGACTAATCTTAAAAAGTACATACATGAATATGAGATGGATGAGGAAAGACTGGTTAGAGAGAGCACATGCAGAAAGGAATTGAGGAATAAGATAAATCCTCACTTCAACATTGTGAAGCACAGTTCAAAATATCAAGCAGTGCAATTATTCAATAAGTTACCACTATAACTAAAAAGCTTGATTTATACATCTGTATTAACCTTTTGAACGCCAGAGTATAAACGTATCGCCGTACCCCTGACGCCAGGCCACTTTAACAAAACAACACACACTTAAAACAACAAATTTCTCGATATTGGTGGTTTATTTATATTAGTTTCATGCAATACAATATAGACGGAAGCTTAAACTATTAAATTATATAAATAAAAACACACAAAAGTAATGATTAAATAGTTTATTTCATGATATGGTGCGACCCGTGGGACGTGTATTTTGTCATATATTTGTGACGTTGGCGTTCAGGGTAAGATTTCGTTTGTCACATATATGTGACAATGGCGTTCAAAAGGTTAAGGCAAAGCTTCAAGCATTCCTACTAGTTAAGAGTCTCTACTCAAAATCGATTCAGCGGTTTAAGCGTGAAGAGATAAAAGACAGACAGACAGACACACTTTCGCATTTATAATATTAGTGGGTATTATTATGAAGAAATTTGCAATGGCAACACTGTCCGAGTGACATGTCAAATTTCTGTTCCGTATTTTAAAATTAATTTTAATTAGTAATTAAGTAAAATTAAGGTGTAATTTTATGTGTAAACGTGGTATAATTGCATAAATACTCAGGATTATTGTTTTCCTGTAAATGGATAAAGTAATACACAGTGTTTGTTACACACCGGTAACCTAAAACCAACAGCTGACGTTCAAACTTCGGATTATAAAACGGGAAGTATTTGCTCACTTTTACTTTATAATAGCACACAATCGTCATTGTAATTCTGTTACACATCCTCGTGAAGTCTTAGAATAAATAGTTCGCTGAGTTAGCACCCTGCATTGGGTCTGAATCGCGTTGTTTACATCGTAGAAAACGAAACTTAGCGAAGATTCTGTTATTTTTATTCTGATCTTTAATATAATATACTTACAACAATAAAAACGTTCATGTTCGTTATTTTTGCATTGCCGTTATACCTACTGTAATATCATAAAAAAATATTTTAAAATCTAGGCAACCTACCCACATAGATAAAAGTAAAATCCTAAGGCTATAAAAATCATCCAAATTATACATACTATTAAATAATATAGCCTTGAAAATAGCCCTTTAAACCAATTTAGTAGCCATCCTAGTTTCTCCACTCAACTACAATAACTTCTCCCATTTTCCCTTTCATTTCCAACTTTATTTTACTTGTCTGTCCAATTTTTCTCACCGTTTCTTTATTCTAATTTCAGTAACATATCCTGAAACCATGCCTGTGATGACCCGTAAGGCTACTGCTCAGGAGATGGACCTTAAATTGAGAACGGCCCTCCAAAAACTTGAAGCAACACAACTCCAGTGTGACCAATTGCTACTGGAGAATGATGAAAGTGAGGAGGAAATAAAGAAAATAGTTGACAAAAACTCAAGCCTTAAACGGGAGCTAGTAGACCTACATCAACAATATCTGATTGTTGTTGATGAACGCGATCAACTGAAGGTAGTCACGGATGGTTTCAACAACTGTAGTAATTTGTATGAGGAGGCTTTAAGTAAAGTTAGGGACCTAGAAGATGAATTAATTCATGCTAATAGTCGCATCTTCCTGTTGGAAAAAGAAAAAGAATGTAATCAGGTTAAAGAAACAAACCATTTATATAATGAATTATTAAACATTAATTGTAACCCTCATCCCATAATAACTATTGACCTTACTGAAGATTCCTTGCTAAAACAGAATTATAGTTATAAATTGAGTCATAACAAAATGAAAAAATATGCAAGAATGAATAGAATAATTAAAAAATGTAATCAATTTAGGAAACAACAAAAACATTTTTCTAAAAATATTCCACTAAGGAAAGAACGTATTGATCTAATTAATAAATTAAATAATTATCAAATCAAATTAGAAGACAGCACAAAAATATATGAATTTGATACACAGCGCTTACAGTCTGACATACAGGTACTTGAGGGCAGACTTAGTTCCCTTTACATTAAATATGTGGGTTCTCAGAACCAAATTAAAGAACATATTCTTGCTGCTAATGAGTTAGTTATGTGTCAGTGTACTTGTCAGAAGGTTTCAAACCCTGTTGCTGTCCAGCCTGAGGCAACGGAGGACCCGTCCCAGACTGAGTGTTTGTCTCAAGAGTGTATCCTTAACCCAGATGTATCTGATATAGTACAGGATCTATCCCCAGTGGTACAGCTTGAGGTTAGTAGTTGTCCATCGTTCAGTAGTCATGATTGTTATAATTCAGTTATGTTCTCAGATAGTATAGGAAGAGGATTAGGTAAATTAATTAGTAACAACCTGAGTTATTCTACTCAAAACAATTGTATGCCAGGGTCAACCTACAAAGAAATAATGACATCAATAACAGGAAATGTATTTAACCCTAAAACCAACATTACTGTATTTGTAGGTAACAGTTCTAAAGTCAAAAAATATGAAATAACTGACTGTGTAACTGAGTTGTTAAAGTTAAATTGTAATAAAATAATATTGTGTGCTTTCCCATATTTTAAAAAATTGACAAATAGACAAAACAATTATATTCATATGCTTAATAAGCAAATGCACTTTTTAGTTAGTCATTACAGTGACAAGCTTGTCTATTTTGACACTAACAGTTTTGTAGAAACTTTAAAGTCGACTAGAGGTACTGTGTATCTGCCTGTTAGTTTTAGACACACAATAGCAAGGCTATTAGCTTTTTATATAAACACAGACATAAGTATTATGTCGAAGTCTTGTATTATTAACACCACAACAATTAGTAATAATACTAATAATAAGGTGGTTTGCCTAAATGAATGTAGCTCAAATGCTATAAATATGTATACAAATTGTACGAAGGAGGTTCCATTTCCCTCACGCACTATGAGCTCACTGCCTGGTGATGACATTGAAGTCTTGGGATTAACTCCGGATAATCATTTAAACTAGTTTGTAAGACAACAGAAGGTACCAGTAATAATATTGTAATACCTAACAGCAACAAGGTATCTTCTTGCTCTAAAATAATTAAATATCAAAAAGGAGATCAGCAGAATACCTTGAAGTTATTTCATCAAAATATTCAAGGCATTTCCTCCAAATTATTAGAAATTGAAATGTTTTTAGAAAAAACAAAGTTTGACATTGTTTGTTTTACTGAACATTGGTTAAAGGATTACCAAATGTTAATTAATTATGAGAACTATAGTGTAGGCAGTTGTTTTAACCGTAAATCTATGCTGCGTGGAGGTTCTTTAATCTTAATAAAAAATTGTTTAAAATTCAAGCAACGAAATGACATAGTGGATTTATCAATTGAACATTGCATCGAACTGTCTTGTGTTGAGCTAGATAAGCATGTTGTAGTGTGCGTTTACAGACCCCCTAATTATCAGAACTTTTCTGTATTTGAGTCAATAATGGAGGATGTTCTAGTGAAACTTGCATCCAATAACAAAGCCGCAATTATTTGTGGTGATTTTAATATTAATATTTCGGAAAATAATTCAAACAGCAGTAGATTATTAAGCCTTTTCAAATCGTTCAATTTATCCAATGTTTTTACAGAACCGACTAGAGTAACTCAAACTTCTGCTACTTGTATCGATAATGTTTTTTGCGATTGTGATTATTTAGATAAAGCCATCGTAAATTATCTGCCGTCTGATCATAGTGGACAAACGGTAACTTTTAAGTTTAAAACACCTTTGCAAAAAGTGCAAATACAATTTAGACCGATAACGACTGGTAAACTAAAAAGATTCAATAGTACTCTAAATAATAAGTTAAATGATCTGGGCCATGATATGGATGACGCAAATAAATTGTACGAGGATTTCTTTTCAGTAGTGCAGACTCAATTCAATAAAACTTTTGAAAAGAAAACAAAAAACATTTGCCCTAATTTTATATTTAGTGACTGGGCAACTAGAGGTATTAGGATAAGTAGGGAGAGACTGTTCGAGCTGTATGGACTTAAGCCCTACATTAATACTGATACTTTCAGCAAGTATGTTGCTACATATTCCAAAATTTTTAGAAATACTTGCAAAATAGCCAAAGCCCGGTACATTAGCAACAAAATCAAATCGGCAGAAAATAGAATAAAAACGGTTTGGAAAATTATAAATAACGAAACTAGTAGGAATAAAAAACGAAACACAGATTACACGTTGGAGACTTCACGTGGTGCCATAAGCTCTAACTTAGAAGTAGCTCAAGAATTTGTAAATTTCTTTACTAATATACCATCAAAAACGACGGAAGCCTTAAATTCCTCACCCGGCGTATCAATTGATTTATTAAGAGCGAACGTTCAAGCCTGCCCGGTTGAATTTCAATTTAAACATATTAACCCTGCAGTAGTAATAAAAGCTTTTAAGCAAATTAAGATCAAATTGACCGAAGATCTTTGGGGAATGTCTATTAAAGTATGTACCTCCATAATTGAGACTATTGCGCCTTACTTAGCCTTAGTATTTAATTCGTGTGTTGATCAAGGAGTCTTCCCCGATTTAATGAAATACAGTAAGGTAATACCACTTTACAAATCCGGGGACAGTAAAGACACTAATAATTATAGACCCGTATCCGTGTTGCCGGTTTTCAGCAAGGTGTTTGAAAAGATAATGCTTAATCAAATGCTCAATCATTTTAACACGAACAAAATCCTTCACGATCAACAGTATGGTTTTACCAAAGGACGTTGTACGACCGACGCCGGTGTAACCTTATTAAAACACATTTTTAACGCGTGGGAAGAGGCCCAAGACGCCATAGGAATCTTTTGTGACCTCTCCAAGGCATTTGATTGCGTCGATCACGAAACCTTGCTTTTGAAACTTGAGCATTACGGACTTGGAAAACTTGCGCTCAGTTTAGTTAGTTCTTACTTAAATGATAGACAACAGCAAGTTCAAATAAATGGTGTCAATTCACACGGTTTAACTGTAAAAATGGGTGTGCCACAGGGCTCGATTTTGGGTCCTTTCCTCTTTTTAGTGTATATAAATGATCTACTCCATTTATTCAAAAATCAACCACAAATGGTGTTATTTGCTGATGACACTTCCTTAATTTTTAAGGTAAATAGACGTGCTACAAATTTTGACGACGTAAATAACGCCCTACTGCAGGTCCAAAATTGGTTCACTGCTAATAATCTAGTATTAAATGGGAAAAAAACTAAGTGCATAAGATTTTCTTTACCGAATGTCAAAGGTAGTGATTGTGAGATAATATTGAATCAAGAGAAACTTGAATTCGTCGATAGAACTGTTTTCCTAGGGATCACGCTCGACTCAAGGCTACAATGGGGTCCGCATTTAACATCTCTTGCAGGACGGCTAAGTTCAGCAGCTTATGCTGTGAGAAAAATCCGTCAATTTACTGATGTAGATACCGCGAGACTGGTCTATTTTAGTTACTTCCATAGTATCATGTCTTACGGTATTTTGCTTTGGGGACGGGCTGCAGACATCGATTCTATTTTTATTCTGCAGAAAAGAGCTATCAGAGCCATTTATAATCTCCGCAGGCGCGATTCTCTAAGGGAACGGTTTAAAGAAATTAACATCATGACGGTACCTTGTCAATATATCTACGAAAATATCATGTATGTAAGGAAAAATTTACATCTTTTTAGTAAAAGAGGTGAAAGACATAATTATAGTACTAGAAATAGGGACCTATTAGTTCAACCAGGATTTAGACTAGCTAAAGTAGACTCATCTTTTATGGGGTACTGTTTAAAATGTTATAATAAAATACCTCCCCACATTCTTCAACTGAATGAGACAAAATTCAAGTCTTGTATTAAACGCACACTATGCAGACAGGCATATTATAAGTTAGGGGATTACATCGCTGATAAAAATGCCTGGCTCAATGCTGGTCCTGCTCCACAATCACAACTATTTGATTAACACTTAAAAATGCTGTTGGAGCTGCTGAAGATTGTAAGTCTATCTTTGCATTGTATAAATTCAATCTCCTAGTATTGTATAATTGCATAGCACATGTTGAGTACTATGTACATACTATAAAGCTACCATTTACTGGGTACGTCTTTCATTGACTGAATGTGCCCTGGCGGCTGAGAGTATGTCATGCTCACTCAAATGTCTCGCTGATGGCGGCGCATGTGTTGGATCATTTAGCTCCCTTCAAAATGGTTGAGCTGAATGGTGCTAATACATGCGTCATGTTCGTGAACGGGCGCCGTCAGTAGGGACTGGTCATCTCTTTGCTGCCATGGCTTATTTTATTTTAATTTAATATTTGAATTGTTGTTTTTTCTCATCTTTTCATTATGGACGCTTTTAACGTTCTGCATCGTTCTCACATGTATAATTTTTAACGTGAATGATGTAACCAAGACTTTGTAACCATATTATTTTGATTTAAAAGAGTGTCCATGGAGTTTCTTGCCCGTTCTTCTCCATAGGTACCTACGCTTTGGAATGGGCAACTAGCTTCATCTTTCTGACTGACCGACCCCTTGACAATTCAAAAGTGCCTGTAATTGGTTTAATTGAAATAAATGCTTTGAGTTTGAGTTGAGTTTTGAGTTATTTTGAACATCACTAATTGTTTACAAGTCTTACCTACATCAATATTCATTACTTATCATTAGTATTTAATAATTATGTTGCTTTTCATTTACCTGGACTCGGAGATATGTCTGTGTCCTTTTGAACTGGTCTGGTAGAGACGGCCGTCTCCATTTGAAGTAAAGTGGATGGCATTTCACTATTCATTACTGTAATCACAGAAGAAAAACAAAATTAAACATTGTATTGTGTTTAGATTACCAACTGCAAAAAATCGAGGTATTCCACTCAGAGCAATGATTTGAACCGCACTTGGACGAACAGCACCTGAGCACTTCCACTAACCACACTGAAACAAAATTTTGTAACGTGCGGTTCGATGGAACTGGTCTGGTAGAGGAGGCTGTCTTTATTTGAACTGAAGTAGATGGCAGTTCAATATTCATGACTGTCAGAACATAATAAACACAAATTTAAACATTTATTTATTAATTATAAAAAACCGGCCAAGTGCGAGTCGGACTCGCACACGAAAGGTTCCGTACCACCATAAAATATTTAAGACTAGGTACATATTAAAAAAAAAACATAGTTGGGATGAATTTATCCTAAGAACAAACTTAACATTGTAGTTGAAAAACATGTTCTCCCATACATTCCAAATGCAATGTAAGTTTGTATGCACAATATTGGAGATTTACCATGTCATTTTAAGACCGTAGATGTCTTACAAGTTTTCCTGGAATCTATAGGTATAGAACTATTTTCTGTATTTTGTACCTATTACGGTTCATGAGATACAGCCCGCTGACAGACGGACAGCGGAAGCTTAGTGATAGGGTTCCGTTTCGAGTGGCCATTGCTTTGGCGCGGCCGGACTTTACAGTTTTACCCCTACCAAAAATTGCTCAACACGCCTAAACCTTCACATTTTACAAATAATAACAAGTCTTCTATTAATATTATAAAAACCCTCCCAATAATTTGATGGCCTTGATGCTTTCTATTATTATAAGTTTATGTAATGTATCATTTACCTGGCCTCGAAGATAAATCTGTGTCCATGGGCATGGGTCTGGTAGAGGAAGCTGTCGCCATTTGAATTGGCGTAGATGGCCGTTCAATATGCCTGCGCTCACCAACATGCACACCTGAAAATTTTAGGGTGATTTTTAATAGGGATGAACACCTTAACCATTTGGGATAAAAGGATTTATTCTTAGGAA
Organism: Amphipoea oculea; assembly: GCA_945859645.1. Taxonomy (NCBI): domain Eukaryota; kingdom Metazoa; phylum Arthropoda; class Insecta; order Lepidoptera; family Noctuidae; genus Amphipoea; species Amphipoea oculea. Next base: position 13,426,549 of record OX243886.1, on the reverse strand, counting down.
GCCGTTATCATCATCAATCAAGTTTTACAGAACTTTTGACTACTTTTATGAAGACACAATTTCTAATAAAAAGACTGACTAACATTAAATCTGCTTAAAAAACTTCTTCATGAAGTAAGTTTCTATTTTTACATTGCTTAGTTTTGTATTTCACAAAACAAGACATGGTTAGATTATTCACCTTTACTTTTTTCATCAATAAACAGTGTAGTTTTTAAAATTAACATATTTTACCTGGAATTTCAAGTGTTGGAATTGCCAGTGCAGTTAGTTTCATATTTGGAAATATGTAAACATCTTCAAAATGTTTCTGACACACTTTTCTGTTCTTACGTATGAATTTATTATCTTCTCCAATAATATCACCTCCAATTTTCATAACCCAAGTGCGAAAATGTTCTATTTGAGTAGGATTGTTTGGATTTGGAAACCGGTGCAACGGCAATCCTAAAACATGATAATTAAAAACTTGTTACAAGATGTTCACAAAACATAAAAAAGAAAATAATCTGAGTAGGTACTGAACTTGTATCTTGGTTTGGTTAACAATAATGAGTGGTCTGGAGTCATACACATAATTTAATACTCAAACTTAAAATTAAGTACCGACTTTTCTAGATACTTAACATAATTATAATTATTATGTTTAGATATTTGTTACTCCACCATACTTCAACAGCTAAATAGGTTTGGGAGAACACACCTAAGACGACCCACTGACCACACAGGTAGACCATGACCTGGATTAACCTAGAGAACACTTTAACTCAGTAACAGGTTTCCATGGAATAATTTCCAATCACTAAGCGGACAAAGAATAATAGGAGTAGGGATCTAAGAATTATTTAAGTAGTATGTTTGTTGCTCATTTACATACTTATTTTATTAGTAAGAATAATTACAAGTAAGTACCTATGTGTGTAGTTTCAGCATTATATGTGGTAAGATTCAACTGAAACAATTTTGAAGTAGGTATCAGTTACTTAAAACGTAAACCATGATATTATTTTAATCTGTCGAGCTCCGCTAATAAGACACAATTGATTTTCTATTGTTTCGTCGCCAATGGCGACGCGCGGTGCTTGACCGGTCGGAAAACGGGAATTCTATAAAATTTCGAAATTCTGCACATTGCCGGTGATACGTATAAAAAATATACTCAGAATGAGACAACTTACCGCCTCCAACTTTCATGGAACAGCCGGGAACACAACAAGACCTTTGAGCCATCGTAGACTTATCGTGTAAAAGTTCACGATTAGTGTTTTATGGCAATCTACACGTAAGGCTGGAGGAACAAAGTTCAACTCAACGTACCGAATGAAAATAAAACCGAGAAAACACGAAAATACAAGAAAATTAACAGACTATGCGCATACAAATCAACCGAAAAAAAACTTGTGAAAATTCAGAATAATGTCAAATGTCAACGTCACTTTGGGTGCATTCCGAGTTAGGACTATCATCGATATTAGGTTTAATTAGGTTTAAGCACGCTCAAATCGATTATATCGATTACATTCCTAACTCGGAACGCGGCATTTATTGACATCGTCATTTCATTGAGTTTTGGTTAAACTGCCATCTAGTAATAATCCTTTGATAAAATTACAAACAGCATTTTGTTTCTTGAAGCAGCTAATAGATGGCAGTGCTTACAGCGTTCCGTGCCATTTGTTCTAAGTTACCACAGCATGAGCCTATGGAGCGAGCTTCATTCAATATTTGGCTGTTGATGCGTTCAGAGCGTTCGACCTTATTGACAGACAATAATTTATTGATATTGAGAAACCGTGCTTATCAGCGCGACTTTTAGTCTTTAAATAGTTTATTTGAATTTCTTTTGTTGTTATTTTGTAAAATAGGTACCTATGAGTTGTTTTGGTAGTGTTTAAATATTCGTTCAAATTAAAAATTATTAAGCGTAGGTACTTTTATTAATTAAAGTAGTTATAAGTATTTATTTTTAAGTGAAGTAGGTATAGGTAGATAGTATTGCACAGGCGTTTCAGCTTTATTTTCATTTCTTTTTTGTTGTGTAGACAAGGAATAATGAAGGATTTTTTGAAATTCAACCCCTAAGGGAGTTAAATAGGGGATGAAAGTTTGTATGAAAGTCCGTCAGTTTTAAAGTTAGGATCATCAAATTTTGTGTTTAGGCTGACGACTAAAAATTAATGTATACGTGTCTCAGCGTTTTTGATAATTCTACCCCCAAAGGGTTAAAAGGGGGGATGAAGTTGTGTATGAAAGTCCGTCAGTTTAAAAGTTAGGATCTTTAAATTTTGTATTTAGGCTAACGATTAAAAATTAATTTATACGTGTCTCAGCGTTTTTGATAATTTCTCCCCCAAAAGGGGGATCAACGACCTGACTGAAATATCAACGCACAGTCTAAATCGCTGGTCCTTCCTAGGGACATGAATTTTGGAGGGTGTGTTCTTTGTGAAGAGTAGGTACCTATCGAATAAGAAGGGGTTTTTGGAAATTAAACCTTTAAGGGGGTAAAAAGGGGGGATTTTGTTGGTATGAAAAATCTTATTTCTTGAGTTAATAACCTTGAAACTTGGCACGAATACTTATCTAAGTAAATTATGAAGTTTGGAATTTTTCGTTTTTCTAAAATACCTACCCCCTATAAAAGAGGTATTGGGGGGTGTCAAAATTTGTATGGAAGAATTTTAACGCCCTGTCCGATTAACTTGAAACTCAGTATTTATATTTGAAGGACTAAAAATAATTAATAACATATATGAGGGTTTTTCGAAAATCTACCCCGAACTGTGTGAAAAGAGGTAGTTAATTTTAAAGGGGAGGATTTTACCGCGTGGCTTGATTAGCTCGAAAATTGTTATAAATAAACTGAGTCAAGTTATAAAATTCCACCCCTGTGGGGGTTAAAAGCGGGGATACAGTTTATTTGAAAAATCTGATTCCTTTGTTCTATAAACTTAAAAATTGGCCCGAATACTTATTTATCTAAATTAATTATAAAGATCATACCAACATACATTTTCGAAACTTTTAGAGGAAAGTACGAATTTCACGCGGACGAAGTCGCGGGCAGAAGCTAGTGTCTGAAATAAATAAATGATTATTATTATATATTTAATGAGAAAGAGATAATGGTTCCTAAGACAACTTCACCGTATCTCTTATAGATTCCGATTTCCCCGTACAGACCCAGTAAAACGGATATCGTATATAATAGAAAGAGACAGAGAGAGAGAAAGTGTGAATTTGATACGCGTTTCTAATTCAGAGCCATCTAGTGGAAATTTTTAGAAGCTATCATAAAGTTGTCGCCATCTTGGATTTACCCTCTAAAACCATGAAAACGTGGCGTAACGGTTTTCCTTTTCGTCAAGATTTCTACCAGTTTATTCCTACCGCAAGTCTCGTTAAAGAACTGCATTACAAAAAACTATAGAGTCGCAACTATTGAGCCAGCCAGTTTTAAAGCTTAGCGCCGGCAAACAAAAACATTTTCCCTCTATTAATGAATCATATTGTTTCAGCCACGACGGTGAAGCGCGCTCGTTCGCAGAATGAACGCCGGCAGTCAACGTACGCACGGACCACGCAGAGCAGAGATATACATCTATCTATGTTGCCAGATTTATCGGGTGAGTTTAGTTTAAAAGTGTTTTTATTATAATAAGTTTTATTTTTATGTTTAAGATAGAGTGGACTTTAAAAACTTGACCTAGACTATCTCTACACCTCAGTTGAGCTCCTTAAGTTCTGTGTTGAGCTCCACGGTTACTAACAAATGCCTGACTGGACAGGTCCACTCAAATCTGTGTGGTGCTTTCCTCAAAAGACTATTTCAGACACTTATCTACATACCAAAGAAACCGTGCCGTATACAACGGGGCTAATGCTAGAATTGAATCTAGCCGGGGATATCTAAGAATACAAAAAACAAAATAATAAATTCTTCTCAAGTTATGCGCACACTAACAGACAAAGAGATGTTACATTTTATACGTGAGAGGATAAAGTTGACAAAACACCTAAGTACTAAATTGCACCTATTGTTACCTACAAAAACCTAATAATAGATATATTTACACCGTTGTGCTTCAGCTTGCGTCAGACGTATTTTCTTGTGTATTCAGACGCATGCGTTGTAACGTGTGCGCTCGCGTCTTGGGCGCTGACAACAACGAATGCGTTCAAATCCATAATACATGCAAAACGCGCATGTTCGTTCTCTCTTTTACCATGGCAAGTGTCTCCCCTTGCCCAGCAGTGGGTCAAGCAAAGGTAAATTTTGGGGGAGACCCCATAGACTTCCAAATCTCTCTTTCTGCTCTCTTTGGGCAATCCGTCATTAAATAGTCGAAGTCACGCCAGGCGTTTCCTAAGCCTGCGTGATGATGGCACCCCTCACATACATACAAGAGAAAAAATATTGAATAAGTAGGTCGGCTACGTTGCACAAATGCACCCGGACACATAGGCAAAAATCACCAGTCACTGGACGCCTGAGGACGTACATCGCCGTCGAGGTAAAACCGCGGCGAAGGTGGTGTCTAATCATCTTAGCGGGGCCAACATGGCCAGAAATGGCACAAAACAGAGACGTTTGGGAAAAGGAAAAAGGGGAGGCCTGCCCAACAGTGACACAATATTTTCAGACTATGTTGTCCCACTGCAGGGGAAACGTTCCCTTCTCCTTTCCACTCCTCTCTGTCTTGAGCTAGGGTGGATTATAGGTACGATTTCTCGCCAAGAAACGTTCGAGAAACTCTCTCCATCTAAATGGGCCTTAAGGCTGGCTTCACAGCTATCCGGGAGACCCGTACGGGCTGTCAGTACGGGCGCTAAATGATTTTTTGTTTTGAAAATCAAAATTTTATTCTTAAGTCCCTGGCGCGACATTTTGCGAAAGAGACATTCTGCGAAAGAGACATTCTGCGAAAGAGACATTTTACGAAAGAGACATTCTGCGAAAGAGACGTTTTACGACCAGGGGACATTTTGCGAAAGAGACGTTTTGCGCCTGAGCCGATCAATCCTGTCTGTAGGCGTAAAACTCGTCTCGCCATCTTCTCCTGGGTCTGCCTCGATGTCGTCGGGCGTTTTCTGGGACCCACATGGTGGTAGATTTAGGACACAATATAGGCTATTATAAAAAGGTGTAGGTCTCGCGTTTTGTTAATTTTATAAAGACTTGGCTTATGAAGTTATGACACTAATATTATAAAGGCGAAAGTTTGTGAGTGTGTGTGTTTATATGTTTGTTACTTCTTCACGCTCAAACGGCTGGACCAATTTTGATAAAATTTTGTATGGAGGTAACTGACACCCTGGATTAACATATAGGCTACTTTTTATCCCGATATTCCCACGGGATCGAGACTTATGCGGGTGAAACCGCGGGACGCAGCTAGTTTGTATCATGTGAGTACGGTGATGTTTTATCGATCTGCAACAGATAAGGTTCGTAATCACAATCGACCTTAAAGCCCCGTATTCATAGTAAACTTTTGTTGAGCAACAGTTGATCAACATTGTTGATGAGCAACGGTAAAGTTGCTGGACACAAAGTTTATATCAATATGTCTTGTCCACACGCCAGTACGCGTCAAAATGTTGCCCGAGAAAGTAGTGTTGTTGTGTTCTCCATATATTATTGCACACTACTGCCATGTTAATAAACTTGTTGCAAACATGTCCACACACGTCAACAATTGTTGATAAACAGATGTTGTCGCTCGTCGAGCGAGAGCTTGTCAACATGCCGTGATCAACTCTGCAACACCCAATGATGCCAGCAACATGTTGACAGCAACTCAAACTTTGTTTATAAACAAATGTTTACCATGAATACGGGGCCTAAACCGACTAGATTTTCATACATCTGACACAAAAACACCACAATTCCGAGAGCAACCAATTACCGACATAGTTACGGAAACTCATGGGAATGAACTTGCTCAATTAACGTGCTATGAACAAACGGGTCAGGGTTTTTGTGCTATCATCATTATCAGTTGCGTTTTTACTGTTATTCGTAGTACTTGGGTTGTGGTGTGCGTTTCTTATGAAATTATTAATCAGTGAGTTTTATGCATTTGCGAGTAAACCAGTGTCAAAATGTCTCCTAAATCGTTTAATTATAAGCTTGCCTAGCCTCGTGTTCCCAACTATGTTGAAGTCGGCTTCCAGTCTAATCAGATACATCTGAATACCAGTGTTTTACATGGAGCAACTGCCTATCTGACCTCCACAACCCAGTTACTGGGTATCATGATACGTTAATATCGGCACTAAAATTGTAAAAGTGACGTTTCGTCCGTCAGTTTGATACGTTGTTGTGGCTTTATAACCGAACCGATTCTGGTGAGATTTCACAGAATGGCGAAGAATATAAGCTACAAAAAATTTGCTCGTTACGCAAGCACACCTTTAAAAGTTCAGTTCTCATCTAGGAAGAAGCATGGTAAGTGCTTTTGCAAGAAAGAAAAAACACAGGTTTCGAACTATTTAGATGTTTTAGAAATTTTGTGAGATATCCCACGACTCTAGAACCAGCAATTCAAAGACATGTGACATCTACCAACCCGCGCTAGGCCCGCGTGGTATATTTATGGCCCACTCCCTCTCACCGAGAGGAGGCCCGTGTCCCAGCAGTGGGATCGTTATAGGCTGATTATGCTATCCCACGACTGGCAATGCCATAAGATAAATCTACTTCTAGTGCACCCTGGACAGCTAACTGACTATCCATTATAATGGATAGCCAGTCAGCGTGATGGTAGCGGGGCTGACTGGAAGTGGCGGTGATGGATGGGGCGGGTTTCTGCTGAAATGATGATAATTATCATCATTTCAGCAGAAAGACGTCCACTGCTGGACATAGGCCTCCCCCAAGCACCGCCACTTCGACCAGTTCCTTGCTTCTCGCATCCAGCGGAATGTACTGGCTATTATATGATTTATATAATAAACATGTTTGAACTATTCTCATATATGTAGTTAACGACGACTCGAGAAATTAAGAAATCTTGATTTTGTGTCAAGTTGAGGTAATAGGCTCGCCCCTTATTACAATATTTTTATGTCACGAAGCGACGCGCGCTTTACTTGTGGTAGCTAAGTGTACAAACACGCAGTGAATGTGTGCGTGAAGACTAGTAGCGTCAGCTCATAACACACACACACACACACTTCCGACTTTGCCATTCTCTCGGACGGTACAGCTCCTGCGCGTACACACATTCACAGCCTATTTGTTCACTTTGTAATCACAAGTAAAGCGCGGGTCGCTTCGTGAGATAAAAATACTATACAGGAACTTAAATATAATTGATGAATTAATGTGTATGTGCTGTACAATATCTGCCTAACCACTCGGGGAATGCAGCCGTGTTCAGCAGAAGATTAAATATTTGTCTTGTTTGTATAATTTCAGAGAACCTATCAAATGAGGAGCGAACATGGGAGGAGATCATGCAGATCAAGGCTATGCCGGTCCCCATGAACCAGAAGAGGGAACTGAAGGCTCGACTACAGGTAAACTTAGAATATACGATAACCTACACAGGGCGAATTTTCCAATTGTGTGTTCCAAAACCGAAACTACAAGATTTTCATCGGATGATACAAGAACACCATACTCATAAACCATTATCTCATCCACAGAACGCCACAAAACTCCGTCTCCAAGGCTTCGAGCAATTGCAATGGCGGCAACGCAAAGTCTGGCATCGCTTCCGAATACGATTCTCAGAAATAGTCGGCAAGCTAGAACTCTGGCAGTCCCCCATGAGAGAAATCGAAGGCAAGTTCGGAACCGGCGTAGTCTCCTACTTCCTCTTTCTAAGATGGTTGCTATTCTTAAACATAGCCATTTCGATGTTAATAATACTGTTCATGATATTACCAAAAACTTTGCTGACCGAAGCCGAGGTGACTTGCGACGATTATGAGCTGAATTCTACAGAATGCTGCTCAATTTTTTATCTAACGAAAAATTTGTCAGATTCCAATGTATTTCTCGACGTTATACAAGGTACAGGGTGGATGGAACGAACTATCCTCTTCTATGGAGTGTACACCGATCAAATCTATAAGTACTACGTAAAAAATTTGTTCCAAAGAGAGCTTTATTTCAATATGCCTATGGCTTATATTCTTGTGGCTATTTCTTGGGTTTTATTATCCTTGATAGCTATTGTGAAAACGGCTGCCAAAGGTTTTAAAGAACGCTTGGTTGAAAATGAAGGACAGTTTTATAAATATTGTAATTTAGTTTTTGGTGGATGGGATTTCTGCATCGAGAACGACAAATCAGCTAAAATTAAACACAAAGCGTTATATAACGAAATTAAAGGATATTTGGAAGAAGAAAAATACAATGAAGAAAGACAATTAAGGACTAGAGAATCTCAAATTTTGATTTACTTCAAAAGACTACTCATAAATGTAATTGTTTTCATAATTCTCATAGCTTCAGGCGTTCTAATATATTTCACGTTCAACTATTCAACAGATAAACTAAGTCCTAAGGTTCCTGAACAAAATGATGAATTAAACGATAACTTTAAAGTCGAAAATACCAATATAAATACAACTCATCCTGAAAAATTTACCTTAAGGTTATATAAAGAAGGTGGAATGTTCTTTGGACAGCTAGAAAACACTTTACTAGAATTTCTGCCCTTCATATGTATAGTAGTTTTAAACTTAATAGTCCCAGAAATATTTAGTTATTTAATAAAAATTGAGAGCTACACTCCTGCGCATGTTTTAATCATCTCTTTGCTTAGGACAGTGTTGCTTCGATTATCTTCTTTGGCTGTCTTATTAAGTCAAATGTATTCTTACGTAAGGGATAATGGTTTTGTCTGTGCTTACGATAACGCAAATGATACATCGTCATCAAAATTAGATTGCTGGGAGACATACGTGGGACAACAGCTATACAAATTAATTTTGACAGATTTCGCAGTACAATTCGTGACGACATTTTTCATTAATTTGCCTAGAGCGTTTCTGGCGAGGCATACTAACAGCCGCTGTTTCAAAATCATTGGGGAGCAGGATTTTTATTTACCAAAACATGTCTTAGATATCGTATACACACAAACTATAATATGGATGGGCTCATTTTTCTGTCCGTTCCTCCCCATAATTGGTACGATATTTTATTTCCTCATTTTCTATATAAAAAAATTCACTTGCCTCACAAATTGCACACCATCGCCCGTTGTGTACAAAGCGTCAAAATCTAAATCCCTTTTCATGTCAGTCCTGCTTCTAGGTTTTGTAGCCTCAATTACTCCAGTTGCCTATTCCGTGGCCGAAATATTCCCTTCAATAAACTGTGGGCCTTACCGGGGTTACAACAACGTATGGGAATTTGTTGTCGAGACATTCGACGGATTCCCATTCCTTATAAGAGAGTTCATATTCCGGATGGGAACTTCTACGTTCGCTGTGCCTGCATTTGCAGTGTTACTGTTCTTTTTGTACTATTATTGGGCAGTGGCTGCAGCAAATAGACATATGGTGACAGTTTTAAAGAACCAACTGGTTTTAGAAGGACATGATAAACAGTTTCTTCTAAATAGGTTGAGTGCGTTTATAAGGCAGCATCAGAAACGGTGTGAGAGGAGGAATAGAGCTAGTTTTGCAGATGACGACTCAATTAGACAGAGTTCTAGGTAGAATATTGTGGTTAATGTTTAAGGAGAAAGCGTCAGATTAGCCCGGGAAATTAAAATTTTCTTACGTTTTTTCAATTGGCAGGTCTGTATCAGGTTGTAGTAGATCCAAATATGTTTCGCGGCCGTAAAAAATATTTATTTATAGAATTATAATCATAAAAATCAAAAAGTTCCGCCTTGGAGTTTGCCAAAGAGCGATGGAATGCACCATTCTGGGTGTTAAAAGACAGGACAGAATTCGGAACACCACGCTGCGTTCCAAAACGGGCATACTGGGTGTAGGAAAGAAGGATGCCAGGCTCAAATGAAAATGGGCAGGTCACATCAGCCATATGCACGATGACCGCTGGGCATAAATCTCCACACAATGGCTGCCTCAAGATGGATGGTGCCGCCGAGGCCGGCCCAGAAAGAGATGGCGAGATGACCTGGACGCGTACCGCGAGGGCTGGTTCGAGGTGGCGCGGGAAAAGAGCCTTTGCCCAGCAGTGGGACAGTACAGGCTACAAAAAGAAAAACAAAGATCATCAATACAACTCTCAAGGTCACATTACCCTATTGAATGACTATTTCATGAAATCATGACATTAGAGGTCAATTCTAACTTAAGGAGTTGTATCGCTCATTCTAATGATTATAATTCTATAGTCATATTTGCTACGGTCGCGAATCAACGTACAACCTGACACTGACCTTCGAAAAACGTAAGTAGATTTGAATTTCGCGGGCTTTCTTAGCGCATACCACTTATGATAGTTTGGTCTGATAGTTATAAATGTTTGATTCATATTATAGTGTAATTATCGAGTTTGATTTTTTTTTTGTAGCATATAGGTCCCATTAAAATAGATGGACAAACTTTTAGAAATCATTCAGACCACCAAAATAAGGACGATGGTAAAAAAAAATATATAATAATAATAGTTGTCTCCACGACGGGTGTTATACCCAATCACCTCCACCACAGCCTTAAACAAATAGACCTAAAAGACTCAATTTATATAACACTCCAAAAAGCCACAATCTTAAACACCTGCAGAATAGTTAGAAAGTTCATGCAGATTGACGAAAATGAAATCACCCCTCATAACACCTCACACACGCTACATTGACTTGGTGGGCCCGTTAATGTAGTAAACTAGCCAAAGAGCTAAGAAACAAAATTTGTTTACCAATAATAATAATAATAAACCATTTATTTTCAGGTTACAAAGACCCATAGATACATACCTTAACCTAAGTATACATAATAATATAGTAACAATTGTGTTAGTAAATAAAACTTAAAAACTATGTTAGTATCACTTAGTTGCACTAAGTCTTTGTGCGTTCCGGTGGCACTTGTCCGCGAAAGCGGCGGAATACCACATCCTGCGGCCAAAAGCTTTCTTCCATCACCAGGTGCAAGTAGCATGTTGGTATGCGTACCACAAACGCCTTAAAGTTGACGTTGCGACGCGACTCTAGCTGCTGCACTCTCGGCGCGTACTTCAACCTTTGGCGCACGTACGTCACGATGTCTTCCGCGTCAGTGGTGTAGTGGAGGCGGGAAATATACACCGGAGTATTCGGCTTCGCAGCACGCAGTTTTTCGTTGGGCTCCGTAGGAGCCTTGCCGCAGCGGTTCTTACAGCTACTCTGTCGGCGCTTCCTCCTTAGCACCGTCACGAAGCCGTCATCATCAGCCCGGCCCGCTTCCTTTATAGTCACAGGCTCTGCGGGGGGAGCAGCGGGGGTGCTCACAGAGACCAACGGGTCAGACGCAAAACTCGTGACCGATGTATCGAGGCAGCCGACACCTGCCGCGTATTTACATTGCTTACACGCGCCGGTGACCCAATTAACGCCACAGAGTTGCGCAACTCATCGAGTTCTGTGCGCAGGTCTGCGACGGTGATCTGAGATGTCTCCAACTTCCTCTGCACATCAGCTAGACTAGCCTTCAAAAGCACAATGTCCTTCAACAGGCTCGTAACATCGACGTGGTCGAATGTGACTGGAGGTAACTTGTTCAGATCCCTCGCCACAAACGTTGGCACGTCGTCAGGGTCAGTAGCCTTCAGAAGCGTGATGATGTCTTGCACACTTTTCTTTGTCCCGTCGCGCCGACGAGACACCATCTGGTCGATTTTATTAAGCGACCGGAACAGCAGCAGCTTCGCAGCAGCGATGTCGTCCTCACTGAAGTTCGTTACACAGATCTGGATCGCGGACACCTCGTCCATCACGTCCAGTTTCTGCTGCAGGAACGCCAGCAGCTCATTTGCCACAAGTTTGTCACTCATGGCAACAAAATTACGAGCGTCGGCTTGCGCCGCGCTATCCGATAATAAAAAATATTATGAACCGTGTCGCAACGTCCGCCTCAGAACACGGTCCGGTCGCGAATATAAGAAAAACGCATTAAATACTTACAAGAAAAATAATCAGCTAACGAAAAAGCACTAATAGGCAATTTATTATTTTAGGTCAAAATAAAATCACATTAATCAGAGTTTTTTGTTTACTTGGATATCTTTGGTTAGACGTATTGAGCGCTGTGTTAAAATTTGTCCAACTATTTTAATGGGACCCTGTATACGGTGCCCAAAATATGAAGTTAGGCAACTACTGATAGAATACGTAAGTTTAATATCTGTTTCAAAAGTATCAGATGAAAGTGTAAACAACCAGATTTTAAATGTCACTCATTAAAGGGAATTAGTAACACATTCATCTGTATTTAGAAGGTTTCAACTTTATAACAATACATTTTTAAATTGTCATTGAAAAATTATCGACGGAAATCAAGGTCGAATTAACCTCAATATTGTCAAATGAAAAAACATATTTAAGGTGTTTTAAAATAAGAATTTCTGTATCCAAATAATCAAATCAAAGCACTGAATTGCTAACCACAGGCGCTATCGCGGACACTCCCGCCTGACCACCACTAAGTTCATTTTTGCTTGCACTCAAAAAATAGAAGCGCTCTCTAGTAAGCGCGCTAAGGCAAATAGTTCGTCCATAAAATTCACAAAAGGAGTACACGTGATGCGTCACTAAGCTGCGCAGTGCAGGTGGCAACTAATTGCGTTGTCGTTTTCCTAAGACGAAAACTTTAAGGGAGCGTGTCTTGTCGCCGCCGCAGGATTTAGGCGAAAAAATTTTTTGTGAGCAGGCAGGTCCTCGATGGTACGTTTTTTGATCCATTTGTTTACATTTTCATTAGATAGTATTAGAACAGACAATACGTATCCGTCAATCGCCAACATGAATGTTTCTCGATAATATTCAAGTCCATTTTGAAATATCAACACCCACTCTTCTCGTCCCACATACTGCAGTGTCTCAAGACGAAAGTCTTTGACCAGTGCGTGTTGCCAGTGATGACACATGGCACTGAAACGTGGTCGCTCACAATGGGCCGTATTAAAAGGCTGAAAGTCACCCAAAGGTCAATGGAGAAGGCTTTGCTTGGAGTTTCCCTGGGTAATCGAATCAGAAATGAAGAGGTTCGCAGGAGAACCAATGTAACCGACATATCCCGAAGAATTGCAGTGGGCAGGGCACATTGCTCGCAGAACAATTATCTTTATTTATTGGAAATACTCTCACGTGGCTCTCGTTATCATTTGGCAAAAAGCTTAGCTAGCTAGCTAACGTAGCTTTAGTGTTAACTTAAACAAAACAAAAATATTTATAATATTATCAAAAGCATCCTACCGATAAATCATTTTACTAGCTTATTTTTTTTCTCTAAAAATGTTTTTATCGGAGCAAGAATAATTAACAATAGCGTCCCGATAACTATAGTATGAATTGAACATAAAAAGTTTATTAGCTAATAATTTTATAAATGACTTCATAGTAAATATAAATTAACTTAGCATTTCTTTGAAATTGCCATTATTTATTCTTCCAACTAGTATTTAAAGCCATGAGTTTACTGCATTGATAAAAAATATTGCATCACTAACATAATATCACGGCTGTTCCCCGAATGAGTAGGAAAAGATTTCATGGTCAAAGGACATCATTTAAGTGTAGAAAATTTCATACCAAAAAATTAAAGTGGCTCAAAAAAAAATGGGAAATAACATTTTGAGCATTTTTTAATATTACAGCGAAAGTCTACAATTAACCCCCCGGAGGGCTGCTATTTGAAATTGAAAATGTCAAAAATCATATTTTTATAACAAGTTTTTTAAGCATAACAATAAAAAATACCAGCTTCTAATTGAAACTATATACTTACTTGTTATAAAAATGTGTGTGTGTGTGTTATAAAAGCGTGGTGCAATACTAGTTTAGTCAATGTATGTTTTAGTCATTTCTGTGCTATGTTCTTTAGAACTTAAGTGTATCGCTCAAAAAATTTCAAAAGTCGTGAATCTCAGATGAAAAGGATAAATCTGAAACGTTTTTTTTTTATATTGCGATTCTTTAATTATTTTTAACATTGTGTGACAGCTAATATCCCTTGATAGACACTTTCTTCTTATATCAAATTCATAATAAAGCCCCCGATACAAGTTTCACGATTCAAGTTTCTTGTCTGTGGCATACAATAAAATTAAAGCAAGATATGACTTGGACCGTCTAAATACTGTTTATGGCCGATTCCTGTGATTTACGCATTACGCACCGTTATTGGTTAAAATTAAGACTTGTATTTTTACCAATAATGAAGTAAAGAACTCATAACTTTGCATAGTTGACCCTCCCGTATGGAAGTAGCTATCATAGGTAAAATTAGCTTACGAATCTATTTACATGCCCAGGTTGGCTATAAAAAATGCTACCATTGGTAAGCAAAACTATTCGTTTTTGTTCATAGGAACCGAGCATTAGACGGTGCAACTTTTATGCTTTGCTTCGGGCAATTAAATTGTAACGTGTAAATCAGGCTCAAACCAAGAAAAAGGAATTTTTGTTAAAAATCTAATAACAATCATTTACTAAAACTAGACAGAACCAAATTACATTTTAATTCGCCATTATATAGTGCCATAAGTTTATAAACCAGTATAAGGATCTTTCAGCGCGTGGCCAAAATCGGAACTAATGCCGCCATATTGTATTTCAATACATTCACGAAACAATTGCACAAATATTTGCCAACAGCGCCCCCTGTCAACTTAATTCGAGCGCTAAAAGATCCTTGAAGCAGCACAGGTACAATATTCTGCCTGTCCTGCATAGCTATTCACAACCATCCGACAGGCTATCATATCGAAAATTACAGATTTCGTCAAACAAACAACTGTCAAAAAACAGAGCAAACAGCTGTCGGAAGAATAGGGCTGATTTTTCCAACGCCAGATAATTTTAACCGAGGAATAATTTTGAATTTTTGGCAGTTCGTCAATACAAAATCTGTCAGACGTCAATATTTTTCCACGAATAAAAATTATGTGTCGATTAAAAAATCAGCCCTAAGGGAAGGTTCATATCTGACGGAACATGCGTCGCGTATTATCGGTCGCGTAACGCCAGAACAGACAAATGTATAGAAAAACACTTGACCGTTCACACTCGACGCACTAACGCATCATCGGTTGAGTGTGAACGGTCAAGTGTTTTTCTATACATTTGTCTGTTCTGGCGTTACGCGACCGATAATACGCGACGCATGTTCCGTCAGATATGAACCTTCCCTAAAACTTGACAAAATTTTCGGTTCTTGGGCATGGAACAGAGCGTTTGGAGGCCTTCAACGATAACATTGATGTCATGTTCCATACGGTACGGAAGCGTGGAGTGGTTTGTAAAGTTTTTATGAATAAGGAAAGGTTAGTGTTATGTTAGTTTTCTTTGTTTGCATTTCATAAAACTACATTCCTTTATATTCTTACTAACAATCTTGTAGAATGCCAGAGTTAAGACTGACAAAACTAATAATTACTTTATGACAAAGTTAATAACGATAACATTGAAAGGTTTTGTAACAAATAGGGCTCAAAACATCCAAGTCTTTCCAAAGGGGTTAGAAGATTTTTGTATGGAGGGTGGCCCTAAGGTCGGCCGCCATTTTGATTTTTTTTCAGAACCGCGGCGCACAACAAAAATTATATATTTAGATAGAGGACACTTATACAAACAAAAATGTAATATAACATAATATCCTAAAGCGTCAGGTTTCGGAGTTATTCACCAAAATATAAGTCGAAAACAACAAGGATTTTTTTGTTTTTTTTTTCCCTCTAGGTGAGCATATTGAACTATTTAGGTAATAGAAACGTTATGAAACCTTTATGGAGAAGAAACAAATGAAGAATAGACATTTTTTAAATAAATAATTAAACACGGCAATTTATAGTTCGTTTTTTAATCCCAGAGACTAATCTGACATTTAAGTCTTTTCTATTTTCGTTTTTTTTAGTATAGAAGTTTGACATTACACTTGTCAGATTTAGTCTCTGGGATTATAAAACGAACTGTAAATTGCGGTGTTTAATCTGTCAAGCACCGCTAATGACACACAATTGATTTTTTTCTATTGTTTCGTCACCGATCGGCGAACCGCAACGCTTGACCGGTTAATTATTTATTTAAAAAATGTCTATTCTTCTTTTGTTTCTTCTCCATAAAGGTTTCATAACGTTTCTATTACCTAAATAGTTCAATATGCTCACCTAGAGGGAAAAAAAACAAAAAAATCCTTGTTGTTTTCGACTTATATTTTGGTGAATAACTCCGAAACCTGACGCTTTAGGATATTATGTTATATTACATTTTTGTTTGTATAAGTGTCCTCTATCTAAATATATAACTTTTGTTGTGCACCGTGATTCTGAAAAAAAATCAAAATGGCGGCTGATTTTAGGGCCAAAACCTTCAAACCCCTTTGTCTTTGATTTCCAGTACTTATGGAAAAACTGTCAAAAATTCAAAATTTATTCTCAGGATAAGAATTAATTTGGGTATAAAAGTTTAGTTAAATTCGCCCTCAACAGTATTTATGGCTGATTTTTCAATCGACTGATAACTTTTATTCGTGGAATATTTACGTCTGACAGTTTTTGTATGGAAGAACTGTCAAAAATTTAAAATTATTCCCCCGATAAAATTATCGTTGCGTTGGAAAAATCAGCTCTTAGAAGAATAAAAACCCAATGAATAAGTAATTACTTCCCTAAATGTGGGTAGTGAAAGACCACAGGAGTTGGTTCATTTCATATTATTGTCGTTCTTCTTCCAAATATAAAACGAAAAATAAAATTTAAATCAGTTATGTCGAAGGCAAACACGATTTTTCTTGTCTCTTGCAAGAGACAAATTGTAAAATGCAAAACTGTCACAAAAAAAAAAAATTTCGAAATTATTTAGCATTTCAAATGAAATCATGTATATTTGATCTTTTTAGAGAAATATGATTAATTAGACTTGTCGTTCTTCTTCCGAATATAAAACGAAAAATAACATTTAAATCAGTTATATCGAAGGCAAACAAGACTTTTCTTGTCTCTTGCAAGAGACAACTTGTAAAATTGTCACAAAAAAAACAAACGACATTATTTAGTATTTAAAATGAAAATTTTATAATCATGTATATTTGATCTTTTTAGCGAAATATGACTAAAGGTAGGCGCACACTATATATGAAATGTTACGATGATTATTCGACGTTTTTTTACATTATGTGCATACCTTAACTTGTGTCAAAGTGAAGACTGTTTTGAAAAATTGTTTATTTATTTAAAAATCTACGTCTTGCTCAACTGAGTCTGACTTATCGTATGTTACTTAGATGATTTTTAGAGTCTTTTGTCACTTAATGCTCACTAAAACAATTTTTTATAATATTTATTAATATTTTATTCTTGAACTCTTGAATGAGGCTCTCTTTTGTAAATCTGTACATACATAAATAGCATTTATTAGTATAAGTACATAGATTTCTTAGTGATCTCAATATAGAATCATTGTATGATTAGTAGGATGGCCCGTTTATCGTGAAAAATAGTTTTATTATGCTTTTCGCATTTGTAGGACATTGATTGTCCCATAGATGCGTCATTATTTCTTTTATATTTAAGTACAACTTTATATTCTTATGTTTAGGCAATTTTATTTTTATGTGTTTTTTTTTTCATAATGCATAACATAATTATCTAGTCTACCATTATAGAAGCATTTATAAATAAAATACAGTTTGATAAGTTCCTCCTTTTTTGAAGTCGGTTAAAAAAGGTTGACTAACATTCTCAAAACTATAGTCAAACGTAAAAGTTGTAACAACAATTTTAATTTCACTTAGCATAGTTCCTTAGGCAATTATATAGTTTTATAATCATTTTGTGTTGTAACCAAGAATTTGCGTCGCTATATTTAGTTAATTTTTTAAACTTATTTATGTAGTTTAAAGTGGTAGATAATATTTGGTATTTAAATAAGCTGATAATATTATCAATTTATTTAAAATAAAATAAATGTATATAATTAAATCAGTGTGTGTAAATGTTGGTCTTTTAATATTTATTTAAATTGTAAAATAAAAAAATCTAGTACACTTCATATATTTCTTAGTATTTTATATAAATTTGTCTTCCTTTTTGTGCAATGTTTGTATGTGTTTTTGTACACAAGCGAAGTCGCGGGTTCTAGCGAATATTGTAAGTTTAATAAATAAGAACTAAAAATGTTACCACAACACACTGCCATAAACATCTGAATATTTATTCAAAATAATGATTATTATGAAAATAAACAATTGTACACTTTTTAATGTATTTTTTTTACTTCACTATCATACACTTATGTTTAGCGGAACTGGGCTTATCGAAGTGAGGCTACTAGAGCATGTGGGGTATCCATAAAACAGCGCTGTTTGCACTTTCTCAAACATTTTTTTTTGTAGGCCTCTTAGTTTTCGACTTTTGATAAAAAATGTAAAGAAATACCGTTTCCCCCCTTATCTCCGCAGTTTGCATATATATAAAATTAAAAATTACATTAGTTCCACTATCGGTCAAGAGATGGCGCTGACCTAAAACTGCAATATTCTACACCGCAGTGTTAAAATACTCTGACGAATATAGGCCTCGCCGATGAAACTTTAATAACATTTCACGTTTCACAAAACGGAACCCTCGGTGCGCGAGTCCGACTCGCTCTTGACCGGTTTTTATTGTTTAATTTTTGTTTTGCTGTTTGGGCCTGCTTTTGACTTCGTTCACGCCTGATGGAATGCGATGGATGAGGTCTATGATGGAACGATAATTATATAGTGGTGTTTATTAGCGACTAATCACTAACTCAATTTTTAGGGTTCCATACCTCAAAAGGAAAAACGGAACCCTTATAAGATAACTTTGTTGTCCGACTTGGAGATATTTAATCTGTCCAGTCACGAGTCAGTCTTTGAAGCAGTTCAGTGGGAGCTCACAACATTTTCCGGGACCCTATTCCCTGCTGTTACAACTCGTGAACCTATACTTACTATTAAGTATATGGATATTTCTTTATCTATGCTACAACCTCGTTGAAAAGGTAAGCGAAATAATATGATTAAATAAAACCCCAAATTACATAACATAACTTTTATTATCAATATATTATCTTGCAGTACACAAAATACAAAACTAAATTATACTATTTCGATATATATTTTTGCTTTTATCTATTACTAATAACTAATATAATTATATTATTTTAGTCTATACTCTATTCGGTTGTATACATATACAACCGGTTAATGTGTTTATCCACCTGCAAAATCCACCCTGTTGCGGTGTGCATTTCCGAGAATCCACCCTAAGTCTATAGATACCATTTATCCAACTAGGTGACTAGGCCTAGGGAGGACTCCAACATACGTTTCCGCGTATCCACGTTAGGGTGGATTTTTTGGAATGGAGAAACGGAATAACCCGACGGTACAAGGATCCTTTGGCGCGTGGCCATAATCGGAACTAACGCCATCATCTTGTTTTGTCAATTTAACTTCTGTGACAATGCCATGTAGGCTCCAAAACATCTTTGTAATAGCCGTTTTTAACTATACACTTTGTATAAACAAGCCTAACCCTTCAAATGCCCGCGTCGTATTTTTATTACATGTTTTTTCTAGACGCATATAAACGTTAAATCATAAATATTTTATAATGCGGGTTAAATATTTTCATTGAGAATAGTTTGTTTCCTGTTTTTTTCGTAAAAAAAGTCATTCTTCAGGAGAAAAGAAAAAATGATCAAAGAACCAATCAATTCTTCTATCAGCATAGCTATTCACAACCATCAAACAGGCAATCGTATCGAAAATGACACATTTCGATAACCTAATTTGCCTTGCCCCCGACAGCAAACAGCTGTCAGAAGAATAGCGGTCGTCTATTTGATTTAGACTGTAAAAATTTTCAGCTTTCGGTCTTGTGAACAGCGTTTAGAGGACTCCTACAATAACACTGATTGATGTTCGATACGGTACGGAAGCGTATCGAGTAGTTGTGAATATCAGCATAGCTACGATACGGTTTGGTACCGTATCGAACGTCAATGTTATCGACGAAGTCCTTTAACGCTGTTCACAAATCCGCAACCGTACAATTTTGACAGTTCATATACGGTATGAAGACATCGATTCTTCCGACAGGTATTTGTTGTCGGAAGTGCATGTATCTATGTATTAGTTTATCTACATAATTTATGTATGTAAAGTTATAATATTGTTTTGACCGCTGCATATCCAAGTACAACTTTATCGCTAAAGTTTAAGGTTCAAAGTTGATGGGAAAAATTTGACAGTTTCGGGTAGCTTGATGTGCTGGCGCTGGTATATTTAAATTATTATAATTTTAGGTGGTTACATACGTATCTACGTAACACATAAACTCGTTCTAGACTTTGTTTTAAAATAATTATTTGAGTAGATGGAGCACGTGATTTTGCGATCTAGAGACCATGCATCGTCGTGCCGCAGATCAACAGAGGCAGAAGACATTGTCTCTTCATCGGACCCTAAGACGCAGCGGATCCGTTTGGCGATCCGCGCTTCCAGTCTGTGTATTTACCCGACATGGCACATAGCCTTATCAGCGAAATAAATCCCTACTTTGGTAACACGCACTCATCAGCCGCAATCCTAATAGAACTAAAAGTAAGTACCTACTTAAGTAAAATTATTTCTTAAGTAATACTTGTCATCATCATAACATCACTCTCGAGAAGAGTTACGAAGAGGTGGTTTTTCTAATTAATTTAATTGTGAAATGAAAAACAAATTTTTCACTTCATAATTATCTTTTTAAACTCAAAAGAAATTTCGGAAAAATTACAAATTATTATTCCAGGTTTGACAGAAAGTTGAAGTTTACAAAGCAGGTTTAATAGAAATCAGGTAAATTTTATTTATTAATAAAATCGTTGTTTACTGTTTTTTATTCGTTAATAGTTACTCGATGCATAATCTATAGTTGCCCTTAATTAAACACTCAATAAAAGTAATTTTCAACACACTTGCTCGTAAAATGGCTCTTAATGCACAGCTTTTAGATCCATAATGCAGTGTATTACAAACGCGTGCTTTTTCTTTACGTTACGGTACTTGTGCTTTATTTCCACAGATAACTATTTAATTTACTAGTCGGAGGTCGGAGAAGTGCGTTTTTTTTTTAATCTCTTCAAAGAGACTTCATGCCAAAAAGAATCCGCGAGCCATATTTTACTTTTTTTTTAAATAGTCTGAATTGTCCTTGGTCCCAAGATGAACTAAAATTTATTTACCTTAAGATGAATGCGCAGTTGTAGTCCACGAAATTAAATTTTTCTAACGTTTTTTGCAATTTTCAGGTCAGTGTCAGGTTGTATCTTGATCAAAATATGATTCGCGACTATAACAGACACGTATTTACAGAATTAGAATCATTAAATACATCTTTCTAAGTTAGATTTGTACCATAAGAACAAATCTCTTATGGAAAAGTTCTCAGGGAAAAAATCTAACTTAAATATGTATATTAATGATTATAATGACTATAATTCTTTAAATACATATCTATTATATAAATATACATTTTGATCAAGATACAACCTGATACTGACCTGCGAATTGTAAAAAATTAAAAAAAAAAAATTTCGCGCTCTACGACTGCGCATTCACCTAAGGGTGCATCCACACATAGCGAGGCATGTGCCGCAAATGATTTTTTTATATGTATGGTTGCCTCAGGCTGAGGCATCTAACATACAAAAAAAAGCACTTGCGGCGCATGGCTCGCTCTGTCTGGATGCACCTTATAATTTTCCGTCGTCCCTCCCGTAACCAAACGGAAAAGACCACTGGCGTTCTATTATTGCGGATTCTCACTGAATTAATGTATATTTCTCTATGCAAATAGTACTTTCTAATTCCATACTTACTATACTACAATTTGACATACGACAACACTACGATCAGTCTTAACATTATTTTGTGTTTATTATATTTTTTCTATAGGCTGTATATCGGTTTTGTCTTTGCGTTTAAGTAAATAAACGCGCGCCGCGCTAGCAATGCGCGCGCAGGTGTAGGAATGATCCTGAGGAATGACCATTACTTACTCTATGGGTAAACCTGCGCGCGCACGTCAGCGCGGCGCGCGGAATGACAAACCAAGCCCGCCATTGTCCATACAAGTTAATATTTAACAATACAAGTCTGTTTTTTTCCTCACAAGTGTGTTGAAAAACGTCGTATGATACGCGTGTGCATTGATAATTAAACTCTCGGCTACCTTATCGCGCTCGCCTACGGCTCGCGCGAATAATACCGCCTCGAGTTTAATGATCAACATAGCACACATGTATCATAATGTACTATTATGTACCACTTAAAATTTTCTATTGTCGGTTGGAAAAGAACCCTTCCACACGGATCTGTGAATAGCGTTTCGTCTGTCCTTTGGTTCAGAAATCAGGTTATCGAACAAGTGTCATTGTCGATACAATAGTGAATCGCATGTTTGTGAATAGCTATGCAGGTGGAAAATCACCCAAACAGCATAATATTTTTTTTTTAATTATCCTTTTTTCTTTTGTTTAATCATACAATTGAAATGAAAATATAAAAATACAATCATACTTACGTAAACCTAGTATATAATCTAATTACAAAACAGAGTTTTTTTCTCTTATAAAATTCAATACATCTGTAACGGAATATAATCAAATATTTTTTAAATAAAATCAGCATCACAATCATATGAATGCTTCAAATTGTCGATGGTGCCTAGGTCATGAATATAGGGGGTAATTACATAACACACTAACATTAGCGCAGATATAGATATACCTAGATAACGCAAGTATCACGAACTGTATGAAAACTAAGCGTGCCACTTTTTGACTACCTACTATGACTGACGTCACAAGCTCACGCTCACCCAGC
The DNA here is from genome assembly GCA_945859645.1 of Amphipoea oculea. Lineage (NCBI taxonomy): Eukaryota > Metazoa > Arthropoda > Insecta > Lepidoptera > Noctuidae > Amphipoea > Amphipoea oculea. The sequence goes on along the minus strand of OX243886.1, from coordinate 13,403,521 downwards.
CAGCAGTACGCAGGACTGAGCGCGAAAGTGGCGGCTTATGATTTTCGATCGTAAATTGGTGCGATTTTTGGCACGCGAAGTAGGTGCTCTCGCGTTATCTAGGTATATCTATATCTGTGAACATTAGCAATGGTATTCATTTTGACAATTCAACAACAATAATATTGCATCACCAACATTTTTAAATTAGTGGACATTTAAAGGGTCTTTAATTAAACTAATGGGGTGTGTCGCTCAGTAAAGTTTTAAAACAGGAGCACCTTGCTATTATATCTATACCCTGTGTTAATATATTATTATTTGCTTACTATAAAACTACTACATAGAAGTTTAAATATATATATTAAACTGTGAATGTATATATCAATTTCAGATTTTGTATACCTGTAACCAAAATGTCATGGTGAGTTTATAAATTCGTTACATTTCGTCAACTTCGAAAGTGAAATTTTCTGAAAACTTGAAACGAAAAAAATATGCAAGTCGTTGAGAATATGGGAAAAAAATATGCAAGTCTTTGAGAATATGGGAAAAAATATGCAAGTCATTGAGAATGTGGGAAAAAATATGCAAGTCATTGATAATGTGGGAAAAAAAGTATGCGTCGTTGAGACTATGGCAAAAGATGTGCTAATAGTTGAGACTTGAGAGTTGCGACTATGGCAATTTCTAGTCTTTGGATCCCTAAAATATGATAATGTTGTTAGTGTCCATTAAGCTCATTAGTGAAAACAACTGTCGATAGCAACCATGACCATCCTGAAATAATGGCCAAGGTGTGAAAATGTTTAGCAATTCAAACTTCCACATGACCACCTTTAAGAACTGCGTTTTTCATTCAAAATATTGGCAATAATAGCTTAGTCGGGAAATTAGTAAGGTGCAATAGTAAATGTATCTATTACCCTAAAGGTGCCATGCGTCAGTCAAGTCGTATTCAAGCGTATGGCACTCGTGGGTTAAAAATCAGCGTCAGCTGGTAGTACCTAGTGTTGCCATTTGAGATTTTGCTGAGCTGATGCCCTTTTGGCAGAAGTTTTTTTTTTAAGTTCTTACTTTATTTAAGGAATAAAATGTGTTTAGTGGCATACATGCATTTTATTCCTTCTCTTTCAATGACATTGTCTCAGCAGTGGACCCCAAATTCAGAAATTTCCGTTTCCCTTAAATGTTTGCCCTCAAAAGACTAAAACATTTTTATATTTACCTCGTTCAGTTGATAGTGGCGGAGTGCTCAAAGTCGCCCTTGTCGAGGTGTCGTTGTGGCGTCTTTGACGGCTCGTAGATCAACATGGACACGCGTTCCGGACTAGTCTTGTTACGTTGCATGTCTGGAAAAGCAACTGTTTACACTCGCGACAATCTAAGAAGTCGGATTTGACTCTTCTCATTATACAGGGTGTTACAGAAAGGGTATATCAATACAAACGGGTCGAAGAGTGTATCTGGTCTAGAATCTCTGTACAAAATTTCAGCTCAAAAGCATTAACTTAAATGCTTAATATTTTTTTATTTCGACATCACGGCGCTGCACTAGCGCGGCGGCGTGATATGCGTGTACTAGGCGCACAGACACACTACAGATAATGGATAATGACCCTCGTAGTGCGGTGACATGTTTGTTATGATTTCAATTTAATAAAAAAATATTAAGCATTTTCAAAGTTACTGTTTTTGAGCTGAAATTTTGTACAGAGATTCTAGACCAGATACACTCTTCAACCCGTTTGTATTGATATACCCTTTCTGTAACACCCTGTAAATGCCGCGATAACTTTATACAGGGATATTTTTTTATCACCATCCAAATTTTTACAGGGTATTCTACTAATGAATATGAACAACTTTCACGGCACCAACTCTGAAATCACGAAAAAAAAATCAGCTGTTTCATACAAAAGTTCAATACCTACTTGACCAAAATGTATGAAACAGCTATTTTTTTTCGTGATTTCAGAGTTGGTCCCATAGTGAAAGTTGTTCATATTCATGGGTAGAACACCCTGTAAAAATTTGGATGGTGATAAAAAATCTTCCTGCATATGAACGCCTACGTAAGAATGACTAATGACTGGAGAATCCTTCTAGAATCGATTAAAAATTTATAATTGCTTAACTTTTTCATTCTGCCAGTGAACATGGCAAACTTAGGTATTCTGGATTCGGCAGTTTATCATCAGAACACAGCTTCTGATGGGTACGTGTTGTTACATTATTATTTAAATTCTTACTTACATCTCAGACTGAGGCGTCGTTTGTGTTGTCCGCACAACTCTAGCTGTCTCCTCACTAACTGCGAGGCGGACGCGGGGCGAGGACTCAGCGGCAGAGTGGCTGGCTGCAGATTCACCTCTGAAGATGCTGTTTTGCTTGTGTAGTCTGCGAAATAAGACGTTATTAATGTCTGGAGGGCCGACCTAGGAAATCCTGGCGCCATGACGTGAGACGTTTGTAAACAAAAAGGCAATAAAAAGAAAACACAGAGAGGTTTGGAAGACTTTGTGCATGCAAGTAATCATGTTTATTATCTTTTTCTCTCTTTTTAGGGCGGATATAGAGTCAGGAAGGGGTTGTTTAGCAAGATCAGGGCCGATCATCTTACAATCATCAGATAACTTTAATCTGAAGAATAAATATGGCGGTTAGACATTGAATTTTCTATGCAAGAGCTATCAAACCGTCGTATTTGTTCCTCAGATAAAAGTTAACCCTCAGGCGCTCCACCCACTGCACTGCATTACGCAGCGGGGTGAGGGAAACCGAGCCGAATTCTACGCGCGGGAGCGCGTTTTTATCGAATTTGTATGTAAAAAATAACGCGCGGGGGTGCGTTATCTGCGCCCCGTCGCGTGGTGCGTCGTAGTGTGTGATCCGCCTTAATAATACTACGTCAATTCTCCATGGTACAACCATTCCATACGACTGTCAAATCTGACAAGGAGACAATCGAATAAAAACACACCTCTCTCATTCAACACAATTTCGCGATGCATCTGCGACGGTTCAGCATCATTGGCCTGAACCTTCTGCTTCTTCTCGGAGCCGTCCCAGGAACAGTTGCGGTCACCGATGATGACGGTCAGGTCTGATTTTAAATCCTCGGTTTGGAATGACGCGTTCTTGCTTTGTGGCTCCACCTGGTAAAGTGGGAAAAAGGAACTTTAGCAAGGCTACTTTCTTCTTCATAGCGTGTCGATGGTAATCTGAATAGGGTCAGTCCAGAGCCCTGATTCACAACCATACGACAGGCTATCGTATCGAAAACCTGACATTTCGATAACCTGATTTGACTTGCCCTCAACAGCAAATGGCTGTTGGAAGAATAGCGGGCGTCTATTTGATTTAAACTGACAAAATTTTCGGGTTTTGGACTTGTGAACAGCGTTTAGAAGACTCCTACAATAACAATGATTGATGTTCGATACGATACGGAAGCGTATCGCAGGATTATAATAATCTTCTAAACTTAAAATCCTAACTCCGAACTAATATTATAAATGCGAAAGTAGCTTTGTCGATAGTAACACATCTCGATGATTCTGGTATAGCAGATTTCCATAGGCTGCGGTGACCACTTACGTTCTGGTGGACTGTCGCGCGTCGGAGTATTTGCCTTACCTTTAAAAAAAATAGATACTCTACTCAAATCAAACCATTCTTTACCTTTATCTTCCTCTTCACAGTAGGACTCGACTGCGGTCTATTCTTAAAATCAATATGCTGATTCTTGTCACTCTTATTCCTGACGATCGGCGACAATTTCCTATATTCACTCCTTGGCTCCAACTCTATCCTAACAGTCTCAACCATCGAGTTACTAGCCCTACCAAATAGAGGAGACAGTTTCGGCTTCACCACAGTAGTCTCATCCGATTCATCAACGCTCTCGATTGTAATGGTCGAATCAATGCTATTCGGGTTACGCTTAATCGGTTTAACAATTATCAGTCCCTTGTGGTCTTCGTCCTTTTCGAGTTTAGACGATTTTTTTAAATCGTAATTCGGATTTTCGAAGCCCGTTTGTGTGGCTATATCGTCGCTCACTGTTGTGAAAGATTGCGACTGTGTGTTCGATGCTTTGTTGAGCATTCGTTTGCGTCTTTCCAGGTCTGCATGTATGTCTGTTTGGACGCGTAAGTTGATGTCTCCGTAACGTCGAAAGATGTAGTTTAGGAGCCATTGGTAACCCTTGCGAAGGCCTGGGTCAAGTTTTGGCTTTTTGGATGATGGGTGGTCTCCTCCTCCGTAAGCGCTGTAGGATTCGACTAGAGTTGGGCATCGGTACCTGTAAAATGAGATCAGAAACAAATAGTAATAGGATTTAAGGTTTTCGTCAATCTTGTTTTTTGTAGTTCTTTTAGTGCATGTAAGTTTTGCATCTTTAAAGAGGAGTAAGTTTAAGTGTTGGCTTTGTCCGACTTAGTTTACATTTTTCTAACTTCTGAAGTCCACCATTCTCCATGATCCCACAATTGCAATGTTCCAAAAGTGTCATATCTAATTGGGCGGAAAAAGCGTGTCTTTGACGTTGCTATGATCAGAGGGGCAATTCTCGTAATTTTAAGAACGTTCAGTCTGATCTGTTTCAATCTGTCAAAAATAAGTCTAATTTCCCTACATTTTTGACAGTTTTTGACATTGATTGTCGCTGAGATGTGATTGCGCTTAGATTTCAGACTTCAAAAAAGGAGGTTCTGTATTTAATTACGAGAATTGGCCTTCAGTTTTTTCACTAAGAATTGTCCCTAACTCTATATGTTCTCATTCATTTGAATGAGCATTTGCTAGAAATAACATAAAGATAGCAGGTTTGAATTAAGTAGTTTACTCACTTATTGACCAAAGGCTCTATATTCAGTTTGTCAACCACATCGATGTCGTCAAGGGCTCCATGTTTGTCCTGTTTGTTTGCTAGCACCAGCACCGGTTTGCCTGGTGAAGTAAAACCTACTAGTTTTAGTGAAACTCAATCAGTTTGTGGGGATAAACTGCTGAACATGGGCCGGCCGACGCAGAAAGCCGCGCCGCGTGAGCAAGCACTAACTTTTACAGAATAGCTTTTGTTCTTACCGTGGTAAAAATATCAGCCAGTCAGCAAAGTGATAACGGGCTGACTACACACGACGACACATCAAGCTATACTTTTCCAGTTTTAGTTGACCTTGCATTATATAGGCTTTTCGTACAATGAGAAGTCAACTCATATTAGAAATGTATAGCTTGATGTCTTGTCCTTACGGCGAATATGAATATGACTCGCAAGATCGAATTACTTGGTCACAACTAGAGCGGCAAAGTTTTTAGAAAATAAAGAAAGAAAAAGAAAGAAAATACGTTTATTCGCGATAAACATAACTCATAAAAAAAAATAACAATAACAATTTGGGAGAAAACATGCGCATGCATAGCTTCATCTTTCTGACTAAAAGACTCATTGACAATTTAAAAGTGTCTATAGATAATTGGTTTAATTAAAATAAATGCTTTGAGTTTGAAAGTAAAAACGTAAGGTACCTACGTCGTTCATTCAATGGGTAAAGTGTTATCAACAGTGATTCACAGAACAAACTGGGCATCTAATAAATAAATCAAAGGGTGGTAGACACATCGATTACCGGCTGTCAGCTAGTAACACGTTATTTACTACCACCTTTAGGCTGCCTGTCCATTGACGCGGAGCGAGGCTGCGGAGCGGAGAAACGGATAAATATTAACCAATAGGAGATTGCATAACATCTCAATGTAATTTTTTTGCGCAATGGATTATCAACTCTTTGCATAGCGCCAAGAGTTGAAAAACCAACAGTGTTTTTTTTGACGCGCTGGGATGCGCTCTATTGGATTCTCAATGCTCGGCTGAACACCGAGAGTTGAAAACCCAGTGCGCGATAAAATCCCGCCGCGATATTTTTACTGTGCGAACGTGGGCTTACTGCCTGCCTAAACACTTTTCAGAGAAAAGAAATATTGAAAAATCCGCCTACCCTCTATAAAAATGTTTTCTTTGGAATTGTCAAATATCAAACCTATTACAATCGATTGTTATTGCAATCAGGCATAATCACTAGTCGTTGCAAATCACGAGAGCGTCATGTGATGTTTACTTCTTTGACATAAGGTTTGAATTGCAGTGATTGATGTGAAATTGCAACAAGTATACCTACTACGTGTATGGAACACACTGACCGTGACCGCGGGTTCTAAGTTCGCGATTTATATTACTAGAACAACTAGAATTAATCCTGAAGCCTGTGTTTTAACCCTAGCATATGTGATAGAGTCTCGTGGTCGAAAGCGCGACTGCTGAGCGTGGGGTCCTGGGTTCGATTCCCGGGTCGGGCAGTGTAATTGGGAATTTTTTAGTTATGTCGGACGATGTCGGAGCCCCCGTGCCTCGGAAAGCACATAAACCCGTTGATCCTGCGCCTGATCTATCTCCGGACGTGTCGGATTGCGTTCCCATCAGACAATAAGAGTGAGGGAAGAGAACTGCACCTGTGTCTGGGCACACACTTGCACTTGCACTATATATTTCCCGCGTAGATGGCTAGTCTCACTCTCCGCTGAGATTGGCTGCTATGGCCGAAATACGGTCTGGTGGACTATAGTAATAGGCGCCCGTTGCCACCCTGTGCCTAGAGCGACCGCTCCTCTCGCTCTACCCCAGGGCCGCATTGATTGCTTATTGCTTGGCGGCAGAAATAAGTACAATGGCGGTTCAACACCGTACAATTCTATTCCAAAGAAACTCTACTACTACTTCTGATGTTTGCAGCCGTTACTATTAGGTGCCTACAAGGAATGAGACAAAGTCATGCAAGGTGCCGAGACATGGACGCCTGTCCACCGTATACGAGTAGCACAAAGGGCAGGGCCAGGGAGCGAGTCATGCTTGGCACAGCCCTACTTGACTGAGTGCGTAACTCCGAAATCCGTCGCCGGTCGAAAGTCTATGACGTCGGGGACAGGGCGATGCGCCTCAAGTGGAACTGGGCAGGATATCTAGTTAGACGCGAAGATGGCCGATGGACTAAAGCTATGCTGTGACCCATAGATATACTGTTTTTTACATTTATATGCTGTGACCGAACGGTGGCCAAGGAGGCCCAAAGAAACCAGGGACGTCCAAAAGTGTGTTGGGTTGATAATATCGTCAAAGTCGCGAGAAACACCTGGATGAGAGACGCACGAAACCGGGAAGAAAAAAGGGGAGGCCTGTACCCAGCAGTGCCTGGCTATTCGGGGCTGAAGTAATTATGATAACATGGAATAAGTGGTACTTTAGTAAGAGCCGTGTATTTACGATATTAACCACGGTAACCGACACGGTTCAGTAGCACGATAAATAGTTATTACCTCCCCGCCATTTCCACTGCAACTGATAAGCATTTTTTTTTTAATTAAAAATGCCGAGTGGTTTTATCATCATTATGAGCGTTACCTATTTTAATATGCCAATCGATGACAGAATTCATCACAGCATAAGCATAATCAGCCTATAATGTTCCCACTGCTGGGACACAGGCCTCCTCTCTGTGAGAAGGATTGGACCGCAATCTACCACGCGGGCCCAGTGCGGGTCGGTGGATGTCACATTTGTTGATGTCAATTTGTGGTTCTAGGACATGCCGGTTTCCTCAAGATTTTTTCCATCGCCGTTTTTTTAGTAAAGTGGTGATGAAATTATTTAGACAAAGTAAAGCACCTGTCGAAGCCAAGACCTACAACTCGGTAAGACGGGGCCACTGGGCCACCATTGCTCGCAATTCATCATGATCCTACTGTACTAATCGCAATTTAATGGGGACGATACAACATATAAATATGTCTTCTTCTTACATAAACACAGACAGCTCTTCATCTCTATTACTGCCATAATAATTTAAGAATACCTACATAGGTACAACAATGTTATCGAGGGAACGAGATTGGTCATGCGCGACAATATCAAAGCAAGTCGTAAAATACAACTGAATGCAACGGAAATGACTTGAATCGTAATAAAATTGGGAATGCATGGCAGTATTTAACACGTGTCAAGGAAGAAATATGTTAAGAACCTGCCTTACGCGGATCAGACATAATTATATTACAACGACGCTGCACGCAACAGGGCGCAGATAACGCGCCGCCTCCCGCGCTTGATTTTTTACATACAAATTCAATAAGAACCTCCTTTTTTGAAGTCGGTTAAAAATATAAACATCCGAATTGAGAACCTCCTCCATTTTTGAAGTTGGTTAAAAACGCACTTCCGCGCGGGGAATTTGGTTCCATTTTCCGCGTCCCGTCGCGTGGCGCGTTGTGGTATGTGATCCGCATTAGGTAAGTATGGTTTATTTTTATTTGTAACAGAAAAATATTTTTTCTGTATACGTCATTGCCAAAATATTGAATGAAAAAGACAGCTCGAAAAGGTGACGGCGCCCACTATGTGGGAAAGGGTATTTACTAGAAAGTTGCTCAACATTATCGCTTCTTGACCATACAGCTAACAGACTAGATAGAAAGAAAACCATTGAGCTCCTCGTCAATAATGTGATAACGATCGAATCTGGATGTTTCATCTTAGGGTCAACTCACACCGAAAGAGCGGCGAAGGGCAACGAAGCGGAGCGCAGTTTCAGTTTCATATGAATTTCAACTTTATTATCATTATCAGAATACTTATTATCGCATGAGAAACTCGAACGAGTCGCGCGGATGCCCGCGGCGCCGCAGGAATTCCGGGGAATTCCATAACGGAGTTTCTCATGCGATAATAAGTATTATGATAATGATAATAAAGTTGAAATTCATATGAAACTGAAACTGCGCTCCGCTTCGTTGCCCTTCGCCGCTCTTTCGGTGTGAGTTGACCCTTAGTTAATACTGACATTAAAGTGTGATCAAAACTCAGACCATTTTTATTAGTCTGAGGATAAAAATAAACGTTTTTAAAGGTTTTTATTGCGTAAAATAAAGAATAAGTAGTCTGTATTTCCGCCGTTAACGCGTAGGTAGGTATTACACAATCGCAGCAGGCGCGGTCGCAGCCCAAGATTTGGGGGGGGGGTCATCATAGGTACCGAGGAATATTTAAGGGAGGTACATTTCCTCGTTGGTCCAGTTGTCGCAAGCGTTACTGCTGAGCATGAGGTCCTAGCTGGGTTCGATTTCTAGGTCGGGTAAAGTGTAAAAGGGTTTTTCCATCAGAAATTTCTCAGAAGCAGCCTGGAGTCTGGAACTGTGCCCGGTTGGTGGCAGTAGGCTCGCCCTCTATGACATTTCACTTAATAACTGGCGAAATGTGGGTGTATGTACTATATAAAGGTACACCGACTGCCCAACCACCACCACAGCCAGCTCCACATTACTTACGCTATTCAGGGACGCAGCTTTTACATAGGGGGTGTTACTTAAATGCTGCCAAATTCGCCGTATGTATTAGAACGGTAGATTGCGGAGGGTGGGGAGAGCGAGCGAAGCGAGCTCGAAAATTTTAACAACCCGCCTCTGTTTGATTAGGTTTTGTTTTATATTTTCATGTAGAAATAGGAGTTACATTCTCAACTTGTGCGGGCAAGCTCAAGCAGCTAGCAGAATCTAAAATGCAAGAGCGAGCGAAGCGAGCTCGAAAATTTTGCACACTCTCGGATAGGTTCGATTTTCTTTCGAGTTTTGATCATTCCAAAAGGACTAGGAGTTACATGCTTTGTCGACTTTTGAAGACAGCTCAAGAGCCAATGTACCTAAATTGCAAGAATGAGCGTAGCGAGCCTGAAAATTTTAGCACCCCACCTTGAATTGTCTCCGTTTTCTTTTACCCATATAAAAAGAGAACTTACTTTCTCGAATTATGACGAAAAGCTTAAACTCGCAGTTTAGGTTTTGGAATCTGGCCTTGCCTAAGCCTTTCAACCTTACGTAAGAGCGGGGTGTCCAATATCCCGAGTTTGCTTCGCTCGCTCTTGAATCCTGGATTCTATATTTTTATAACAGGCTTTTTAAAGGAAAATATTTATTAGGCGCGTTAAAAAACCCACTATCATTTCATAGTTTTAAGTTTTTACTTCAGTCTGCCGATGTTCTTAATGTTTTTGAATATGCTAATCGGGGTTTTTGTGCCTCGGGTACATTTTTAAGTTAGTAAGGCATGTAAATCATTCAGACTCTCGACAGCTTGAATGATTTTGGGGGGGGGGGGGGGGTCATGACCCCCACTACCCCCCCCCCCCCCTCGGACCGCGCATGAATCGCAGTGATTCGGCATATCAATATGAGTTCATCCAAATCACGTTGCGAAATGGCAGAGAAAGAACAGACAAGTAGGTACACCGACGATACGCAACGCATCTTCCGTCAGATGTGTCATGTGCGAACACCCTTGAGGCATTCACTTACCGCAGCAGGTACGCACGATTTTTTTTCGCGCACTGTATTTTCAACGCACTGCTTAAGCGCCGAGAGTTGAAAACCCAACATTGTTTTTTTTTTTAAGCGGTGGGATGCGCTCTGTTGGATTCTCAATGCACGGCTCAACACAGAGAATTCATAATCCAGTGCACAGTAAAATCCCGCCGCGATAATTTTACGTCCGTGCGAACGTGAGCTTAGTTATCGTTGTCACCTAATGTTAGTAAAAACGGGCATAAGTTTCTTTCCCCACAGGGCAGACCGATCACTAGGTGATGAAGCCTGCAGAAACGCCTTGGATGCGGGCAGCACAGTAACTAGATACCTATGTCTTATCCTGCTCGGAGAAGCGGCATCGGAGTGGCAACCGCCTTGGCGCCTAATACGCCGAAACCCGCTTACCAAACAAGGTAGGCGGACCTTTGGGGTCGTGGGCGCTCAGAGTGGGGACTCGGTCCGCCCACCAAGTGACCCCAGGGAAGACGGTGGCATAGTGGTCACGTGGTGCCGTGCATAGCGAAGATCAGGGGAAGCGCCTTTACAGTCTCCCGAGGAATGTGCGTTACAGGCGTTGCACGGGGGGTTCCGGAATTGGTCTTTTAAGAGGAACCGGGACCACCCCTATGTGCTGATGGTGATCACCGGAGTGGTTTTAGTGAGGTAAAAATCCCACTCTCCCCGACCTCCCCCCCGGAGTTCGGGTGCCTTTTGAAGGCTTCCAGACAACAAAAAAAAAAGGTACCTAGGTATGTCAAACAGTGGTCGTCCTTCGGCCTAGTTAAAGTACCTAGGTCATTAAACTATGACTTAAAAAATACTAAGAACTGACTTGACCTAGAACTAGAAGTTGAGTTGCGTGTGGATTAATGTCGGTAGGTACTTATTTACATTTTATGGCGATCTTATGATAAGCGCGGAAATAATGTAGCATTATAATACCTAGCTCCAAAAAAAAATGTGGATTATGATTTATAAAGCAAACCGAGTGGTTCATCAACTCGTCCTACATGCCTACGGCCCATTTGGGACGAGTGGGACGACTTGAAGAAAATGAAAATAAATTTTATTTTGGGCCGTAGTAGGCATATAGGACGAGTTGGCGTATCACTCAGCAAGCCTAATTGCGACGGCATAGCATAGCACGTTCTGATTAGGGAAAACCCTCTAGATTGACAACCCTCTAACCCAAATGATTTTTACATTTGTATGGTAATCTGCAATTAGTAGTTTTCTTTTTTTTTAATAGTAGGTAGTAGCCCCGAGCCCCCGAAAAACCGAATACGATTATAACATGCCAATAAATTTGCTTTTCAAAAACGCATTTTCTGAGCGAAATTAAATTACGAAATATAAACATGATTCAGCCCCGAGTTACCATGGCGATAGTTGCAAAATATTAATAATAAAAAAACCATGCCTGATATTTTGTCGTGCGATAACACCTCTTCAAGAACGGCTCTGCATTCGTCCAAGCGTGAAAAATCACTCGAATCGATGACAAATATCACTCCATGCACTTCGCTATAATACTGGGACCATATTTGACGAAAATGAGGGCCTCCACCTAAATCATATATCGTCACAGGTGTATCTTTATGCACTAAATTCACAGCTTTAAAACCCACAGTCGGCAAAACCTTGTCATCCTTTTCGCCGGCCAAATTGTTCACAGTTTTTGTTTTTCCCGCGTTATCCAGTCCTATTAGTATCAATACGATATGGCGACGCTGTTTTCGACGCCGAAAAATACTTCCCAGACAATTACCCATAATAAACACGAAATGCACAACTAGATTAACGATAAAAAATCACTATTCATATCACAAACACGTGTTTCAAATTTGAATTTGTCACCCGTGGCCATTTGTAAACAAAAAAGTTTTGTTGACACAACGGTTACCAATAGCGATCGAGTTCGATGTGGCCAGTGTTATGCATTGGTTTGTTCTCTTTACCCCTTTTTTTATTATAATATTGTTTTCTTTTGTGTTTTGATTACTTAATTTAAAAAAAAAATATATATATTATGAAAATTAGACCCATTGTGATTTTAACATCTTGCAAATTTATTTTTTTACTTTTTAGTGATATATTTTACTTCAATCAATGACCACAATTAAACGAGTGCCACTGACGAGTGCGGTCCTATTTATTAAACTAATAAATTATTAATGTATTGGCACGCTTGTCTACCCCAAAGCGACAGCTGTATTTGAACAATTCCACATAAGTAACGATTGTGAAATTAAAGGTCACATCTGTTCTGTTATAATTACGATGTCCTTGCAGTTAGTATGTTTCTTATGGGCAAGCAGTGTGCGGGGTGTGTCATTGCCTTATTGCTTATAATCACGACAGTACCATTAAAATGAAGTACCTACTAAGCAATAACAGAAGTACTTATTATTAAAAACAAGTTAAGTTGTGGGCGCTGAGCGCTCATCTATTCTATACTAATATAATAAAATTGAAGAGTTTGTTTGAACGCGCTAATCTCGGGAACTGCCATCAGATTTGAAAAATTCTTTTTTGCTCTTGATTACCCTGATCTTGTGGAAGGCTATAAGGGTATTTAACATCACGCTGCATCCTTAGGAGCCGAGCAAAAAGAAAAAAAAATCAGAATAACGCTAACCGAAAACAACGTGATAGCGCGGACGGGCGATGCGATGCGACGGGGTAAGTCAGAGGAACAAGAAATTTCACGCGGACGAAGTCGCAGGCAGAAGCCAGTTTATATTATAGATGAAGAGTTTGTTTGTTTGAACGCGCTAATCTCTGGAACTGCCAATCAGATTACAAAAAATTCTTATTTGCATTTAGTAGCCCAATTCTTGAGGAACGTTATAATATAGACTATAATAATAAGTTATGGCGCGGGCGGACAATGCGATGCGACGTGGTGGGTGACACGGGCCGAGGGAGTTTTATAAAAATGTAGATGTTATTTTAGTTTATTGTGTATCTTACGACCGACGGCGACGCCTACGTGATCGAAATGGTTTTTTTTTTAAAGAATAATTCCGCGCTGGCGGATGTTTGTATTTACATAAAATGCCTTTTTAAGGTGAATGTGCCATGGTAGACCGCGAAATTTAAATTTTCTTACGTTTTTTGCAATTTGCAGATCAGTGTCAGGTTGTATCTTGATCAAAATATGATTCGCGACTATAAGAGGTACGTATTTACAGAATTATAATAATTAGAATCATCAATACATCTTTCTAAGTTAGATTTCTACCGTTAAGAACAAATCTCGTATGGAAAAGTGTTTATGGTAGAAATCTAACTTAAAGAGATATATTAATGATTCTAATGACTATAATTCTGTAAATACATGTCTATTATAGTCGCAAATCATATTTTGATCAAGATACAACCTGACACTGACCTACAAATTGCAAAAAACCTAAGAAAATTTAAATTTCGCGGTCTACCACTGCGCATTCACCTTAATGGCAGAAACTATACAAAATATGCTGTTACGTCACTGGATTATATACAGGGTGTTACAAAAAGGGTATATCAATACAGACGGGTTGAAGAGTGTATCTGGTCTAGAAACTCTGTACAAAATTTCAGCTCAAAAGCATTAACTTTGAAAATGCTTAATATTTTTTTATTTCGACATCACGGCGCTGCACTGGCGCGCGGCGGCGTGATGTGCGTGTACTAGGCGCACAGACACACTACAGATAATGGATAATGACCCTCGTAGTGCGGTGACACGTTTGTTATGATTTCAATTTAATAAACTATCGAAATAAAAAATATTAAGCATTTTCAAAGTTACTGTTTTTGAGCTGAAATTTTGTACAGAGGTTCTAGACCAGATACACTCTTCAACCCGTTTGTATTGATATACCCTTTCTGTAACACCCTGTATAATTAAAAAATCAAAATAGCTGCAAGAACGAAATGAGTCCTACAGCTGCTGCCATTGCCAAGTCTGTCAAAATCATTGTGATCTTTATAATAAGGTTGCTGCTGTCAGATGTAATCCAAGTATGAACAGATTGTACTTTCCACAATTCAAAACTTCAGAAATACAGATATAACTTTCCCTATTTTGTCTATAAAATTAAGCTTGATAACGAGCTCTTTCTTTATATTATGCTTAAATAAAACATGCAAATAAAAATACATAATTGAACATTTATTTTGAGAAAAATAATATTCACCGTAAATACAGGTACAATTTCGAGATAACGTTATTTACAAAGCTCAATAAGTTTTATAAATAAATACATTAAAATGCGCGCCAATTAAAATCAACGGCCATCTTGATTTGTGTTACCAGTCAGGAAAAGTTAAATTTATCTGAATTTCACGAGAACTGTGTCCCCATTCTTGATTGAAAAATAGGCAAGGTCTTTCATTACGTTGTCGAGGTATATTTCTGCTCCTTGCATTTGATCGTCGAGTAAATATAGTTTTGGCGGGCCAGTGTGTCCAACCCTTGGGAACAATCTTTGTGCGAGTGTGACCAGCTTTTGCACAAACATGGAAGATGGGAATTTCTTTTTGAATTGTTTTCCGGTTTCGTCTTTTAGTATAATTTCTAGAAGTTGTGAAGTGAGCGTCATGTCTTTCGGTTTGTTTTCGAGCAAGCTGTCTTCTGGGATGCCATATTCTGAAATAGAGAAACAAAATAGGTTTAATTGGGGGTAAAACCGTTTCCTTAGTTAGATCATATAATAATATGATCTACATCCTACAGTGGTGAGTCGATAGGCCGATTATATCGTTATATCCGCTAAATTAATCTTTGGTATCTTAAAAAAAAAAAAATTGCTATTCCATACATTTTGACCGCGTAGGTATCGCACTTTTCTGTGAAACAGCAGTTTTTTTTTATAACCGACGAAAAGCTTCTACGCGAGGGGATCTAGAATCATGTGCTTAATTCATGGTTACAGTTTGCGCATTGATGTCCTTACCACGCTGTATTAAGGTTCGGTTTCCGGTCGGAGCGACTGCCTATCTGACTTCCACAAAACCACAATCCAGTTATTGGGCTTCCAGGCTTCTGACTACCCGTAATTACTGTCAAAGATCTACGAATGACAGCCAGTACGGCCTCGGTATGGATATATTGAATGACTATGTACTACTTACTGCTAACAAGCTCCGCGAACCGACAGTGTTCCAGATTGAAGGCTCGCTGAGCCGACGGGTCCTTCTGTGCAAGCTTCCATTCCGCCCCGTATCGTTTCATGTAGTCGTATTCAGCGCCGCGACGCAGTTCCCGGGTTATTGTTGAGCCGTTTATTTCCTGAAAATTGGAAACAATAGTCTGTCAACTGATTTACATCCGTCACCTCACACTTCAGGTCCAGTTGACAACCAGCATTAGGCACGAGTTGTCTGGCATCTTTGCTGAACAGGAGTCGTATTATGAAGTATTAATGCCATCATTATTCCATTACAACAAAGAGATGGCGCTATCGACCTTCTACAGCTCCGTCTTTTTCTCACATTCGGAAGTGATGGCACTAATCACACTAATATTATAAAGACGAAAGTTTGTGAGTGTGTGTGTGTGTGTTTATATGTTTGTTACTTCTTCACGCTCAAACCGCTGAACCGATTTAGATGAAATTTGGTATAGAGATAGTTTGAGTCCCGGGAAAGGACATAGGCTACTTTTTATCCCGATATTCCCACGGGATCAAAACTTATGCGGGTGAACCCGCCTGGCGCAGCTAGTATGTCATAAAACGGACTCTGGGCATTTTTAGCACAGCCAAGAGAACTTTCGTGCTAAGTTCTTACATACACTTTTTATTTTATTTTTTTTTATCTGCTGTATATTATATTGTGTGCCTTTTAGTCTGTGGCTTTGTGCTAAATAAATATATTTTCTTTCTTTTTTTTAATTATTGACGAATATTTTAAGCATCCGAGGTTGTCCTATTTTTAACCGACGAAAAAACGGAGGAGGTTATCAATTCGACGCGTATATTTTTTTTTTTTTTTTATGTATGATCACGCATAACTTTTTACAGAGCAGTCCGATTTTGATAATTCTTTTTTGATTAGAAAGGATATACCCCGAAGGTGGTCCCATATAAATTTGGAAAAAAAATTCCAACCCTAAGGGTAGGAAAACAGGGGATGATTGATAGTTCACTCACTGATTGTAATGTATGACCACGCATAACTTTTTACAGATTAGTCCGATTTTGATAATTCTTTTTTTAATGGATAGAACATACCTCGAAGTTGGTCCAATGTAAATTTGGAAAAAAAATTCCTACCCTAAGGGTGGGAAAATAGGGGTGATTTGTTGTTAATTCACAGATTTTAATGCTGAGCTGTGTATTACAATTAAAATTAAAGGCCTATCTATGTTGGTATATAAAGCCTGTTTTTTTAAGTATTTTACTATACAAAAAATAATAGTTAAAGTAGGATTATATAACAGTTAATATCTAAAGTAAGGTAGGTAGCCATTTTAAAAGTAATCAAAAATTAAGCATGCAGTAATAAGAAAATTATAGCCTCAAAAAATTATAAAATAAAAACTTTTTAACAAAAAAATTAAACCTCCGAAAAAACTGAAAAGCAAAAAATAAAAACCTTTTTTATTTTACCTTAATAAATAAGTTCTTAAACTAATGCAAGTATACCTAAAAAATTTTGAGTCGGCGCCAAACAAGCAACTTAATATCGTTGCGAGTGGTCGTGCGGAGAGCGCACTTTTTGTTTGGAATGTTAATATTTAGCGCTGGAGATTTCACGTTGCATTATTAATTTGACATAAGTCTGGCCTGATGCTGCAGCCAGGATTATCAGCTTCTAGTCTAAAAACATCAGGTCAGGATTTGATGATGAGATCCTGGAGAAATCGAAGGAACTCTTCAAATATTATAGGCACACCTATAGCGATTTGGGTATTTTTTATAGTAACTCGTGCACTTGCTCTCGGAAAGCACCATTTGGTGAAGTGGAGCTGATGATGAAGACCACAGATGGCCACCGGAACTATTAAATAATATCTAAGTATTTCACGGGTTGCGATTCGATTACTTTAATATGGTTGCTAAGCAATTCATGCTCGTCACAATGTGAATGGTGATATGGAGCTGATGGTGGACCTGGAGAACTCCTCAACAATTAACTTCCCTGCATCGGGAAAAGCAATATTTTGTTTGTAAAAGGCGATGATCACTAGGCTATTGTAACTTAGATAAATTATAAGCAGACCCACTAAAAAGCGTGAAATAAAAACTTTTTAAGAAAAAAAAAAAACCGACTTCCAAAAAAACACTACAAAGTGAAAAATAACTTTAATTTCGGAAGTCGGTGGCAAAAAACTAAAATACAGATCCAAAGACACCGACTTCCGAAATTAAAGTTATTTTTCACTTTGTAGTGTTTTTTTGGAAGTCGGTTTTTTTTTTTTTCTAGTGTTTGGGTCGGCTTGCAGTCTAACCGGTTGCAGCTGAATACCAGTATTTTACATGGAGCGACTGCCCAGCTGACCTCCAAAAACCAGTTACTGGGTAACACGCTACCCCTTGGTAAGGACCTTTGTACACGGCACGGTTTACGGTAGAAAAAACGTGTCTGTCAACAAGCTTCCATAGTGATCCATACAACACTGACGACCGTGCCTACACACGGTGAACAAACTGTGGTTTTTCACGAGAAAAAAAAACCTGTGTACAAAGGGCTTAAGGCTGCGTTTCCACCAGAAATGAGCGAAGATACGTACCGAGTGATGTGCGTAAAATTAACCAATAACAACACTAGCTTAGCTCAAGCTATGAAAATGAAGCGATGTCATTAGTTAGTTTCACACACATCCATCGCTACGCATCCTCGCTCATTTCTGGTGAAAACGCAACCTAAGACCACACCCCGGACACTCCATACAACTCTCGCAAAATAATTACCTATTACTACTACATAAACAAATGACGTTTGTATACGTGCAAATGTGTGCGTGAAATCTAGTAGGGTTGGCTGTCGTGCGTAGCGCAAAAAAATGGCGCGGAAAGCAATTTGTGTCGGGGAACCGAACGACGACGGCGCTGCCCGAACGTGTTCATCATTATGAAGTGACCTTGAAGTTCAACTGTTTATTTATATAGTCGGGTTCGTAATTAAATAAAATCACTAAAATAGTTCAGTTTAAATGAATTATCTGTAAATAATCGGTTATTAAATCGCATGGTATTAAAAATGCGAAATCTTACAAACCATCGTGATTAAAACTCAAATAAAACTTTTAAATCGCAAAATTGTGTGTTCGTGTCAGCAGCTGCGTACAGCGCTGCGGTTCGCGAGCGCCCTTGCTATAGAGTCAGCGACGAATACCTCGAAGTGCGGGGTAAGGTGCGGTATCTGATATGAGCGCGGGGAAGGGAGTGCCCTTTCTGTACGTAGTACTAATAAGTATTCTGTGCTAAGACTGGTTGTCAGACTTTTGAAAACAAAATCTTGAAACTGTAAATGTTGCTTTACCTGTAGGGTCTCAATCTTAGCAGTAATAAGTTGTGATCCAGTGTCGTAGTCTTCAGTTTCTTGTATAGGGTTCTTCAGGAAGTATAGTTTCTTCAGACGGTTCAGTTTGTTCAGTTCGCTCAGTGATCGCCACTGTAACATTTAATTAACCTAATTAAATAACAAACAATGTAATAAAATCTTACAAGTCAATTTTAACCTATTTCTAATTGTCGTATCGAAATGGAACTTTGTATGTACAGTCAACAAAAGAGATAATTATGCAGCATCGTCGGATATAGTTGAAGTTCAGTAAGAAACCGATGGATGTTCTCGAATAAAAAATAATTTTATTAATAGACAACAAACAGCTCATATATCAAATTCAATTTCAGTCCACAAATGCGCGTGTGGCCACAGCATTACGCAGTTAGGGTGCAGGTATAGCCGGAATTGCGATTTTAAACTAGATTTCAGCATAAAATCAGTCTCGTCATGCTTGAAATATATTTTATGGCACTGTGTGACCTAAACCTGCACTTAGGTAAAACTTTTCTATGACTTAAGTGGTCCCTTTCTACACAGAAAAGCGTGACTTAAGTGCGGGTTTAGGTCACACGAGCTATAAAATAGTATACGATACGTGTGACTTATGTAGTCCATCAGTGGCGTAACTATACCATTAGGGGCCCGTGGTAAATTCAAGGGATGGGGCCCTCCTTCACTGTAAAGAAACTCAACCAACGTTGTAGTTTTTTTTTTTTTTTTACGAGCACTTCTCCCGCGACTTCTTCCGCATAGATTTCATATTTTCTCCTACAAATTTAACACCTGACTGCTTCGTTGGTCTAGTGGTCGCAAGCACTACTGCTGAGTATGAGGTCCTGTCCAAAAAATTAGACAAACAATGGGAAAATGGTACAAAATGTTCGAAACCTGAATGATGTCCTTTGTTGCACATTTTCAAAAAAAAGATTGCATTTATAAACTTATGTTAGGATCCTCCTGTGCTCATAGCCCTCTCGGGCTGGGGGCCTCCTCTGGCTGGGAGCCCGTGGCATTTTGCCCCAATGCCACTCTATAGTTACGCTACTGTAGTCCATTCAAGTCCATATATGCTATCGAAATGTACTATTTTTATACATTGAATATTTGAATAATAAAGTAAACACATTTTTTACACATGGCAATACAAAACAAAATGTTACCATACTCACGTTATTAATCATGTTCCTATTCAAAAACAGAACTTCAAGCTGCTCAAATATATCCACCTTTTCATCCGGGATGTCATTAAACCTTATTTCAGTGAACTGACAGTCATTCAAACTTAGAATCTTTAAGTTTTTCAAACTGCCAAGCTTCATAATTTCAGACCAACGATCTAAGGGGTTTCCATCCAATTTTAAAACAGTCAAAGTTCTCAAAGTGACGGATGGTGGTATTATTTTTTTAATTCGGTTGTAGGCAGCGATCATTTCGTTCAGTTTTGGCCATAAGTGTGATAGGGCGAGAATGTCCGCCCATTCGTAGTCGCATACGGAAATGTTTAGTTTTTCAAGGCTGGCGAAATTGATCGACAGTTGAGCCAACGTTTCTTCTGGCATGTCGATGGCCATGCGGTTTTTGCTGTGGAAGAGAAAAGGTGTAATTTAAGTACCAAGTTTGTTTAATAAAATCATACATATATTATATTACTAGCTGCGCCCCGCTGTTTCACCCGTGTAAGTTTCGATCCCGTGTGAATATCGGGATAAAAACTACTCTATGTCATTTCCTGGGACTCAAACTATCTCTATACCGAATTTCATTGAAATCGGTTCAGCGGTTTAGGCGTGAAAGACGGACAAACAAACAGACACACACATACACTTTCACATTTATAATATTAGTATGGATACATATACCTACCATAATTTATAGTAGATACATTATTTACTATTTGTTTTAGGAATTTTAGATAATACTTTATAAAGGCACTAGATGCAGGTATCCTATTTTATTCTTCTATGTCTGGTTTAAGGCCCTATTTTGTCAATCAATTATTTATATTTATGTATATCAATTATTTCAATAAGGCATTGACTGCCACCACGGTCACCGCTGACCGCGAACAATAGATTTTCTATTGTATCTGTTGTCTGGCAGTCAACGTGATAAACAATACAAAACGACATTCACCCACGGTATTTTGCTCTACCTAAGGCAAAAACTTTCTGAAATCTTCATAAGAAGGCTTAAGGCGTAGTCTGGGTCTTTCCAAAAGATAAAGGAGGAATCTGAAGGCCAATTCTCGTAATTTAAAACGTTCAAAATCTAGTCGCAATCTCATCTCGGCGACAAAAAAAATGTCAAAAACTTGTTAAAATGTAGGGAAATCAGAGGTATTTTTGACAGATTGAGACTGAGATCAGACTGTGAACGTTCTTAAAATCACGAGAATTGCCCCTCTGGTATCACCAGAAACTTTCTTAAAGACTAGTAGACCAACAACTAACACTTGATATTTGATTGGTATTAAGAAGATATAGAAAGGGAGGTTCTAGAATCTTTGTCACTTGGACAAACTATCACACCAACAAAGTAATTTTGGCTTGTACAGACTTTTAATCTGTCGAGCTCCGCTAATGAGACAATTGATTTTCTATTGTTTTGTCGCCAATAGGCGACGCGCGGTGCTTGACCGGTTAAAACAGAATGAAAGGTTTTTAGAATCTTTAGTATTTGGAAGACCCTTCTTCAAAACCCTTTTGTTATTCTCAGATTTTTAAAAAACGCTGGTTGGTTCCATTATCTTTGCATTTGATCACTTTAACGCCAAGATTCAGCCACTCAACATTATACTGGGTTCGGGACTTTATTAAAAGTCGCTTTGAACATTATCTTAGTTACATACCTAACATCCAGCTCCTGAAGATCCGGCAGCTGCGCAGAGAGCTGGATCACCTCGCGCCAGTTGCAGAACAAGTTGCGCGACACATCCAGACTGCGCACGGCGGGGCACAAGGACGCTACGTCTCCTGGCTTGGCTATGTTTTGGTCGTGGACGCACACTTCAAGCAGGCGGTCGAATTTTCTGAAAAGGAAATGCATGACGATTAGTTTTCAAGGGGTCCATATTGGCTCAACTAAAGTTCTTTACCCGAAATTGTTCTTCCTAACGATTTGTAATCCGAATGATCACTCTTCCTAAAATTTTTCATCCTAAAGTTTTCATTCATACTATTTGTAGTGCTACCGGCGATGTTCATAACACTCATGTTTCCGAAAATTGTAATCAATAATATCATTAATGTAAATATTTTAAACTCCTACTGTTTTTTATCATAACGCTTTTATCCCTAAACATAACTACTAATGTAACTAATTTCTATAAGAATAACAGACAATATAAAATCGTTTGATATACCACTCAATAGACATAAAACCTATTTAGTCTAATATGATAAACACTTTTTTTTTTTTCATCCTATGTCATCCAATGTCGACGGAGCCCCGCTTCGCGGGGCCCCTATTTCTGTGTAAAGGGTTTAAAGTAACCTAACCAAACCGAACCTCGGGGTGCCCTTCGCTCGCCCTTGCATCCTATGTCGACGGAGCCCCGCTTCGCGGGGCCCCTATTTCTGTGTAAAGGGTTTAAAGTAACCTAACCAAACCGAACCTCGGGGTGCCCTTCGCTCGCCCTTGCATCCTATGTCGACGGAGCCCCGCTTCGCGGGGCCCCTATTTCTGTGTAAAGGGTTTAAAGTAACCTAACCAAACCGAACCTCGGGGTGCCCTTCGCTCGCCCTTGCATCCTATGTCGACGGAGCCCCGCTTCGCGGGGCCCCTATTTCTGTGTAAAGGGTTTAAAGTAACCTAACCAAACCGAACCTCGGGGTGCCCTTCGCTCGCCCTTGCATCCTATGTCGACGGAGCCCCGCTTCGCGGGGCCCCTATTTCTGTGTAAAGGGTTTAAAGTAACCTAACCAAACCGAACCTCGGGGTGCCCTTCGCTCGCCCTTGCATCCTATGTCGACGGAGCCCCGCTTGGCGGGGCCCCTATTTCTGTGTAAAGGGTTTCAAGTAACCTAACCAAACCGAACCTCGGGGTGCCCTTCGCTCGCCCTTGCATCCTATGTCGACGGAGCCCCGCTTCGCGGGGCCCCTATTTCTGTGTAAAGGGTTTAAAGTAACCTAACCAAACCGAACCTCGGGGTGCCCTTCGCTCGCCCTTGCATCTTATGTCGACGGAGCCCCGCTTCACGGGGCCCCTATTTCTGTGTAAAGGGTTTAAAGTAACCTAACCAAACCGAACCTCGGGGTGCCCTTCGCTCGTTTTTGCATCCTATGTCGACGATCTAAATAAAAAATATATGACTTTGAATAATAGTGTAAAAGATGGTTATGTTGAGAAAATATAGGAAAACAAATAAAAGTATAATAGATGTTTATTGCTACTGACATTATGAAGTTGAATGATTCGGAATTATGAACATTAGAGACAGAGTAGTTAGGAATTGTGATTGTTAGGATGAAAAATATTAGGAAGAACATTTTCGGATTTCCAATTATCGGAGTTGAAAATTTAGGTGAACTTTGGCGCACCCGTTTTCAAGGTTTACTTAGTGTTACGGTGATTAATTAACATCTAGCTAGGTTATCCGCTATCGATTATGTCCCGCTCCTTCTCACAGAAACGAACCCCTGATATAAAATAAATTACCATTTTATTTAGGTATAAACGAATTGCCGCATAAAAATGACGTGGCAGAATAGTATAGCGTGCTTTGTACAGCTTTTTGTTGAGCGAAAACTGCAGAATCCATACTTATACAGGGTGTTACGGAAAGGGTATATCAATACAAACGGGTTGAAGAGTGTATCAGGTCTAGAATATCTAAGTATACAAAATTTCAGCTCAAAAGCAGTAACTTTGAAAATGTTTAATATTTTTTTATTTCGATAGTTTATTAAATTGAAATCATAACAAACGTGTCACCGCACTACGTGGGTCATTATCCATTATATGTAGTGTGTCTGTGCGCCTAGTACACGTACATCACGCCGCCGCGCGCCAGTGCAGCTCCGTGATGTCGAAATAAGAAAATATTAAGCATTTTCAAAGTTAATGTTAAGAGCAGAAATTTTGTACAGAGATTCTAGACCAGATACACTCTTCAACCCGTTTGTATTGATATACCCTTTCCGTAACACCCTGTATAATAAATGTGAAAGTAACTGTCTGGAAAGAAAGAAATATTGATTCTTTTTTGATTTGTCAATCCGTCTGTTAGCTTTCCACGCCTTGACGGCTGAACGGATTTGGATGAAATTTCGCACACAGGTATACCGTCCATGACCTGGGTTAGGACATGGGATACATTTTATCACCGTAGTACATTATCGTGGGAAAATTTCCGACCTGTATGCGGACAAATGCAAAAAAAGCCTAGCCTTTTCCGAACTATGTTGGGGTCGGTTTCCAGTCTAACCGGATGTAACTGAATACGATTATACGATTATTTTACATGGAGCGACTGTCTATCTGACCTCCACAACCCAGTTACTGGGTAACACGACACCCCTTGGTAAGACTTGGGCTTCTGATAATATACCTGTAACAAAGCTAGTTGTGCATAAATTCTCATATTGAGACAAAGATAGTTAATTAATAATCTGACCACAAAGAAAATCTTCAAGTGCAACATAATCCATACTAATATAATAAATTCGAAAGTAACTCTGTCTGTCTGTATGTTACCTTTTCACGCCTAAACCACTGAACGGATTTAGATGAAATTTGGTATAGAGATAGTTTGAGTCCCGGGAAAGGACATAGGATAGTTTTTATCCCGATATTCCCACGGGATCGAAACTTATGCGGGTGAAACCGCGGGGCGCAGCTAGTATGATATACATATGTATTAAGTTACTGATATCTGTTATGTGAACCTTACTACCCACTTCCTATGCTAGCTACCTTGTTTATTAACTCCAAAGATGATCATATTTCAATTGCGTTTTCTTGGCATACCAATTTAATATTAAAATTATGAAAAAAAAAGGCTTTTACATTCAATGCTTGTGATAAGTAGGTATACTGTACATAACCAACCTATAATTTTCCCACTGCTAGGACACCGGCCTCCTCTCATTTTGAAAGGGAGTGGGCAGAAATCGACCATGCGGGCCCAATACGGGTTGGTAGGATTCACATGCCTTCGAACTTTTGGTTCTAGGACATACCGGTTTCTTCACAATGTTTTCCTGCACCGTTTTGAGAGCAGTAGTGATGAAATAAATTACAAAAAGTAACGCGCCTCACTGGGTTCGAGCCCACGACCTACAACTCGGTAACCGTTACCTGCTCTCATTTGGGATCAATAAATACCATGAAACTGATAAAAGTTGATAAGTGGTTAATAACAAAACTTGTAGGTCGTAGGTTCGAACCCAGTCAGGCGCTTTACTTTGTGTAAATTATTTCATCACCACTGCTGCACTACTCTCAAAACGGTGAAGGAAAACATCGTGAGGAAACCGGCATGTCCTAGAACCAAAAATTCGAAGACATGTGACATCTACCAATCCGCACTAGGCCCGCGTGGTAGATTACGGCCCATTCCCTCTTACCGAGAGGAGGCCTGAGTCCCAGCAGTGGGAACATTATAGGTTGATTATGTATGTGTTATCTAATATCAAAATGTAACAGCAACTGTTGATTCATGGTGACTCAGCAGTTTGTTAACATACACACTGAGATTAGCTGCATTGCAGTTTATTTATTGACTAGGTTCTGCCTGCGACTTCGTCCGCGTGAAATTTCTTGTTCCCCCGACCCACCCTGTCGCGTCGCATCGCATCGCTTGTCCGCGCAATTACTTCGAAAGTCATCAAAACCGGTTTTGAACATCGTTTTTTTGGGACCAAAACCGAAAACCGGAGCTAGGTCCGGTTTTAGCAAAAAAAATCGAATGTAGTATAATTTAAAAAGAAACACCATTTTTTTTAAATACCCACTAAGTCTACAAATAAAACAAATTGTATGATACATTTCTTTTTACCCGACTACGGCAAAGCCAGAGGAGGGTTATGATTTTAACAGGCTATGTATGTATGTGAGTATGTTCATCTGTTCCCTCATAGCTCCTAATCTACTTATCGGAACTCAACATATGAGGTATCGTTAGAACCGACTTAATTGTCCGCTGAACATAGGCTACGTGGCGTTGCACAAAACTCGATACGGCGCCCTCTAGTGGACAAAAAGTAATGTGTTAAAAATAAAAATTGAGATAAATACGCCATGTTTGGTATCATATGAAAGGGCTTCACTTGTACATTTCCAAAATATTGCTCAAATTTAAAGCGACGCCCTCTAGCGGACAAAAGTCATGTGTTAAATTTAACACCAAAATTGTTTAAATAAAAAAAATAAAAAAACTAAAACCCGATTACGACAAAAAAAAATACGACGCTGAAAAAGTATGAAACAAGATTTTCATACTTCGAACAGAACAAAAAGAAAAACCGTAGTCACACGTTATAGGTACCAACCGAAACACTTGTGACTACGGTTTTTCTTTTTCTCAGAAATTGGGCGCAAAAAGAATATTTCAAATCCGACCTGCCCCCTTATTCACAAACACTCGATATGCATATCGAGTGTTTGTCGAGTGTTTGGACTTGTGAACAGCGTTGAGAAGACTCTCAACGCTGTTCACAAGTCCAAAATCCGAAAATTTTGTCAGTTTAAATCAAATAGACGCCCGCTATTCTTCCAACAGCTATTTGCTGTTGAGGGGAAGTCAAATCAGGTTATCGAAATGTCAGGTTTTCGATACGATAGCCTGTCGTATGGTTGTGAATCAGGGCTCTGGTGTTCTAGAGATTAGCGTGTTCAAACAAACAAAAACTCTTCAGCTTTATTATTAGTACCTAAGTATAGATTATATAAAAGTATACCTAGTGTGAACTGAAAAGTTTTCTTTGTAGCCTATGTTTTGTCCTGCAGGCACTGGACAAAGGCCTCCCCTTTCAATTGCCAAACGTCGTCGACGAGTATTCTTGGTTTTTAGGGTTCCGTACCTCAAAAGGAAAAATGGAAAGACCCTTACGAGATCACTTTGTTGTCTGTCTGTCGGTCAAGACTCTTTTTCTCAGAAAGGTGTGGGGATAACAAGTTTAAATTAATATCAAATACTCAGTACCTACTGCAGTCCCTTGAAGCAGTGAAAAAATCAAACTTCTAAGTCAACCCAATCAAAAGTTACGAGCGTTTATGTTCCGTTTAACTGACCAGTTTTTTTTTTGAGGAAGATTGCAATTATAAGCACTGATTGGTGATTACCTATTAACCTTAGGGCTGATTTTTCAATAGTCAGATAACATTTATCTGAGGAATAAATATTGCAGTTTGACAGCTTTTGTACAGAAAATATGTCAAACCGTCATAAATCTGACTATTGAACAATCAGCCTTTAGAGTAAGTAGGTAGTTTTCCGAAGAATGAAGAAATAAATTCTTGATAATTTCACAAAGGAAGCAAACAAGTTGAATAGCAAGCATCCCATTAAAGTTCTCTGACCAATGACTCATAAAATAACATAATATAATTATGATTCACTATCATTGTAATAAAAACAAAACAATTCCACTCACTGTTTCTGATGAATTTTCTCAAAACCAACCATTTCAATGAACGGAGCACCCATCTCCCGTTTCCATTCATTGATAACTGTCCTGCGGTGAGCGGCAACGGTCTCATCCTGGAATAGATAAATTTTTACGGATAGTAAATAAGGAACTTACGTAACGTCTACGTCTATGGTCCTTCTTGTTACTTCATCGTATTGAGTCAATTGAATGAACTGGAAAGAAGGGAATGATATTTCTGAGCAACAGAAAGAAAGATAGGATAAGAAAAAAAGTAAGTGTTACAGGAAATATGAGTGAATAGACCTGGCTTCACATTGTGTGTTATTATGGTAATAATAATAATTGGGATGTTCTTTCATAGTGTGTGATGGTGATAATTGGGACATCTTTTTTTATTGTTTATGGTTTTTTTTTTTCATATATAAAGTTAACGTAACTTTGACTACTTGACTTATTATCATTCTCCTGCCCTTTTCCCAATTTTTATGGGGTTGGCGCAACATGTCTTTGACTACCTACTTGACAATTCTACTACAATGTTTTATTGCTATAGTATTAATGCATGCTTGCAGTAGTGTAAGAACATTGCATATTAATCTGCTAAAAGCAGAAGCAGACTAAAAGGCTAAGTTGTCTCTTCTCAGACTAACTCGATTATTTGACCATAAACTCAAGTAATAAAGTGCATTTTTGTCTTTGTTATTTATTACCTAGAATGTTCCATGTCAAGTACTAAATTATTTTGTTGACTTAGTACAGCATTTAAAAAGACATTCTAATGAATCTAGACAAAAAAACAGCCTTGACCTGCAGATTGATTCAAAACAAGCATACTACCCACACAAACACTTATTCAGCCAAGTCTCTATGTGGGTGGAATGACCTAATGCGTGCGCGCTTACAATGCAAATAAAAAAAAAATATTTTAAAAAGTTTGTTTTTGTTTACACAATTTTATTGCTCTTACTCACCTCACGATCTCCGTAGTATTTCCTGATCGCTTCAGCACAAGTTTTAAACGGAGCAATTTTATTCGGACGAATGAAAGAACCTGCCCCAGGTTTGGAGGTCTTGAAATACTGTACGTCATCCACAGAACCATCGTGTTTACCCCTCACTGGGTCATCCCACTCAACGCCGTACCAAACACCTTTATACCCGTGCAGGCCGTGCACTTCGCCGATATACTTCACCGTACCAAAATCATCATTACTCTTTACGCGACTACCGATATGCACTTGAATTTCGCTCTCGTCGGTACCATTGCGGCTATCCATGGTACCGTTGAAAAATTTTGGTATTAAGTTAACAGGCATTGCGCCCACCATTATTTTTTCGTTTTCGAAAAAGGAACTGTTTATCAAAAGAAAAACAGGCTGACTTTTTCCCCGAAAACTGTTGTCACTTCACTTTACTTGTCAAACTGCGTCCATAGATCAACATACTGCGTCGCCGTAGGTAAGTAAGGCTAAGGCATTGCATGCGTTTTTTCTTTTTTTAGTCGATTTCCATAATTGATTATAAAATTAAAGAAAATATTTTGATGATACAATATTTTATGACAGAAATGATTTCATTTCTACTTCAAAGAAGTATATGAATAAGTTAAGAATATTTACGATAAAACATTGTCAAGTCTAGTACAATTGAGTACCTTGATTCCCTGCTAAGTAATTTGTACTATTTATTACAAACATTCTTATTCTAAGTGAAGTCTGTGAATAACATAATAGAAATGCAAAGTTATTTCATAATAAAATAAATGGATAATGTTAGAAATAAAGTAATTTTTACATTTGAATAATTTTACTTGTCCGCAAGCGCTACTGCTGAGCATGAGCTGGAATTGTACCCGGACAGGTAAAATTAAACAGGTACACCTCTGCTTAACCCTTTGGAGATAAAGGCGTGATAGTATGTTATGTTACTCTCATGAAACAAAATTAGTTTTAGTCAGTTTATGTAATTCTGAGTTATTACACTTACTAAAAGATATGTAACGTCACTAGGTGCCAAAAATGTTGCCGGCTTCATAAACAAAACTCCTTTGTTTACTTTTGATATCGCCTTCCTGTCATTTGTAGACTGCAAGTCCAAGCAATAAATTGTAAGAAGTTAAATCCAGTACAATGAATTCCGTAGATTACCTGTTTTTGGTTTGTTTGATAGTTTTACTGAACCACTATTTTATTGAACCAGTGTTGCCAAGAAAAATTTAGTCGTACCTGTGAGTCGTACTTAGTTCGTTCTACAGCTAGTCAAAAGATGGCAGGACCAGTATCATTTCGAAATCAAATTCTAAATGGTGATTGGTGGGTGCACGGTAATAGGTTATAACCCGCCCAAGTATGGTAGAAATACCGAATAAGGACGAGAAATGTAAATTCGCGTTCCGATTCGCGTACTGAAGTCAAAGCTGCAAGTTTGTCAAGCAGTGAATATACGCATAACGTTCGACATGGAAGCTTTTGGCGGAAGCTAAGTAAAATATAGTAATGTGAATCGGACAGCAATATACCAGGATTCGCGACCGCCCGGTTCAATGTTCCATTTATTTTCATTCGTTGTCTCGGCGCGGCGCTAGCGTCATCTCGCTCATAGCTTTCCGAAATCGGGAATCGGGACGTAAAAAGTGTTTTTTGACAAAAATGGCTACCGAAAGTGTCCCAGACGTGTACACCAGTCGATAATACGGAAATGCTCGTTTGTGTTTGTGGAAATATGCAGTTTATAAGTGAACAATTGTTTCGTGCTGTGCAGTAGTGCATTCGGATTTGTCACGACAAAGGATAAGAGCGTCAAAATGAGGTATGTACAATATAACGAGTTCATCGCTCCTCGGAGCTTTCGTTAGCAAAACAAATAAATAATTACTAAGATGATCATGCACGCGTCGATCTATTTACGTCCATATAGTATTTACTGCACCGGCGGTCTTCCTTTACATCGGCAGACTGTTTTTTTCATAGATATTCCAACGTAAACACAGCACGGGCGTGCGGTGGTTACGGTTCATCGATTACTTGATTATGATCGTAATTACATACGTTTATGAATGACATCGTAATTAGAGGCTGTAAAAAAGTGTGCCTTGATCATTCCTGCATGCATTAGTAAAAGATACTATGCGTTTCGAAGACATTTATCGATTTTTCTTCGCGTTGCGTTCCCCCACACGATGTATTTTCATGTTATTTTCTGAGAAAGTATTGTAAATAGGAATTTAGCAGTGACCTTGTGAGGGTTCAGAGGCAATTTGTTAAATTGGGGCATGGCTTGTCCAATACGGATCTCCCTTAGCACCATATGCGTAATGTTTCGCCGAACTGGGGTGTATGGGACCCCCAGGAAGGGTGGCTCGTTAAAACGAATGCTTATGACTAATAATAAACACCCCACCCCCATTTCTGCGTAAAAATAAATTTCTTTATTTGTTATTGCATTGCAATGTTAGTTGATTACTTAAAATTTTAACTTATCTTTTTTTTATCTCAGATCATGTAAGTAATGATTTTTACGTTGTAAGATAAGCCAGGTAAATGAACCTGTGATAATTTTGTTTACATAATTGAGTCATAAACTAGAGATAGTAGAATTTCGAATATAATTTTTATTCATAAAACATTTTATCATTGAATGCTTCCTGTGTGACATCACTGTGTAAACAAGTTGGTTAATTCTGTATTCTAATTAATTTAGGTACTAATCAGTCTCTTTGAATGAAGTTACTTGTAATCATTAAGCATTTCCTTTTAGGGATGTATGGGTAATTAATTTATATTAATGAGATTAGAGACTAAATTAGCCAAATAAGGTAAATTGAAGGCTTAAATTATTCTTGAATGAATTTGCATCTTATTTTTTTTAATCACATCATGTTCTTACACTGGAAGCCTACCCCAACATAGTTGACAGATGGATGTGTTGATGATGACTTACCATAAAGATCTAGAATTCTAGAAAGATAGAAGAAAAGGATAGGCAGTTGTTCTATGTAAAAGATATTATAAGTATTCAGTTGCATCCGGTTAGACTGGAAGCCAACCACAACATAGTTAATGATGAGAAGAAGGGCGCGCCACGTACAGCGGCTGCGGGCGCGCCGCCAGTGCGGGCGGCCGCTGCACGCGCACGCGCACCCCGGGCGACGGGCCCTCCGACCCCAGCAAGTATTCAACTTTATGGTAATATGGTCATCATCATTTGATTTTCTACACTGAAGAGTTTCAAATCGTTCTTGTTTATTACCTATTCTACTTTGGTCAGTCCTAGACTGTTATTTGGTATGGGGTGAATACTGAGATGATGGTTGGTAGACATGTATGGAGGAAGAAAACATATTGCTGTGACACACTAAAAGATAAATAGGATAAGGACAGAAATAAGATGGGTGGTCCTGCGCTAATGTGACCACATAATCTCATCCTAACAGGATGTTCATGGATGGACAATATCAGTAAATACTTACCTAACATTGTCATAAAAAAAACATGTAATCTATGTGCCGGTGGTATTTTTTGTATGAATAATTTTTATCTGGCCATATATAAAAGTCCCGTTCTGGCTACTGTAAGTCAGATCGGGGAATCTGTTGCCCAACTGAACATAAGCTGATGTAATTATTATTATTATTAAAAGCCTGCGATATCCCACTGTAGGGCAACTCCCTTTCCCCTTCTCTCTCTATTTAAAACTACTAAGGACTAGTTGTTATTAAAGAAGTCCAGCTTATGCAATTGGTTCACCGATAATATAGATTGACATGAGATTACACAAGAGATTAAGTTATTTTCATTTTCATTAAACTTAAACCATTAATCCTCTCACATGACCCATTTGATTGCTTCTGCCCATAAAAATATTAAAACCTCTTTCAGATAGGTACTTAATACTATAATGCACAACCTACATTACCTTCCCCACTCAGCCTTGACATCATTTTAATTAATAAACTAATGCACATTAGTAAATTATTCATGTCAAAATATTCTGAGCAATTTTTATGAATGACGCAGAAGATAATTATGCTAGGTATTGGGAATTTACTGTTATAAGTTGATGCTTAGTCATCAGTGTTTATGATTAGTCTTACTATGTTTGAAATTTTTACCTAGAATTGCATTTAACTAGTAATTAAGCCAGTTTTTTCCTTAAACACATTCTCTGCCGTGTAGGTCACTGGTGACCGCGAACAATAGGTTTTCTATTGTGTCTGTGGTCTGGCAGTCAAGGTGTTAAAACAGTTTAGTAAATGACCTAAATTATAAATCACTTGCAGCACCCTGCGGTTTCGCCCGCATAAGTTTCCCGTGGGAATATCGGATTGGATCGGTGTCTTGATCACACGGGATTAAGACGCAGGTGAAACCGTGGGGCACAGCTAGTCTTCTATATATCTCTATTAGGCTTCATCTCGGTATCCACCCACTTTCTAGCCATAACATCTTTCACGCAAACCATGCATTATTTCTTTGGTCTTCTCCTGGTCTTTTCTGAGATATAGCTTAGTATTAGGAGAATAAATTCACCCTGAAGAATAATAATTTCCCTTTCCACCAATGATACACCTGTTTCATATTATGTTTCTGTAATCAAGTAACTTTTGCTACTAAATTGTTGTTAGACGAAAAACTGTCAACTCGGACCCAAGAGAGACACTTTAATAATAATTGCAAAATAATTCAGAATTCGGCCGCTCCCACTCACCTGTCAACTGTCCATCCTATAATTTATGAACTGGTTTGTTCAAGGTGGTTTACAGTTAAAAGTTATTGTTGAAATATTTAACTGTGACATTTTAATAGGTAGTGTGTTGCAACGGTTTTTGAGGCTTGATAATTGGTACACCTGTGTTTATTTTATGCAAGCACTATTTTTATTCTAATATCAGCCCTGGTTGGAGCATTAAAATAGCCTTTACAAGTGATAATACCTACTTTCTTAAGTATGTTTGGCACACCCTGTGGTCAGTCAGCCACACAATTGCTTACCAGGCTTGTTACCTTGCAAATTTTTTTACTAATATTATGGCGATATGAGAAAAGATTGTAAGAAGTAGGTAGGTATGTCATAGTCATAAAACTTTGGGTCCACAAAAATGTCATAGGAAAAAATAATGAATGAATCATCATAATCACCAGAATTACTCTGATTGTATTATAATGAACCAGTTTCTTGTCATAGGAAGTATTTACATTAATTAATAATAAACTTAAAGTTGAATTCTTAGGAGATGAGTTTGTGAATGACTTAATTTATTCGTAATTCTCGTTTTTTTTGTGGGCATTTTATAACCTACCTGTTCATTCAGCTAATAGGTAATACGGGCTGGTGTCCGCAACTCCACGTCATGCGTCAATGCGCGTATTTTGCGTAGTTCATTCAGCTATTATAGGATCGAAGATTATCCTCGGAACTACTGATCCGATTCCGAAAATACTTTTACGAATGGGAAATTACACCCTTACTGAGTGCCAGCAACACTAGAAACTTCACGCGGACGATGTCTCGGGCAGTAGCTAGTTTAGTAATAAATACCTAACGAGATTCTTATTATAACTACCTAATTTTTAATTAGTTCAATGGTGGTGGTGGAATACTTAATGCCCACTCCCTCTCACCGAGAGGAGGCCTGTGGCCCAGCAGTCGGAACATTATAGGCTGCTGAGAATTCCTCCCAGTTATCAGCTATTCGTGAGATAACGGAGATGGCGGGATGAGCTGGACTCCTTCAACAAGAACTGGTCCTTAGCAGCTTTGAACAGAGAGAATAAAGAGTATCCGAGGCCTTTGCCATGCAGTGGGACCACAGATATAGATATACCTAGATAACGCAAGTATCACGAACTGTATGAAAACTAAGCGTGCCACTTTTTGACTACCTACTATGACGTCACAAGCTCGCGCTCTCTCGCTCACGCTCACCCAGCCAGCAGTACGCAGGACTGAGCGCGAAAGTGGCGGCTTATGATTTTCGATCGTAACTGGTGCGATTTTTGGCACGCGAAATAGGCGCTCTTGCGTTATCTAGGTGTATCTATATCTGTGAGTTGGACATCAGGCTAATAATAATATATCTCTTTGTCGAATATTCCTGTAGATTGTAGAACATACATCTCCTGTCATTCAGCTGGTACTAGTGGCATTAAAACATACCTACTTACATAGGAAATAATTACGCAATTTGTCATGTAACAATACTAACGTATTCTTAAAGTCAAGGTTGTATGCAGGGATTGAGTCAGTTTCCTTTGTCTTTGACTATCGTGTATATTATTTTAGAATCCGGTAAGCTCCAGGCGTTAAAATAGATACGATTAATCATGGACTGTGAGTCTCTTTCTTGGTGGATGCGTTAAAGTAGACCGCGAAATTCAAATTATCTTATGTTTTTTTGCGATTTGCAGATCAGTGTCAGATGTTGATTAAAATATGATTCGCGACCGTAACAAATATGCCTTTCATAATTATTATAATCATTGGAATCAGCTATACAACTCCTTGATTTAGAATTGGCCTCAAATGAACAGTCATTCAATAGGGTAATATGAATTTGAGAGTGGTTTTCATGATTTTTATGAGTATTAATTTTATAAATAAATATTTGTTACGGCCGCAAATCATAATTAGATCAACATACAACCTGATACTGGACTGAAAATTGCAAAAAACGTAAGAAAATTTGATTTTTTCGGTCTACCGACTACTGACGCTTTCGCCTTAAGAATGACAAAACATGGCTACTGTATGGTCTCTATTTAGTCATAAATAAATTTTATTTTTTATCTTCACTGCCTCGGTGCTGTTCTGGATTGTGGAGGTCAAAAAGGTAGTCGTTTCATGTAGGTATTCAGCTGCATCTGGTTATACTGGAAGCTGACCGAAACATAGTTAAAGGTTGGGCAGAAGATGGTGACTGACTCGTTGGTCTAACGCGACTGTTGTGTTGTTGATTGCTTGCAAATTGTGACATTGAGATTTGTTACAACTGCACAAAATTGTCAGTAACGGCCCGGAGTATAGTTGTAAATAAATCGTTTTAAACCTATATGGCCTACGTGGTCGTGGTTAAAAACGGTTTAAAACCACGACATCGAAACCGTTTTTTTGGTTTGAAACGGTTTATTTACAACTATAGCCCGGACTCGTAATTTTCGTTTAGTTTTTGGTAGTTTAGTAATAGGCTCTCTGCCCGTTCATTAAACGTGGAACTAGCAACAATACCTGTACTGACGAAATGTAGGTAAATATCCTATACTAGCTGCGCCTCGCGGTTTCACCCGCATAAGTTTCGATCCCGTGGGAATATCGCGATAAAAACTATCCTATGTTCTTTCCCGGGACTCAAATTATATCATACCAAATTTCATCTAAATCGGTTCAGTGGTTTAGGTGTGAAAAGGTAACAGATAGACAGGCAGACAGAGTTACTTTCGAATTTATAATATTAAGTATGGATGTATCGTACACCCATGCCATGAGCCATCTCTTCGGCGAATATAGACATTATTCTCTTTACAGTTACTACTTCAGGTCGATACCTACCGTAAATAGGACGGATGATCAGCCCCAATGTTTTTAATTTGTTTAAAAGCTCGTGTGGGTTCCGTTAAACAGTAGGTCAACCCTACCCAGTCGGTCATAGCCCGTAGGTGTCGTAAATGGCAACTCGCACATTATTTTACGAGGAATAGCAACGTTCTCCCGTAGTTATGATAGCTACCTATATCCTATAATATTATGGTAATTGTAGTTGACAATGGGTTCCATCCCTGGAGACCTGTACTTCTGCGGACCTAAAAAACGCTGCTGATGTGGCGACTGGCGTGACCTTCAGGGACCAACTTTTAATTATTTAAATGTTCTTAAGTTTTTTGCAATTTGCAGGTCAGTCTCAGGTTGTATGTTGAGCAAAATATGATTGGCAAACGTAACATTGATTGATATTTCATGAAATAATTGATGATTTTAATGATTGTAACTCTGTAAATACATACGTGTTACGAAGAATATTTGAATTTACAGGCTACCCTAGCGCTTCTCCCTTGACATAATTTTATTATGTAATACATTTATTTACCATCGACCCGAAAAGGAAGGAAGGAATGGGGATCGATGCTCAGCATGTATATTTACGTTTTGATACGGAAGTATCGGGATAATGATTGGGTCTTGGGAGCCCAACAATTCACCTGTTAAAAAGAATTGTTTATAAAA
Source organism: Amphipoea oculea (assembly GCA_945859645.1). Classification (NCBI taxonomy): domain Eukaryota; kingdom Metazoa; phylum Arthropoda; class Insecta; order Lepidoptera; family Noctuidae; genus Amphipoea; species Amphipoea oculea. The sequence goes on along the minus strand of OX243886.1, from coordinate 13,366,819 downwards.
AAAAAAGTTAAATAGTTGGTGTCTCTCTCTTTCGTATCGACCCCAACTATAAAATAGTTCATCCTGAGGTAAAACTATAAGCCAGTCAGCAAGGTGATGCCTGCTGGGAGCTTTTTTATACCTCCCATCAGCTACTACGGAATTTAAACTTAGTCAAATGTGAGAATGATGACTCCATGTAAATCATTATGTAATAACGCGAAACAATGTTATCACCTGCATCAAAAACATGATGATAATGGCCAACATCCGAAAATAACATCAATGACACTACTTCCTCCCAAATAAAGGGGACAATTAGCACCAATTAATGTTATTTTACATAATTTTAGGGCTGGCAAGATTGGTGGCACGTCCTGTGGCCTCATGCGCAATAAGGAAGAGGTGTTATACAATATAACCACGCTAGACATCAGACGTTTCACAAATCCTACATCGCGCAAGCAAAGTTTACCGCGAAATCTGCTTTGACAACAACCATCGGAGAGAAGACGGGTGTTGTGTCTCGTGGGCACCTGACACAACATCTGTCTGGTTGGAGGATCCTCCTTTCTCTATGCAAAAATTCCACTCTGGTCCTCATTTCTCCAAAGTATGTTTCGTCAAACGGTTTTTTTCCAGCGTGTTTTCCAAAACATTGTCTTTAGATCATAAATTTTTTCAAACAATCGGTGGAAAAAATCCTTAGAATTTTTATTATTCAAAGGGCCTCTATTGAATCTCATTGAATACACATAAAATCAAACAATGCAATTAAAATCAATTACATTTAAATCGATACTATTTTTTATACCGATGCAATACGAAGGGCCCAATTGACTGTTACTCAAATATGCCAAGGTGAGATGCTCGATCGTTTTCTATAGAACTTTATTGCTTCATGTCAGCTGTTGACCACAAAACAGAAAATAAGTAGAAGTTAAGGAAAAAAAATAGCTCACTTAATTTTTTTTTATCCGCTGGTCTTTCTTGTTCAATACTTTATTTGCGTTCTACAATGTGTACTTAGGTGGTAACTTAAAATTATATGTGATCCTGATCATTATGGAACCTGTCGGGCACAGGCATGGCCCACCGCACCGCATTACGCAGCGGGGTGCGTGAAACGGAGCCAAATTCCCCACACGGAAGCGCGTTTTTATTGAATTTGTATGCAAAAAACTTTTCAACAAAAAAATTAAACCTCCGAAAAAACTGAAAAGCAAAAAATAAAAACCTTTTTTATTTTACCTTAATAAATAAGTTCTTAAACTAATGCAAGTATACCTAACTAATTTTGAGTCGGCGAGCATAATATCGTTGCGAGTGGTCGTGCGGAGAGCGCATTTTTTGTTTGGAATGTTAATATTTAGCGCTGGAGATTTCACGTTGCATTATTAATTTGATTTGGCTATTTCTATAAATTTAAGGTAATTTTGTGATCTTTGTTCATTGATTGTTTGGCGCCGACTCAAAATTTTTTAGGTATACTTGCATTAGTTTAAGAACTTATTTATTAAGGTAAAATAAAAAAGGTTTTTATTTTTTGCTTTTCAGTTTTTTCGGAGGTTTAATTTTTTTGTTGAAAAGTTTTTATTTTATAAGCTTTTGAGGCTATAATTTACTTATTACTGCATGCTTAATTTTTGATTACTTTTAAAATGGCTACCTACCTTACTTTAGATATTAACTGTTATATAATCCTACTTTAACTATTATTTTTTGTATAGTAAAATACTTTAAAAAAACAGGCTTTATATACCAACATAGATAGGCCTTTAATTTTAATTGTAATACACAGCTCAGCATTAAAATCTGTGAATTAACAACAAATCACCCCTATTTTCCCACCCTTAGGGTAGGATTTTTTTTTTCCAAATTTACATGGGGCCAACTTCGAGGTATGTCCTATCCATTAAAAAAAGAATTATCGAAATCGGACTAATCTGTAAAAAGTTATGCGTGGTCATACATTACAATCAGTGAGTGAACTATCAATCATCCCCTGTTTTCCTACCCTTAGGGTTGGATTTTTTTTCCAAATTTATATGGGACCACCTTCGGGGTATATCCTTTCTAATCAAAAAAGAATTATCAAAATCGGACTGCTCTGTAAAAAGTTATGCGTGATCATACATAAAAAAAAAAAAAAAAAAAATATACGCGTCGAATTGATAACCTCCTCCGTTTTTTCGTCGGTTAAAAAGCACGCGCGGGGGCACGTTATCTGCGTCCCGCTGCGTAATGCGGTGCAGTGTGCGAATCGCCTAAAGAGAGAGGAAGCTTTGATAAACTTCCAAGAAGGAGTGAAGCTCTTTGCTGGAGTCTGTATTTCCCTATCGCTATAACCTGGGAGTCATCTAGTCAGGAGCAGTGGTGGCCCAGTGGTAACGACTGCGACTTATGAGTTGTAGGTCGTAGGTTCGAACCCTGACAGTTGCTTTACTTTGTGTAAAATATTTCATAACCACTGCTCCCAAAACGGTGAAGGTAAACATCGTGAGGAAATCGGCATTTCCTAGAAACAAAAATTCGAAGAAATGTGACATCTACCAACCCGCATTAGGCCCGCGTGGTTGATTACGGCCTACTCCCTCTCACTGAAAGGAAACCTGTGTACAGGACAGGCAGGCCAGCATGCAGCGGTGGGAACATTATAGGCTGATTATGCTGTGCTTCAATTTTCGAGTAAAAAGGTTACTTCTAGGCAAACGTGCACAATCGTCGACTACATCATCGCTTAAAATAATTCCTTTTCAAATGAAAGGCTGTTTTAAATTAAGCAATATTATTGTTTTTGGGAGCCATACAATAGATTTCAATCAATTGTATGGCTCCCGAAAATGATTGTGATCTAATCCATATGTCATCATAATAATATTGGGTCTTTCCCATAGGTGACAACGAGTACTGTGAGAGTAAAACAAAGCCATGTTACTTTTTATTGTTCTGCAAAAACTATACTATCTCCAATCAAGAATGTCCTTGACGAATAAACATGTTTAACCTTCTAGGTACTGCACGTTTTATTTCTACCATGCCTTGATCTTAGCTAAGTCTTCTACAAAATCTTCCTAACAATTAGGTCTCGTCCAGGGTGAGTTGCTTGTGTGGGTCGCTAAGGCGGGCACGAAATATCAACGATAATATGAAACCGACGTTTACACAAACAGAACACGAAACGGTTAAACTTTAACGATTTACCAACCACCAGATGCCCAGCACCAGGTATTCGGCGAAAAGCGGCTTTTATAATCCTCTATCTAGAGAGACAAAACAAAAATGATCTACCGCCCAAATCCTCCTCCTTCATTTTCTTTTAATACTTAAATTCTAGTAACCGCCTGTCGACAAAGACCAGCAAACTCTTCGATTTTAGAGCATTTCTCTTTAAAAGCTCTGAAAAGCTGCAGAGTACTTATTAATCAAAAAACTTGCTACACACTTTAGTGCATTCGCAAGTCGGGCTGCCAGAAAAAGTTTGCGTTCAAAAACTTAATTTATGGTTAATTTCTGTGGAAATGTTGACCCGCTGTTGGATCTGTGTTTGAGTTGTTTTACCGGGTCTAGTAAGGTCAAAAAGACTTCGCAATATTTATTTAATGCGGAGAGTTTTTACAACTGAGTCTAGTAATCTTGGTCCTCAATATGTTGGCAAATACTGCAGTAGCAGCAACAGCTTGTTTTGAACCTTTAAAAGAGTTGTTCAGCCTAAGTTATAGGTAATATCATACCTATTTCTGCCATCAAAGTCCGTTGCTACGAGTATGTTCAGCTTTAGAAGTTTTGGGCGCTTTTCAACTTAACATGTAAGTTTGGCACTTGCTAAGCATCGGCAAACCTTTGGTATTGAACGAGTCCAGAGGCGGTTAATTAAACCATAGGGTGTCATCAAGCCATGAGGACATTGGAGATATCATAATCAGCCTATAATGTTCCCTCTGGAACATGTGAGGGAGTAGACCGTATCCACCACGCGGGTTCAGTGCGGGTTTGTGACTTTGGGAGATGATAATGTAATACCCGTTAGCCAAGTTCTGGACTGACATAGTTGCTTACGACACGCTAAGAATGAGATCAAGTCATGTCACCAAGTGATTATAAGTTGCACTTCTGACAAACAACTGTTTTGTAATTTTTCAACTATACGAACCTAAACGGGCATATCTCGTTAACGAAATATCGTTAGCAAGATTTGTTCATGTCGTAATGTATTCGGAGGTATGTTAATTACTTTAATAATTTGATATTCAAACTTCTTGATCATGTTTTGGGTATGTTGATAAATAAAAGAAGTCTTTAATAACGAGTTATGGTTATTTCTTAATTCTGTGAAGCCATTGCCAATTTCTATTTTGAAGACTGATGACTTACATTTCTTCAGCATCAACCTACAGCAGTCCACTGCTGGGCATAGGCCTCTCCAATTGCACGCCATTCAACTCGCTCCTGGGCTACTGTCCTATAGCTGCTACCACCCTCAGAAAATCGTTGCTCCACCTAGCTTCAGGGCGTCCTATACTATCTTACGTTTGCCAATTCGCGATCTCCATTCAAGTACACGTCTACATCAACGGCCATTGGTTCTACGGCTAATATGAGGTAGACTGGTAGAAAATGCCTAAGGCATTAAGTCCGCCTTTGTACAGTTTTTACTTGTGCATAAAGTTTTAATAAATAAATATGGCTGGCCTACTCTTATAGCCATCCACATCCTCAAAATTTACCTAAGAACATTTTCTTCATTCCTTCGCATCACGTGCCCATACCATTACAACCGATTTCCACACAACTTTTCAGTCACTGGCGCCATTTTCAGACTTACTCTTTAGCTAGCATCCTAAAATTTCAAACTCGTATCTAGGTACACTATCTACCCTCCTTTCACAATTTCCCAATACATTGCTGCATTTTTAAATCGATGATCATGCAATACACACGTGCTACGCAATGCACAACAAAGTTGTTCTCGGTATAGATTGCATATTGTTTGTAACAGTACTTGTATCTTGCATAATGTGATAACATAAAAACTTACGATTGTTCTCAATGATGTAAGTGATCACTTTTACTTTGTGTTCTTGGCTGTCAGGGGTTTGCAGGTTTTGCATACGGTGTGTATAAAGTGCATCGTAAAGTGTGCAATGTGTGCATGTGCGAGTTTGAAAGACTGATGATTTTTACGATGAGATCTGATACTGATTGCTGTAAAAAGGTATTTATTACTGCAATGAGGAAAATTTCGTGAAGAATGTTTGATAACCAAAGAGACGTTGGCAGTGTGAAAGATGATATAGTTAGTAAGAGGGCGACTACCGAGATGACGACTAATAGAGAAGTATGGAAGAAAAAGACATTTCGCCGACCTCAAATAAATTGGGACAAGGGCAGAAGAATGATGATGATGATTTTCCTAGAAGTAACACATCAATCAAAACCTTATGGCGCGCATTTATTTGCTGGAACACCAATGCACGATACATAGACCTGATCCCATACAGAAGATTATAATTGACCGCTGCGCAAACCCCGCACAAGATATATGCCTATTTCGTGGGGTTCCCTAACAGGATTTTAAGGAAATTTCTCCTTATCCATACTTTTTACTTTAATATTATAAATTCGAAAGTAACAGTGTCTGTATGTTACCTTTTCATGCCTAAACCACTGAACCGATTTCGTTGAAATTTGGTATACTTAGAGATAGTCTGAGCCGGAAAGGACATAGGATCGTTTTTATCCCGGTATTCCCACGGGATCGAAATTTACGCGGGTGAAACCGCGGTGCGCTGCTAGTTCTTTATAGTTAGTTGCTTGGTATGACAACTAGCTGAAGCCTACTTAATACCAACTTACTGATATCGATTTGTCATTAACATGAAAAAAGCCAATGAATTTCATGGAGAATCATAAAAATGTATCAAGTACTACTTATCTAGACTACATTCTTTAAGTGGTAATTGTTCAGTGTTCTAACCAGTTTAAATTTTGTCCTTCCATTGAATCATAATTAACCAGATATTATATTATGTTGGATAGGTCTGCAATCAAACCAGCACAGCTGACTATCAAATTATCTCATTGCAACCAGGCGATATTATTTGCCTCTCCCATTCGATCAAAGAGCTTGTGGAACCAATTATATTTAAAGGCTATTAACAATTCGATCCCTTTGCTGCTGCTACCTTGATTGAGTCCGTCCACTTGTTTCCAGGAAATATCGATTGACATCAGCATCGAATAATCATCATATTCCTTCATATTGTGTATCGGAATATAATACATGAGCATAGCTCATGCAGTACCAAAAATATTCCAGATTCCGACAGATAGATAATCAGACGCTAGCAGAGCAGACTCCCCAGGGTGGCGCCACTCGTCGATGCTATTTTAATGCAGACTGAGGTCGACCTATGAATATAATGCATCCCTTTTTCTAGGCCATATTTTCATTTGTAAACTATAGTGAGTTTACATCATCCTAAGTGCTAAGCAAAGGCAGTCCAATGCGCCTTAATGAACCCTAATGTGCCCTACCCTAATTGCGTAACTCACAATCAATCACAATTTAAACCATTTTGAAGGATATTGCTAATCCATTGCTTCATATGTTCGAAAAAATTGTCTGCTCACCAACGTATATAACGCAATGAATGTTGTTGAACTGTCAAAATGAAAGCTATTGTTAGATACTGTTAGTGTGTTACGCAATTACCCTAGGTCTACGAATTTACAAACGTTGTATTGGTCTCTCCATTGTGAATTTAAAAAAATTCGTAATGAAGAGACCATTGCTTTGGTACGTTTGTAAATTAATAGACTTCCCCCCAGGAGTCATTCAGACCATTGCTTATTACTCTTGACCAGCACATCCCGCCATCTTCACCACGTCAAAATTATAAATTCGAAAGTAACTGTCTGCACGTTACGTTTTCATACCCTAAACAACTGAATGGATTTCGATAAAATTAGGCAAGGAGATAGATAGCACGTTCCTGTCGGGTATTTTCCGACATCCACGAAGACCCGGGGAGAAGATAGTTTAAATATACATTGCTTATCAATCAATAAACTACAATCAATACAACATGTCTATCACTGACCCATGCGCGTTGACCGACCTTGCTATACCCAGCTGTCGATTATCACAGTGCCCTTTGGAATGCGCCTGATCATACTTAGAGGTATAAACTAGTACATCCGCAGTTGGATAGTCGGTTCATTGTGCGGTGTACAGGCGAAGAGAAATGGGTTTTGTTAGTTATGATCGTCCTAGTTTTGTTAGGGAAACTGCTGTTGTGTTTCTGGCCTGGTTGTGGATTTTTTTGCATTGTAAATCTGGTTTTTGTGTGTCGAAAATGTTTATTCCATAAGTTTTTGACTACTTTTGCATGTTTTGTCATGATTTAAGACTAGATTTAAGTACGGAGGTATTTTCTGCGGTAAAGTTTTTCGCGATATCGCGAGCCGCTTTTGGCAACCTGAAGATGCAATAGGCAGTAGGTACTACGAGAGCAGCACCATAATTGCGTAATACACTATCAATTTCAATCTGAAACATTTTGAAGGATATTGCTTCACATGTTCGAAAAATTAGTCTGTTCAACAACGTAAATAACGCAATGAATGTTGTTGAACTGTCAAAATGAAAGCCATTGCTAGAGATAGTGTGTTACGCAATTACCCGGCAGGTATAGTTAAAATAGATTTCAAGGTTCCTTGTGCTGTGCAAAAAGTGCCTTGTAAAGTGCTGAAAACGATTTTAGTTTCTGTAAAAAAGTCTTACACCCTAGCCTGGAAGTCTGGCAAGTTCTGAAAATTCATCCGTGGCAAAAATAAAACAAGGTGCGTTAGGTGCTTCATATAAAAGTTTGCTTATTTCTATCGGCTTACTCTCTCTCGCAGAGAGGAGGCCTGTGTCCCAGCAATGGAATACAATTGGCTGATTAAACTGATTATGTTTTATGCTATCAGGACACGGTTACCAAAATATTTCACCTATCTGCACACACAAAGTAAATTCTCGAACAAAAACGTATTGAAACGAAACGCAGTTGAATATGCCAGTCCACATCAGATCTAGCCTAGTTTAATATATTATGTTGTACACGGGCGAGTTGTTACGTAACAAGCAACTACTCTGTGGCAGACGGCTTGATAATTGTTTAGAAATTGAAGGTGAAGCTTGAAAGTAGAGTGAATGAGTTGGATGAAATTGGGGCTTTAGGATATATCGTGTTACCCAGTAACTGGGTTGTGGATCGTAGAGGTCAGGTTAATTGGTTTAGAAATTGTTAAGGTGAATTTTTAAGTAGAATGAATGGAGTTGATGAAATTGAAGCTGTATTTTGATTGTGATTGGATTAGTTGTATTTTCGTGGTGAGAAGAGGACGACTTTGTTGCGACCGCAGGACGCAGGTAGATGGATGAGACAGGCACAGAACTGTGGAGATTGGTACAAACAATCATGTAGAAGCTTGTCGTCCTGCTGCGTATGATGATGATAAATTGTATTGCTTGCAAATAATTATGGTTGGATGTTGAAGTCACAACTGCATGAACTGGTGTGAGCTATGTGAATTCGCGAGGGGCTTCTTAATGCACCCCAAATCCGAGGTGTGCTTATGGCTCAAACTTTAAGAGATCACGTTGGTTGTCCGCTCTCACTGAAACATGGTAATGTTATCAAACGACAGAAGAGTAATCTCCTGTATTAGTGTATCGAAAACCGGTGTAAATCGGGCTAGTCAAACTAGATGCAGCTTTTACTTGGTTCAACTATGACCTTGTAAGACGTTGACTTGCATTATTGATATCCCCAAGTTAGATGCGGCTGATAATGCATATTTAATATCTACGGATCGATTGCCACTTGACCTTCAGAGCCGGAAACTTAGCCTATGTATTACCTATATCCTATAGATAGACTAGATAAACTACTTTTACTAGTCAAACAGTAAAGTTTGTAAAGGATACAGACATTCTACATTTTACCGAGAGAGAGTTGGCTAGGCGCCAAGCATTGCAATTTATAGGGTTCTCCACTCGTTTTAATTAAGGCAGAAATAATGATCAGATTGTTTACGCAACTCATCTTCAAATGACGGACACAAATTAGGTCATTGGAAACTGCCTAGAATTTTCGACAGAGAACCCAATTTGTGTGTCGTGTTCAAAAGTTTAAAGGATTAAATACGGGGTTAAAACGTTCAAAATCTATGTACTCGCAATCTCATCACAGCGACGGTCAATGTCAATCTTTTAATCAATGTAATGAATGAGAGAGATTTGAATACAAACGTTCTTTGAAATACGGGAATCGCTCCTCTGGTCAAAAATTCCCTAGAAGGCAGTGAAGGCTCTATAGTTTACTAGCTGCGCCCCGCGGTTTCATCGATTCCGCGGGAATATCGGGATAAAAAGTAGCTTATATGTTAATCCAGGGTGTCAGCTACCTCCATACAAAATTTTATCAAAATTGGTCCAGCCGTTTGAGCGTCAAGAAGTAACAAACATATTGTAATAAACACACACAAACTTTCGCCTTTATAATATTAGTGTGATGGACGGAACTGGCTTATTACAACTGACATAATAGCTAAATTTTGAATTGCATTCAAACTGGAAATGTGTAACGGTTTTCATGATATTGGCATGTGTTACGGAGGAAAAACGGTGGAGTTTCTTGCCCATTCTTCTCCATACGAAAACTACCTTTTGGAATGGGCGACTAGAATCAATTCTATTTTAAGATATTTTTTGACGTTCAAAAGTGCCTTTCATGTGCCTATTTGAAATAAATGCTTTGACTTTGATGAGGAAATTGCCGTGAGGAAAGTTTTGAGTATGAATGTCGATGGCTATAAGAGTAGGGGAAGACCAAAGAAACGATGGATGGACTGTGTGAATGATAACTGGATACTGGTTAATACGATCGCAAAACTAAGTCGGCCCAGAACTTGTTGTATTTAATTTACAGTGTACAAAAAGAGCGCAATATGAATTATGATATGGTTTGAAAGGGTGTGACTACCGAGATGACGACATCGAAGAAAAAGACATATTCCGCCGACCCCAAATAAGAAGTTCTGCTTCTCTCCTACTAAACAGTGGTATGCCCGACAAGTCCATAATATTGACACTAACCATAATATTAAGCCACCTGCTCAGAATTACGTAACGGAATGCAATATAGCATTGAGTGATTGATTGTATGGATTACGGAAGCTACTATAGTCCGCGCGGAACTAGTTGGCCGCGCCTTAGGTGTGTGAGTTGTGGGACGGAAGGGTGGGGGCGCATTACTCAGTACGTGCGTTGCGAACCGCCGCGCGCCGCCTCACCACTGTCCCCACCTCAGCGGCCAACTAGTTCCGCTCGGACTATAGCATTTCTCTAAGTACTGAATTCCCTTTGAACTTCTAAAGACTATACTTCTCAAGTCGTTTCTTATCCCTTTATCCAAGTCTTTAACACCTTATTTCTCACCCGAACTTTTCAATACCTTAGCGAAAACTTTAAGCACTCCAACTTTCGTTCCTTACAAAGTACCGTAAGGCGAACTTCGAATATTTGCGACATACCGACACAACGAAAAAATCTTCAACCCATTAACGGATACCCTTAAAAAGTCATGGAACAGCAATAAAGCTGGCTTTCCACTAATATGTGCTAAGCTGCGTAGCGATATACCAATATGATCGTTTGATTTTCATAGCGTAGCTTGCCTAAGCGGTGGAACAGGGTTCAACGAAGCTAAGTTTTTTCACATAAACGCAAAGCGCATCTTCACAGCACATCTAACCTGCTCTGCTACACCAGTAGATCAATAATTTAATATGTTATTCATAATTAATTTGGTGCATTTGATAACATTATTCGGGCGTATGGCACAGCCATAGATATAAATATGAAACATTTCTATGGCTGCAGCTGAATCAGCGTCAGGTGGTAGTACCTTGTGTTGCCATCTGACATGCTGAGCTGAGGCCCTTTTCTTTGTTTTAATAGTTTTTTGTTTAACTTAATTTCCTACACCAATAAACGAATTTTCTTTCTGGTGAAAAAGGACTCGCAGTTTTGTAGTTTATCTTCACCGCTTAGTGGCTTAACTACCTCGCATATCTCTGGTGGAAAGGCAGCCTTATACAATATACGTCCAGGCACTGCGATTAATCGCTCAGTTAGTTATTTCCGTCGAGCCGCAGCTTTCGATTGCGTTTTTGTCCGTTTTATTATAACATCGATGCGTCAGAGTGGCTCAGTCATTATTTTGCATTCCTGCGGAGTGCGCAAGCGGTGGTGGTTATAAATCTGTGGCATGCGATGGCGAGTAATTATTTTCTTCATCAGGACATTTCTTCTGAAGTCTCATCTCATGCAAAGTAAATTGATAACTTATTTGTGATCTTTTCGTTAAATCAACCAAAACAGCTTACATGAAACATGCCAACTGATTTATGGACTTGACGATCAGGTTTTTGGAAATTGAGGCGTACATTCAAGAAACCATTTTGTCTAAATCGGCTCTTGTAGTCTTCTTCTGAGCGTGTAATCTATCACGAGTCGGCCCAGAACTTCATCATCTGCCTAGCCTTTTCTCAACGATGTTCGAGTCGGCTTCCAGTATAACCAGATGCAGCTGATTACCAGTGTTTTACATAGAGCAACTTATCTGACCTCCACAGCCCAGTTACTGGGTAATACGATTTCCCTTCGTAAAACAAAGTTGGCCCCGAACTTAGTAATTTAATTAACAGTACACAAGAAGAGCTCAGTATGAATGATGGTATGGTTAGAATGGGGGTGACTACGGAGATGACGACTAATAGAGAAGGATGGAAGAAAAATACATTTTGCGCCGAATAAATGGAATAAGGGCATGAGAATGATGATGATAATTATGAAAAAGAACACAATAAATAAGCTCTCTTATGAACAATCATTCAATCTACAACGCTAAGAACACCCGCCACAAAAACTCAATTTGAATACTACCGCATCGTAATGAGGCGATACAAGTAATAAGTTTATTTTTGGACAAGCGCCCATACAGCTATAATATAGATAACAATAGGTACGTGCATCCACATATTAATATGACAATGAGGCAGGAAATGTGCTCGGTATAGCATCGATTGTTCCGACTGAATTAGGCATAGGCTTGGTGCAATCGATTTCATTAAGCGAAGGTTAGTGATGGTATTTTGGTACTGGAAGTTGGGTTATTGGTTATGTTTTGATTAACCGACTTCAAAAAAGGAGGTTTTGTTTTCGACCCGTATGTTTGTGCTACTGCTGAGCATGTGGTCCTGGGATCTCACTTGCTTTCTTCTCAGACAGATTCTCCTAGATTATCTTTCCCTAACATTAACTCTTCTCGTATTCTTTTACCCATCTCTATCCGTTGGCATCTCATTTACTTCCTTCTTAGCAATACGATCTTTTACCTACATTAGACAATCATATGTAAATTCCTTGTTCTGTCTCCGCTTAGATGAGTTTCTCTTTCAGCCAAACTGATTGATTTAGCATGTTTTCTTATTCTGATAATCGATTTCTGTTATTTCGGTGAACTTGTAGCGGCATCTACACCGCCACATGTGAACTACGCATCACACTGACGTCACGAAAATCCTGCATCGCGCAAGCAGAGTTTACCGCGCAACTAGCAAATATACACCTTCCCGACATCAATCGTCGGGCAGTTGCCTTCAGACAGGACACCCGTTTGGTCGTAGGATCCTTCCTTTTCTATGAAGGATGAGTGAAATTTAGACCCTGTTCCTCATACCTCTATAAACTAGTCAATACATCTAACTTTGAATGAGGAAGAACCACACAGAAAAAATGAATTAACTACCCTTTCGTCCCTTGGAAGTTCAAAAGCCAATTACAAACAAGTCCTTGTGAAGATGATTCATTTAGCACTGCCACTTACTCGTGATTCAACATTTAAACGTCCTTAAATAGCAACTCAACCATCCACAAACTATCAAACACTTACCTTTTCAATCCTTGCTTTACTTTCAACTCGAGAAACCCAACATAAATCACTCTAACAAAAGAATTCCCACCATTTTATAAGACATGAAAGAAAGCTTTGACATCAAGGGTCAGTATACAAATAAGTTAAAAAACATTACCCTCTTTCTTTCGCCGTGGTCGGCCAAGAGGCATTATCAAGACATTGTGTTGAAATGAGTAATGACCTGGTCTGAAGTACCTAACTATCCGACTAGTTATTTTTAGATACAGATAGATAAAAAAGCTATTGGAGACGAAGTTTTATTCTGTGCCTTACTTTGGTCAAAGAGATTTTTTTGCCGTCTAATTTTAGTACCGTTGTGAATGCAGACAGTGGTTTGGAAATTAAACTGAACATTGACATAGGAAATTGGAATTTGAGGTGTAGACAAAATTAAGATCATAACTGGCGAAATGTGTGGGTGTAGGCACTATAGGTACACCTCTACCTAATCCTTCGGGGACTAAACGCGTGATGTTATGTTATAATGCAGTAATATTTGTAAGTAAAAAAATTAGGAAGAAATATGTAAAAAAAAAAAAGATGGGTTGCACTCCGGGAGTGCCGGCAGAAGTGAAAACATGAATATTAACGTTGAAATAAATCAATTATGAATTGAATTAATATAACTAATTTTTTTCCACTATTTCTGCGTCACTTTTTTTATAAATCGATGCACTTTGTTCAATTTCCATATTTGAAACACTTTATATTAACGAATTTTACGAATACACAGCAGTGTAGCTACACAGACGGTCGAGCCATCAGCTGTCCATCCATCCATCCACATCCACGTCCACCATCACCGTCACCGTTACCGTCACCGTCACCGTCACCGTCACCGTCACCGTCACCGTCACCGTCACCGTCACCGTCACCCTCACCGTCACCGTCACCGTCACCGTCACCGTCACCGTCACCGTCACCGTCATCGTCACCGTCACCGTCACCGTCACCGTCGCCGACACCGTCACCGACACCGTCACCGTCGCCGTCATCGTCACCGTCACCGACACCGTCACCGTCACCGACACCGTCACCGACACCGTCACCGACACCGTCACCGTCACCGTCACCATCACCGTCACCGTCACCGTACCGACACCGTCACCGTCACCGTCACCGTCACCGTCACCGACACCGTCACCGTCACCGTCACCGTCACCGTCCGTCCGTCCGTCCGTCCATCCATCTATCCATCCACCCATCCATTATCGTGTCTCACTTGGTTCACTTCGGTTGGCGCCGCCGTAGAAAGAGGGGTGGGGGGGGGGGGGGGGAATCTCTCCTGACGGTCACGTGTCCTGACGCGAGTTTAACATTTTTTCCCCAGTACAAAAAGTGTTCAACGCCGCTAAAGAAGTTTTCACTTCAAAAAATGGAGGATCAAGGTAGGTAACTGTTTTCTATCCATGTTTTCTTTGTAAATGACGAGATCTGATGAAACAGTTCAGTTATTTATTTATCATTAAGTAAAAGTAATATTTAGATTTTAATTATTCCTCTTCCTTGAAAATTACAGAAGACTTCCCATCTTCGGAAACTGAATAATAAATTTTATATAGAATTCCAGTCTTTTTTAGTGCCCAAGGCAAACTTTACGTAAAAGCGAGGTAAATAGGACAAGATATCCGGAGATTTCTTCAAAGGAAGCTCCAAAATTATAAATTTCCTGCGATATTATTCTAAAAGCTTTTATAAACTTCTATTCTTAGGAAATATCTTGAAGAAAACTGGTTCAAAAATAAGTATATCTTTTTCCGGGGCTTGTTTATATCTATAGTTTAATATTATGAAGAGGTAAAATTTGTGACATTTTAAGTATCTACTGATATGATTCCGAAAATTATTTCAATAATGCGAAGCTTCAGTATTGCTATCCAGAAATTTCACGCGGGCGAAGTCGCGGGCAGAAGCTACTAAGGGAATAAGGAGACTTTCTGTTTCTCTTGTATCGGAACGAACTGAGTAAGAAACGATAGATAAAGATATTTTATTACCTACTTGTACCTACTTACTTAAATGACTACCTCAGTTATTCTCGTATTTAAGGGCCTCTAGCACCACAAATCACTAAATGCGTTTAGCGCTAAACATATTTAAAACATCATTTTGTCTCTGTCATCTTCAAACGATTGACGGAAACAGAACGCTGTTTTTAAGTCCTTTAGCTTTACATTTTTGGGCTGATTTCTGGTGATAATTAACCAGTCCGCAAGGTGTTAACGGGACTGACTATCCAGGGTGCGCTGGACACCGCTTGTGGTGGTTATTTTAATGCAATAAATACACTTTGATTCTCATTTATTGGCACAAAGAATTCCTAACCACTTCCTCATAGCTACATCAAAACTGTAAAACATAAATTCACTTCCTGAACTAACGTGAAGAAATTCCTCCCAAGATTGAGTGGGAACGGCCCGTACGTAAGCGGTACCATCGGTCATACATCATAGCCATCCGTCATGCTTTTCTGATGGTCTCTGATGGCCATGTAAATGGGGCTTGGACATGTTATGTTCGTTTATTGTATGGCGTTTTGAGGGTTTTGTGCGTTATGGAGTTGAAGACTTTTACTGGTGGACCGGTTGGTGGGATTCGGGATGATGAATGTTTTATCAGTAGTTGTGTGAAGAAATCAGTGAAGTTTCTTTTGCCAATTCTGTGGACAGCAAGAACTTGGGTCCGAGTCGAATTTAAAAGATTTAAGACGAAATTCGAGCAAAAAGCCGACGGTTAAATAGATTGTTGATTAAAGAAGCATTACCGTTAAACATTGGTACCTATTGAATTTCAAGAGCTATCGCGTCGACGCTGCATTCGTTGATTAGCTGGAATAAAAATCACCAATTAAGTAAGTAATTCATCTATCGATTAGAGAATCGATTATAGGTTAAACAATCCACAGTTGGATATAGTATTTCTAAATGACGCCACTACTTTCGATTCTCCGGTTTTTACGTCCAATCCTCGTGCAGCTTACATACTCAGTCTATAAATGTTCCCACTGACGGGACTCAAGCTTCCTTGCTGTAAGGGACCCTCTCCACGAGCGAGAGAATCGCTAATCGCGAATTTCTATAGATTCTGTTAGAACGTGTCTCCACACGGCGATGATCCGCGAAAATTTGAAGGCACGGCGGCGGCGAGACTATCGCCGCGATTCTCGCTCGTGGAGACGGTCCCTAAGAGGAAATCAACCTTAACCTGCTACGCCGGCCCAGTGCCGGTTGGTGGATGAAACGTTGGGCCACCTTAACTAGACGTAAAGAATGCATTTGGACTAGTTACGAAAATCGTCATAAAACCGTAAAACTACGTATGAAAGTAGTAAGAGCATTGATTCGGCAGATACACAAAATAATGATGAAGCTAATAGCGTGGCTCGTCGTGCTAACATCACGGTTGGCCAATTTTTTAGCTGCCACCGTTCAATGCTCGAGTCGAGGCAATTAAGTGTGGGGCTTGTGATTAGCGGCAGCGGAGGAATGTGGGTGAGAGCGTTTTTGTTAGCGGAATAAAATTAATAATTTGTTATTTTATCTATATTCCATAGTAAGTTATTGTTGATACTGGAATCATCTGTCGCTCGTTTTTATGCTGATGTATGAATCTAACTAATCACAAACTCAAGGCAAGTGTTTCTCAAGAGTATGTCATGTCTTATAACTTTATAGTCCTTTTTACCCGACTGCGCGACGCAAAGGAGTGGTAATGTGTTTATCAGCCTATGTATGTTCCTTTGAAGCACTATCTATACAGACCAAACGCCTGGGCCGATTTTTTTGTAGAAGTTATATTCTAATAGAACTGCTTTTCTGTCTAACACATTTATTGTGTGGGGTGGTTTATCCCACAATAAAATACAGCGATACTAAACACGAGTCACAATTGATTTTCTATTGTAATGGGCCGATGTCGTACCACGCCGGGATAAAATAAATATTCAATCAACTCGGCCTATTTCAGTCCACTGTTGGTCATAGGCCTCTCACAGGCTGCGCCATAATACACTGTCCTCCGCCTTCCGCATCCAGTCTGTCCCAGCCACCTTCTTTAGATAGTCAGTCCATCTAGCTAGGGGGTGTCCCACACTATGCTTGCCGATACGCGGACTCCACTCCAGGACTGCTCCACCGGCCATCGGTTTTTCGACAAACATGGCCAGCCCACTGCCACTTCAGTTTGCTCACTCTGCAAGCTACGTGGGTAACTCCAGCTTGAAAAATAAATATTAAACACAAATCGCTACCTCTCATTATTTACACCATATTTTTACAGTTAAGGCCCCTGACCACGTATGATTTAATAGACTCATCCGTCCGGACGTTGTTGTGCCACAATTCGCCGGTGTTACCCGACCGAATTCGGTAACCTATGCGCGTGCGCAGCTTAAACGAATTCGAGGACTTTTTGAATGAGCCGGGTTATACATTCTCTCGATATAATGAGCTATTGTGTTTTATGATAATTTAATTGGTTTTAAATTGGATTAAACGATTAATGGATATGTTTTCTTTTTGTTTGAAAAATCACAAAGGAGAACGAGTAAGACCGTACCCAGAGACCAAGTTAATTGTAGCATTATGGACTATGTCGGTATTTGTTGACCTCATGGAGTAGTTTAATTAATCCTAAGACAGCATGTCTGAATTCACTTGGAGAAAAAAGATATTTAAGGAAGTTAAATTGGTTTTGAGAAGACCGTACCCAGAGACAAGGTTAATTGTAGCATTATGAACTATGTCGGTATTTGTTGACCTCATGGAGTAGTTTTATTAATCCTAAGACAGCATGTCTGAATTCACTTGGAGAAAAAAGATATTTAAGGAAGTTAAATTGATTTTGAGAAGACGGTACCTACCCAGAGACAAGGTTAATTGTAGCATTATGAACTATGTCGGAATGTGTTGACCTCATGGAGTAGTTTAATTAATCCTAAGACAGGATGTCTGAATTCACTTGGAGAAAAAAGATATTTAAGGAAGTTAAATTGGTTTTGAGAAGACGGTACCTACCCAGAGACAAGGTTAATTGTAGCATTATGAACTATGTCGGAATGTGTTGACCTCATGGAGTAGTTTAATTAATCCTAAGACAGCATGTCTGAATTCACTTGGAGAAAAAAGATATTTAAGGAAGTTGAATTGTTTTAATAAACTAATAGGAAAGTTCATTATCTTTATTCAGGGTGTGTATCGGTTGATATAATAACAAAAAATCTAACGTTCACTTGACCTAATTTTAGTTAATATACTTTTGTTTAATATAATGATTGATTGAGCTAATGAATTGTTGATATAATTTCATTTTACCTAATTTATTATGATATAATGAACTTTTCCTGTAATGCTCATTTGACATAATATATTATTCATTAACTATAATATTCATAATCTCCAAGTAACTTTTAATATAATTTAAGTTTTTTTTTTCTTCGCTTTATACCCTATACACCTGCCACCCTCAACTATTGTTACCAGTAGAAACTGGATGCAATCTTGACTTTAGGGCACCCCGACTCGGACAGGTTAGGTTAGAAGGGGATGGCGGGGTCGTGTGAGCGAGCGAATCGAGCAAATAGACCCCGCCATCCCCTTCGTGGTTATTTTTTTATAAACCACCCAGAAGTAGGAGCCCTGAATTAAGATAATGAACTTTCCTATTATTTTATTAAAACAATTAAACTTCCTTAAATATCTTTTTTCTCCAAGTGAATTCAGACATGCTGTCTTAGGATTAATTAAACTACTCCATGAGGTCAACAAATTCCGATATAGTTCATAATGCTACAATTAACCTTGTCTCTGGGTAGGTACCGTCTTCTCAAAACCAATTTAACTTCCTTCGATATCTTTTTTCTCCAAGTGAATTCAGACATGCTGTCTTAGGATTAATTAAACTACTCCATGAGGTCATAATGCTACAATTAACCTTGTCTCTGGGTACCGTCTTCTCAAAACGAATTTAACTTCCTTAAATATCTTTTTTCTCCAAGTGAATTCAGACATGCTGTCTTAGGATTAATTAAACTACTTCATGAGGGCAACGAATACCGATAATGCTCATAATGCTACAGTCATCTTTTTTTTTTGGGTACGGGGCCCATACAACTTTACCCATTGTTCTTTAATGAGAGTAAATATTGCGTCGAAATTGAAAAAAATATTTCATTATTTTCTCTATAAAATAAATGATTTCAAATTATAATCTACTCTATCTCTACATTTTCTGTCTTTATTAGTGGAATATTAAGTCCATTATAAAACTGCCTGTCAACACTGCTTGGTATGCTCTTTTCTTGACGTAGTAGGCAAGTCTTTAGAACAAGGTCGCGGTTCTTTCTTCCCAGGATCAACTTAAATCAATCAATTTTTTTTGAAGTGAAAACTTCTTTAGCGGCGTTGAACACTTTTTGTAATGGGTAAAAAATGTTAAACTCGCGTCAGGGCATCGCGTCAGGACACGTGACCGTCAGGAGAGATTTCCCCGCCCCCCCCCCCATCTCTTTCTACGGCGGCGCCAACCGAATTGAACCAAGTGAGACACGACAAAGATGGCCGAAGAAAATGACATTTGACGTACAAATGTTTGAAAAGTCAGTTTCACAGAGTACTTTTTGGTTTCCATGACGACCATGACGTTGTCGCGTCAAAACTATTGAAACTGTAGACAATAAATTAGTTTTTCATACGTAATAATGTCTATGGACACAAATATTCGGTTCATAGACAGATATTCTCGTATGCCGATTTAATGTGTTGGCCAATTTGTTGGATGACTTCATTATAATGGCAACATTTAGAAGTTGTAGGACATTCTAGTTATAGAACGTTTATGAAGCGTTTATGAATACAAAATTTTATCGAATGTTTTAAAGGCCTATTGAGCATTTTAACTAATGAATGGTTTAAACCTTCAATAGGCTTTTTTTATGAATAAGACCGAAAGTGTTTAAAATATGGAAATTGAACAAAGTGCATCTATTAATGAAAAAAGTGACGCAGAAATATTGAAAAAAAATGAGTAATATTAATTAAATTAATAATTGATTTATTTCAACGTTAATATTCAAGTTTTCACTTCTGCCGGCACTCCCGGAGTGCAACCCGTCTTTTTTTTTATATTATGTAATAGTACTTATACCAACTTTTTGTCCTTATTTTATTGTTAAATTAAATTAATTTGAATAGAGACCTAGATTTTTAATTTTTATATTAGTTATCGTTTTTTATGTTTTGTTTTTTATAATCTTAATTTTATCCTTATGCTGACCCTTACAGGGTCCATATTTCTGTACGTAGCTTTAAGCCCTTTGTAGCCATCTTTTTCACAATATGGAAAGCAATAGAGGTTGTTATCAAATCTAATATTACCTAAAACACTTAATATTATTTTAGCTTCGCAAGTATTGCCAAAAATTACCCTAAAGCAACACAAAATACCTGTTACAAAATTAAATACCCAGTTATCCCTTCAACACCTGTTTCTGCAACCCAATACGTCGCCATATTGAGGTGAAATGGTGTGTAAAAGTGAAGTCCGCCATGTGCTCATGGTTTTGTTTACAGGCCTGTTGCCATGTGGTTTTGTTGACGTGCGAATAGTAAGTTAATTCATGGTTTTGAGATTAAAAACGTTGTGAAACGAAACCAATAAATCGATTTGTTAATTACCCACTTTATATTTTGTACAGCGTTAGGGCACAACATGACTGAGATATTTAAGTTACTGTGTAACATGTTGCATGCCATGGGTGTGTACTGTGTATGCTCATGTTTTGACAAATAAATGTATAATATTGTATCATAGATGTCGAAACTTTGGAGCATGTTGTCGGTACCAATTTGCAGTTGTGCACTCGTGAGGAAATCGAATTCGACACGATTTTCTCGGTTAGTGACGTGATCTCACACTTCTGATTCCTAATTTATCTATACAGTATTTCTCAGTGGTGCCTTTTGATCTCAAATCGTTAGAAGATTATTGTTATTCCTGGTAAAGATTGGACGTCCTTTTTCCTCGTCGTTAAAAGCTATTACTGGAGTTTGAAAAGCAGGATTGGCAGGATTCATTTGAGTGCTGAGGACAGTGCTGGCTGACCCAGTAGTAATGGCCGCGACTGAGTTGTAGGTCGTAGGTTCAAACCCTAACACGCGCTTTACTTCGTGCAGTTTATTTCATCACCACTGCTTTCAAAACGCTGAAGAAAAGTGTCGTGAGGAAACCGGCATGTCCTAGAGCCAAAAACTCGAAGATATGTGACATCTACCACACATTGAGCCTGCTTGGTGGATTACGGCCCCCTCCTCACCGAGAGGAGGCATGTGTCCCAGCTGTGGGAACATTATAGGCTGATTATGCTCATCTGAGTGCTTATATCGACACGATAATCAACAGCGGTGTGGTTAGATCTTATTCAAGGATGTTATTCAGAATTCTCATCAAATACAGTTATTCAGCATTATTAAAATATCTTGAACGAATAGACTTCTCTATTAAATTTGCTTAACTTGGTAGCTCCAGGTGGTCGGACATTTGTCCGGATATTATGATTTTTGACGCATATTTGTGGAGCAGTTCCGGACTCGTGCATCCGATGTTTACGGAAGCCTTGAGACGCTCATAAATTATTGTTAACATTCAACTTCCACCTTCGTCTATTGAAATAAAACATGGAAGTTTATCAGTCTATCAGCTGCGTCTTTTGCACACCGAAGGAAAGGGAAGTGTATGTGTGTGTGTACGTTAGCTTTAGCTAGTAGAAGATAAATCACTTTACAGTTGTACCCCGGTTGATGACAATAGGCTCGCCCCTTATTACATGGGACTTAAACATAACCGGCGAAATGTGGGTGCACTGTAGGTACACCTCTGCCTAACCTCTCGGGGATACAAGGTGTGAGGCTACGTTAAGTTGTGCCTTATAAACAAATAAATGCTACTAGCAAGCAGGGCTGCGAATTCGGTCTACAAAAAATGTCCAGGTGTACAATATTCTCAAGAATGATGACCGAAGCGCGAGTAAATCCCCATGCCATTCATGCCTTCGTCCCCCTAACGCTTGTCAACGACTGTTCTAAAAATAACTCTACTAGGAAGCTTTTCGCCTTCAGCCGCTGTATAGACGGCTTTCCACGAATTTTGACAATAATAATGCGTAGGCTGTTCTGTTTCTGCGAGAATTATGTTTATCGCTAGGTAGCTTTGACGTCATCATAGTAGTTCTGTGAAAAAGCTGTGATAACAAGGGACCTTTGATTTATATTATGACACTAGTCAAGTTCAGGTTTGCAAGTATGATTGTTGATGATTTTGGTTTCTTTGTCCTACGGGGCAATTGCGTAACACATTATCAATCGGAATCAGTTTCATTTTGACAGTTCAACATCATTCATTGCGTTATTTACCTGTTGATCAGACAGATTTTTTTGAACTTATGAAGTAATGAATTAGCAATTGATTCAGATTCCGATTGATAGTGTGTTACGCAATTAGGGTGCGGGCTACGTACAGCAAGAGTCTCTTAAAATACCATTTTTAACGGCTGGTTATCTTCTATCGTGTCGGAATAAGCTACACTTATAATTCATGCTCATCATCTGCCTGGCCTTTTCCCAACTATGTTGGAATCGGGTTCCAGTCTGACTGGATGCAGCTGAATACCAGTATTTTACATGGAGCGACTGCCTAGCTGACCTCCACAACCTAGTTACTGGGTAACACGATACCTTGTTAAGTCTTGTTGTCAGACTTTCGGGCATCTGGCTACCCGTAACGACTGTCAAAGATCTACGAATGACAGCCAGGACCAGCGACTTTGTGCTTAGGGGTCCCGATATGTAATAGGTGGTTAACCATCCCTGAACCGACCACGGCAAGCGTAGCTTAATCTTTCGAGCGAGCCGTGCAATTGTGATTATTAAGCCACTAGCTCCTCCTGGATATGTAACACGAGTCTCTTAAAATATAACTGGTGGGGGTTGTTATCTTCTTCTATCGTGTCAGACTTGAGCTACACAAAAGGACACTTAATAGCGGAAGACAGTAGCTAACTAGACTGACGCTGGAAGATCATTATTGTTAACGCTGATTTAGACAGGGTAAGTAAATGACTCACAAGTTCAATTTAAATTAGGTAAATATCGGGTTAGCACTGACTTGTCTCGAGTTAGGAGTCAGTTACTTACCCTGTCTAAAACAGCCTTTATGCCACGTTGCTCGTGAATAATTTATCGTTAATTTATTGGATTGTAATGCAGCATAATCAGATTTAGCACAAGTAATTGAAGTCGTTAGAAGTGGTAGTTAAGAAGATAGTCGTTATTGGCGCAGAAGAGGTCCCTAACTTTTCTCCTTCTGTGTAATTAACTTATTTTAATTTAAGTAATTAAGATCCCAACTTACTTCAATCTGAAGTCGAGGTAGCAACAAAATGCAATTCCGTAAAATAAAATTCTTTAAATGCCAAGCGTCTCCACAAATAAAGCTGTTTGCACACCGAACTATTTTGCAACCACATTCATTCGCGAAATCGACGAGATTTTGCTTTCAAGAAGGATTTCAGTGTAAGTTTTCTGACAATGGGCTGAACGGAATCTTTAGCGTAATAGAACGTATTCATGTTGGTTTTCGTCTTGAAGATTTTGAAAGATCTTGCTCAGTGTTTTATTCTCCGGAGTCAGTTCGCGAGCGCTTTTGCCCAGTATTGTCATCATCTTCTCTATTTCTATACGTGTCGCAAAATTACACCAATGGATGAGCATTTAGTATCACTCATGAGGCATACTGATTTCAACTGTGAATCGTCGTGGAAATTTTTTGCTTTGTATATGATGCCGATATTCCGGCTGTTGTTTAAAGTTACTTCTAGCTTTGATCCAGACCAATTTGAGTCTAGATGATAAATCATCTTTAAGTTCTTGGAGGTCCTTCCCCGTTTTGTTGTTTCGTCCCGTCAACTCCTGTCGCTCCGTGTGTAGCTATCCTAAGGACGCGCCGTATCTGGGGCATCGCCCGGGTCGCTCCAATTCTCCGCCAATGCAGCGTTTAATTTCCGCCCTGTGCGTTGGATGTATAATGTATAATGCAAGGTTTAGTTCATATCGGAGCTGAGAGATTAAAGTGTTTTCGTTGTTATTGTTTATTTGAGGAGGATATTGGACTGAAAATAAGTTACTTATATAGGTAAGCCTTAAGTTATACTGCTAGGGAGTATGTTGCGCAACTTCTTCTTCCCGACAAAAACACTAGGAAGTGGTGAAGGGTGGGCGTTTTCGGGAGCTGTCTTACCTTTGTAATTTTGACTATCTAATTTGAAATATACGACTTTTAATACACGAATCGACTGCCGCTAACCAATTAAGTTCTATAAAAAAAAAAGACGGGTTGCACTCCGGGAGTGCCGGCAGAAGTGAAAACTTGAATATTAACGTTGAAATAAATCAATTATTAATTGAATTAATATAACTAATTTTTTTTCACTATTTTTGCGTCCCTCTTTTCATTAATAGATGCACTTTGTTCAATTTCCATATTTTAAACACTTTATATACACGAATGTTACGAATACACAGCGTGTGTCCACGTCCACTTCCACGTCCACTTCCACTTCCACTTTCACTTCGACTTCGACTTCCACTTCGACTTCGACTTCCACTTCGACTTCCACTTCGACTTCCACTTCGACTTCCACATTGACTTCCACTTCGACTTCCACTACGACTTCCACTTCGAATTCCACTTCCACTTCGACTTCCATCGACTTCCACTTCGACTTCCACTTCCACTTCCACTTCGACTTCCACTTAAACTTCGACTTCCACTTCGACTTCCACTTCCACTTCGACTTCCACTTCGACTTCCACTTCCACTTCGACTTCTACTTCGATTCCACTTCCACTTCCACTTCCACTCCATCCATCCATCCATCCATTGTCGTGTGTCACTTGGTTCACTTCGGTTGGCGCCGCCGTAGAAAGAGTGGGGGGGGGAGGGAAATCTCTCCTGACGGTCACGTGTCCTGACGCGATGTCCTGACGCGAGATTAACATTTTTTACCCATTACAAAAAAGTGTGCAACGCCGCTAAAGAAGTTTTCACTTCAAAAACTTAAGAATGCTGCTGTCAGTGTCCATCCAGCTAAAGTTTACAAGTTCAGGTGGATAAGAATACGTGTAACTGCTAAGTTAAAGAACTCAGAGACACACAAACACAAAGGTAAAACAATACTTGAAACAAAATGCATGGCGTTTGTCCTTATTAGGTACACATCTTATATTCCTACCGTTCTTAATTACAGAATAAAACATAACAGCTTTCATAATTCCCGCCAAAAAAGAAGATATTTAAACCTTAAATCCGCGCCGCACACGAGTGGTGCTTCACAGGCCGCCCTCAAGACCTCACAAAGGATTCTCCAGCGGTAATTGGGAACGTTGCCCGAAGCGCTAGTGAATTCTTTATGCCGACAACTATTGTTGCGCCACTGTTGCCGTGTGTGGCGTTGGCTGGGCTGGCCTAATTTTTGGGATCGAGTTTGGGGATCAAACGTTTAGCGGAAAGGAATTCAAGGGTCAATAGTTTGGTGGTTCAGCAAAAGCATTATGTCAAAGGTAAAATATTAATGTCATTGATATAAGGGTTGCATAGACAGACGCGTCCAACCCGTTGTTGATAACTGCCCTGCACTGAATATGAAACTATCTAAATTACTCTAAGCTTAAACCTCTATAGGTATAGACTCCACGAAGTGCTCTTCAACATTAATTCGGAACGCTGCAACGGTGCTCCGCGCTCGAAAAGCTGGTGAATTCTTTATAACCTTCATCCATTGTTGCTCTTTAGTCGCACAATTACCTGAAAAGGCGGCTACAGTCTGCTTAAATATTACTGAAGAATCGTATCTCGATATCCGTGGTATCAACTAAGAACATGCTGGTATGTAACTGAGGAACTTGCTAAAAAGAACTGCTACTAGTTCGCTGCTAATCAAAATTATATCTCCAGGGTAGTCAATTGTACTGTCTACGAACTTT
This sequence comes from Amphipoea oculea, assembly GCA_945859645.1. Classification (NCBI taxonomy): domain Eukaryota; kingdom Metazoa; phylum Arthropoda; class Insecta; order Lepidoptera; family Noctuidae; genus Amphipoea; species Amphipoea oculea. The sequence continues at coordinate 13,340,775 of OX243886.1, read as the reverse complement.
TTTCGTATACCTACTTTCTAAAACAAAAACTCAGTTTCGTTTTGGACAGATTCCAATCGTAAAAACCTTAAGATTCAAGCCAGTAATTGGGAACATTGCCCGGAGCAAGTGAATTCTTTACATCAACATGTAGTTGCGCCACAGTCGCGCCACTTTCCTGAATGGGTGGCTAAGCGTTCTGGCTCCGTTTCAAAATGCTTGGAATAAGTGACGTTGTGGTAGATAATGTACTGGATTGAGGATGTTGAATTTTATGGAGTTACATGTGGTAACGTTGTGTTTGCGAGATTATATTGCTGTGAACTTTGAGTTGATTATCATTTATAAGACTATTGATGAAACTACACCAGTCTTCTCGCATATAGGTACAAACTATATGTGAACTAATATTCTTCTTTCTGTGTTATAAATATTAGCAGGTCAGTAGTTAAGGTGGCAGCAGGCCTGACTGCCCAGGGTGCTATGCAGGATGTTAAGTTTCGATACTTTGTAGGCAATTTTAATAAAATACTAAGTCTTCCTAACTTAGTGCATATTTTGTCTTGACGTCTAAGGCCGAGATCTTTGGGGCAAGTACTTTAGCTAAGCGTCATTCCTGTCACTGTCGCACAACTGTCAAACTATAACTGCAAGATTGAGACGGGAACATGTCTAAATCAAAGCACGACCTAAGCAACATTCAGAAATCTCGGGCTGGAGCTCTTTGATTTGCATTAAGTAATAGTATATCTCTGCTAAGACTGGATTAACATTTATCTAAACGTGGGGGGTTTGGAAATTACAACCAGCTAATATTCAATACAAATATGCTTATTTTATACAATAAAAAAAATCCCTTAAGCCCTTGAACTTAACATGAAAACCGCATTACAATCAAGAACTTGACAAGATTTACCCGATCTAAAGTAGCTTATTACTTGCCGAGTAATAGATACCGCGGCCATCTTGGTATACCTCTGACGTTTGCCCCTGAAGCAGTAGCGCAGCCGCGGTTTGGACCGCGGTCAATCTTGTGGTTTGTTTGAAGTTTTCGTTTAATGTGTGGGCTGTGATATAATAAGGGTCGAAAATAATAGCAGAGTAAATAAGTCGGAGTGAGCAAGATGTCAAGTAAGCAAGCTCACAAATCGGTGAAGGAAAACATTGTGAGGAAACTGGCATATCCTAGAAACAAAAATTCGAAGACATGTGACGTCTATCAACCCGCACTGGGCCCGCGTGGTGGATTTCGATTTCGGCCCACTCCTTCTCACCGAGAGAGGCCTTTGTCCCAGCAGCGGGAACGTTATAGGCTGATTATGCTAAGCAAAATAAAGTGGCAGTGGACTCTCCAAACTTATTTGTCGAAGGACTGATGGCCGGTGGAGCACACGAGTCCTAGAGTGCAGACCGCTGATCAGATCGACAAGCGTAGTGTGGGACGCCCATAAAAAAAAGGTGGCTGGGACAAACTGGATGCGTAAGGCGGAGGACGGGGTGTTGTGGCGCAGCCTGGGTTGCTCAGCAGTGGACAGCGATAGGCTGAATTGATTGATTGATGTCATGATACAACATGGACAGTTTCAATGAATTAAATGATTTGAAAATAAATAAATAAGTAGTCTCTGATGAGGGTAGGCAATGCACCTGTCGTCTGCAAGGCCTTCTTTGGCTAGTCCATAGGAGGCGGTGACCATTTACCAACAATTGGGCTGTCTGCTTGTTTACCAAACAATAGCACAGAAAAAGGCCTCAAATTAACGATGCATCCATATGTCAGCATATTCATTAAAAAGCTATTTGAAGACTCCAGTTCTGGTTTGCGTTAAGACCGCACATTGTGTCAAGCCATGTATTTCTACATTTAATATCTGTAATTTATATGTACTCGTACATAATAATAAACAGTATTCTGTCTTCTATGATCTATGTCTTTCGGAATGGCATCCTAGCCCTAGTCGGAAGTTACTCATAATAAGGTTCTCAAACAAATACTTCGTATTATCGATTACATAATATCTATATCAGTGCAACTGACTCATCAATGACTGGAAATGATCATGTCGTCATACAATAGTGCTTTTAGACACCTTATCTTGCATACTTTAATTAGCCCCAAGATTATAGCTACTAGCGCCATCTATGATACCGAATGGAAGGCTTTAATAATAAATAATAATAATAATATTCCACAACTATCACACAACGCCATCTAGTCCCAAGCTAAGCAGAGCTTGTGTTATGGGTACTAGACAACTGATAAACATACTTATATATTTCTAAATACATACATATTATAGATAAATTACACCCAGACACAGAACAAATGATCGTGCTCATCACACAAACATTTGTCCTGGGTGGGAATCGAACCCACGACCTCCGGCATAGCAGTCAGGGTCACTAACCACTAAACCATCAGGCCTGTCTGGCCTGCCTTTTGTTTAGTTTTAGTCGTTTTTTTTAGTTGAATTTGCTTTGTCTTTCAAATAAAATAATATAAGCATAGCATAATCAGCCTATAATGTTACCCCTGCTGGGGCACAGCCCACAGTCCTCCTGCCTGTGAGAGGGCCGTAATCCACCACGCGGGCCCAATGCGAGGTTTAGATGATGGCAATAGGCCGCCTGCCCCCCTTTATTATTCTTTAAATATAACTGACGAAATGCGGGTGGGTTCTGTGGTGGGTAATATACATCTTAGTGTGATGTAATGGTGTTCAAACTAAATAATTATTTAGTTATTGTTTTCTGTTTCAGGTAATAATCTTACACCATCATGATCGTGAGTTCGTGAGTACCAAATTTGTAGAAAATCTAGAACAAGTCCGTCAGAATCTCATTATTCAGAATCGGGGTACCTATACAATCTCTAGGTAACCTTCACCTGATGAAGTGATGATTGAGGGAGATTAGAGCAGTCTCCTCGTAGGGGGAAAAAAATGGGGGTGTAAAAATATAGAGGAAAGGCGCGTCCTTCCGTCGATCCCCGAGAGAGTTTATCTATGTGCTAAAGGGTTCTTTATTAGTGATCGATGGCTAAAGGCGACCATATGGATTTTTTTTTGTGTTTACATACCTCTCAAGGGGTCATTGTACTCATCATTATGAACAACTTCTACAACTTGTGGGTCCAACCCTAAATAGCGAAAAATAATCAGCTGTTCTCGACATCTTATTAAAATTTATGGAACAGCAAATTATTTTTTTTAGTAACCCACGAAAAATTTCATCTAAAGGTTCAGAATTATGTACGGAATTCATGGTTACAGTTGAAATGATTTGACTTCGACTGTGGAAAGCCTATATTTTATGCATTTGGCTGGACAGGAAGCACATCCCTTTATCACCCGGGAAATCCTAAGCTGTTAATTAAAAAAATAACTATAACAAAACCCTAATCTTCACGCTTGTGGCCACAAATTGAGCGTACTATTATTATGTAATAGTTTGTGCACATACCGCATCCAGTATTATCAAGTCGTTGACCTAAATACCTGGTTTGCAACCGTACGAAAATCAACCTTATTCCTACACGCATACGAGCTACAGGAAATGCAAGGGAAGCATCTGTTTTTCTCCCAGATTTTTTCACTAAACATTCTAAAATCAACCTTATTTCAATATTGATAAAGGTGAAAGCTAATCATAATTAGTTTTTACGTAATTACTTAACCCAATGTTTGCTCAGGATAGGTTTCTAATGTTGTTTTAATTGCATAAAGATAGTGAGAAGACATTTCTATTGCGCCTCAGTTAATAGGACAATGATTTAATAATACTTAACACTGATTACTGTGGGTGATTAGTGTAGCATTACTACGTATTTAGTAGCAAATGAATTGTTTATTATAGGGGGAAACGTAGGGTAGTCCACGAAATTCAAATTTTCTTACGTTTTTTGCAATTTGCAGGTCAGTGATTAAAATATGATTTGCGAGCGTAACAAATATGAATTTACAAAATTATAATCATTAAAATCATCAATACAACTCTCTTAAGTTCTTATAATTCCATGCTAACTCTTGGCCTATTTCTTGGTCAAAGAATTAGCATTGCCATACAACGTGGCAATGCTGCCAGCCTCTTGGGCACTGTTTCTGTTGACAGCGATGCGGACGAATTCTTTGATGCCCTATGACTATTTTGTTTATTTTCTTTATATAATTGTACATATTATTATAATTTGTATGTTAGCTTATATAATGTAAATATCTATACAATCACAGATGAATAAATATATTCCATTTAATGACTATTTCATGAAATATCAATCAATAAGATTATATGAAGAGAGATTGCGCGTCAGTGCCACCCTGTATATCAAAAAGTAATAATATATAGACCTCACCCAAACTCAAAACAAAAACCTGGCTTTCCGCTATCAATTCTCTCTCACCTGCTTTTCTTGCAAGTCCATCTGGCATCGCAGCAATCTTACCTGGCTTCTAATTGAAAGGCAATGAGCGTATGAACACCTGTTACAAATTAACCATCTGCCAACCTTAGCGAATTCCATTGTTCTTTACAAACTTATTTTATCATCATTCGATGCTACCAGTAGCGCCATCTAGCGGTGAGCGGCGTAAAGTTGAAAGTTTATTTTAAATTATTATTTTGCGTTTGTTTTAAGAATAAGTACTTAATGTAGATTTGAAAATGAATGGATTATTTTTTTATCGGCATTCTCTTGCCTTTATCCCGCTTTATTTGGGGTCGGCGCAATATGTCCGTTCTTCCATACTTCTCTATTAATCTTCATCTTAGTAGTCATCCGCCCTTGTCACCCCTTCCAGCCATTTTATTTTTATATAAGTAATTAAAATAATTTATTAAATAACAAAAAAAAAACGATGTGTTCGTCCCTTTCATATCAGTATCAGTAGTTGTTCCTTCTCTCCTCGGTTACCATGTCGCGTTATTCACCAGATTTTTACCGTAGTTTGCGGTACCTACGTACGTCAGATTAGCAGCCAGCTGGCTTTAATGAGTAATCTGTTTTATAATCTAGTCTGAATCTTATTAGGAATGCGGACACTTGGCGGCATAGCAAGCAGCAAGGACTATCGTGACATGATTTATCTTGTACGGAATCTGAATACATCTGTGATACATTACGTATAGGTCTAGGAGGTCTAGGCCTCTGCCCCGTTGGTATCATAGTCGCAAGCGCGACTGCTGAGCGTGGGTTCGATTCCCGGGTCGGGCAGTCTTACTGGGATTTTCTATTGGGAATTTGTTAGTAACAGCCTAGAGTTTGGAAGTTGGTGTGATACCTCCGTGCCTCGGAAAGCACGTTAAGCCGTTGGTCCTGCGCCTGATCTCTCTGGTCGTGTCGGATGGCAGTCCCTTCGGACTATGAGAGTGAGGGAAGAGTGAGTACACCTGTGTCTGCGCACATACTTGTGCACTATAATATCTCCCGCGTAGATGGCTAGTCTCCGCTGAGATTAGCTGCTATGGCCGAAAATCGGTTTTGAGGACCATTTTTATAGGTCTAGGACTGAAATATGTCCCAGGCGTGGAAGATTATGGTTTGGCAGTTTGACCAGGGATGGAGTTTCGAACGAATCTAATCCTCTATCCATACTAATATTATAAATGCGAAAGTGTGTCTGTTTTATCTGTTACCTCTTCACGCTTAAAACGCTGAACTGATTTAGATGCAATTTGGTATAGAAATAGTTTGAGACCCGGGAAAGGACATAGGATAGTTTTATTTTTATTTATTATTTATTTTTATTATTTTCGGAAGGCTTACAGACTAATAACATTATAATAACATAATATATAACTAAGTTTCTAATTACAAGCCTCCACAGATAGAAAATTTTATCCCGATATTCTGACGGGATGCGGGTGAAACCGCGGGGCGCCGCTAGTTTTAGTCTAATTGCATCTTCTTATCGTATCTTTATAAGTTTAGATTGTACGTTGTCTTTTACTGTCTTTCAGTCATGGAATTGGTGACATAAATGCACCCTGGATAGTCAGCTTTGCTTCCAACTTGCTGACTTTTTGCTACACCAGAAGCAGTTCTCATACAGGTTTTGCCTACACGAGAGATATAGACAACATCCTCCTATGCACTAAACGTCACACCTGCTTACAGCAGTTACAACCTCTGTAGATCTTTGTTATTACCTTACATACGCTACCGATCAGTCCGATCACGTAACATAGCTGAGCAACTGAACAATGCAGTAGTACCGACCGGTACCGGTAAATAATGATGTAGCATACTTCAAAGTTTCAAACTATTAGGTCCTTACATATGAAATTGGCGTTTTGTATGGAAGGAACAAAAAGTCGAATATTTTTTAATATAATATATTTAATTAATCAAAGTATGAACCATTGTTTTCAATGCACTTTTGCCATCTTATAGGTAGTTCATTGATCCCTTTACTAAAAAAACCAGTCGGACGGGAATCAATCAAATCTTTGAAGGCGATTTGGACTGCCCCATCGGAGTTGAATTTTTTCCCTTGCAAAAAGTTATCCAAATTGCGAAAAAAATGGTAATCTGTTGGAGCAAGGTCCGGGGAGTACGGAGGATGTCTAAGACATTCCAATTCAAGCTCTTCTAATTTGGTAGCCGTCTGTTGCGCAGTGTGTGGTCTGGCGTTGTCGTGAAGCAGCAGTGGCGTGGAGCGATTGACCAGCCTTGGTTGTTTAGCCGCTAGCTTTTCCATCATGGTTTGTAATTGCTGACAATAGACATCAGCTGTAATAGTCTGGCCAGATTTGAGAAAACTGTAATGAACAATACCGGCACTAGTCCACCAAACGCTTACAAGTAACTTTTTTGGGGTTAATTTTCGCTTGGGGCAGGATTTGGCTGGCTGGCCAGGATCCAACCATTGCGCTGAGCGCTTCCGATTATCGTAAAGAATCCATTTTTCATCACAGGTAATGATTCGGTTTAAAATACCTTCATTGTTGTGCCGGTTCAGTAATGTAACGCAGCAGTCGACGCGCGTTTGCCGGTTTGCTTCAGTCAATTCGTGAGGTACCCACCTTTCAAGCTTTTTAATCTTCCCAATTTGCTTCAAGTGAATTAAAACAGTTTTATCACTAACATCGAAGCCTGCAGCTAACTCGGACGTGGTTTGCGATGGGTCCGCTTCCACAATAGCCTTCAATTCTCCATTATCAACTTGGGTCTCAGGCCGTCCACGGGGCTTGTTCTGCAGGTCGAAATTTCCAGAACGAAAACGTTGGAACCAAAAACGAACTGTGTTTTCTTTTGCAACATGACCGCCATACACATCATTCACCCTTCGAGTCGTTTCCGCAGCACTAGTGCCACGGCGGAACTCGTACTCGTAAATAATGCGATATTTTAAATTTTCCATTTTGTAAAATGAGTGACGCAAACAGAAAAAACAGAAGAAAAAAAACAAATGAATGACGGTCATCGAAGCACAAATACATGAGTAAATAGCTGTACAAATTTGAATTTGGAATTCCTTACCAAAGAGGAGAAATTCGTGATTAAAGTGGCCAGTACGAAAAACGCCAATTTCATATGTAAGGACCTAATATTTGTAGTTACTTTGTAGTTGTAGGTTACTCGTTGTGTAATACCCTGTTACGTGTTGTGTAGTGCCTGAAGGTTTATTAGTGGAGGGTTAATGAAATAACGAAGAACGAAGACCTGGTGCAGGTCGTGGGCTTCCACAGGATATGGAAGGCACATAACTAGTCGGTAGATACAGCGGTATCTTGGTGAAGTTATGTCCAATCGTACAGCAGAAGACGTATTTCAGCTGAAATGATGATAGTGATCTTGACAGAGTTATGCACTAGTGACATGTCACAAAAAAAGATTTAAGAGCAGTTGAAGAACCCCATTCTAAAAAAATGTTGACAGTGAAAGAAAACATCTTTAGGATATCCAGAATTCTTGGTCCTTTGGCGTACCGTGAGACAATTTATATGCTGAATAGATCTGTAACCTGCCATGGGACAAAAAATCAGCAGAAAAAGGCAGAAGTTCCCTAAACACCCAGATAACCAGTCTCATATCTATCAAGCCTCATATCGCTATCCCAAATTAAAGGATACAACGCATAAATTAGACGTTAAACAAACACAATATTATACACATTCCCCTGTGCCTAACATCCTTCCATCGCAGATTCGTCTCAATATAACTAGATGTCACTCCGTGTAAACATGCGTGGCATAGATTAGGTTAATGTAGAAGAGACGGGTAGATGTTTTTTTATTGTGCCTACTTTGTATGTATGTAGTTGCTAACTTCAAGTAAAAGTATTATCAAGTAATAGTATTGTTCGTCGAATCGCTGAGATCCTCAAGTTCTGAGTTGCGCTGTACGATTTTTGACAAATGCGTGCACTGACTGGACAAGTCCGCTCAATCTGTGTGGTTCTTTCCTCAAAAGACCATTTCAGACACCAATCTACATGGTCTTTACATGATCTTACCAAGATTTTGTCTGGACTTTAAAAGAGACTGTGACCTCTGAGTTTGTGTCGGCTTTTCTTAAGTAGTCAGATAGGAAACGCCGACCTCATCTAGCTTAAAAAAATATGATTGACGTGTAAAAGTGTTAGTACAAACCTACTTACAGAAAATAAATCATTTATCATTTAAAAATCAACTTTTTATTTAATAAGCGGGAGATGGATGGGATCTCCATAAGTGTTTAAAGCTCTGAAGGTTGACCTTTGCTCTGCAGTGGAATATTACATGTTTACAAATAATATGTTTTGTTTTTTTGTGTTGTGTCAGTGTGTGCCAATATTTTGCACTGAAAAGGATATTTTTTTTTAATTTTGCGTAGTTCTACTATCTTTTTTATTGCCGTTTTATAGAACTTCCTCTACTTATTTCGAACTTTTGTCGAGCGAGCGGTACTTAAAACTAAAACTGTTTTCATTTCATAACTTTCTTACGACTTTCATAAAACTACGTACGTGTCAGTCGTTTTCATTTCCATGCATCCCATTTACCGTTTTCCATACCCGAACACGAAAATTGGATTTAAAACTGCATTAAACTCTCGCTGCGCAAACTGATATTCGTGACAGTTTTAAAAACTTTTTCCCAGCATTTCATTTGGATATCCAGCGTTAATCCCTTGGGCGAGTGGTGTACCACGTGTCAACAGTTTTAAAAGGTTCACACTCGCAGATTGGATAGTGTTCCCGCTGTTTTAACACCGTCCGTCCGTTGGAAAGGTTTTTGCTAGATTTTTTTATTTAGACTTTGTGTGCAGTTGCGCTTTTATGGCGACGAAAGAATAATGGATGGTTTATGTGTCTTTGTACAATGGATGTTAGTAGGACATTTGTTCACCAAACCTTTCAGTTATTTTGGGTATTGTTGACTGTGGAATGTTTTCTTTCTTTGAAATGCGTGACAAAACGTAGTTCTACACCAAACTGCTGACGTATCATGTGTTGTGTTTTAAGATGATTTTAAATGAAAACCAACTCCATTTTTGACCAAGTTCTTAATATATAATTTACAGAATTCATTTCATTCATCAAAGTATCAACCTCAAAGACATACCTACTCATCATCATCCACAGTCCGACATCACTCACTGCTGGGCATTAGGCCTGCCTTTTCTTGTGCCAATTCCCACGTACCTGTGCCACCCTCATCCAGGTTTTACCCGCGATGCTGACATAGACGTACCATTTCGTAGTTTGCCTCATAGATGCTTCATCTGTGTCTCTTCCAATCTTTCTACTATTTCTCTCCTCTGCTACCTCCTTCATCTACACACGAGCTTACTAACATTACATTGCCGAGGCATAAACAAATCACAGTCTATCCCTTTCTTCTACAATATCTCCGTCCCTCTCCCCGGCGATGTTTACAATTTTCCCGCTCACGGCTCCAGTCGCGCGGTCGACGCGTGCGCAGATACCCGTATCGATCGTTCGAGGATTGATTTTTCATTAAATTGAGTGCAATCTGTGTGATAGTGGGGTGACAAGGATCCATTGTGTTTGCAACTTTATAGAATGCATTCCAGAGTGTGATGTATTTTTAATTACGTTTTTTTTTTATTGATGCGTTCTTTGACAAGTGATAAGTGAACGTTTTGTGCCCGGCTAGTTTGAGTTATTGGTAACTGAGTTATTTTTTGTGTAATTACGAGTACTTCATTCAATATAATAATTTAAAAGCTCAGTTTTCGTGGCGTTAATTATGATTAAGACGTTTATTTCCTGAACACATTTGTCACGACATTGAAACTTAGACAGGTTTTCTAAAAGTTTCCAGGTTTTTCTCTAAGCTTATTCATATCGTCCACTCTCAAGTTTTTCGAAAACGTTTTTCGGTATCTTAATTTCTTAGATAATATCTTTATTGTTTCAACTTCTTGCCTTAACATCTGCTTAATTATCTTTATTCATCAACGACATTGAATTTCATGTTTTACAATCTATCAATTCTATTAATTGGTTTCGCACTAATAGTTCTGATTTAAAATTAAATAATTGTAATAATTCAATTATTTTGCCCATGTAGCCAATGTTAGCGATTTATTTATAAATTCCCGTTCATAGGGGAATTTATGGTAATAAATACTTACATTTATTATAATGGCGCCGTTGTAAATGGCTATTTTCATATGATGATTAATTGTTTTAATTATAAATCACTGCGTGTTGAGCTGGTCTCTTTTAATAAAGATTGGTCCTTGGCAGCTCTGGATAGAGAGTATGGGAGACCTTTGCTCAGCAGTGGGACATAATGGCTAATAATAAAAATAATAACGTCGTAAATGTGTCGTATAAAATACCTATGTAACTTGTTTAACTTCTGATTTTTTTTTGGTTTTCTCTTTTCGTTACTTAAATATCTTTGACACTTTGGCTTTTAAATCTAATCCATTTTACTACAAAAATCAATTTCCGGAATTTTATTTCCTTGCATCAGAATCTACCTGACAACATATTATGTTGACGTTCAAAATTGCCTTTAATGTCCTATTTGAAAAAAAAATTAAGCCTAATGCCCAAAATCTTTTTGTGCCTAGTCTATAGGTATGAGTCGTTAAAAAAAATCATATGAGCCCAAACTCAAGGGGTTTACTAGTAGCCACTGAAGAGTTCCACTATTCATCTCCTAGCTCCATCATCAGATCAGCTCCAAGATAAGAAATTATACTTTTGTCATTCGAACTACATATACAATACACACAAAGTTTCATTTTGATACGACAATTAGAAGTAGGTTAAAATGGACTTCTAAGATTTTATTACATTGTTTGTTATTTAGTTAGTTACAACTTCACAAGTGAAGCTAATAAAACCGTGTTAAAAATATTTGACTTTGACATAGCCTTTATCCCTCGGGCACGTCTTCCCTACCATTACCGCGCCCCCCGGTCTGTTCCTTGATATGCAATGGTCGCTGTAGCATCATGAACATGAGGCTACAGGAGCTAGTGCGAATCTTGGGGTTCATTCGATTAATCGAGTCTGGTTTAACGACGCTGGGATCGGTGCAATTCATTCATTCATTCATTGACATAGCCTTAAATAAATAACAATAAGACTGGGTCAGAACAGACTGATAATTATAATATTACAAAGTTATAACGAACAAATGAATACTAGATTTCAGGCCAACAATACACAGGCTATAACAGAACTGTGATATTTATTACAATTTGTGGTTAGTGACGATAACCGCGGCACAATGTTATCCGTTATTATAAACATATAGGTACTTACATACGTGCAATTTCCTGTACTGATGTGTTTGACTCTGGTTTCTGTCTGTTCATAATATTATGTAGTCCGTACCATAGAAAGAATATTACGTATGGAAGGAAAACTGCGAGGTGATAACGGAACACACTAACAGAAGCATTGGCTTTTATTTTGACAGTTCAGCAACATTCATTGCGTTATTTGCGTTGTTGAGCTGATCAATTTTTCGAACATATGAAGCTATGGATTAGCCTTCAAAGTCATTCAGATTCTGATTGCAAGTGTGTTACGCATTAGGGTGCTGGGCTTGTCTTACGCCCATAAGCTGTGGTTGTTAGGGCAATTTTATTTGAACGCATTCAACGCATAAGGAACGTTAAGCCAAGTCAAGATGCGGAACCATCCTGACTGGTTCACCATAAGCCCCGAAGTTGTACGGTCAATTTGCGCTTGATTTTGAATGTGTATGAGCGGGAATTTGGCTTCTATGCTAGCTAATTGGCTAAATTAATGATAATATCTGTGACGCTTCTGTTTGACGTACAAAAGTTAGTCTTCGGTAGTTTTAAGAACTTTCATATTTCATATTCGTCTTGTTGGCGAAAGGAAATTACTTGTGTATTTTAGTCTAGATCCAGAATATCCTTAAAGTAGGTAGGTGTATTGCTATTCCTATGAATCTGTATGTAGGTACAGAAAAGCAATGGATGACGTTACTTTGAACACTAAATGACGAAGAAATTCGTTGAAAAACACTCGAACAATAACTGAAAATATTGCACGAACGTGCTCGAAAAGTTTCAACAAAACGCCGCAGTATTTCGATGCACAAATACTGTTAAGTACTCATACAGATCGGCAAGACTGCCCCTTTGTTCGCTTTAATTAATTTCTTAAACAAATAGTCCCATTGATTCATTGGTCAATAAATAAATCAATATTTGCTATCTGAATTTTAAAGGTAAATCATAAATGGTTTTATTTCTGTTAGAAGAGCAGGGGCAGCCTAGTGTTAAAGGCCCCGATTTACGAGTGTGTAGGTCGTGGGTTCGAACACAGACAGGCTCTTTACTTTGTGTAAATAATTTCATCACCACTGTTCTCAAAATGGTCAAGGAAAACATCGTGTTTAAAACCAAAAATTCGAAGACAAGTGAGATCTACCAACCCGCACTGGGGACGCGTGGTAGATTACAGTCCACTCCCTGTCCTGTGTCCCAGCAGTGGGAGCATAATAGGCTTATTACGCTCTATTTCTGTAAGTGGGTTTTGTTCGTCCACATCAATCATATTTTTAAAACTAGATGAGTCCAGCGTTTCTTATCCGACTACTCTGAGAAGAAAGGCCGAAACAAACTCTGAGGTGATAGTCTATTTTGAAGTTCAAACATAATCTTGGTCAGATCATGTGAGGACCATGTAGACTGCTGTCTGAAATTATCTTTAGGCTAAAGAACCACCACACCGATTTGAGTGAACTAGTCAAATCAGTGTATGCATTTGTCAGTAAATGATCTTCCTTCAATTACTCAAATTGAAGTGACTTTCACTTTGATAGCACGGTCTATTGTTTGAAGGTGAAAGGATTATCGATATTGGTCAATTCGTTTCGGCGAACACAATTTGAAAGTCTTGCCAATTTTTTTATATCAAAAGGTCTAACTAATTCAATATTTGATTGGATTTGTTATGGCGTGTGTGGTCTTCATTCTGAATAATAATATAGATGTTCTTTATACTGTGTATTAATGATAATAGGTATAAGTATTCAATGGGCAGTGGAGTTCTTGCTGATCTTGATGTCAAAAAGGCCAGTTGCAGTGAAGTCCACTGATCACGTAGTTATAATATTTTAATACTTGAAAATCTGAGAGTCTCTGAACAGTAACTTACTGACTGATTGCTTGACAGAAATAACAAAACAGTCCAATCAATTAACCTGCTAATAGATAAGATTGAATAGTTTTTCAGAATTCCGGATTCTATTTTAAGGTTCCCATTTTCCACCATGCTTGATCTAACTCTTCCTTAATAAATTTTCAGTTTTTTTGACAAGGAACTCCCGTTATGACATATGACCTTCAATTCGCGCCATTATAAAGTCTAGAGATCAGCAGAACCCCTAGTCGTAATAGCATTCCTCTATCCTTGAATGAAGTATGTGTAGAATGTTAATGGATATCGTAATAACTTTGTCGTGACTTGCTGGTATAATGTTATTGCCTTTTTCCTTGGATTCCTATTACTCCATAGTCTTTGAATACTTTCCTGCATTGCCAGGTTTAGTTTTAAGGAAGTTAGCTAAGCTTTTATTTGGCGCGTGTTTGGTGTCCGCGATTTCTTAGACAAATATGGTAGGTATCTAAGTTAATGTGATTTTCTAAAACGGCTAGTGCATCCTACTGCCTGTCTAGAAGATTTAATCGTTTGATAATTTATTCGGAGCCTAATTGGCGTCTAACCGCACTTAGCATGCGTTTTGGGTTACGGCCCACTCTCTCACAAAGTTCCAAGTGTACGGTTTTGGCAAGTATGAGCAAAATCAAAAGTTATCTGTTCAAACTAGGCTGAGAATATTTGAACGTCAAAAATTACATAAAACATTCCCTCAAAACGCCCGCCCTTCACCAATTCCTAGTGCTTTAGCTGGGAAGAAGTGGCGCAACAAACTCCCCAGCAGCACAACTGTCTGTTCAGTTAGAACAACTTGATGCTAGCAATCATAGTATCATCATCTCATGTTTTTAACCGACGAAAAAAAACGGAGGAGGTTCTCAATTCGACGCGTATATTTTTTTTTTTTTTTTTTTTTTATGTATGATCACGCATAACTTTTTACAGAGCAGTCCGATTTTAATAATTCTTTTTTTATTAGAAAGGGTATACCCTGAAGATGGTCCCATATAAATTTGGAAAAAAAAATTCAACCCTAAGGGTTAGAAAACAGGGGATGATTGATTGTTCACTCACTGATTGTAATGTATGACCACGCTTAACTTTTTACAGAGTAGTCCGATTTTGATAGTTCTTCTTTTGTTGGATAGGACATACTTCGAAGTTGGTCCCATGTAAATTTGGAAAAAAAAAACCTACCCTAAGGGTGGGAAAATAGGGGTGACTTATTGTTCATTCACAGATTTTAATGCTGAGCTGTGTATTACAATTAAAATAAAAGGCCTATCTATGTTGGTATATAAAGCCTGTTTTTTTAAGTATTACATTATATTATTTAGTATTATATTACACAAAAAATAATAGTTAAAGTAGGATTATATAACAGTTAATGTCTAAAGTAAGGTAGGTATTTTAAACGTAATCAAACATTAAGCATGTAGTAATTAGTAAATTATAGCCTCAAAAAATTATAAAATAAAAACTTTTTAACAAAAAATTAAACCTCCGAAAAAACTGAAAAGCAAAAAATAATAAACTTTTTTTATTTAACCTTAATAAATAAGTTCTTAAACTAATGCAAGTATACCTAAGTAATTTTGAGTCGACGCCAAACAATCAATGAACAAAGATTACTAAATTACCTTAAATTTAAAGAAATAAGCAACGTGAAATCTATAGCGATAAACATTAACATTTCAAACAAAAAATGCGCTCTCCGCACGACCACTTGCAACGAATTAATTTGCTTGTTTGGCGCCGACTCTAAATTACTTAGGTATACTTGCATTAGTTTAAGAACTTATTTATTAAGGTTAAATAAAAAAAGTTTATTATTTTTTGCTTTTCAGTTTTTTCGGAGGTTTAATTTTTTGTTAAAAAGTTTTTTAGAGTGTGTAGGATGTCGCTGTGTACATTGTAATACAACTCAGGTATTTAACTTACAAGTCCAGAGCTCGATTTGTCCACTAACACAAGGCTCACAAGGCAGATGTGCTTACCCCTTTTTTACTAACATACCTAACTAATGACATTCTTAACCTGTCTAACATTCCTTTGACATTATTATGGCGTCTTAGTCAGCTGTTGTTATAACATAAACACGCTATTGTTAGTTGGAGGATAATAGATCTTTTTAATGGTACTAATTAACATGAACGTTAGGTAATTCAGGACGACTGACGACGTGCTACTCGAATATAATCAGCCTATAATTTTCCTACTGCTGGGACACAGGCCTCCTCTCTATGAAAAGGAATGGGCCGTAATCCACCACGCGGGCTCTGTGCGGGTTCGTAGATATCACTTGTCTTCGAATTTTTGGTTCTACGACATGGCCGGCTTACGATGTTTTCCTTCACCGCTTTTGAGAGCAGTGGTGTTGAAATAATTTACACAAAGCAAAGCGCCTGTCGGGGTTCAAACCAAAAGTACGAAGTGAAATAAATATTACAAGGGCCTCCACCATAATCAATGGGCAGGTAAATGTGACAGTTTGGATTTGGTGCGCACATCGGACAAAATTGCACGACACTTTTTGACAACCGCCTGGTAATTGCGTAAAACACTAATAGTAGCAATGGGTTTAATTTTGACAGTTCAACAACATTCATTGCGTTATTTACGTTGTTGAGCAGACACATTGTTCGAACACGTGAACCAATTGATTAGCAATATACTTCAAAATCATTCAGATTGGGATTGAAAGTGTGTTCAATTAGGGTGCTGTTATAAGAGTGTAGTAATTGGTAATACCCCAGTTGAGCAGAAATTATAATATACATATTATACTCCAAGATAAAACGTAAACGAGGCAAAATGAGTATGTAATGATGGCAGCAAGTGGTGTTCTGTAGTTTTTGTCTACCCCCATGGGAAGAAAGCGAGATTTTATGTATGTACTAGTCGACCCGGCGAACTTCGTACCGCCTTAGAACCGTTTAAAAAGCCGTTCCATACAAAATGTGTGAGAAAACGAATTATCTTAATTATTTTTAATAGTTATTCTGCTATTCGGGGTAGAGACAAATCCAACAAATCAGAGATCAGAAACATCGGTTCAGCAGTTCTTGACTTACAAAAGGTGTAACTAACCCGACTTTGTTTTATTTATATAGATAGATAGACATACTCCCAGAGAGACTACGAAGCAG
Organism: Amphipoea oculea; assembly: GCA_945859645.1. Taxonomy (NCBI): domain Eukaryota; kingdom Metazoa; phylum Arthropoda; class Insecta; order Lepidoptera; family Noctuidae; genus Amphipoea; species Amphipoea oculea. The sequence goes on along the minus strand of OX243886.1, from coordinate 13,324,046 downwards.
AGTCTACCTCAAACGGCGTTAATTCCTTTAAAACCAAATCTATTGATTTTACAGTAGAGATTGGCAGTATAACAAGATTAATCAATTGTTTTCTGTTTAGTCAAGTTTTTGTTTCATTTCTAACTGCATCCCACAGCGGGAAAGATCATATAAGTACTTGACATAATTTTTATTATACACGTAAATTATTTAACTACACCACTTTTTACCGTACCATTGGTTTTACCATTAAAATAAACTCCTTTTTTACGTAGCACCATTTAGTGGTAATAAAAGTCTTGCGATATTCCAATAAAAACGTTTTTTTTGCGAAACAGTTACTGCATCGTATCGAAGTATTTATTTTAAGTAAATTGTTGTGTGGTAGGTATACCAGAGCTTCATATACGGGAATTTGTGGTTATTGTGTATCTTGGTTGCTTCGTTGGTCTAGTGGTCGCAAGCGCTACTGCTGAGCATGAGGTCTTGGGTTCGATTCCCAGGTTGGGCAAAGTGTAATTGGGTTGTTCTATCTGGAATTTCTCAGTAGCGGCACGGAGTCTAGGTTTGTGCCCGGTTGGTGGCAAAAGGGTCGCCCCGTATTAGATGGGATTTAAATATAACTGGCGAAATGTGGGTGTACTATAGTCACACCCCTGCCCAACACTTCGGAGAAAGAAAGCGTGATGTTATGTGATGTTGTGTGTATCTTGGAATGGAGATCAATCGAATAATCCATCCTATAATTACATTTTCTCATCCTATAGGAGAAGTGTAAAAATAAATTATTATTCGAATTCGGAACGGTTTCCGTAACGTGCGACCAAAAAAACCCTTTATAAAAAAATACTTCCTCTATTCACAAAAAAAAGCATCCTGAAAAGGACCAATTACTAGGCGCAGTTTCATATTGAGAAGTCAGATAGCTCTGGGCTCATGAAAGAGGGTAGGAGCGAAAACGTTGCGAAAGCTTGGAAAAGCCTAGTTATGGAAACTGTCGGGAATGCTAATTAGTTCTCTTGCTGAGCCTTGAATTAGTGTGTTTTTGTGAAAACTGAAGAGTTTGCGTGTTTTTAGGGTGATTTTGAGTTCTAAGTACTATTAGTTATTCTGTGGTTCCGTGTAGTTTCGACATAAGATTTTTATCTAAATCTTGAATTGTTTGTAATACTGATATTAAAAGATATAAAGTGGACTGTGGTGTTTAACTTGGTTTAGCCCGTTTCTTAGTGCTTCTATACCTACTTAGGGCTGATTTTTCTTCAACGTCAGACTCAGATCTATTTTATCCGTGGGATCAATTTGACGGATTTTGTGTGGAACGACTGGTAAAAATTCAAAATTGTTCTTCTTTCCACAATATCCTCAATCTTCTATGTTTTGTTGTTGTTGTTTTTTGTTGTTATTGTTCTGTTTTATATCTGGCGTTGGAAAGAACAACGCTCAACCGATATTTTAGAAACATATTATCTACTAAAGTAACCTACCTACCTATAGAAACTTTAATTTTAACATTATTGTAATTATCTTTTGATTACAGTAATTCAATTACTTAAACCTTTTAAAAGTATTGTATTATAATATTCTATCTTTTGACGAATTTGTATTATTTTGTTCCACACGACAATCATTTAGGTATGAAAGTAAACCACGAGAAGTCCGGCCGCATTTCAGATAGTCTCACAAAACTAATTAGTGCGTGTTTTAAAACTTTACAGCACTCGTAAACTGCGGTGAATGCAGTCGCGAATAAACAAATCGATTTCTGTGTAAATTGAATCGATTGTGCGTTTCAGAATGTAGGTCAAACATTTCAACTTTTGTTTGATTCTTTGTGTGATATTGGTTGGATTGTATTGCCACTTTCTGACTCGAATTGTTACTATTTAATATTATAACGGCATGTCCTATAACCCAAAATTCGAAGTCGTCTCTTTCGCGGAGAGAAGGCATGAGTCCCAGCAGTGGGTTAGTTGCTGATTAATTGATTATGTAGACGTAATCCTTTGATAGGTAATATGGTACAACAAGTAAGACAGTTTGTGTGTCATATTATGCGTGGGGGCCTACAAATCCGTTTATTACCGTTGGATCCCGTTTTTTAGGTATTACCGATGGATCCCGTTTGCTATTTCCGTTGAATCCCATATTATAACAACATGTGTACATTTCAGAAGAAAAGTGATTTACCTTTATCAAACACTAAAAAGAGATTATTTTTAGTGGGTTACCCGGAACCAAACTAGTTAGATTAGGTTAATTATTAAAAAAAAACAATGTTAGGTTAGGTTAGGTTAAAACTGTGACCCCTACGCACGAGCCGAGCGAGCGAAGCGAGCGGTGCCGCGGCAGCGGCCGGCGAGTGCCAGAAACGACTAGATTATATAGAAAATGAGTTGTTTGTGAAATAAATAGTATACGAAACGTTGGTTGTAAACTAAAAATTTGTCAATGGAGTTTTGGTGAAACATTAGTGAACCCCTCATTTTATTATAAACAATTTTGTTGTTGAAAGTACCCGCATTCATATTTTTTTAAGCATTCGGGATCCAACGGAAATACTTTTCGGGATTCAACGACAATAAAACGTAATTATCTTGCATTTTTTAAATTCGGGATCCAACGGAAATACATAATAATGTTTTGCGGGATCCAACGCCAAAAATATTAAAATGGGATTCAAAAACGGGATCCAACGGTAATAAATCTACAAATCACTGGATTTTTGATGAGTCCTTGATTTAAGATTTCCTTCTCACCCAGTTTGCGTCACAAGACTTATCAATTTATGTCAATGCTCTGTTTGCTTTAGTTTAGATCGACTCGTCTTAAATTGCCACATCATTTTCGTATTACATCTTTCTCAGTTCATTATCCTCATCCTTCTGTCCTTCAATCAATCTGCCTAGACTTTTCCCAACTATGTTGGGGTCGGCTTCCAGTCTAACCGGATCCAGCTGAATACTAGTACTTTTTAGGGAGCGACTGCCTATCTGACCTCTACAACCCAGCTAGTGGTATTTCTGTCCTTACCCCAATTAATTTGCGGTCGTCGTAACATGCATTCTTTCATACATCTCTATTAAGCCGTCATCTCATTATTCATTTCCTTTTCAACCATATCATCTTTCTCTTTCCATTCACCCGAATTCCGGTCACCACCATTTGTTTTTCAATCACAAGTTAAGAAATAACCCGGACGTATCGGTATCTTAAGCCTTATAGCCGTGGGTACCGGCACAACAATGTTCACAACGGTACTACCCACAATTAAAGGTTCCCACGAAACGTCTTCAGTAATTACGTGCTACGCCACATTAGTGGTCTGGTTGTTTTTTGAGTTTGTTACAAAATACTGGTGCAGCTATGTTACGGAATGAGAATGTTTAACGAAGACATAGATACTACATGAATCGTTTTAGATTCATCATCATAACAGTCATGCATTTGCAACGGGTTTCCCAAATGTGACAGCTTCAATGAACCGAGAAATTGTCTTTCTTTATTACACTTCACTTGACAGAACAATTTAAAATAACAGAGTACTCTGCAGCATATCCTGTTGACGATATTTTGTAGTCCCCTTTTGGAACACCAAAGTGTGAATGTTATTCCCTAATGTTTGCTGCAAATGTTTTAAAATTCATGTATGCTTCCGAAAGAAGTCTTCATAACATAAGGAACTTTTTGTTGTACCGTTTAGCTAAAACCTACGTAACTCTTGCTAATATTACGACGGGATTCTTTTGTTTCTTCAAAGTTAAGCCAACCCAATTCTCTTGTCTCCTTAAAAATATTCCACTATTTAACCTCATTCCCTATTCCAATGTATCTAAGTAAACCCAACAGCAACAATAAACAAAATTATCAGTGGTGTCCAAACAAACAGAAGACAAACAGTTCTGTCCTCAATACCGTGACCGATGTCCGGACTTGCGGTCAACCGCCCAGTGAGCCTCGAAACCGATCCGTCAGTGTTTGACTTTGATATAGACCTAGATAATGCTCCTTGGGAAGTAGGGACTTAAGTTGAATTCGAAGTTGGTGTACTTTAGTAGAGGATTGACTTTTACAAAGGTCACCTTTTGAGTTCGAAGGATGACTATGCAAAGGCCATGCTATTTTTAGCCTCGGAAATTTTGCGAAAGCACCTATACGATGAAGCATTTTCAGCACCTCTGCGTTCGGTTGGGATCACCGATTGCTTCAATGCAGCATCACGTCATGTGTTTGAGTTTGATATAGACTTAGATAATGTACCTTAGGAAGTTAGGGACTGAACTTAGAACTTGAAGTTGCTAACTTTGGCTTTAGCAAAGGTTAGGGGTGCTACACACATTTTCGGGTGGGATCATTCGATTCGGCCGATTGATTCGGCAGTATTTGTCGAATAACAAAGCCGAACCGGAACAATTACTACAGATATTCAGCTTTCATTCGGCTCGTGCCGATCGGCAAACTTTAAATCGGCATCTACACTAGCTTAATCATATTCGTGTCGGCTCGGGGACAGGTAGAGCTTTTCCCGAATATTAGATTTTGCCACTGCGTTCGAAGGATGACTTTTTTGCAAGCTTCCTAAACAGACATGGTACCTACATACTTTTAGCAATGGCGATTTTGTGACTTAACGAATGCTGCATCGCGTTTTAGCGGCCTGTGTTCGATCTCAACAGCTAAACGATGATCAGCCGGTCCATTCTGTTAAAATATCACCTTGAAAACATAAGGTGAAGTGAGTGGTCGTTTCACCTGATGTTATGGATTGACAGCTCACACTTCACAGTGAATTTTTTACAGAATAAACTGGTAGTAGATGCACATGGAACAGTTATTTCATAACACACTCGTACTGCAATCGTATTAAGGTGCTCCCTCGCCAGGAGCATTCGCGTGTAATGTAACATTACAGATTCGGCTTTGAGCATTACATTACAATACTACCTCCCTGACTGACCAGCATTCGCGTGTAAAGTAATATTACAGATTTGACTTTTTACAAGTGGAGCGCATTGATGTTACAAGTTGTATCAAGGTATTACACATTGTATCATTACAAGGTGCGCATTGTAATGCTCGGTTTTCCTCCTTCACTGATGTAATTCTCGTTTTGTATCATTACAAGGTGCGCGTTGTAATGCTCGATTTTCCTCCCTCACTGATGTAATGCTCGAATCTGTAATGTTACATTACAGACGAATGCTCCCGATGAGGGAGCACCTTTACGTAATACAATTGGTAATTTTGACAACACAAACATTTATATTACGGTTATTTGTGTGGTGGAGTAGAAAAATTTTTCAAACGTAAAGTAATTGCTTTTGGTTGTCAAAAGAAAAACGATTATTGCGATTACGATTTGTTACGCAATTAGGGTATTGACTTCACTTGTGAGTGGTAATTTAGATTGTACTTATCGGTCACCAGGACGAAGATAATCAGAACTATATATTCTGATAAGATTAGAAGAAACTGTATTATTTTCTCATAGGAGCTTATAGAGCGGAGCTAGCTACCAGCTAATAAGATAATAGTCCTTAGGCCGTATTTCGGCCATGGTGGCCAATCTCAACGGTGACTAGTCTTCTGCGCGGGAGATATTATAGTGCACAAGCGTGTGCGCAGATACAGATGCACTGTCTGTCTTCCCTCACTCTCTCAGCTAGCAACTACTAACCCCAGAGCATATTAAAATGAGATTCAAGGATTTCCCTTCGAAACTGTTGCATGCCTAAAAACCACACCTGCTTCTGTAATTTGATTTTGCTCTTCGTCTTTATAAACAAACTTAAGTAAGGTACTGATCTGTTTGTCCTGTTTGACTTTGATACAAACCTAGTCCCTACCTTGGGAGTTGCTAGTAACTAAGTAAGAACTTGTAAGTTAGGCGACTTAGCTAGCTTGAAAACTTTGTAAACAACTTAGATTGACATCTGCAAGGATTAACTTCTAAGTTTCTTTACCTACGTGTTTATTTTTAACCGACTTCTAAAAAAGGAGGAGGTTCTCAATTCGAATGTTTGTATTTTTTTTTTTTTTTTTTTTTTTTTTTATGTTTGTTCGCGCATAACTCCGTCGTTTGCCAACCGATTTGAAAAATTCTTTTTTTGTTAGAAAGGGTATACTTCCCAAATGGTCCCATGAAAATTTTATCGAACTCGGACAAGCGGTTTTTGAAAAATCAACAAAAACCTAAAAATTTATATACATTGTCTACATTAACGATCTTTTTGTTTACTTTTTTGTGGGGTAGGTACAACTAAAAAGTAAAAAATAAAAACTTTTTTACAAAAAAAACAACCGACTTCAAAAAAAACACTACAAAGTGATAAATAACTTTAATTTCGGAAGTCGGTGTCAAAAAACGAAAATGCGGAATCAACGACACCGACTTCCGAAATTAAAGTTATTTATCACTTTGTAGTGTTTTTTTTGAAGTCGGTTGTTTTTTTTGTAAAAAAGTTTTTTTAACGGAAAGTTCTGCCAGTAAGGCCTTACAAAATGTTACAAAGAAGTAAAAAGTCTTTTGGAAACCGTACGAACTTTTTGTAATGAAATATACGTATACGACCATGTGGGGACTTGGTCCGCCCACCAAGTGACCCCAGGGAATACGGTGACACAGTGGTCACGTGCTGCCGTGAATAGTATAGGCCCCTTTACAGTCTCCCCAGGGATGTGCCTTACAGGCGTTGCACGGGGGGTTCCGGAATTGGTATTTTATGAGGATCCTGGACCACCCCTATGTGCTGATGGTGATCACCGGGGTGGTTTTAGCGAGGTAAAAATCCCACAATCTCCGACCTCCCCTCCCCGGAGGTCCGTTGCCTTTTGAATATTTCCTCCAAAACAAAAAAAAAAGGCATTTATGATTGTATAGGAACGCTTGATTGTATTTTCTTCATCATTCTCCTGCCCTTATCCCAATTTATTTGGGGTCGGTGTAACATGTCTTTTTCTTCCATACTAGTCTATAAGTCGCCAATTCGGTAGTCACGCCCTTTCTACTTCAAGCCATATCGTCTTTCGCACAGTACATCCATCATTTCTTTAGTCTTCCCCTATTGCATTTTCTTCTAATGTTTTAATTGTGAGTTCCTCTCATACTAATTTGTTAGTTTATTCTGCACATTCGTTGTACGGCAGGCCAGTATAAGCTAGCCTCTTATTCTATTGAAACTCCTTACTACGCTAGGGCAGCTCAAAGTCGAAAGTGTTACTGTTCACCGACGTGCGACGTCGACAGTACCTCAAAGGTAATGTAAATATGTAATACACGTTCTTGTATTCCCAATATTACCCAATATGTCTTGGCAGACAGAACTTGGCTTCAAATATTGAACTTAATGTACTGAATGTACACCAGCGTGCACTGTTTGTTGCTTTTTGCTGGCCTGGCAACAACGCCGCCATGAATTTCTCAGAAATACTACGTTATTACGTTTTGTACTTTATGCTTAGTGATTTGCTTCCACCCGATATGAATTACTTAAATGTTTAATTTACATGATGTAAAAATGGTCAAACTCAACGAACACTATCTAGATATAAGGTAACAAAACGCGTTGCTGCGGTTATCTTTAATATTTATGGTATGCATAATGAAATAGTATTCTGTTCTAAAAACCATGAAGGTATTCAGAACTTAAAAATACGATTAAATTCTTACCGAAAGCAAATCATACTGTTTCAAAGCATTTACCTACCCGTATTTTAAAGGGCAATGAATCCATTAGCTTAGCAGGTGGAAATAGTTTATTTCTCCATAATTAAAAACATCACGTTTCCTGTCACTATTTATAAGTAGTAAAGATAAATTGGTTCACATACATGCGAAGGACACGCGAAGCTCGCGTAAGGCCTTACTTTATTAAAAGCAAACGTTACATCAATATGTCAATAATAATGGCTAACATTCGAATATCCAAAACAGACGACTGGCGCTAAACTGCACCCACGCGCCATTTTATTTGGTTTATGTGGGTAATTTGAATTTTGAACGTGAGGTTTGAACAGAAAGTTACATTAGGTCAGTCATGCGTTGGCGTTAAACGCGCACAGACGTCTTTATATGGTCGAGAGTCGATTATAGTATTTATGGAAGAAGATAATAATTTTAATGGCCTTTTATTGAGCGGATTTTCGTAAATGGAGCGTTGTTATTTCTATTAGAACCTTTTCTGAGATTTTTGGTGATATTTCGAAAGATTTATGTTGTTATGAGATCGTTCAACGGTTTATTTCGACAACCGTATTCCAATTCATCACATGAATAACCGACAATATTTTTTGTAAGTATCTCACCAGTTACGCACCAACAGCGCAAACTAAATCAATGAGAAGATATGATACGTAGTTCATTCATAGATTTCAAAATGACGCTAAACGCATACAAACTAGCAAGGTAGTCGTTCTATATAATTGCCTATTGTTCTTTCCAGCGTAATAGGTCTACGATAAATCGCGGCATGACAAAGTATGTCTGTCATAAAATCGTATTACAGCTTCTCCAAATGCTTCATCTCCTATAAAGCCATTCTTAATTGCAAATTAAACTCCATAAAGTGCGTTAAATGAAATATTTCTCATCTTAACAAAAACACAAGTTTTTTACGAAGCATCTAAAGAATTTGATCGTTCTCTGTAAACTGTCCTTGTAGAAAACGTGATAGCACGCGTGTCTTATTGGGAACACACCGTGACCGGGACACGGGATGAGAAAAAACGTTGTTTGTGTGGTGCAAGACTTGAGATGAAAGCGTGATAATCTGATTTGATGTAGAATCGTGATCTTGATGTAACATTAGATACATTGTTAGGTAAAAAGGTCGAATTAAGTTTTGGATGATTAAAATTCTGATGAAGTGCTATCCAGTGAAAGTTTTAACTACTTTTTTTTTTGTTCGCTTAAACTTTTCCACTGCTCAGCAAAGGCCTGCCTCACATCCTTCCAGAAATCCTTTTCCAGAGCACCATTGATCCAACCTATGAAATAAAAAATAAAGATAGACAACATTTTTGAAGTGAAAACTTCTTTAGCGGCGTTGAACACTTTTTGTAATGGGTAAAAAATGTTAAACTCGCGTCAGGGCATCGCGTCAGGACACGTGACCGTCAGGAGAGATTCCCCCCCCCCATCTCTTTCTACGGCGGCGCCAACCGAAGTGAACCAAGTGAGACACGATAATGGATGGATGGATGGATGGTGATGGTGATGTCGATGGCGATGGTGATGGCGATTGTGATGGTGATGGTGATGGCGATGGTGATGGCGATGGCGATGGTGATGCGATGGCGATGGCGATGGTGATGTGATGTGATGGTGGACGTGGACGCGGACGCGGACGCGGACGTGAATGGACAGCTGATGGCTCGACCGTCTGTGTAGTAGCCATACTGCTGTGTATTCGTAAAATTCGTGTATATAAAGTGTTTAAAAAAATGGAAATTGAACAAAGTGCATCGATTAATGAAAAAAGTGACGCAGAAATAATGAAAAAAACTTAGTTATATTAATTCAATTAATAATTGATTTATTTCAACGTTAATATTCAAGTTTTCACTTCTGCCGGCACTCCCGGAGTGCAACCCGTCTTTTTTTATTAGTGAGTTCTCTTAACTTCAATCTCGATTGATGGAAAGCGATAGATGAGGTCTACGATGAAACGAGCGTGTCCATAGGATGCAAGTTCACTTTTGCTTTGAAGACTGACGGGTTAAAGGTAGTAGAGGACACAGATCATAGAACATGGGATCACATTATGGATATATTCTGCACCACTAAACTAAAATTAGAGCATTGCTGTTGAGACAGGCAGAATGTGAAATAAAAAACAGTTCCAGTTCAACCGGTCAAGCCCCGCGCGTACCCTATGTAGTACGATACGATAGAAAGTCAATTGTGTCTCATTAGCGGGGATCAAGCGATTAAACCCAAAAGAAGTTATTTTTCATGTCAATGTCGCAACCATGTCAACACCATATTTGTTACTCATCAACTACAACCTGAATAATAAACACACAGCTGATCACATTAACGTCATTTCTAAATCTTCATGACAATAACATTGTGTCAAGGTGACAGCTATTGAACCAATTGTTACAAATGTCTTAACTGATTGATTTGTCTGTCTGTCGCAATCTATTTATAGGTAAAGGACTTATTTATTATGGATGCGTGAATACTAGACTCTTGATATTGTTTTGGTGTCTATTTGAATCATCATGAGTGGCAGCCTTGTTCCACCCACTCTGCTGAGGTTAGGCCTCCGCCCTTTTGTGCCATGCTACCCTGGTCTGTACGAGTCTCATCCTGCGGGGTAATTGGCAGCACTAACATTATGATTGGCTTTCATTTAGACAGTTTAAAAACATTATATGTACGTTGTTGAGCAGACAAATTTTTCGAATATATGAAGCAATGGATTAGCAATATCCCTAACCTGTTCAGATAGAGATTCATAGACGACTCCGCCTTGGAGTGTAAATGTGATGCTGCACGTTACAGGACGCTGGTTATGGCACCGAACAAGTAGCCGAATTCTGGGCCGAGTCCATTTAGATTGCTATCGACACGCTAAGAAGAAGAGCAATATCCTTCAAAATTATTCAGATTGTGATTGATATTGCGTAACGCAAAGGGTGCAGTGCGCGGAGTGTGAGTTGTTTTTACGCAAACGCGATTGAAACGTTTACCGCGTTTGGCTCTGTGATTAAGGTTAAGAGCTTGGAGCGGGCCAATCGGAGCGCCGAACGTCATAAACGTGGCGATCGCGTTAACGTAAAACAAACTCACACTAGGCACTCAGGTCTCCTCTGCGATCTTCCTTAGGTCGTCCACCCACCTGGCTATCGGTTTACCAACGCTTCTTCTTTCGTTTCTATTTGAATACAATCGGTTTATTCGTTAGCACGACTACCATTGGCTATGGCCCAAGTTTTCCTTTTTGCAATTAGGTTAACACTTGCATGGCCTGTGGTTAGGTTGCGTGGTATACTTTTGACAGTTGCTAGCAGTGGAGTTCTTTTTCCCATTTAAATCTCGTCATTCTAATATGTATCTGTTACAATCCTTGGATTTACTGATGGAGTACCTTTCATAATAGCTAGCAGTGTTCTTTCTCCCATTAGTCTTGTCGTCCAAATATGGCTGTGCTAAAAGCCAATGATTTACTGGAGAATAGTGCTAGACAGTAAACTGTTTATTGTTTAGCTACCTACTTACACCTACACTATCTTCACCTACGGATATTGTGTCGTCATCCTCCTTTGTGCAAGCACGAGCTAAAAAATTACTCTTCTTGAGCAACGTTGTGTTATGTCGTTCTTTCCGTATCTTTGGGGAGAGATCATGCTTCAATCCCGCACCACAATTTTTTATGCAGCTGAAGTTCTGCATAGTATACCGCAGTTAAAAGCATTAATTTAACAATTGTGTTAATGTACTCCAACATCTAACCACTGCATAATATATCATAGTTCGCGTGCCTTACTTTACCTTCTCCCATCAAAACTTTCAAAGGCAACATTTTAAAACTTGCACCAAGCACTAGTTCCGCTCCAATGCACCAGATAGAACACACTTCTGTTACGCTACCGATGGCGCAAGAAGTAACCAAGCACCTTACTGTTACCTCCACCCTTAACACCAAGAAATACAGCCTATATTCTAACAACCCATTTGTTAAGCATAACTTTGTCGAAGTCATAGTAATAACCACAGCATTTGCATCAAGCTTCACTCTTAAAGCTTTATGTTAAAGCCTATATTCGTTTACCGCAGTTTCAGTTCTAAGTTTGTCAGTGTCATCCATTGTTAATCCAGGAAGGTGGTTTTCCGAACTCCTTTGTGAATTAGTTTCCAGTGCTCGGGAAACCTTTGTTTGGTTCGATTAAGATGGGCAAAAAGCTACTGCTATTGAACTTTCGTTCCGTATTGAAGGGACTGATAAGTTGGAATGTTTTGCTCTGATTGCGGTAGAAATGAAAAAAAAAAAACCTGACACGAGGACTTTTGCCTTGTTCTAAGGCTTGATTACTTGCTTTTTAAAAGTAAAGGGAACAAGAGTCGGTGTTGACTTCCAAAAATTAATTATATCTGATTGCCAAATGGCTGCTTGGTGCAAAAACTTTATAAGGAACCTTGGCGTGTGAAAACTTTAATGTTACGCGAAGCACATCAAATTTTTTTATTGAACCATACTTGATTAAGTATAAATGCTTTTAAATGTGTCTGCTATGTGACGTGGACTATGGATACGTGTCTGGCCAATCATAAGCATACTCAGCTTATTATGTTCCCACCGCTGGGACACATGCCTCCTCTCTTCGAGAGGGAGTGGGCTGTAATCTAACACGAGGGCCCAGTGCGTATGGGTAGATGTTACATGCCTTCGAATCTTAGGTTCTAGGTCATACCGGTTTCCTCACGATGTTTTCCTTCGCCGTTTTGAGAGCATTGGTGATGAAATAATTTATACAAAGTAAAGCGCCTGTCTGAGTTCGAACCCACGACCTACACACCACGACTCGGTCGTTATAACTAGATCACCACTGCTTCGTCTGGCCATTCGCCTTCCTAATTCATTATGTATGTCCTTATTTATATCTCCTGCAAATAAGTGACTTAATGTGTAATCCTTAAACTTGCATTATCGGAATCGTGTAAGTATATGATAAAATACTATTTCTCAGTCTTTGATCAGGAACTCTTATTTTATATGATTCGGGGAAACAGATTACAGAACACGTCATTTCATAGTTAATATTATTTGGATTTGTATTCGATGACGTAAATACACCCCGTTCTTATGAAATGCGTCATGAGTTTTCTATAGCTGACAATTCGGGAAAGGCAATTTGGACATTCTCGATGACTCATTGTCATTGTCAATATTCTTGTTATAGATAGGTATTTTCTCGCTAATTAGAATAGAATATTCTTTATTATGTACACCATATACATTACAGACATAAATATAGAGACTATATTAAAATATTGGAATATTTATTATATGGAATTATTTCGTTAAAGAGATTTATTTACAGTTGATTCATCCGCCCACAGGATATTGCAATTTTAGCCCACTGCTGATTAAATATTTTTAAGACTAATTAATGTTGTCTGGTTGAGTTCGTTGACTTCGATGAGACCAGCAATTGTTTTTTATTTGATTTGATGTTGGGTTTGAATCTTTTCTCAAATCAAAATGCTTTTTAAAGTACTCACTGTTTGATAATATCATTGTTTTCTGAGAAAGATTGTAGCAACAAGCTAAGATCGATTGTCATGGCACTTCTTGGGAACATTCGATGTCCAATAGAAATCCGTTTTGATGCAAGATAAAGTACATTCTATCTATAGCTCTCATACCTCATACTGATATTTGGGGCTTGTGGCTAAGTAATAACAGCAGTACGAGCGATCGATCACTTAAGCTACGCTTGCCGCGGCTGGTCGGTGTATGGGTGACCATCATTACATATCAAAACGCCTCCGTGCCTCGGAAAGTACGTTAAGCTGTCGGTCCTTGCTGTCATTCGTGGATCTTTGGTAGTCGTTACGGGTCGTCAGAAACCCGAAATTCTGACAACCATTAAATTCTTACCAAGAGGTATCGTATTACCCAGTAACTTTGTTGTGGAGGTCAGATAGGCAGTCGCTTCATGTAAAATACTGGTATTCAGCTGCATCCGGTTAGAATGAAAGCCGACCCCAACTAGTTGGGAAAAAAGTAGGCAGATGATAAGAGGACTGATATTAGTTGAGTTTTAAATAATGATGTACTTAGTGGTTAACTTTCCTTGCACGTTATTGCCAGAATCAACTGAATAATTGCAATTTTTCTCATATTTCAACAGTATTACTATTATGTGATTGTGTAAACGCAGCACTAAACCGCTTATCGATCCATCGATCGGTATGATGGGCAATAATTCGCGTACATCTCATAATCGAAAGTGGTCGCAGCTCATTAAATCTCACTTTCATACGCGTGCTCTATTTAACAGCACTCTAATTAGAGATTATGATTTAATCATTGTTTATGGCTGTCAGTTTAATGACAGTTTTGTGCTCCAGTTATTTGCGAATATGCAATCAGTAGCTTCTATGAATGATGAGGAAACGCCTATAGGCCTGCTGCATAATGCATAAACAGTCTAGAACGTTCTTACTTCTGGGACACAGGCCTCCTCTTTGTGAGAGGGAGGGACTTAAGGCCTTGTCAAACGCCGGATTATATAACCAAAGGAAACCATCACAGGTTCAAGAGTAATTGCGATAAATATCCTTGACCATATCCACTTCAACAAGACCTTCCTGCTACTAATAACCTGATCTCGCAAAAACTGACCAACTTTTAGCCGACAGGACAGGAAGCAGATCAGTTTTTATCTCCTCATAATACCTCGATGTGGCAGTAATAGCGTCACAATTATACGCCGGATGTGCGTACACGCAGGAAGACGGCAATCTCGCTGCTCGTCCCCATTGGATGACAATTAGTCGTGCACTGACATGGTGATATTATGGTCGTTGGCGAGAGATTTTGCTGATTCGTGGTATTGTTGCATCTGTAAGCAATGTAAGCCATCTTGCATTATGGAAACGGGATGCAAAATTCCAATCGGGCTGTACTAATTCTGATTAAATATTTTTCTAGTGGGAACAGCTAGTCATGACAGTCGTCCAACGATAAAAATAATATCGTCTTGTCAGTTCAATTTCGACTATAATACTGTTTGAAATCAATGATATTTGGATTTGCTTAAAAGACACTTGCTATTGGTGATATTGTTACCCACCACCATCTAAGTCTAAGTGGTATTTAGGCTATTAACTGGCCACCATACCATATTATTGGTATTTAGGTCTAGCCAATTTGATACTCATTCCACCAACTCGTTCTAAGAACCAATTTCTCTAACAAAGATGAACTGACCTATGAAGATAAGAGTTCACCAAGTAAAACTGAGTCTGACATTCCTGTCTTGCGTTGGTGTATAAAAGCAGGAAGCTGACAATCCTCTGCTCCCTTTGACCGGCAATTAAAGAACGTTGACAGGTAATGAGCTTGCAAGTCACACGGTTCAAGGGGCGTTGTGCTAAGGATGTGCCTAATGAGCTCAAACAGTTTGGAGTACTAGGCTGGCAGAAGTTGAAAGAGCATAATTAGGTGGGTTGGTGTGATGAATTATTTTACTTGCTACGTTATAGCTTGTGTTGATACGGTTATTTTTTGTGCAACTGGGAGTAGTTTTTGTTGAAACTGGCTATTTACTCTGATAAATTCTGTATCTGCAAAGCCATTACGATTGTGGGTATTAAGAGTGATGACAATAGTATTGCCCTGTTGCAGCAGTTAACAGTATCTGACTTACAATATTAAACGTAGAAGTTACTGCGGCTTTGTTCTATAAATGCGGGCTCTAAAACTACCCATGGTCTTCAAGTATTAAAAAATGAGTTATAGTCTCTAACAAAAATAATTAAAATGAGCTTCAGTTTAGAGTTTTTTGCTTCCATTTATTTTGACTCTCAACACAACTTTCATTAAGTATAATGAAAATCTCTTTCAAATCTATCTAGGTAATCTTCAATACTTTTGTAGGTTGTTACCCAACAAGCTCCTACCCATTACGGATGACAATTGAATACCTCGCTTGTTTATTACTTAAACAATAGCGAGGCATCAGGTTCACTGACGTCAGAAGCCATTACAGGAATCTGTCGACGATGGTTTAAATGGCATCTTAACTAATATTATAGATGCGAAAGTAAGTTTGTTTGTTACCTTTTCACGACTAAACCACTGAACCGATCATCCTGAAATTTTGCATATACGTTGTCAGGTGTACATAAATGGAAATAGGGTGCCTTTCATCCCGAAAAAAATGCTGTTTCCTAGGAAAACAACAATAACGTTATTATGATAATAGATGGCGCCACGTGTCTTTCGAATCATGATTGAATTATATTAGAAACTTTAGAGCTTAGAGTTTAATTATGAAGATTATTCATTTTCTCAAACATTCATTCTTATTGATTCTGAGGCGGTATGAAGTTCGCCGGTTCAGTTTAGTATCAGATATTTCCGCTTTGTTTTTAGTAAATAACAGATGCCTCTGATATTGGTATTGTATAAGCATAGGCAGCGGTGAACAGTTTCCATAATTTGACCTGCCTCGTGTTTACCTTTCAATGCCATAATAGTAGATTGTTAGCCAAGGGAGTAAACAACTATTTTGAAGGAGAGTGTTTCTATGAATCCAGAGCATAGCGAGGGATTCAAAGTACGTCACTCGAGCTTAAAATATTGTTGTTCCCGAGGTGGACACTACTTTTTATCACCCTTATGAATAAGAATAGTACGTTTATTTATTTACATACAATTAGGAGGAATACATGGAAATAATTAGAGGCTACTGTTTATTTCATTATCAGTACTTGAGGAAGACATACCTACCTTCTAATTTTTATAAAACTAAGTAAAATCCTAATTTGAGTAAACAATACGAACGAAGGCAGAATGCTTTCATTGCAGAATTTTTTTCTTAATTTGGCTCGCGCGCTTTTTACTTTATCATACAGTCTACTTGTTCTGTTCATATAATGTTCGTGATTGATCTCTTTGGTGATTGGAACTTTACAAACAATATCTACATTCCAAATTCAAATCACTTTTAGTCCCTAGAGATTAAATAGCTATTTTTGTCCCTGTTTACGATGAATACACTAGCTCTTTTTAAATAGATGTGATAAAAAAAGTTATTTTGAATTTGATAAGTGAACTAAATGTTAGGGTAGGATGTAGGTAGACCTACATCCATCAACATCTTGACTAATGTATTTTTTGTACGACATTGCCCTGAATTGTTTACTACTTTTAAGATAACAGGTACGATGGATTTGAGGAAGATACGTCGCTAGAATAGGCAGTCATCACGTTAAAAAGTTATAAGTACCAACTTTCATAAAGGTTGCTGTGGAGTTTGAAGCGCCATTTCTTCTTTACAGTTTCAACCAAACAGCGCCAGTGTGCCGCTCACAGGATATGCCTCAACTCTGGCATCATACACAACTAACTGCTCCTTTCAGGAATTAAACAACGGCAATGATAGGGCTGTCCAAGTGGCTAGGGCTACATCATAATCAGCCTATAATGTTTCCACTGCTGGGACACAGGCCTCCTCTCTGTGAGAGGGAGTGGGCCATAATCCACCACGCGGGCCCAGTGCGGGTTGACAGATGTCACATGTCATCGAATTTTTGGTTCTAGGACATGCCGGTTTCCTCACGATGTTTTCCTTCACCGTTTTGAGAGCAGTGGTGACGAAAATAATTTACACAAAGTAAAGCACCTGTCTGGGTTTGAACCTACGACCTAAAACTCGTAAGTCGCGGCCGTTACCACATGGCCACCACTGCTCCAGGGCTACACACTGGTCGCAAATTTGAGTCAAATCTACTCCAAAGAAAGAAGAAAAGTAGCTTGAACAGTATCAAGTGGTAAAGTGTGAGCGTCATTAGTAACTATGACGTTCATAGTGCATACAATTCTAATTAAATTAGCAGATTTTCGACTTGACCTGACTTTTGAACTGATAAGCTGCAACCTCCAAGTCCCAAGGTCCAATCTCCAGTATTATAAATAACAAAAAAAAAAAAACAATCGCAAAACATTGTAATCTGTAACTTTTGCGCCTCTGCTCATATCTCTCGTTGCCACACCGACTTCCGCACTCGATGCTCTGAATGTCCCTATTGCGATAACAATATAGCATTTACTTACAATGTTATTATTTTGCTTTATTGCAGTTGTGTGTAGAATAATGACGATTTTCAGCTACAAAGTCAGTCAAAAGTTGTTAGTCAGAGGTAATGAGAAACAGGGTGGAAATTTCCTCATCCACCATAGAAAAGGGAGGATCCTCCGACCAGTCGGGAGTTGTGTCTAGTGGGCTAATGCTTGATGCTTGTCGGGTTTCTGTGTAAAATATGGTATATTCACCCGCATAAGTGTCGCTCCCGTGGGAATATCGGGGTAAAAACTATCCTATGTTCTTTCCCGGGACTCAAAATATCTCATCTAAATCGGTTCATCGGTTTAAGCGTGAAGAGGTAACAGACAGACAGACACACTTTCGCATTTATAATATTAGTATGGATTATATCGCGCGGATAACTCTGCTCTAGATTTTCATTTTCATGCTGTGGTAAAGATGTCAGTTCGCAAGGTGGTAAATGAGGGTCCCATGGTACCCATAACTATGAAGCGTTTATTTCAATTATAACATTTTCTGGCTTTTGGAATTGTCCAGTTAGTGCAAAAGTTTGACACCAAGTAAATTTGTATAAGGGCAAGAGATTGATGAGTTGATCTGAAAGTTGAAGCTAATTGAAGGATTTGTTTATTGCAACGTTTCTGTCAATCTGAATTCTGAACATCGGCCAAGACATTTTATCTTTCCTAATTGGTCCTTTTCTGCCCCTTTTGATGCTCCTACAGTTATATCACTTATCTCACTAACCTAGGAATGCCGAACATAATATTTGAACAATTTATTATCACCTGGCCGGGTAAGCGGCGGCCTACTCACCCTATCTTCAGTAAACAAATAGTTAGTTATCTACCATATTTGTTTTAACACTAATTGCTTGACTACTTGTAATGTTTTTGGTAATATCCTCATGAAGATTCTTAAGATAATGTGTTGGGTCGTTAACCTTGTTTGTTGACGGGGTTTTTTTGATTTGATTTTGTTGACGGGGTTTTTGGACGAAACTGATTAGGAGAAAAATATGTATAAAGGTTGTTGTAGTTTTAAACTAAGCGCACATTACAACCGCGTCGGGCCTCAATGCATTTCAATACAAAAAGCGGTCAAATCATTGATGTATAAAATTATTTTATACATCAATGGGCCAAATAATATAAATTAAATAAAATATATCAATGAAATTAAAGTTGATTTTCGTGTGACCGCGTTGGTGCTTCGCAACGGATTTCGATGCGGTTTTCACCATCATTTTGTGAATTTATTTCCGAAGGATTATGTGTATAATAATACATTAATATTAAACTTACATATAATAACGAAATCTCGATATTTTCTCAGATCGTAAAAACAGTACGAAGCGGGAGCGGGTCGCTCGCTAGTTAATTAATATAAGAGCATAAACAAAAACATCCTTATCTGTAATAGGTACTAATAAAATACAGCCATCACAATACCGTTTTCCGCGTGGTAATTATGGCAATATTCCAAAGCGTTTACGTACCGGTATCCATATTATTATGGCAGCTCAATCTATATACTAATAATAAAGCTGAAGAGTTTGTTTTTTGAAGTGAAACTTCTTTACGCACGCTTGACTTGGGGAGTAAGCTGGCGAACGCGTGACATAAGCGTTACGAAAAGTGTGATCGGGCGAGGCGAACGGGAGTTGAGTGGGGGATATTAGCAAGAGAAAGCAGTGCGCGCGCACATTTTCTTTCTCTCTTCCTCTCATAACCAAATACGTTTGAAGTTTCACTTCAGTCGTGTGGTCATAAGCACACTCGGTTTTTGAAGTGAAACTTCTTTAGGCGCGCTTGACTTGGGGAGTAAACTGGCGAATGCGTTACGAAAACGTGTGATCGCGAGTAGGGAAGGTACGTAAAAAATAGCTGGAAATACCTCTGGTGTAAAAACCCGGTCCCGGTCGCATAAATATGCGACCGGGTTTTTACACCAGGTATTTGCTTCCAAGTACGCACACCGGGTACCGACTCAAAATACTTGCAAGACTATTAAGTATCTTATACGGCTACTCGCTCAAATACGTAGGTACTCAACCGCGTTAGTTTTCGCAAATGCGATCATGCTCCTTTTGGAACAATTTCGTATGCAAGTATTTTTTACCGACTTCACAAAAAGGAGGAGGTACTATTTTCGGCTGTTTGTATGTTTTTTTTTTGTATGTTTGTTCATCGAATACTCCGCCAATTGTCGACGGATTTTCAAAATTCTTTTGTTGTTCCAAAGTTTTGAGGTGGTCCCACTGTCACCAAGTTAGGATCTGATGATGGGATCTTAGAGTAATCGAGGGCAACCTTTAAATTTTATAGGCTCACTTATTGTTTTTCGCATATTTTACGAAGTATCTTGTGTATTTGCGTATGGTTGTCACCATCTCAGGTAGCTGGTCTGATGATGAAAGTTACAACTCCTTAACAGTAAGAAGTTCCTCGAACAGGCAAGGACTGTTTTAGTCAATTGTTTTAATGTTTGATAGGGCATTTGCCACATTTGGTCTCATGATCATCAAGTCATGACCTGATGCTGCAGTCAGGATAGTCTGCAGAGTACCTAACTCCTCGACAACTAACAGCAGATATATCGTGTTTCGGCTCATTTTAAACAGGACTAAATTTTAAGTTCAATGCAATGTTGACAAGTCTGGCCTGATGCTGCAGCCAGGATTATCAGCATCTAGTCTAAAAACATCAGGGCAGGATTTGATGATGGGATCCTGGAGAAATCGAAGGAACTCTTCAAATATTATAGGCACACCTATAGCGATTTGGGTATTTTTTATAGTAACTCGTGCATTTGCTCTCGGAAAGCACTATTTGGTGATGTGGAACTGATGATAAAGACCACAGATGGCCACCGGAACTACTCAATAATATCTAAGTATTTCACGGGTTGCGATTCGATTACTTTAATATGGTTGTTAAGCAATTTATGCTCGTCACAATGTGAATGATGATACGGAGCTGATGGTGGATCTGGAGGACTCCTCAACAATTAACTTCCCTGTATCGGGAAAAGCAATATTTTGTTTGTAAAAGGCGATGATCACTAGGCTATTGTAACTTAGATAAATTATAAGCAGACCCACTAAAAAGCGTGAAATAAAAACTTTTTAAGAAAAAAAAAACCGACTTTCAAAAAAACACTACAAAGTGAAAAATATCTTTAATTTCGGAAGTCGGTGGCAAAAAACTAAAATAAATATCCAAAGACACCGACTTCCGAAATTAAAGTTATTTTTCACTTTGTAAAGTTTTTTTTGGAAGTCGGTTTTTTTTTTCTTAAAAAGTTTTTTTTACTTTAATGGTTTGCAAGTATTTATTTGTAAACGCAATTTTGCTCCTTATTTATTCGAAGTCATTGATCAATTTCCTATGCAAGTAGTTTTACTTCCAACGGGGCTTTTGAATACGCGATTGTATTTCTTATCTGTATGAAGTTATGGATCAGTTTTCTATGCAGATAGAAAATACTTGAAAGTATCTCGCTCCGTCGTGCCTCGACGCTCGAGTACGTAGGTTCTCAAATAGTTCAACAACCGCGTTTGTTTTCGCAAATGCGATCATACTCCTTATCAGTAAGAGCACAGAATACTTAATAGTACTACGTACAGAAAGGACACTCCCTTCCTTGCCCTCATATCAGATACCGCACCTCACCCCGCACTTCGAGGTATTCGTCGCTGACTCTTTAGCAAGGGCGCTCGCGAACCGCAGCGCTGTATTGCTGACACACAATTATGCGATTTAAGGTGAATGGGTAGTTGTAGCCCGCGAAATTCAATTTTTCTTACGTTTTTTGCAATTTTCAGGTCAGTGTCAGGTTGTATCTTGATCAAAGTATGATTTGCGACTATAATAGACATGTATTTACAGAATTATAGTCATTAGAATCATTAATATATCTCTTTAAGTTAGATTTCTACCATCAACACTTTTCCATACGAGATTTGTTCTTAACGGTAGAAATCTAACTTAGAAAGATGTATTAATGATTCTAATTATTATAATTCTGTAAATACGTACCTGTTATTGTCGCGAATCATATTTTGATCAAGATACAACCTGACACTGTCCTGAAAATTGCAAAAAACGTAAGAAAAATTGAATTTCGCGGGCTACAACTGCCCATTCACCTTAAAAGTTTTATTTGAGTTTTAATCACGATGGTTGGATATTGTGATGCTTTTCCGAATTCGTATTTACATATTATACTGTTTGTATGATTTCGCATTTTTAATAACATGCGATTCAATAACCGATTATTTACAGATAAGTCATTTAAACTAAACTATTTTAGTGTTTTTATTTCATTACGAACCCGACTATATAAATAAACAATTGAACTACATGGTCACTTCATAATAATGCACACGTTCGGGCAGCGCCGCCGCCGACGTCGTTCGGTTCCCCGACACAAATTGCTTTCCGCGCCATTTTTTTTTACGCTATTAGATTTCACGCACACATTTGCACGTATACAAACGTCATTTGTTTATGTAGTAGTAATAGGTAATTATTTTGCGAGCGTTGTATGGAGTGTCCGAGGTGTGGTAAGAGTCTACGGAACAATTTCGTATGCAAGTATTTTTACTTTAATGGTTTGTAAAAGTATTTATTTGTAAACGCGATTGTGCTCCTTATTTATAGGAATTCATGGATCAATTTCCTATGCAAGTACTTTTTACTTCTAACAGGGCTTTTGTTTGATTACGCGATTGTACTTCTTATTTGTATGAAGTTATGGATCAGTTTTCGATGCAGATAGAAAATACTTGAAAGTATCTCGAGCCCTGGTTTCTTAAGGTGGACGTACTTGGAAGCCCTGGTACTCGATTTTGCAAGTACGACCCATGTCTAAGGGCTACGGGCGAGGCGAACGGGAGTTGAGTGGGGGATATAAGCAAGAGAAAGCAGTGTGCGCGCACATTTTCTTTCTCTCTTCCTCTCATAGCCAAATACGTTTGAAGTTTCACTTCAGTCGTGTGGTCATAAGCACACTCGGTTTTTTTTCTTTTTGTGTTTATTTGTTTGAAAGCGCTAATCTCTGGAACTACTAGTTCTATTTGAAAAATTATTCTTGCATTTGATTGCCTAATTCTTATGGGAGGCTATAATATAGTGTAGCGGGATTGTCCGAAAGGGTTACCGCTACTCAGGAACATAAAGGGCTAAGGAAGGAACACGGGTGGGTTTTAGTCAGTAAGAGTCTGACACTCCCTTTCGCTCCACCCAGAGCGGGAGGAGTCATTTGATGATTTCCCATCCACAAAAAAAGGCTATAATATAATCAATATCACGCTAGGACCAATAGGGGATGAGCGAAAAGAAAAAACTCAAAACGAACGCTAAGCGAAAACGAGGTAATAACGACGGGGTATTGTATAAAAATATGGCTGTTATTTTAGTATATGTAAGTATTGTGTTTCTTACGACTTCCACGCGAACGAACTCGCGGGAGTAGGGTAAAATTGGGGCTTCTGCATCACTCGCCTCGCTTCGCTCGGCTCATGATGTAGAAGCCCCAATTTTATACACGCAACGTCTATCCGATGAGGAGTACTCAACGTCTAACCGATACAGTGCACTTTAGCACTGATGAATGCTGATTGAAGTATGTGCACTTATAAACCGTAAAAATGTAAGCTTCAGCACAAATGTTTCGCAATACCAACGGGTGACGAATCTTTAGTAGTAGGAACTTATAAGTTATTTTTCTATCTTCATACTTTCCTAGCATTTATTAAAAACATTTATAAAAGGAACTACATACCAAGTTTCATGCTTGTATTTAGTTATTACCCGTAGTATAGAAATAACACGGGAAAAATATTTTTTCTTTCGAGGCTTTTTGTATGAGGACTAGGTCTCTAGACCTAGGTCCTATCTTAGATTTTAACATTTTGTAATTTCTTATAATATTGGTTATACATAATATTTTAAGTATTATATTAAATTTTAAGTGACAGTCTATTGCCGTTGAAAATATACAGCTCGATGACAAACATATGGTGGACCCGTTGGCAGTGGGGACCCTTGGCCTTAGGATGCGCTACCCTTAACGAATGATAGTAGTGTAAGTATGTTTTTAAGTAAGTCTTTATTAAATTCTATTTTAAGTTAAACTACGTCTTATATTAAGATTGACTAGAGAGTACATACGATTACCTTATACAAATTTCGTCTCAAATTACAGCGACAGTGCGGCGCCGATGTAGTATTGCATCCAAATAAGATTAGTAAAGGAGATGACACTTGAGTACCTAATTTATAATATATAAACAATCAATAATAATTCTTATGATCAATGAGTATAGTGTTCAATATTAAATATAATAATTAATTATAGATTTATTAGAGAGTACATACGATTACCTTATAAAAATTTCGTCTCAAATTGCAGCGACATTGCGGCGTCGGTGGTATTGCATCCAAATAAGTTTAGTAAAGGAGATGTTCACACTTGAGTACCTAATTTGTAATATACAAAGAAACAATAATAGTTCTAATGATCAATGAGTATAGTGTTCAATATTAAACATAAAAATTAATTATTTTTAAATTGAAACGTCAGCGAAAACTTTAATACGTTACAATGATCGTTCCCTTATAATATTAGGGTATAAATAGAGCCATCGAGATGTTTTTATAACACATTGGTTGTGGCATCATTCCTTCATTGTGGCTGTGGAATATCTTCCCAAGGGGTCAAGTATGTACGTAATACTTAGGTCCTACGCCCATAAGCAACTCAGTTGCAATAATGTTGTTGTTTGCTCAGCGTGCTGATGGGCTAGTATTTTTTTTGATAACTGCTGTTTTCGTTTCATAAATAGTTTACTTTAATTTATCTGTATTTCAGGTCTTCAAATCCCTTCGATTCAGACGCTGAAGCGCCTTCAACATCAACTAAGAAAAAGACCACCAAACCGTCGAAACCCAAGAAGCAACGAAGCAAGATACAAAAAAGACAGGATCATTTAGATAGTGACTCGGAATCAGAGACTGATCCAACACCAGCAAACGTGAACAAAAAGCGTAAAATCAATCTCTTTCCCGATTCTGAGGTGAGTTCATTTATCTACATAATATTTTACGTTTTGTTTCTAACGAAAATTAGTCTGAGCAGAAACAATTTTAATTTCGATGCCTGCCCCATATCTATCTCGTAAATGACCCCGATGGTAGCAAGTGTGTTCCGCTTCTTGTATTTTCTATCTCGTTCTGTGTTCGATTCGCAGTCCGGACAAAGTGTTTTTGGTTATCCCAACAATAAAGACATGCTATGTTATTTTAATACGTTATATATAAGTATAATAACGTGTAGATAGTTAAATCGTATATTAATATGATGTTGTAACGATGTTAAGCTACTGATCTTATAATAATTCAAAGTCTGTTTTTGTTGTTGACAGGATGATGAGTCTGAACCTGTCCATGCAGCAACATTAAAAAATTATCTTTCACGACGTGTAGCTTCTGGCAAAACCTATCAAAGCGATCCCACAAAGAGAGGCGAGTATTACATTGAAGTTCGCATCTCGAACAGCCGTGAACTGGAAGCAATTACCAACAACCGATGGCAACATTCCCTGATCACTTTTAAAACTGCAGTAAATGACAAAACGCCAACTTGGAAAGCAGTTACTCAGCTTGTTTCTACGATAAAAGAAAATTTTCGTCACGTTAAACCTATTTTGTATCCATCCAAGGATTAATCAACATGTACTTGCTCACTTAGTTTATCGATATCCACATAATTTTTGGGTTTATCAGTTTATGCATGTATGTAGGTATGTTTAATTTGAATAGTTATTTCATGTTTTTACATAATTAAATGCATTGTTTCTTACAGGATCTACTCTGTAGATAAAAACTAAATAAAACAAAAACCAGAACCTAAAAATAAGAAAAATTATACTTTATAAAGAATAAACTAAAATGAGAACCTATAACAAGAGAAAATAAATTTATATAGAATAAAACTAAAATCGGAACCTAAAAACAAAAGAAAAATTAAACTTTGTATAGAATAAAACTAAAATCAGAACCTACAAACAAGAAAATTAAAGTTTGTATAACAGAAAAGTAAAATAAGAACCTAGAAACAAGAAAAAAATAAACTTTGCGTAGAATAAAACTAAAATCAGAACCTAAAACAAGAACAAATAAATTTGTATGGAATATAACTAAAATTGGAACCCAGAAACAAGAAAAATACACTGTGTAAAACTAAAATCAGAACCTATAAACAAGAAAAAATCAACGTATAGAATAAAACTAAAATCAGAACCTATAACAAAAAAAAAATAACTTTGTATAGAATAATACTAAAATCAAAACCAAGAAACAAGAAAAATAAATAACTTTGTTTAGTATAAATAAACACAGAATAAATTGAATATTTTTGAAGACTAAAATATGTATTTCTGCCAACCCTGTAATGAATACGTTAAAAAACATTCTTCTCACAAGAAATCCAACATTCATAAATCTAACTGTTTGCTACAAACTGAATTTGACAATGTTCATATGATTGCTTGTGCCTTTAAAAACAAAATAGTTAGTTACAAAATAGATTCTCAAAAATTTAATATTTCACCTGAATTATTTTTAAATGATATTTCGCATATATGTTCTTATCTTATTAAAGAGAAACTGAAAGTACATACATCATTAAAAGTCAATTTTGAACTGTTTGTTTCATATGTTTTACCTAAAAATAATGAATCATCTCTGAAATCTTTTAACACTAAATATGAAATAATATCGCAAAATACCGATTTACTATCCATTTTTAAAGCATGTGCTGAAAAAATGATTTACAAATGTTCAGAGTTTGAACTTTGTGAATCAGGTTGGACAATCGAGAGAATAAGTCATTTAGAAATAAATATTTTAAAATACAACCCTTTAAGAGCTGGTTCTTACATTCCATTACCTCAAAATATTCGCAAAACAAAATCTTGTCTAAATTTAGTTAATAATGATGAGCATTGTTTTCTTTGGAGTGTTGTAGCTCATTTGTATCCGTCTATGAATAATCCAAATAGAGTGACATCATACCCTCATTATTCAAAAGTTTTGAAAACAACTAATATGTCATTTCCTCCAAGTTTTACAGATATCAAATTATTTGAAAATCTAAATCCGAATTTGAGTATAAACATTTATGGTTTAGATTCGAAAAATCAAGTGACTGGACCATTGTATAAAACTTTAAAAAGAAAAATAATGCACGTCAACTTACTTTGTATTAATAATAAAAAAGGTAAAAACCATTACTGTTTAATAAAAAAGTTCGACAGACTTGTACATAAACAATTAACTAAGCATAAGTCCAAGATACATTTATGTGACGAGTGTTTCACATATTTTAATACATCAGAAAAACTTTTAAATCATAACTGTGCAAGAGTGAAAACTATACTCCCTGAAGATAACACGACACAATATTTTTCAAATTTTGAAAGAACTCAAAGAATTCCCATAGTTATTTACGGTGATTTTGAGAGCTTATTACACGAATATTCAGACAAAAATAAAACAAAATATGTTGAAAACATACAAATTCACGAGGCAAGTTGCTTTGCATATTATATTTTTTGCCATTCTCGACCAGAACTTAATAAGTTCGTATCATACAGGGGGCCAGATTGTTCAAAGAAGTTTACTAAATCAATTACCAAAAATGTGAAAAGATTGTATGAAATAATTTCAGATTCAAAGCCCATGATAATCAGTGAAGATGAACGTAATTCTTTTAACAATGCAAAAAAATGTTATTTATGTAAGAAAAAATTCTGTGATACAGACATAGTTGTCGCAGATCATGATCATTTCACAGGAAAATACAGAGGACCAGCGCATGATAAATGTAATTTAAATGCTAAAAAATGTTCATTTATACCTATAATATTTCACAACCTTTCAGGTTATGATTGCCATTTGTTTATAAAAGAACTTTCTGCTATTTGCGGGCGCATAAATTTAATACCTAAAAATAAGGAAAAATATATATCTTTTACTAAATTTATACCAATTAATGATAAAAATGTGGCTCAATTAAAATTTATCGACTCTTTTAATTTTTTGAGTTCAAGTCTTGATAATTTAGTGAAATCAATGAAACCTGAGGATTTTCAAAGTCTGCGGCAGTTTTTCGAAGATGAACACTTATTTAATTTAATTCGGAGAAAAGGTATTTATTGTTACGACTATATTGATTCATGGGATCGTTACAAAGAAAATAAATTGCCAGATCAAATCAAATTTTATAATAATCTGACATCTGAAACTGTTTCCGATGAAAACTACAATCATGCATTAAAAGTTTGGGACGCATTTCATATTTCCAATTTAGGAGAGTATACAGATCTGTATCTAAAATGTGACGTCCTTCTTTTATGTGATGTATTTGAAAAATTTAGAGCTATGAGTTTAAAATATTACAACCTTGATCCATGTTATTACGTTTCTTCACCATCATTAAGTTGGGACGCTATGTTGTTATACACTAATATTAATTTAGACTTGATTTCGGATATTGAAATGTATCAAATGTTGGAAAAGGGTATACGAGGAGGTCTTGCCCAATGTTCTTTAAGATATGCTAAAGCAAATAATAAATATCTTCCACATTATGATAGTCAGAAACCTAATAGTTATCTAGTTTATCTGGATTGTGTTAATTTATATGGTTATGCAATGATGCAAAAATTACCAGCGGGAAATTTTAAATTTTTGAGCGAAAAAGAAATAAATACATTTGATATTATAAATGTTTCCGATGATAGTGATAGTGGATATATTCTCGAAGTAGATTTACACTATCCATACGAAATTCATGATGACCATTCTGATTTGCCATTTGCAGCTGAAAAATTTGTACCTCCGGGAAGTAAAAATTATAAACTAATTGCCAACTTGAATGACAAATTTAAATATGTGATTCATTACATTCATTTGAAAGAGTGTTTAAAAAATGGTCTTATTTTACTCAAGATTCATAGGATATTAACTTTTAGTCAAAATGCATTTTTAGCACCATACATCTTATTGAATACAACACTTCGTCAAGAAGCAAGTTCAGATTTTGAAAGAGATTTTTTTAAAAAACAAAATAATTCTATTTTCGGAAAAACAATAGAAAACAAAAGAAAACAAGTTGATGTGAAATTGGTTAATGTATGGAAAGATACATCAAATAAGACTAATAAATTTTGTGGAGCAGAAAAATATATAAGTGCTCCGAATTTCAAAAATATGTCGATGCTATCTGAGTCATTGGTTGCAATCCAGATGCAACAGACACAAATAATTCTGGATCGTCCGATTTATATTGGATTTTCAATTTTGGAATTGGCTAAGAGTCATTTACATCATTTTCACTATTCTGTAATGAAACGTATTTATAAAGAGTCTATCAAACTTTGTTATACTGATACAGATAGTCTTTTGTATTTAATATACACTGAAGACTTTTATAAAGACATGAAAAAGTATATTAGGTACTTTGACACCAGTAACTTTGAAAATGAGAATTATGATATGCCAAAAGTAAATAGTAAAATACCAGGATTTTTCAAGGATGAGATGGGTGGTGATATCATATCCGAGTTTGTGGGCTTAAGAGCAAAATTGTATTGTATAGATTCTGTAACCACATCAATAAGAAAAGCAAAAGGTATTAAAAAAACCGTTACAAATAAACTTAATATTAAAAATTATAAAAGAGCTTTACGATACAATGAACATTTAAGAGAAAATATGTGTATAATTAGGTCAAAAAATCATAATATATTTACTCAAAAAATTAATAAACTTGTACTTAGCAGAGATGATGATAAAAGACAAATATTAGAAGATGATTATAAAACTTTACCTTGGGGACATTATAAAACTGTTTTTTAATACATAATTAACTATGTAAATCTACAATCAATACCTGTAAACTGTGTAAATGCATTTTAGTATGTAAAAGAAAATTCCCAATATGTAATTAATTAAGTTAAAAATGTGTATAATTCATAATCATAATAAAGTTACTTGAAAATGTATTTGAAGTTAAGCTGTATGTACTATGTCGATGTGTGTAATAAAATTTCTAATGTTTAAATAAATTATGTAAACAAATTGATGTGTATTTATTTAACAGACTGATTATAACCCTTTATAACAGGAATAAAACACAAATATTAAGATGATAAGAAATTTATTAAGATATATTATCTTTTAAACGTAATGAGTAGGTATACATGGTCTTATTAACTTTTAAAATATAAAATGATTATAACATACAGCGTGTTACGGAAAGGGTATGTACATATCAAAGGCACGGATTCTTTTGGTGATAATGAACTACATGGCAATATGTTTTTGTACCTATACCTACATAATTATAAAGTTAAGAACATTTAACTAAAAATCAATTATGCTTCCAATTGAATTCTACACATCACTAGACCAGGTAAGCTGATCGGTGTCATTAAACTACACACCAAAAAGCCCCTTGTAGTGCGGTGACACGTTTGTTATGATTACAATTTAATAAACTAACGAAATAAAAAAACATATTAAGCATTTTTAAAGTTACTGCTTTTGAGCTGAAATTTTGTACAGAGATTCTGGACCAGATACACTCTTCAACCCGTTTGTATGGATATACCCTTTCCGTAACACGCTGTATAATAAGAATAACTATTATTAATACATATTATCACTCTAACTTTTCACCGATTTTTTTAATTAGAACCTCTGCAGTATCCATCACATCATCAAAAGTTTCGCGTACCACATACTGTAGACTTGTACAAGCATTATCGCTATCACTAGAATAATTTTCACTGTCACAATCTTTAAGTTCATAAATATTCAGTTTAATCAAATAGCGTCCTCTAATATCACTTGGTTTACCTCGGCGAGCAATGTATGATGTTGATGGCGAAAATCTTGATGAACGCTTTCTCTTTCTTAACACTTTTTTCTTAGTTTGCGTCTGTTCTTGAGGATTCGTTGGATTATTCAACAGTTCTTCATTTCTACGCCGTTGATTTTCTAAGCTCTCAATATACGAGTTATAATTGCCCTGAGAGTAAAAGAAAGGCCTGACGGCCTGATTTTCATCATTGAGATCCGCAGAGTTCCACTGTAAAAATGAACAAATAATAACATGATGAAAACGAAAACAAATCAGATATAAATAAATACATTACCAGTAACATAATACATAAGTACTACATACCTCGCGTATTATGGATGGATCTTGATCTTCATCATCATTGATCAGAATGCTGGGAGTGTACGATGGTGATTGAGTCATAATTCTGAAAAATAAAACGTATTTATTTATAAAGTCAATATAAAATACAACACATTTTTTTTTTTTTTTTTTTTTTTTTTTTTTTTTTTTTTAATTGATTTTATACAAAAAACTTGCCTTTAATATTTTAAATACAAATATTTTTTAAACCACAACAAAAGTGACTGGGTTTTCGATAGTTGCCCTCAATTAAATGAACTACTTTTTACTTTGAGGTGTCTAAACTGTTGATCTTTTTAGGCATGTAATACGAATAGACTCATATTACTATTTAGTATAAAGGTCAGTTTACACCGAAACGCAATACAAGTATTCAACCCGACTCTGTATGCACTTTAAGATAGCGATACTGAATTTATGTACAAGAATAGATAAACATCTCAGTGAAGCTACAGACTTCTTTAAGAATCTGGACGTAATATCACGTTACGTCTCGATGTGAACTGACCCTTAATCATAAATATGTGCTTAGATGAATTTTTAAAAGTGAGTATATTATACAAGTCCAAACCTGTTGTGTACATGCATACATTCGTAAACTCATTCCTTCTTCCCATGGAGGTAGGCAGAAACAGAACGCCACTTGTCAACGCCACGATCCTTACATACTCCTTTTGCCTCGTTTACGCTCATACATGTTGTGTAATCACGTTAAAAGCTATCTCAATTTGAATGCAAGTCCAATCTGCACTATGACTATGTTTAAATAATAAAGTGTATATATGTGTATGTAAGGTTAACATTTGAATTAATCGACAAGATGAAGTTGATCAAGCAACCCATATCTGTCAACGTCAATAATATAAAATTATGTGACTCTGTTCACCACATCAGACATAGCGCTTTATTGCCAAATACCATTCGTTGTATAATATGTGGCCCATCAAACTGCGGCAAAACGAATGTTATGATTAGTTTACTGCTTCATGAAAATGGGCTCAAGTTTAAAAATCTTTATCTTTACTCTAAAACTTCTTTTCAACCAAAATATCGTTTCTTGACTCAAGTATTAAAAAGAGTGCCACAGATTAACTATTACGAGTTCAATGATGATAAAGATGTCGTTTCTCCGAGTGAAGCTTTAATAAATTCTGTATTTATTTTTGATGATGTTGCGTGTGAAAATCAAGTAAATATCCGCAATTATTTTTGTATGGGTAGGCATAAACAAATAGATTGTTTCTATTTATCTCAAACCTATTCTAAAATTCCAAAGCAATTGTTACGTGATAATGTGAATTTTCTTATTATATTCAAACAAGATGATGTGAATTTAAAACATATTTATGAAGAGCATGTTAGTTCTGATTTACAATGGAAAGAGTTCAAAAATATTTGTCAAACTGTTTGGAGTAAGCCTTATAATTTTCTAATTATTAATAAAGAATCTTCATTAAATAATGGAAGGTACAGACAGAATTTTGATATGTTTTTTAAATTTGAGTGACTGTTTATATGCACATATAAGTAATTAACATGCAAAATCAAATTCAGTATAATTTGTACGTTAGCTGAACACAGTTGTTATAATATAACATGGAGAAAAATATTAAAACAGAATTAATGAAGTCAGTAGACTCCATAAAGAATAAAATAAAACAGATGAAGGACCAGGAACACTCAATGAACTTGTCACTCGATAAAATGCTAAAATCTGTCACAGACCCCCTTAAAACTCTAGTTGACTCAAATATAACAAAGGAAAAAATAAAACATTTAGAAAATACAACACTTAGTAATTCTGAAGGTATTGAATTGGATGAAATCAATACTAGCTCATCTACAAAGTTTGTGGACTGTTACGAACCAAAACTTAATTCTACACAATTGGTTAAAGAGTCTCCTGAAATGGTATTACCAGATGATTTAGAAATCTCATTAGAGGGACAGGATATCTACGATATTTATGATGGTGTAAATATACCGTTTGGAATAAGACGTGAAAACAAAACTTTATTGATGGGAAATTCAGTAGTATCATTTTCTAAAATTGATGGCTTGAATAATGAAAATGTAATTTTGATTAAAATCGGTGATAAATCCTACAATTTAACTCCTGGCCTGAAAGAACTTTTACTTCGAAAAAGACCTGATTTAAAACTAATATCCAACAAAGACAAACTTGTCTACAAGGATATATTGTATTATACAAATGTTCATAAGAGAGACTTCAATCCGAAAGGTCAAATAAAAGGTGATAAAGGAATAAAATATCGTGAAATAATCAGACCATTATTTTCCGAAACGTCGAACGATAATATTCACACTAAACTCGGAGGATACTTGCCAATGTTAAAGAAATATAAAAAAAATACTGAGCTAGTATATTGGGATGACCCTAACGAATTAGTTGAGAGATTGAAACTATTAGTTGCTTCAAAAGATGCTGGCAATACAAACCATGATAATGAAATACTATCGATAATTGAAGAATTAAAAGAAGCTGACATAATTAAAGAATAAATAGTAGCAATAACATGTTTTTCATTCAGTATCATTGCTGGATTCACTACAAATGTTTATATACTGAGTTTTGAACATGAGTAAAGCCGATGTGGTAAACGAAATTCATAAAAATGCGAGGGTAAACTTTCCACGAAGACATGTTATTATGAAAGATATAGATGACCTTTGGCAAGCAGACTTAATTGATATGCAATCAATTTCCAAAGAAAATAAAAACTATAAATATATTCTTGCTGTTATTGATACATTTTCGAAATACGCCTGGGCCTATCCTTTGAAAAGTAAAACCAAAGATGTTGTATGCAATTCTTTCAAGATTTTGTTGGATAATGGACGTGTTCCCAAAAATCTGCAAACGGATAATGGAACAGAATTTTATAATAACACATTTCAGAACCTTATAAAATCTTATTATATCAACCATTATTCAACCTTCTCAACGAAAAAGGCATCAATAGTTGAGCGATTTATTAGAACATTGAAATCGAAACTGTACAAGGAATTTAGTTTAAAAGGTAACTATAATTGGATAGATAATACCCTTAATAATGTTATCTATAAATACAATCACACCTATCATCGGACAATTGATGAAATACCGGCAAACGTGGATAATACTAATAAAACACGCATATTAAGGAGATATTTCAGGTTGGTAAAAACCGATAATATAAAAAGCAAGTTTGAAGTGGGTGATTATGTACGTATCAGTAAATACAAAGGAACATTTGAAAAGGGGTATACTCCCAACTGGTCGACAGAACTTTTTAAAATTCGAAAAATACAAAATACTACTCCTATTACCTACTTAATTGAAGATGCGATCAGAGGCCAACCCATTTTAGGTGCATTTTATGTGCAAGAGCTGCAAAAGACAAAACATTCCAATTTATATCTTGTCGAAAAAGTTCTTAAAAGTAAAGGAAATAGGGTTTTAGTAAAATGGTTAGGTTTGTCTTCATCTGAAAACAGTTGGATTGATAAATCGAATATTTATTAAGTGTTCAACTCATGATGCATCAGTTTAATGATGGGTATTGGAGAGAGCAGTCTTCTCAATTGGCTTATAAATAATTTACCAATTGAATTACATTTACCAGGATACAATTATTGCGGTCCTGGCACTAAATTAATTAAAAGGCTTAACCGTGGGGATAAAGGTGTTAATAAATTAGACGAATATTGCAAACAACACGACATTGCCTATCACAAGTCTTCAAACTTAAAGGATCGCTACAAGGCAGATTTAATTTTGTTAAATATGGCTAAAGAGCGAGCACTTGCCTCAGATGCGAGTGCAGGAGAAAAACTAGCAGCGCACTTAGTAAGCAGCGCTATGTCAACCAAAATTAAAACTGGTTTTGGCTTAAAAAAAGATAGCAAAAACTGTTCTCCTAAAATTAAACCTGGAAAAGGGTTGAAAAATAATTTCAAAAATGTTATTAACAAAACGAAGAGACGTATGAAAAAATTAAAACCGAAATGCAAGAAAGTGGCAATAGAATTAGCTATGGCCGCTGTCAGAGAATTAGCTGATAATTCGTCTATAAAACTTCCTCGTGTTATTCCTATACCAAAAACTGGTGGAGTATTGCCTTTGATTCCGATTTTTGCGGGATTATCGGCTGCAGGGGCATTAGCAGGCGGTGCAGCTGGTATTGCTAAAACCATAAATGAATTCAAGATGGCTAAAAAGTTATTGACTGAATCGAAGAGACACAATGAAAAGATGGAAGCTCTTTGCATCGGAAAAGGACTACACCTTAAACCACATAAAGCTGGGCTCGGAATTTTTGTATCGAAAGAAAAAAACTAAGATATCGGCTACCCAAACGAGCTCTGAGTAATTTAGACATTTTGAAGTATGGAAATAATATTCCGTATTTTAGAGGTGTCTTTATGAGAGATGAGCTGCCTAAATACCCGTTTAAAAAAGAATGTGGAGTTATAAATTTAGATAGCTCTAAAAATCCTGGTTCTCATTGGGTAGCCTATGCAAAATACAATGATTATATTGAGTATTTTGATAGTTACGGAAATCTCAAGCCTCCGAAGGAATTTATAAAATACTTGGGATCCAAAATTCACTATAATTATGATAATATTCAGCGTGATCACCCTTTTAATTGTGGACATCTTTGTTTAAACTTTTTGAATAATTTTTGGTGTAGTAAAGGAATAAAATAAAGAGGATCTTCTGAATGAAGCCAGTATAGAAGCATGTCTACTACGATTACCATCTCTGGAAATAAATCGGAATTGGTTTCATACTTTCAACCGCCACTGCATTTATCAGATCAATACGAGTGCGGTTTGATATACTTTTCAGTATTAAAATCAAGACCAAATATTCCCATTATCAGCAAAGGTCTGTCTGTAATCAGAATCGAATGTGATCTTGTTCACGGTTCATACTGCAACGGATTACCAACTCATTTTATTCATGAATTTGTGTCAGATACTGCTCCAGGTCATCAGTGTGTGGAAATACCCCAAAATGTTATTTACTTTCCAGTAAACAAAAATATAATTTCATCGGTATCTGTTAAGATTGTAGATCAATTTGGTCACTGTATTAACTTTGGAGAGGAACAAGTTCAGTTACGTCTTCATTTAAGAACACCAAAATGATAATATATTATAAAAACACTCAAGCAACTGAAAAACGTCTTAGTTCTTCAGCGATTGCTAAGGTGCAAAGACGTAAGAAAAAAGTTAAGAAATTGGTTAAAGCAAATAAAGATTTTCTTAAAGCCCTAGGCTTTAAAGTATGAATATACTACAGATTACTGAATCACCGCACTTCGACACTTCGATCGAAAGTTATGAAGTCCATTCATACAATCCCTACAATAGCAGCTTTAGAGAAAACGATGAAATCAGAATTCCCATCCACCAGCAAGACATATACGTGTTACCATCAGCCAGTTCAATTTATATCGAAGGACAAGCGAAGCTCTTCGGTAAAGATGGGAATCCAATCAAAAAAACTGTTACGTTCACTAATAACCCTGTTATGTCTTTGTTTCAAGACATCAGATACGAAATTAATGGTATTGAAATAGATCGCATAAAAAATTCTGGAATAACGTCAACAATAAAATCATACATCTCATTAAATGAAGCAGAAAATAAAGTTGCTGCTCTATGGGGTTGGGGTTTAGGAGGATTTCAAAGTGATGGATATTTTAGTGCTGTGATACCATTAAATAGGGTTTTAGGGTTTGCAGAGGATTACAATAAAATAGTGTTAAATTGCAAACATGAACTTATATTAAACAGAAGTAACACAAACTTAAATAGCCTTATCCTTACCGATGATATTGCTCATTTTCAAATAGATATACAACGAGTTCAGTGGAGGGTGCCATGCATAAAAGTATCAGACCGAGAGCGACTGACACTTTTAAAACATTTAGAAAGAGATAAACCTATTCAGATGGCGTTCAGAAATTGGGATTTATATGAGTATCCGTTACTACCTAAAACCACAAAGCATTCTTGGTCAGTTAAAACTGCTTCACAATTGGAAAAACCCCGATATGTAATTTTTTGTTTACAAACTAATCGAAAAAATAATAAAACTAAAGACAGTTCAGTATTTGATCATTGTGAAGTAACAAACGTGACGCTCTTTTTGAATTCACAATATTATCCGTATGAACCTTTAGGTTTAAAGTTTTCTGAGAACAAATATAGTATATTATACGAAATGTTTGTAAAATTTCGTCAGTCGTATTACAACTGTCCAGTAGACCCGTTGCTTAACCTAAAAGAGTTCAAAGAAAAAGCCCCTCTCTTTATCTTAGACTGCTCAAGACAAAACGATAGCCTAAAAACAGGTCCAGTGGACGTGAGGTTGGAAATTGAATGTTCTACAGAAATACCAGACAAGACGACTGCTTATTGTTTGATTATAAACGATAGAGTTGTGGAATACAAACCTCTCAGCAACATTGTGCGCAGGTTATCATGATTGCTATTGTGGATATTCAAGGCTTCAAAACAGAAACAAATGAATTTATAATAAAAGAAATCGCTATATTGTATGATAAAACATTACAAGTGTTTTTAATTAAGCCACCATTTCCATTTGAAAAATTAACGAAACAAGAAAAAAAACAAGTTAATTGGATTGAACGTAACAGAAAGATACGGTGGCGCGAAGGATTTGTACCCTATTATAATTATCAGGATTTGGTTATAGATATTTTAAGAGATAAATGTATCTACGTCAAAGGTTCAGAAAAAGTGTTGTGGTTAAAGCATATTTTAGAAAATAGTAATTGTAATGTATTCAATTTAGAAGATAAAGGTTGTTCTAGTTTGATAAGTTTATATGATGAATATAAATATTCTCAAGATTTATATAACTGTATTTATCATGACTCTGTATGTGCTTTAAAAAATGTATTGTGTTTAAATAAGTGGTGCTTTGACAATAAAATTCTAAAAAAATAAATATGTTCTTGTTTTATTTCTGTAGTTAGGTAAAATGCATCTTAGTTTTTATCCCCCCCTCTGTCAAGCCTTTATAAGTTGTTGACAAAAGCTGGATGATATCATTATACGTGTATAATTGAATTAGAAAGTAAATAGAACATGTCTCAAAATGAATACAAGCCTCGCTATGACATGTATAACACCTTTAAAATGCGTGAATTTTCATATAATTATTACTGGAGAACGTTTAATAAAAAGAAAAGATTAGTGAGGGAAATGGCTGACGCGGGATTCTTTTATTGTGGAAATAGTATAAATGATACTGTAGCATGTTTCTCATGTGGAGGTGTTATCGAAGATTGGGAGATTTATGATGATCCTTGGATGCAACATGCTATACATTATCCTGAATGTTTTTATTTGAACGCTGTGAAAGGAAAGGAGTATATAATTAAATACGCATATTTCCATCACAGCATTAAACTCTCAGCATTGTAGTGTGATGGTTTGATCTTAATCAACGCTTGCTTCATCATGAGAGAGAGAGAATAAATTAATATTATCCACATTATGCTACTTTCATCGAATTTTGATTTGGAGGGCATTTCTAAAATTGTTTTCAAGAATGCTAGTGGCGAGATTCTATTTACTCAAGACATGACTGACCAGAAAGTAATGAACACCATTTCATCAAAACTTCAGGACAATACAAACAAGACAGAGCAAAACTCACTAAAATTCACCTTTGAAAATATGCGATATCTCACACTCAAGAGTGGTCACAATGAGCTCCTTACATTTGTTCAAGTTGGCAACGTACATCCTGAAAAATCGGCTGTAAGGTCATCAAATCCTCGTAAAAAGAAGTATAATATAACACGTGATATAGTGTTATCTGATTCAGAAAACATTCTATGCTACCAGATGCTGCCAGAAGATGAAATTCCTTGTTTAATGAATTATATAAATGATAAATAACTGTCCTATAAACTGAATAGTAGTAAACTTATGAGCCACTAGATAAATCCCTATATTTAAATGTTTTGCGATCGATTATTTATTCTTGTCATGCTTTTATAAATAATAATAAAATATGTTACTTAGTTGACAACAAACTTTGTTTCTTTTATCACAATAGGTACCAACTACAACCCAACCACAAAAGTAAAAATTGTATAAATTGATTATTGAAATCATTCAGTTTCCTAGAAACATAGGAGCCACTAGATCATTCTTTTGAATAAAATGAAGGGAACTAATAATAAATTGGCATGACCTAGATCTCCTTAATCCAGGAAGACACCTGATTTTTATAAAGATGTGCATGATAAATATACATGAATATAACATCGGATAGACGTTGCGTGTATAAAATTGGGGCGACTACATCATGAGCCGAGCGAAGCGAGGCGAGTGATGCAGAAGCCCCAATTTTACCCTACTCGCGGGCAGAAACTAGTACAGTATAATCTCACTAATCCGGCACTTCGATAGATCGGCACGTCCAATAATCCGGCACCCTCCGCCCACGCCTCCCTCGCCCCTCTATACCTGTGCGCTTCATAATATCTGAAGCAGTACAAGAAGAAAGCTTTGTAGAAATATTAGAGCCACCAACTACTACAACTGCTATAAGAGTTAAACCAGATAATGCATTGATGTGTTTCAATACGTGCATAACATGGGCAGAAGAAAACGGCATGTCTGCCAAAGATATTATAATTCTTCGCAACATGCGAGAAAAGGTTTTTAAGCAAGGACTACAAGTTGCACAAAAGCAGACCTCAATTAAGGATTATTTTAAAACTACATAGTTAATCACATATGTACCTACATGTTAATCGAATACATTACATACATTGACTCCCTCTATGAAATACTTTATTTTATTCTTTACCTATGACTTTTTCACTATAATCCAATAATCCGAACATTCCAATAATCCGGCACCCTCCGGTTTTTAATAGTGCCGGATTAGTGAGATTATACTGTATATTATAAAATTTATATAGGTAACTCCATGTTCAATAATAACCCTTTGTGTAACCAGTAGGTAATAATAACAAGCACATGGGAAAATAACACTGAAATACCTACATAATTATTTCATAACATTACCTTATGTAGGCCCACTAGGTTTTTGGGTTCCGTACCCAGATGGTGCCAACGGGTCCCTGTTACTAAAGCTGAATTTACATTACGAAACTAGTTGCACAAACTTAGTTATTCATTGATTGTTTTACGTGTAGATAATAATCTATTTACACGTGAAACTATCAATGAATTACTAAGTTTGCGCATCTAGTTTCGTAATGTAAATCCGGCTTAAGGTTCTGCTGTCCGCCCGTACTTTAGACCGTAATAGGTTGACACTTGAAATTTTCATAGTGTATGCTACTATGGTCGCTATCATCATCATTTCATCTGAAAGGCATCCACTGCTGGACATAGACCTGGACCAAGCACCGCCACTTCGGCCGGTTCTTTGCTTCCCGCGTCCAGCGGATTCCTGCAGTCTTCACGAGGTCATCTATAACAACAAAAAATAGTGGGGCCTTTAATTTTAAACTTTATTTTATTTTTACAAGAAACTGTTGTTGTTATTATATACTACTAGCAGCGCCCCGCGGTTTCTCACGCATAAGTTTCGATCCCATTGGAATATCGGGATAAAAAGTATCCTATTTGTTAATCCTAGTTATAAATTATCTGTGTGCCAAATTTCATCCAAATCCGTTTAGTAGTTTTTGCGTAAAGAAGTAACAAACATACAAACGCACTCGCAAACTTTCGCCTTTATAATATTAGTGTGATAGTATTAAATATTGTACCATGGTACTGAACCCTTCTTGTGCGAGTTCGACTCGCCCTTAACCGCTTTTAGTTTACCTGATGCAGAGCACATAAAACGTATTGAAATAAATCATTAATATTAATAATCTTTCTAAGAATGGGTTCTCTTATCCTTATAGAAACGGTATGTATCGAAATAACTTGAATAAAATGACGTGTCGATATTTTGCCGAGTATTTTTGTACTTATCGGTATGAATCACTTCCTTTTTGGAAGGATTTTGCGATTATATTATTGTTAATAATAATATTAAGTTAAATATGTGTATTTTGATTGAGGATAAAAATATTGTTTATCTTTATGGGATTTTAGCGGCCTATAAAAACGAATAATGTTGTCACCGACTGAATATCTACAGGTTTTGACAACTTCATGTCCTCTCAACGGGAATTCTCTTAACCAGGTGGAATTGACAAATGTCACCTCTGGGTGTTTTGCCTAACCCTTTGTGGATTAAAGGCGTGATGTTATATTATCTCTAGATGATATGTGCCGTACGGCGCCTGCTGAGATTGCGTAACATACTATCAGTGGCAATGGGTTTAATTTTGACAGTTCAGCAACATTCATAGCGTTATTTACATTGCTGGGCTGACAAATTTTTCGAACATATGAAGCAATGTCCTTCAAATTATGATTATGTTACGCAATTAGGGTGCTGGTCGCTCAATCCCTGATTTTTAGCCATATTATGATTTCTATCACGAAAAAAAAATATTGCTTCGACTCGACTTAAACAGTCCAGTCGTATCACAGATCTTGATTTAAAAACACGAACAGTTCAAGTTACCCCCAAAAATTATAGAGAAAATGCTAAAAATAATACGAAAATCTTCTCATAAACATGCTACGTACAATGCCCCAAATAATTAATGAGTATCAACGCTAAACTCTCGTCACGGGCCTGTCGCAAATGAAACGTCTCAATAAAGACCAATTAACTCGGAGATTGAGTGCGCAACAAATCTTTGCCAATTAGGAGCACGATACAATTTGATGAAACTGTCGCTAGTGTAAGAAATGGCGCACACTTTACGATTTTGTAATTATTAAGTCTAAATTACACAGTGCATCGCAGCAAAATTTTGTTTGATAGCGCTGCAACTCAAAACACGGTGAAGGAAAACATCTTGAGGAAACCGGCATGTCCTAGAACCAAAAATTCGAAGGAGGAAATAACTACACAGATTTGAGTGGACCTGTGGAGGCAGTGCACGAATTTGTCAGTAATCATGTAGTTCAACTCAGAACTTAAGGAGATATAAAGATAGAACATTTAGGCAGGCCGTATAAAGTGCCAGACAATCGATAAAAGTTAGTTGTCGACGGCCATTATCATTTGACAAAACAATTGGGCAAACAGTAGGCAGTAAACACTAATGAAAGTTTAAAACGCATGCTAATCGGAGGTTAACGGGTTGAATAATGTACATGATATAACTATGTAATATGTTATGTACGTAATAATAATGACCCTAACTAACGCTATAAAAGTGAAAGCAAAATCTATTACTAAGTCGAGTTTCAATCATTTGGTGAACTTTGCATAGAGAAAGCTGGAATTATATTCAATTGCTTGTAATACCTTTAATCTGCGTCAATATAATGTATACAGGTTAGATTATGATGGTTGGATCGTAGGTTTTCTCTAGTTACTTCTGGAAGCTTCAATCGGGCATTTACCTAAGTAAAGTCAAAGTGTGGTCTAGTA
This sequence comes from Amphipoea oculea, assembly GCA_945859645.1. Taxonomy (NCBI): domain Eukaryota; kingdom Metazoa; phylum Arthropoda; class Insecta; order Lepidoptera; family Noctuidae; genus Amphipoea; species Amphipoea oculea. The sequence continues at coordinate 13,281,475 of OX243886.1, read as the reverse complement.
CCTCTCTTAGGCTCTTATCTTCAGTCGATAATTGTGGTGTCAAATATTTTCTAAAAACCAAACCAGCACCCTATAACTGCGTAACACAAACCAACTTTCATCACAATCCAAGGTTTTTGAAGGAAAGTAAAAGGATCATCTATAGCTTCATAGGTTTGAAAAATTCGTCAGCTTAAAATAACGCAATGATCGTGGGTGAACTGTCAAAATGAAAGGTATTACGATAAATTGCTATTTTATGTATGTTACGCAATAACCCCTTAGATTATGTTGATCGGCCTGACAGGTTGTTGCCAGTCTTATTATTCGAAGAATATTGCGTTCTTGTTTTGAATGTTGCGTCAATTTTATGTCAAACTGTTTTCCGTTTACAATATTCGCAGGCAATTGTCTCATAACGTGTGCCGTCACTTATTTCTCAGTGAAATGATGTCATAAAAACACGCATTTTATTGTTACAAATATAAAGTATACTAGGTATACTGTTTTTTAGGGTTCCGTACCTCAAAAGGAAAAAACGGAACCCTTATAGGATCACTTTGTTGTCCGTCTGTCCGTCCGTCCGTCTGTCAAGACCCTTTTTCTCAGGAACGCGTGGAGGTATGAAGCTGAAATTTATATCAATTACTCAGGTCTACTGTCCCTTGAAGCTGTGAAAAAATCAAACTTCTAAGCCAACGCAATCAAAAGATACAGCCGTTTATGCCGCAAATTTCTGCAAATTTTCGAAACTCGCACGGGAATCAAAACCTACAGGGTACTTCCCGTGAACTTAGAATCTTGAAATTTGGTACTAAGTAACGTCTTATAGTACAGATAAAGGAAAAATTGCGAAAACCGTAAATTTTTAGTTACATCATATAATAAAAAATATTTTTGAAAATTTTAAAGTTACTTCTTTTCTCATGAACGCGTATAGGTATTAAATTGAAATTAATATCAAATACTCAAGTTTATAATACCTTGAAGCTGTAACAAAATGAAACTTCTATGTCAACGCAATCAAAAGAAACGGCAATTTAAGCCGCATATTTTCAAACTCGCAACTACTCGCAAGGGAATCAAAACCTAAAGGGTACTTCCAGTCGACCTAGAATCTTGAAATTTGGCATGAAGCAATGTTTTATAGCACACATAAAGGAAAAATTCCGAAAACCTTAAATTTTTATACGGAACCCTCGGTGCGCGAGTCCGACTCGCACTTGGCCGGTTTTTTTTTATATTATTAAGACTATGATAATAGAAAAATATCTAACGAAATACCTCCTAGGTATTGGTAGGTAACTAGGTAGGTAGTTTGGTACTTTGGCGATGTGTAATCAGCCTACAATGTCCCCACTGCTGGGACACAGGTCTTTTCTCGGTGTGAGGGAATGGGCCGTAATCCACCGCGCGGGCCCAGTGCGGGTTGGTAGATACCACATGTCTTCATATTTTTGGTTCTACGGCATACCGCTTCCCTCACGATGTTTTCCTTCACCGCACTTTGGCCGATGCACGATGGTCAAATAAAAAATATTCTATTCTATCTTGCATTATTTTTTCTGGTTGAATTGAACCATGTTCTTAAGAAAATGGCTACGGTTTTCGTTGTTTTTTTCTACTGTATACGGTGCTTGAGTACTCATTGATACAGACATAAACGTATAAAATTACTACTTTCCCACCCCGTAACACTGCACTAGTTTTACAATAACCCATAAACTAAACAAAATTATCTCGTCTCTACACCATTCAATTCTCAACCCTATTTCATAGGAATAAGGTATAAGAAAACTGCAAATGCATCTCAGCAAAGCATTTGATCGATCAATGTCCTTTCGATTGATTACTAAGATTTTCAAGCCCTTATTTTCTAAGTCGTTAGGTTGAAAATAGCTTTTTTATCTGTTCACTTATCTGCCCACTATCGGATGTCAGTTGAAGATAACGGATGAGGTTCACTGCGCGTGTCAGTCACTTCAATAACTGTGTCGCGTATTCGCGCGCCGTCGTTCGTCGCGTGCGCACGTCTTCGGTATCGACGGTTGTTTATTTCCAATTTCAAAAATTAGTCATTTGTAATTTGTAGAATTGTGTGTTGCGTACTTAGCAATTAGGTAATGTGTTATATTTTAAGTTTCTGTGAATTTTAATTAGGCTATTTGATAAGTTTGTGTTAAAAATCATGCGACGGATGAAAACTGAGCTTTTAAATGAATTAGTGATAAAACAAAGAACCCATCAATAAAAACGTTCCTTTACTGTGACAGTTACTGTGTTTCGACTGTGATAAAAGCAAACTAAACATTCCAAAATGCGTCGACAGAAGATGAACATCGACCCTGATTTAGGAGACTTAGAAGAGATGCTAGCCCACGTCCAGACTCAGCTAGAACACGAAATAGACTTGGAAAAAGAATCCAAGATGCCGTCGTTAATGAACATCCAGGAGTCACCGAAAATGGTGAAGAGGACGTCATCCTTCAGCAGGACAGACACTTACGACTATCGTCGAACTGCCCCAAGACCTCCACCCGCCCGAAGTGACTCGGGCAGTCGCTCCCTAAATTTTAATGGTAACTTTGGGAAATACCAAAACGGAAACAGTGAGGGGTATAAATCCGAAGAACAACAGTACTCCCAGCCAGAAATAAACGGCAAATTCAAAGGCTCTCAAACTAGTTTGAAGTCAGATGAAGGTTCCCAGAGCTCCTTACAGTCTTTTCGTTCAGAGCCTATTTCGAGACTCTCAGTGATGAGTTTGCAAGAGAAGAGAGGGTCGTATGCTTCTTTAAATGGACGGCATTCCAAGACTGCGACCCTGCCGAGGGGATATGGATCCACTAAGGAGAAGAACTGGGAAGAATATTGGGCTTTGTGAGTATTTTGGTTTTTTATTTTAATAACCTTGGTTTCAGAGGTATTATAGTATTATCTGAAGGTCAATTCTCGTAATTGAAAACGTTCAAAATCTAGTCTTAGCGACAATCAATGTCAAAAATGTAGGGAATTTAGAGGTATTTATGACAGATTGAGAATATGAGACAGATTAGACTGTGAACGTTCTTAAAATAATTGTCACTAATAACTCTTTTACACAAAAAGAAAAAAAAAAAACAACCGACTTCAAAAAAAAAAATACTACAAAATGAAAAATAACTTTAATTTCGGAAGTCGGTGTCGTTGGTTCTGCATTTTTTTTTTTTCACATTTTGGACATAACCTAAGACCCGACCTGACCCAAATTCGTATATCAGTGCTTGCTATGTAAATATCAGTGACAGAAAGTTATTATTATAATATCGTCAATATAAACTGGGTAGAAAAAATACGTTTTTATTGAAGATATTTCAAAAACAACCAAAGCAAAGTTAATAAAATGTATATGTAATGACCTTGAGGCATTCCCTGTCCATTAAAAAAAAAAATCGATCCACAATTGCCGGAGCGTCCTCCTTTTTGAAGTCGGTTAAAAATGGTTCTTGTTATTCAGTGAATCGATCAATCACTACAGTTAAAGATTTGACAGTACAGTAAGTCTATTGATCAGGCCTTTAGAAACTGGGCTAAACTCTCTTTTTCGGCTTCAGTGCATCAACTACCTACGTATTACATACTTTATGATATTTGTCGAGCCATGAAAGCAGAACGTAATGGACTTTCGCATTTATTATCATGGTGATTAGGACATGTATATGGATACGTCTTATGCTATTTGTAGCATAATACGAATATTATGAGGCATATATTCGTATATGCCTCAAGAATATATCGCAATGATACAGTGCGTCTACTGATGGACATAGGCATCCCGAATTGCCAACTTTAAAGCTCAATCCCTAGACATTTCAATTCATACATAATAATTATCCAGACTCAGAGTGTTAGGTTGTGGGTTCGATTCGAACCCAGGCAGGCGCTTTACTTTGTGTAAATAATTTTAAGACTTACAGGAAAACATTGTGAGTAAACCGGCATGTCCTAGAACCAGAAATCCGAAGACATGTGACATCCACCAACCTGCACTGGGCCCGCGTGGTGGATTGCGGCCCACTCCCTCTCACAGAGAGGAGGCCTGTGACCCAGCAGTGGGAACATTATAGGCTGATTATCCTGTAATTAATTATTCAGATTCAAGCTGGCATGACTAAATTCACCATCTCAATTCTCATTATTATTGCACACGACAAGACTAACGTCTAACGTAGTCTTTGCTTACAAATGGCGGTCGCTGATGTAACAAAACACTGTCGCTCGTATGCCCAGGCGCAGCCTCATTGAAACGTAATATCATATGATTGGCAGTTTGATAAAAATATTTAGATCGATGCGCGATTATCTGTTGCTCTCGTTAGATAACTTTTTATCTTGTTTGTGGAAACTTGACATATTATATTAAACACTTTGTTAAAAGAATATTGAAGGTGTTTCGTGAAAGAAATTCGAGACCATTGAGATCTTTTATATTCCAACCATCACTGCCTTATTGCTGGGAAAATGTCTCCTCCATAGACGTCCACATATCTCATTCCTCTGCCTTCTCTGTTCAATCCTTCATAAATGAATCGAAGTTCCATAATAGGGTAGTTTAGTTTCCTGGGTAAAAAAATAATAATTCTAATTAGTCCGTCAGTTAGATTATCGAAAAATAATGGATCCATATTTTTTCTTTTGTCAATCAAACAAAAAATGACAAAGATAAAGCGCGTCAAAATTTGGGACCCCCAACTCCCAAATTTTGAATTAGAATTTTTTAGGAAACTAGCCTATTATCTCTATATCTACTACTGATTTTATCTTACATACATCTCCCAGTAAGTAGATGTTTTTCTGAAATTCTTGACTTCCTCAGATATAGCTTCTACACTGCCGTTGATATCGGGGCAATCATATTACCTACCTTAGTTACAATAATCATTTTCGATATCTCCATTTGTAACCACAATGCCTCATCTTTACATCTACGTCCAAATTATATTCTCTTTCTAATGCATCCATTAAATCGTTTAGAATTGTAACATTCACGTTTTACCGTCCATTATGATAGCTCTTCTGACCCATATATTATGGGCATTAACGTGCATTCACAGTAATTATACTTTCACTTTTTGCTTAGTATGCATCAAATGCAACCGATTTCTATAGAGTGATATACAACTATACAGCATTTGAAATAACATTATTATAGCAGTATTGTCCATTTATCCATCCCTATTTTTTTGCTGTAAAAAGGTTGTAATACGCCCCTAGGGTTTTTTTCTTCTTTCGTCTTCTCGTGGTAATTTTTACTCTTGGATTAGAAAAATGTTTTGTTCTTTCAACGAAAACTTTTTTTCTTTGGCGGGGGAATGAACTTATCGCTGGCTGGTTTTGTCTGTGATTGTTTTTTTTATGGTTCGGAGATTTTAGGGTAATTAGGTACTTGTTTTTAGTTCAATTGTTTTTTATTTTAAACTTACTGTCACTTCAACTTAAAATGTTTGATCTGTAGCATTAGAGACTAATCCAGGCCTACCAATGTGTCAATTTCATCCAACTCCGTTCAACCGTTTTAGCGTGAAAGTGTAACAAACAAACATACAAAAAATCAAATCTTTTCCCTTTATAATGTTATAGTTTAGATTAGACCATAAATTAAATACCTTCGAGCTAAAAAAACCTTAAGTAACCATCACAATTAATATTATTTGTGACTATAAATAAGAACACTAATATGTATATGTGCATTATGCCCAGTCCACATAAGGCGCACAAATCGGCGAATTTGCGATGTTGTTCGACACGTGTCTAGTTGTTTTCGCATACCGATCATTCCATTCCGGCGAAAGCGTCAGATTAACCCGCGAAATTCAAATGTTCTAACGTTTTTTACAATTTGCAGGCTGGTGTCAGTTTTTATGTAGATTAAAATATGATTCGCGACCGTAACAAATATTGCTTTACAGTATTATAATCATTAAAATCAGCAAAACAACTCCTAAGTTAGAATTACCCTTAAATGTCATGATTTCATGAAATAGTCGTTTAATAGGGTTATGGTTATACATATGAACTTCGAGACATTTATTGATGATTTTTATAATTCTATAAATGGCACTGACGAGGTTCTGACCTGCAAATAGCAAAAAACGTATGTAAGTTTGAATTTCGCTGGCTACCTTAGTGCATCCCCCCTAATGCAGTGTTATTGTTGCTGTGCGCTTTCATTAACACCTATTTTGTCGGCATTAATCATATCTGTACCAAGACTTCCATGGCCTCTAGTGTAAACCTTGTCTTAGTCTTTCTCAGTAACATAATGTGTCCAAATTGTTTCCATTTTATCACCTTTGCATTTTTCGCCATCGTCTTCGCAACATGCATCTGCGATCAGTTGCTGTGCGTTTTTATTTTCGCAACTTTTTTTCCATTGACATTTATCATCCCGTCTACATGACAACTGGACTCGGTATTTCCTGGCTAATCTGCCCCCCTCATCTGACCTTCAGCTTCCGTGGGAAGATGGGCAGGTGTACCTTTAAGGTCATTGTCGACACGTGCGAATAAAACAGGTTCGGCAAAGGGCTGTGACGTCTGTAGTGAATACAATGAGTGGTTTTGTTATTTTAAACGCGACCAAGGGAGAACTTTTGTGAGGAAGACATCTAGTTTTGTTAAAGAATGTGTATGAAGAGGTAGGACTTTTATTTGTGTTATTAATGCAAAAGGCATGTTGTGCCAACTGGGACTTTCAAACGCAATTTTTTTTTTATAGACTTGTAGAGTTAACTATTAAAGTAACTTCAATTGTGCGAAAATGTGCCAAGAAGCTTAAATGTGTAAGAATGGCTAGAGCGGATTATATAGGTAAATAGTTTAATGGGGTGAAGTTCGATTTAAACAGAAGACACAACAACACCCCAGGACACCCCAATCAGTATTTCCATTTTGACAGATACCAAATAACCATAAGTACATTGAATTCGATTTTATTCCAAAACTAACTTCTGCCCAAGAGTTCGTCCGCATGATTTTTTTTTTTCGTCGTAGCGCGATGGTAATTTATACTTTAACCTCCTTCGAGAATCGGGCTATTAAATGATAGCCCGATGAAAAAAGGTTGAATGAAAGAAGGTTGGCATGAAAGGCAAAAATATTTTTTCAAATCCGACTGGTAGTTCCAGAGATTTGCGCGTTCAAAGTTCAAACAAAAAAGCTTCAGCTGTATTTTATTAGTAATAGATTAATTAGAACTCATTCTAGAGTGACGTAAGTTCATTTACAACTTACGAGTTCAGTTTCCAATACAAGCATGTATCTATTTAGAAAACATTGTTTTCCATCAATGTGATGCAAGATCCTTATTAAAGAGGATACAGTCATTTAAAACACGATCTAGCAAGGATGTAAGGAGGAAATCATGAAAAAAGGCACTCACGAAAACATGAAGGCGTGCACGCATTTGGTGTTGTTGTTTTCCTGGTTGAGTTTGGTCACTCATTACCATGTCAATGACGAGGAGTCAGTTTTTCAACTGTTTTTGAAGGTTCCGTGCATTATTTGGGCCTGCTTGCACTAGAAATCACTATTATGTGTTTAGCGTTTAAGGTATTTAAAACATCTTCCGGTTTCTGTCAATCGTTTGAAGATGACACAGAATGATGTTTTAAAAACGTGTTTTAATGAGCACCTGCGTTACGGTTTCCTAAAAGAGCGTTTCCGTCATGTTTATAACAGACGCCACCAAAATTAAGGTGTCAAAAATTTCTATGTATTTGGACATTACGACCGCATGTGGCAGTCTTCGCGCTTTTTGGAAACCGAAGCTTTATTGTTCATTTCATACAATACCTACTTATTAAACGAAAAGCTTGCGTTTGCCCTAAACTCAACTGATTAATCCTTTAGGTGGAATAGAAAAAAATCGGTTTTAACGTTAGGCTACTAGATCATCTTAATTTATTAAAGTTCAAATTGGTAATCATATTTCGGTGAAAAATTCCTGTTTTATATCCAGGTCATTCTCAACGTTTCACAAATTACTACGCAGGTACTGTACCGCCCTTTCAACGTAGCTGTTGACTGTTCACCCTCAAATGATGGCGCTTCAATCGCATCTGTGTCCTATTAATTTCTTAAAACTCTTTAAATATCAAAACTCTTTAAATATCCTAATACCTTTTTTTGTACAGTACCCTAAGCAAGAACAAATTGTGTCCCTACAAAAACAATAAAAGCTAAATAAACCCACTTTTCAGTGCATTTCAAGCACCTCAAGCAAACATCTCAATAGTTCCGGTGCGGTGGCGTCGAGTCAACGCCACCTGTCGTTTGATTTATGGACTATTAACGGACTAGGGGTTGTTGCAGCGTGTATCCGTGTCGTTGTGCATTCGCCTCCCTTTAATATAGTTCCGAACTAAAGTTACTTGGAAATTAAATATAGAGGCGCTGATTTATTACAGTGTTACCTGGCTGTGGCGAAATTGAGAACTAACGTGAATTTTACTGGATTGGACTGATTTTTGAGATCTTTCTTGACCAGGAGCGGCGCCAAGCGCCCTCCATGTTTATTTATTTCCGTTGGTCTGTACCTGTTGTATGTTTGACGTTTTGCCGTGGTAGTTAGTCTTTCTAGGGTTGATGACGGTCAGATGGCGTTGTAATTTATTTGTGCTACATAGTTAACGTGCGGTAAATCAGATGGCGTAGATTTCAGAAATTGTAAAATTGTTCATTTAATTGTTTTATTTTCTGAGTAGAAAGCTTGAAAAACTTAATAGTTTGTGTAAATGTAAAATGTAAGTACTTAAATGAAATAATTTGATAGTTTGTAATAGTAATAAAGGTTAAGGCCAAAGCTAAGCACTCTCTCTAAAATTAAACAAGTTTGTTGTACTTGGTTATTTTCTAAAGCACACAAATTCACCTCATTCATTAGCATTGATCCCAGTTTAATAGCTCATTAGGTACCCAGAGTCGACCCATGAATAATTAATGGTTTGTTCAGTAAACAGGTGCTTTGTTAAGAACGTGCTTTATGACTTGTAGCTTTACTGTTATACTGATTTAAAGCTAGCTTTGCCAATAATTTGCTTAATTTTAAGTACCTTAACATCTTTTTCTTAATATTTACCCCCTTATTCATAATCCTATTTTATCTCTATTTTAGCTAAAATAGGTTTATAGAACGTTTGTCTTTATCTGTCACGTTGTCATTTCTGTGTGTAAGAAAGAGACAAACCCCATTTTAACTAAAATAGGTTTGATAAGTTTTATGAATAAGGGGGTTAGTTTCTGCTTAAATGCTTTGATGAAAAGAGCGTGCCCAGAAGATGCCCGTTTTCCTTTTGTAGACTCACGGAATCGAAGTCATTATGTTACCTTATAAATGCGTGATTCATTTGAATATTTCATAATGTTAAGTGAACTTATTGTATTCTTCTTTATGGAGAATAAAAAAATCTTTAAACCGAAGTAAATGCTACTTTAAAGATAACTACAATTACATTTTAATAATTCACATGAATGTGGGTGTCATTAACAAAATTAACACTAGTTCAATAGCGCACTCTCCAGGGTATCAGCAGTAAACTATGAATAATTTATGAACTGCAGGCGGCGCTATCAAACAAGCATTCACCAACCACGTGCTTGGCTCTTGCGGTTTAGTGGAACATTGCCAATAAGGTGTTCGAATACCGTAGGAGGTGTTGAAACTTTTGTACATTTACAAAGATATCAACTTACGTAATTTGGCATCTGGAGATTTTGTGTTAGTGTTACTATAGTGAATTGGTACTCTGAAAACCTAATTGATGCCCACCCCTAGTCTAAGATAAGAAGGAGAATAAGAGAACAGATATATAGCGTTGCGAAAAGACCATCCAAATCTATTGGGAGTGGGGATGCGAAATCCTAAGCGAACTTAGGTCTATGAATCATTTATGAGCTGCAGGCGGCGCTATCAAACAAGCATTTGCCACGTGCTTGGCGATACCCAGTCTCCTGTGGTTTAGTGGAACGTTGCCAATAAGGTGTCAGCATACCAAAAGATGGGCTCAAATTCTTGTGCATTTACAAGAATTATCAAAATTCTCTTGTCCTTATCCAAATTAATTTGGGGTCGGAGCAACATATCTTTTTCTTCCATACTTCTCTATTGGTCGTCATCTCGGTAGTCACCCCCCTTTCTAACAATATCTTCTTTCACACGCTTTCGAAATATTTTACTCGTTTTCTTTTTTATTTCTCTCATTTTTGTAATTCGCTCGAGGTCGATATTTCTTAACAACATAAAAAACTCATGCATGTAACTAAGAAGATTTTTGCTTTTTGAAAAGACCATCGGGAAGCCAGTGGGAATGCTAAACGTGAACAGCCGTAGCAAACAAGTCTTTGAATTATGTATGCCTTGAAGCGTCGTGTTTTCAAACAACTACCACGTGTGACGTGCTTGGGGACTTCGAATCTCCCGAGGTTTTGTGAAACGTTGCCAATCCATGTTACAAGCATCTTGGGAATTACCTAACCTTTTCCTTCTTTCAAGATCCTATGCTGTGCCGGACAGGGTCCATAATTATGACTAATATAATTATTTCTCTACCAACTATATACATTATGGTACGCAATAAAGAATTGAGAACTGAGAATTGAAGCTTCAAGATCGTCTACAAAAAAAAGAAATAAAGAAGCACAAGAGTTTTTGGAACAATGCCAGTATACCCTTTCAATCCGCTACTGCAATTGCAGAAAAGATTTTGAGGAAAATATCTCTAAGCTACAGGTGGTTAGTCGTCGCTTTACGGCGTTAAACAATTTGAAAGCTTTAACTTTCTTTGTTATATCAGATCATGAAGTGTTTTTGTTCTCTAAATCATAGTTACAAGCCTCTTTATGTTGTTTACTAGTAATTAGAATACAAGTACCAATAATAAATCAACCCACCACCCCAAATTGAAATCAAAGTTAACACAAAGAAAAAGGCGCTCATTCTCAATAATAAACAAGCATCCTGAATATTGATCTAGCCTGTAATAATTGGCCTCACTGCAGTGGGGCCGAACGGAAACTTCGAGAACTAAACATCCAACCCGGGCATCCGGGCTAGCTGCCTGGCTTGTTACTATAAATAAATCAAAACGCGAAACCTGGATCCCCCCTTGCATTAAATCAATCATACGATGCATGCGCGTTACGTCTATCTCCAGTCAAACCTCCGCCGAGCTGCAAGCCCTATCATCAGTGTCGCGGGTGTCCGTGGTAAACGTTGTGCCTTATAAAAATTCTAAAATGCCAATCAAAGTACAAATCTTCACCTGTGATAATTTATAACATGTAAGTGATTTGTGAATTTGTTGCCGCGCTTTTTTGTTTTTTTTTAAACGGTGTTTTTTTTTAAGTGGAGGATAGTTAAATTTTTTTTTGTTCTTTTCATCGATTTTGCTTCTTATCTCGGTTCGAATGCAGTTTTGGAGGCGATTTCATTTGATTTTAGGTAAATATTCTTTTTATATAATGTCTTTTATAATAGTCTTTTTTAGTACCTTTTTTAAAAATAAATTGTGGCTACATCGTCAAACTGTAAATTAATTGGGGAAAAAATTGGATGTTTCTCCTACCAAAATCTGCCTTTCTAATTTAGAGACAATTATTAAATTTTGTGTTCGTCATACTTTTTTTGCACAACGTCCATTGGTTTTCACTGACGTAGCTAACCTGTTGCTGAACAGCGTTGGTGTCAAGCTAAAAATTTAGCTGACAAAACATTATAGGCTGACACCAAACAATACTTGAAAAAAAAACACGCTATAAAGCTAAAAGTATTAGAATCGCGACAGCTAAGTGCATCGGAATCTATTTCTGAAAAAAAAAAAAACAGGTCTTTTCAGACGCATCTAAATATTTCGAGGAATATCGCTTAGAACTTATCACGATTATTCACGATTTAATATTGTATAAAATGGCTAAGTCGCGGTCGGCCTCTTTTTCAAGATGTCGAAAAACTTAGTAGGGGAATTCGCAATGGCGTTGAGTTGGCAAGCGGTTGTAAGTAGGCACGAAATGAGTTGGTCGGCGCTTTGGATTTTCGAACTGGGTTTTGTCAGGTAGGGGAATCTGTTAGATAATGTAATCAGTGACTGTGGAGTTGTTTCTTGAACAGTATTTTATTTCAAGTCATTTATTCGGTTCCTTATTTTAAATAGTCTATCTTGATGACATGTTAATATAAGATGTTAGTAAGTGGTAGTTGATACTGATTTTCTTCGTTAGTAGTATGTTTGTGAAAAGGTGTTAGTTTTTGTAAAAATGCAGTGTAATGGCCTAAGATTTCTTTTTGAGTAAAGATCTGTGAATTTTGGCAATCCATAGTTCTTTGTTCTATAAAGTGGGACGCACTTTATGCATTGATCTCAATTCCGGGAACTGGAAAGTAGGTGGCACAAAATGGCCGGTCTGACCTGCTACAGCCACCAGCTCTTCTACGCATGTGCTTATAAATCTGGGCTCAATCGAACCTGCCTAGGGCATCGGCGCAGTCTAGCTTATAGCCTGGCCGTGATCAGACGTCGGTTTTTTGTGTGAGATATAAGTGATTATATTATACCGTGTGACGAACTACGTTGAATATCGTGATGAACTATACTATACTTATACGATTAATTACACGATTAATTATATTCATTAGTGGGACAATGTATTCGTTTTTAGTGATTATTTATATTAAGTGCAGTGTTCAGTGAAGTGAGCTGTGAGGGGTGTGTGTGTGTGTTGTTTTCATGATTAAAACGAGTACAGTTTAATTTTGATCTAACAATTAAAAAACAATCCTCTTTGTTATATAACGCAATTCATGCGGGGAAGGGGGGGTAGATAGGAAGGGCGAGGGGGAATTTCAGACCTGCGAACTTTAAAAAATGGCGGGCACCTGTATTGCGCATGACCAAGATTGGCCGGGGCTCGATCCAATTAGAGGTATTGGTAATGCAGGGAAGGGGGTGGGTATTCAAATGTCATAGAGTAGTGAGTGCGTGTTTGCAGTGGTCGATATTTTTCTTAAAAATATCTCGTGATCGGCTAAGCAGTGATTGTTTGACCAATTAAATTATGCTTGTGCTTTAGATTCAATTGTGATGCAATTTTGTTGTTTGATATGCGAAATTCAGCTACTGCGATAAAAATGCGATTCCATTCTGTCTGCGCCAATGCAAGAAAATATAGGATTGCGGGACGGAATTTGAAGCAATCCAAAATGAGTGTCGCTTGGGCAAAGCAAATTAAAATAAAGGCGATTCGTCGAGGCCATCTGCGACGATTCAAGACTGCGAACAAAGACAAAGGGCAATTCAACGCGCTTGTGAAACGTTTCAGGCAGTTACGATTGGAATCCGCGATTCGAACGCCACCTAAGACAGATTTAAATGGTGGTAGACATCTAAGTGGAAAAAAAAGCGTACGGAAGATTTCGCACGAGCATTTCAAAATAGCAGCGAGTGCAGGGCAACAAGAATACGAAGCTTGCAAGCATTTGAAAACTCATTCGTATACCTCGAGGAAAATTAAAATGACTGATGTCAGGTGGGGTAGGCGCAGGCAATACCGCATGGTGGCTGCAGTGGCCTAAACGGAAGTTTCGTAAAAGTGAATATGATTTTGTAAATTGAAGTTAAGTGTCGTGATTGTGAATATTAAATAAGAAACAGTCAATGTGCTACATACTTGTATATTTGTAAAAAGAAGAACAATATTACAGTCATCATGAACATGAACTTGATGCAGTTATTATATTTTGGTTCGTGGGAAAAACCAGTAATCTTCCTCCGGACGTGTATGTGGCGGTCAGTATATATTTCTATTGCTTAAATGCTTAGCAGATTCTTCAAGACTACAAAGATTTTTTCCTTAATACGTTGGGCGCCAATAAGGTTGATTAAAAACGATGACTGCAAATTCTACGAAACCACCATTTTTAATTACGTCTGCTTACCGTAATTTTCGAAAAACTCTTCCATTTCCATAGCAATATTTTATTTTTCCGGTCGATTTTCAAAAATGCGAAATTGGCATCACACACGCGTTTAGATTTTCGATAAACACTTTGTAATTCACGTGAAGGACGCGTCACTTGATAATTCACTTCAGATCAGTTTGATTCAATCTAATAATCAGTAACTGGCTGCAACGCGAGTACCACCCATGCCTAGATTTCCGAGAAATGGTAACGATGGAAACGGGTGTAGGCTACTTACTGCTCTAAAATAGGAGGGTGGGGCATGCGCGCGCATCCGAACTGAAGGTTTCTTTGTACTCCTACTTCCTAAGCAGGTTCAAAATATCGGCCGCGTGCTTCGAAGCAGCTGTCACCTAGACTCACACTTGCAGCTAAAGTGAAAATTTATTTTTACGGATGGATGTGGGATGCCTGTAGTTATTTCGAACCCCCTTTTCTAATATATTTAAATGCTTGATTAATTAGGTACTCCGCACCAAATTCATTCGGGCAAATGTACGTACTTGAGTTGCTTCAAAATTGCGGCCGCGCACTGCTGCGGCATAGCCCTCGCTAGCTACGTGGTTCCTACGCGCGCATGGAAATCGCTCTGTTCTTTGTTCGATGTAGGGTGTCGAGCGTTTCGGCCCAGGTGACTGCCATTTCTGACCAAGATCGTGGGGCTGACCTGAGGCTGAATAAACAAAGAGATCTCTCTGATGACCTCATCAGAGAAATCTCTTTGTTCATTAGTGGCAGGTGGTGCCCTCGTCTGTAGCGGGAGGTGGGGTGAGGGGAAGCGGAGGGAGCGGTAGAGGGGCGAGGTGCATGGGGGGAGGTCCGATCGATAAAATTTTCCGCAGCCCCCGCTTCCGTTTTCCCCGTTCCGCCTGCCGCTGCCGTCAAACACGCGGCGTGGATGCCGCCATTTTGGAACCTACCCGAAGTATTATGACACTTTCCTAACCGATATTTTATATTTCTGGTTGACTTTTCCAAAACGCGAAACTGTTAGGGATCAAACACGTACACGTTTAGAATTTCGTGCAAGACTTTCTGATAATTTATGTGAAGGACGCGTGACTTGATAATTCACTTCAGATCACTTAATTTAATCTAATAATTTATTAATCGGCTGCTGCATCGCGAGTATCCCCTTGTCTAGATTTCTGAGAAATGGTAACGATGGAAACGGGTGTAGGCATACTGCTCCGAAATAGGAGGGTGGGTTATGTGCGCGCATATAAACTGAAGGTTTCTTTGTTATTGTACTTCCTAAGCAGGTTCAAAATCGCGGCCACGTGGTTCGAAATAACAGCCGTCACCTATAGTCACAATTTTATTGCGTAACTGAAGTAAATATTTCTTGTACGGATGGATGCGGGATGCCTACATTAATTTTGAAACCTATTTTCGAAGCTATTTAAATGCTTGAGAGTAGTACCTAATTCATGTAGGCAAATGTACGTACTTGAGCCGCTTCAAAATGGCGGCCGCGCACTGCGGCATTTCACGGGCTAGCTAATGTGGTTCAGGTGCGCGCGCATCGAAATCGGGTTGTTCTTTGTTCGAAATAGGCTGTCGAGCGTGTCGGCCCGGGTGACTGCCACTCCAGCCCGGACCGTGGGAGCTGGTAGTCGTTTGAGATAGTAGCATGAGAAAAAAAGTCTTGCAATGTCGCATACTGTGAAAGATGCCTTCATTTTATTAATGTCCGTCTATACATTTGTGTATATTGTGGATCCACTAAATCCGTTTAGCCTGATATTCAGACATGTCGTAAAAACATGTTTTCAAAATGTTCTTTTTATTGTCTGTATTTTTTTTGAAATCATAAATGCTTGATAAATATCTACTTTAGTCGATCGTTGTAATTAAATTAAAAATATTCTGCGTGACCTAAGAAAGTAATAGTGCAGTTTTTTGTGTTTCGAGCCACTCAACACTGAACTAATACGGACTTCAAGTGGTTTCAAAAATTAAACGTATTCGTTAACAATACAATTAGTTTTCAACTCTGAGGAAAATCACGGTTCATCTGTTTCCTGAATACAAAAAAATTACACCGGTGCAGTGCTTCGCCAACGTGGCAGCGGGATTGTTCTTCACGTCCATCCGTGAGTGAATCTTTTTATGGTCCGGTTCGGTATCCAGGTTTTGTGGAAATTTTAAAATGGTGTCAGAGTACGGCTTCAAAATTGCAGATTTTCGGAGGCTCATCAAGTCATCAGAGAGATCTCTTTGTTCATTAGTGACAGGTGGCGCCCTCGTCGGTAGTGGGAGGTGGGGTGAGGCGCCGCGGAGGGAGCGGTAGAGGGACGAAGTGCGCAGGAGCGGGGAGGTTCGAACGATAAAATTTTCCGCAGCCCCGTTTCCGTTTTCCCCGCTCCGCCCGCCGCTGCCGACGAACTCGCGGCCTGGGCCGCCATTTTGGAACTTACCCGAAGTATCGTGAACATTTCAAAATGGAGGCCGCGGCTATGTAGCTATATGGGTCAGCTTCGTCGAATTCTTGCGCGGGATCTGAACTTATTTTTTATTCGTTTTAAAATGGCGATGATATTATAGTGCATCCAATTGAAGCTTGCCTTTGTTCTTTGTTTGTTCTTGGGTGTTCGAGTATAGACCGTACAAGTTGATGGTCACCTTTGAGCTTTATTATTTAAGAACTAATTTCTTATCACTTCGTGCAGTAACCTCATGTCATTGTTCCATGAGCTTTGTTTCTATTTTGTGTTATTTTATACTTTCACTTCTAACTTGGTGCTTTATTGGTCGGTCGTATGATTTTTCCCAAATAATTTTCTCTTTAATCTAAACTATTCTTTTTTTTTTATCTAGCTTGCGCCGTCCCACTCCTGGGCAAAGGCCTCCCTCCACTCCTTCCATTTTTCGCGAGCCCGCGCGTCCTCCCTCCAGTTTTGACGGAACCTATCCAGCTCGTCCCGCCATCTCCTACGTGGTGTGGCTCTTTTATTTTATAGACCAAATTTACTTTGATCAAAAATATTAGTGTGATAAACTATAATTATTTGAAAACGTTTCTCATTGTTTTTTTTTAACTAAGAACTGCCTGAGACCGCGCCAATTATCATATTGTTATATTATAAGTATTATTATATTGTTGTACATATTTTTCCTGACGAACGGTACTAAACACATTTTATCAGCTCCTGTGTCTAGAAAATATGAATGTTTGTGACAAGTAGCTACCAATATCTATCTCCTTGGTTGTTAAATGCACGGAACTAAAATATTAATGTTATTCCTCGATCCTATGAAATGATAACCTCGTGTCAGAAGTTTAAATAAATCTTCAAAACGGCCACAGTCATGAAGTGCGACTGCCAAAAATTTTTTTTTGTTCTAATGCGTATGAACTGTTATCATTTCAAATCGAAGGCGGTCCACTGCTAGCAAGCTACAGAGAAGTAAATAGACACGAGTTTATTCATAAGTTCGGCTATTTTGGAACACTGTTCTTACTTAGATTACAAAATCATTTCAAAATAGTGGCCGTGCAGCACTTCGCGGATAGGCGGTAGTCAGAAGCGCACTTCGGTGATGCTATGCGCGCGTTTCTGACCTAATTTCTACAACGCTTCAAAATGGCGACGCTCACGCCCGCACGGGTTGGGTTGAAGGTGCGCGCGCATCGCAATCGGGCTACTCTTTGTTTGTTCTAGAGTGTTCGGTTAGGGACTATCGCAGTGGACCTAGATATCTGAATATGGTCGCGGCTTCAACACTTAAAAACGACAATAGCTTATTTTTTAAAGTAAATAAAAATTATCATAAGCAAAACGTGTTTGAAATGTGCAGTACATTAATTATATTAACTGAAAGCTTATCCTTGATTATTTATTAAACTTTCAATTATTTTTCATTCAGCCGACCTAAATCACTAACAAAATGAGATTCTCGCAAAGACACCACAAATAAAGGTAGACGAAATTGTTTTTTCATTACTGCGAAAATCATACGTGACTGCGAAAATTTAGTCGCACTAATATTCAATGATACATTATACTAAAACGGCGTCAATATTAACGCATTCATTTTGCAGTAGTTTAATTATTTACATATAAGTCGAGACGTCGTCGTAATGTCAGATTTTAATCGGTTACTGTAACTGGTATTATCGGCATGTTGGGAAACCGAACCGAAAGTACCTACTTACGACATGTTAGCAAATGTTGATATTATTTTTAGTTTTTTTGTGACTTTATTTAGGCTATGACGTTTATTGGGATGAAGGATAGTTTAAAAATAAAATTTTTTTATTACCTTTTTTTGTATATATTTTGTTTGTATGTGGACGTTGCCGCGTTGTACCTTACCTATATTGACGTTGGCTTATTGTCGTTTATATTGACGTTTCATAACGAATGAAACTAAATAAATAAGTTATAGGTACCTACTTAATTAGCTTGATTACTGAAATTAATCTTGATTAATTTCAGAAAAAAAACATGGTCACAAATTAAGCGAACGAATAAACTGCTCACTTAGATTTTCAAGAATAAGAATATTTTATATGCATAAAAAAAACTGCGATAAATTTCACAGACACCGTGTTCACCACAGAGCATAAACATGCTCCATTCTTTAAATTGACCCTGAAATTAAATTAAACGTTTATTTATGTAAGGAAGTACTTAACCACTTCGAAACAGCCAGGATTAATTTCTATAAAAGCCCTTTCGGAGTTAATCCTGTGTTCATTTAAGGCCTTTTGTCTGATTTTTCACCTATGTGTTGTGATTGGCGTTCAGTAATTAATCCGCCAGACAGAAGGGGGATGCTGGGGTCGCGTAACCGTGTTATACCTGTCTATAGGTGTGTTGAAATATCGAACCGTCTGTGATGGACTGGATAGATGTATCTTTTGTATAGGTGCACGGGAACCGATTTTATTGCAGGCGCAGATCTAGGTTCTCGTTCAAGGGGGAGGCAAATTATTATAATATTTTGATTTTTCAAGCCGTGAAAGCCTTAAAAAAAAAAACAGTGGCATTCCGGGTGTGCCAACAGAAGTGAATACAGAAAAGAAACAGAATACTTTGCCATCACTCACTGACATATCGGATATACATTAAAACCGAGTACATCCCGAGGACAGCCGAACACATTCGAAGCGGTGTCGATTACGGTAACAGTGGCGAGAGTCCAATAATTTTCTCATCTCAAAAAATGCCCAACGCGCCTAAAGAAGTTTTCACTTCAAAAAAACTTCACATATTTTCAGTAAACTCAAGAATTGGGCCCCTATTCGAGGATGACTAAGTGCCAAAGCACACACGCTACTTTCTGCATCGGCGATCGGCGATTCAGCTGCTTTTTAGAAGCTAAATGCAGCGACCAAGCATTCCACATCGCACACTTAGAAACGCCAAACGCGGCGATTCAGTCGCTTTTCGGAAGCTCGATACAGCGGCTGAACGCTACACTCCGTACACATTCGGATGCCGATCGCAGCGATTTGGCATTTGCACCAGCATCGGAGCAGTCGCTAAAACGCGCGATTCCGATGCACGCAGTGAGTCGCCAAAACGCGATGCAGTATCGGAGCAGTCGCTAAAACGCGCGATTTCGATACCGCGTCCGAACGCAGAGAGTCGCCAAAACGCGATGCAGCATCGATACAGCCGTAAAATCGCCGATCGCCGATGCAAAAAGTAGCGTGTGTGCTTTGGCCCTAAGTAGTCATCCGTACCTAAAAAAAATAGGTTGTAAAATTTTTATGTCCAATTGTTATAAGTAATTTAGAGTTTTAGACTCAGTTTGGTCGAGGCCCAGGGGGGGAGGGGCAACCCCTCTCTCGTTGTATCTGTACCGCGTCTGTGTTTGGTTATAGTCTATACTTCTATAGAGTGCATGCGTTGTGATTTGATTTGGTAATGTAATGTAAGTCATGTGAGGTTTAGTTCTAGCTTAATTTATTGTTTTACTAGCTGCGCCCCGCGGTTTCACCCGCGTAAATGTCGATCCCTTAGGAATATCGGGATAAATGTAGCCTATATGTTAATCCAGGGTGTCAGCTACCTCCATACAAAATTTTATCAAAATTGGTCCAGCCGTTTGAGCGTGAAGAAGTAACAAACATATAAACACACACACACACACTCACAAACTTTCGCCTTTATAATATTAGTGTGATCGAATGGTCTATTATTTAATTATACGATGCTTTTGGAAACTGTATGTTGAATTCGGGAAAGATAACATATAACAGAAACATAACATCACGCCTGCATTCCCCGAAGGGTTAAGGATAGGATAGGGGTTAGGGGGTTTAGAAAAGATGTGTTTCTTTATCGGTTGCAGCCTGTGGGACACTGAACGAGACACAAAAGAAGTTTTATTGTTATTACGCCTGTCCATCAAAGTGTTAAAAATATGACTGTTGTTTCAGAATAAATGTTATTTGGTTGGTTGCTGCTATTATTGTGGTCAATCGATAACATCAGTTACTATTTTGGTTACTATCAGCTAATAGTAGAGTTACTATTATTGATCAGCCTTTCAGGAACCCGGGGATTCTTATCAACTCATAACTTAATTACAAACGTTTAAACCCATTTATTTCCTCACATATGCGGGCCATTATCGCTCCCTTACAACTATTACATAAACAAAACAAGCATAATACTTTAAAATACCAATTTGAATGCAAGCGCATTATTTAGGTTAAGTACCTCCTACTTACACCCAGTGTTAAGAAAAAGACGTTTTATTTTACCGATGACCTTCTGCGGCAATCAGCCGGCCCACACGTCCGTTCTCGGCAAGATCTCTTACGTAACTGAGTGGTTTTGGTAAAGATCGTGATGGCCTTTTCTTTAATTTATTGTCGGCTTCCAGTGTTACCCAAAAGTGGTTCAGTATTCATAAATTGGTTACTTGTTAGACCGGCCGCAAACGTCCGGTTTCCTGATTCGGAATTCAGGTTCGGAAACCCGAATGCACGCATTTCATACAAAATGTTCTCTCCAGCGCACACGTACTTAAATTTTCCGTCCGGGTTTCAGAACGGAAAATTTAAGAACGTGTGCGCTGGAGAGAACATTTTGTATGAAATGCGTGCATTCGGGTTTTCGAATCTGAATTCCGAATCAGGAAACCGGACGTTTGCGGCCGGCCTTAACATGCAAAAAGTGGTTTAAGTATTTTCCTTCGTATTTATTTAAGTTTTCTGTCGAAAGCGCCAATAAAAATAATAATTACGTTAGTTATTAAAAGCTCAATGCCTCTTGTGTTGTGAGTGCCTTCTTTATTATAAAGAGATAAATCTGTCATCGTATTGCTTTTAATGTGGAACTTAGTTTCAGTCTGACTATCTCTGTTTGTTCTTGGTAACTTTACAGCTGAACAAAATTTTCGTTTAAAATCATTAGGGTTCCTTTTGGGATCCGCTGCAGTCGGGTAAAAACTAAAAGAGGATGCGGACTATTGCTGACTGTTTTATTAGGAAAACGACAAATGATGCATAATTAAAACCTGTAATGCCAATTATATAGCTCCATATTTATCCGAAGTATAGATAAACGTGTTTATTTATACCTAGCAGGATAATTTCATTGCTATCCTGCGGTATTACCATAGATATCCGAGGTATTACCCTGTACATTAGCAACAGGTAGCCTTCTGTGTGTCAGTAGTGGAAATGTTGGTTGTATATGCCCTTGATTGACTTGACGCTTCTGTTTTGTTCATTACTCTATGCAGAAAATACATTTTTATTTTTCCGAAAGTTCTTTTTTCAAAAGCCTCTTTTTATCCTGACGCCTAACGCGTGTATAACAACATGATGTAGTTCAGTACTACAGATTCTTGCCCTTTGTGTAGGCGTATAAAAATACGTAGGACTTACGTAGGTAGCAACGTTTTATGTAACTCCGGAGTTTTACGTAATATCTGACAGATTGCGACGTTTCAAGAACAGCCTTCGAGTTTCCCACTCACAGGGAAATATAAGATAACATAGCATTATGCTGAGATAGGAGCCTTTTTGGGCTCGAACAGGTTTTTTTTTTGGTTGTTTGTAATGTAACTTGTTGATAGTTTTAAATGTTTTTTTTTGTATGTATGTATTTGTATTTCCTGTGTGTCCCAACTCCCAAGTAAACTATTTTCTTTCTTTATTTAAAAGAGAGGTTTTCGTGTGGAAATATTAATTAGCAATGAACGTTGAATGGCTGAGGTTTATTTAGTAAGTAATTATACGAATTTAGGGAGGTCTGAAACACGGTAGTTAGTTTCTTCTTTACCTAATTATAATATTGACCTTTACCTAATTTAATTATTTCATACTTCTCCATACTAAACTAAATGAAACTGGAATGAGCGACTAGAATTAATTTTATTTTTGTAAATGTTGACGTTCAAAGGTGTCTTTTATATGCTTATTTGAAATAAAAACATTTTTTTCGAGCGTCCTTTATTACCTTTGTGGCTTTAAAAACTTCGGTGGACGTCATCAGCACATATTATGGTTCGCATAATAAGCGGAGTTACTCTAACCTTTCTATATTTGGTTTACGCTAAGGATAATAGAATTAGATTCTCCAAATATTCCGTGGTCGTCATCTCCTTTCGTATCTTACAATAGAGAATCCTGAACGACAACAGAGTCCTTTGGACAACAACCTGCTGTTGCAACCTTTCCGATATCTCAAAATTTAAATGACGAGCCATACTCGTACATTAATTCTTCAAGTGTTTTTCTTTTATTAACTATCTCCTTTCTTTCCACAGTGAGCAATCAATAAGCAGCGCCCGGGCTTCCGTGATGGTCTACGACGACGGATTAAAGCGCTGGGTGCCCTCGGGCTCTAGCTCGGGGCTGTCGAAGGTCCACATTTACCACCACACGCAACACAATACCTTCCGAGTTGTCGGAAGGAAGTTGAATGATCACGAGGTTAGTAGAATGTCTGTTTTAGATTCATCTTTTTGCAGTTTTTGGTCAGGCATTCTAGGACTTGGAGTCCTGCAGTTACTACGTACTAGTTAGTAATTACCACAGGGATTTTGATGGGGACCTATCAAAGAAAGGTCGTCGGGGTTTGTTGACTTTATCAAAGCATGATGACTGTTACTTTCGCTGTGTGCCGTATCATCTTAGCCTACTAAGTACTAAGCAAAGAGCAGTTCTTTCAGCATCAGCTCAATGGCCAGGATTTTTTTTTAATTTTTTATTTCTAAATGGGCCCGATCTTGACTCCGATCACGCTTGATGTAAACCGATAGATGAGGTCTATGATGGAATGAGCGTGCCCAGAAAATGCCTGTTGACTCTTGATTTGAAGGCAGGCGGGTTAAATGTGGGAGGGAACACAGATGCGATTTACCAAATAAACAAAAATGGCAATAGAATCACCATCTATTACATTGGTATTTACAGCGTCATCGAAGACGTGTATTATAGCTCAGTCAAAGCTAGGGAAAGTTACCTAGGCAAAGGCTTTCAGTTTATTTCTGCACATAAACACGACTGTTCAAAACATACTCCTTTCTTAGGTGGTGATAAACTGTGGAATCGTCCGAGGCCTAAAGTACAACCAGGCCACCGCTACATTCCATCAATGGCGGGATGCGAGACACGTCTACGGCCTCAACTTCTCATGCAGAGAAGATGCCGACAGCTTCGCCAGGGCTATGATGCATACCCTAGAGGTAAGTCTTCTTAAGGACTTGATTTTAGATCGATGACGGAATGGCCACAGAGAGATGCAGAACACACACTCATATGGACAGATATAGAAGTCCATGGGGAAGACCTTTGCCAAGCAGTGGGACAACACTGTCCCACCCATGTCCCATGTCCCAGGAGAATGATGATGACACCATCATCATCATTCTCCTGCCCTTATCGAAATTTATTTGGGGTCGGTGCAACATGTCTTTTTCTTCCATACATTGGATAGTATAGGTTACCGAAAAATTCGTGATCGGTGATATGTAGTTGATTCCATCTGGAAATAAATTCAATGATTGTGGACAACCTGGAATGTCAGAAAATACTACCGACTAGATCATTTTGTAAATCGCTGCTGGAAGTAAATTCTTAAATCATTTAATTAGGTCTTCTGCTGCTGAAGATTTTCAAAAGAAGAGAAATGGAGTTGCAAAATGTTTCTAGGATCCGACCTTACAAGGAAAAAAACGGAACCTTTATAATAGCACTTTTTGTCCGTCTGTCAAAGAGGTTTTCTTATCTTCAAGCTTTTATATAACGTTTGTACTAGACTCTATTTTTATACGACTTCCCGAAAAAAGGAGTCCTATCAATAACCCGATCACATTTATCTAGATACTGGCCAACAAGCCTGCCGGCAACTCAGCGCCCCCTCCGCCGCAGCCACCCAACCCCCCGGTTCCCTACAACGGACACAACAACGCTCACACATACGACGAAGATATGGGGTACAGGTAATATGTCATAAGTCTCATCGAAGTCACCTGCTGCACTATGATCCGTTATAAAAATATCAATAATTTCTTTCTTAATAACATGGCATATTAATATCGTAAAATTGTAAGAAAATTTAACTCATTTTCATCTACTTCCATTAGTATCAAATTGAAACGGATTTCTGTTGAACACTATCAAAAAATCCCTTTGGTCTTCAACACTTTAATTGAAACTTGTTTTTGCAGTGACTTCCAACATTGAATTTAATCTCTCTTAAAGTTTGCCTCACTGACATTTAATTTTCATCATTTTCATCACCATTATTAAAGACACTGTCATCACCAATCAAATTTCTATCTTCAATTTCATCAACGTTCATCTAAATATTAAGATCATCGTCAGTAACCTTCTAATCTTTAGCTCCGCGTACAGCCACATTGACATCCCACTTATCTGAACAGAACAATGACCCGGGAGGACGCAGCGATATTCCAACAGCCCCAATACCATGCGCCACACAACCAGCAACATCCACAGTACCACGCTGCCCCGAGCCAGTACCATGCGCCACATCATCATCACCAGGTAAGATTCCATCATTATAGCCCGTATAGCCTACAGCTGAAGATCGAGTATCCTACTGTTCGTGGTTCCGGAACTTTTAGGGAGACTGTTCTTGTTAAAGCATTTTCAGCTTATAGAAGAATCTCACGGATATGTGTCGTCTTCATGTATTCATTAGGTCATCTTATACGCACAAAAGGTCATAGTTTTTTTTTTTCTTTGTGAAGTGTGTAAGTACCTACTCATTGTTGGAGCACTCACTCACAACCTTTCAACTCGTGCGCTTACAATCATCCTCTTCCCTTCATTCACTTGTAACCATTTTGTTCACAATCTCTTTGCCTTGTCTTCTGTCACAGATTTACTTGTCCTATTCCTTCACAGTTCATTCCCTTGCTCCCGTCCACTTCAACTCACTTTTACGCATCGTCTTCCACTCGTTTCGTTTGTCCATGCTATTTTTATCATGCCATCTGTTACACTTTCTACAAAATGACGGTAATATTGCAGCAGCAGCCGCAACAGCCGACCCCTCCCGCGCCTCCCCCGCACGGCGTCCATCACACACTGCCGCATCAGCCCAGCCAACCCACGCCTGGACATCATCGCACTAATAGGTAAGGATATAGCGATGTGCCATCCATTTTCTTTGTTAAGGTCTTTGGGAATAAATAACATGGCCGATAATACCAGGTAATAGGGTACTAAGGCAAGAAGAAAAGCTTTTGTTTAGGAATTAATGATTCTTGTTAATGGAGCTGTGAGAGAGAATTATCATCAACCAGGAACAATACTTTCATCACAGTCTACTGCGGGATTCAGCCTCTTCAAACCAACTATTCTTCAACCTTTATTTATATTTTTTTACTCAAGGATTTCAGGCACTTGTAGACTAAAAACTTAAAGTATTTCAGATAAACATGAGCTGGTAATTAATATCAGACCATTGCTAACTTGAACTGGTGGCAACTTTTTAAATTTGACCAGTCCACAGGAAACAACCACAACTTATTCAAAAGCCTGTCATTCACATCCAGTTTAAAAAAAGTCTAGTTTAGGATTATTCCATATTATGGTGATGATGAACCGCAATCTCTATTCACAAGGACTCGTCTTATCCAACAATATTTTCTTCTTAATACTTCTCTTAACTGTATACATATTGTGTAGCGCACCAATGCCCCCGAACATGTCGTTATCGGCCGCGGCGACCGGAGCGCCCGCGCCGCCTCCCGTGCCGCCGCATCAAAACCTTCCGCCACCTGCTAACGTAAGTACTTGTCCTACCACCGCCTGTGTGTCCCATAGATCGCCGAGTCTTGGACCTAGGACAACTCATCATTTAGGAATTTAAGCTGTTAGTACTACCTAGGTTGGAAGCTACTAGCATCGAAATGTTGTGTTGTTGTGTGTTTAATTCTGCCCTCAATACTTAGCAGGAAATTGAGTAGATCATAGAGATACACCAGAAGTTAATGATTTATGAAGGAAGAAATCAAACGTTTTGAACTATTTCCCCTAGTTCTCAAGTCAGAAAGATTGTTTAAATTCGTGATTTTACCATTTGACTTCGGAATATTAAAATTATATTAAGTTTAAAATCACCACTAGACGTCAGAGGAGTAATTCTCGAAATTTTTAAGAACGTTCACAGTCCGATCTCAGACACAATCTGTCAAAAATATCATTGATTGTCGTTGAGATGAGTTTGCGACTAGATTATAAACATTTCAATTACGGAGCCTTCATGTTTGACAACAGAAGTGCAGTAGTTGTTCACATTTTTTTTTCGTCTTCAGGGTCCATTAGCGCCTCCAACGCCGCCGGCAGCGCCGCAACCTCCACCAATGGTTAGTTTTAATTTCACTTGACTACGAATTACCCCTTTAATTCTAGAATGTTCGGCAAAGTCAGACCTTGGCTCAAAACCAGCGGGAGGGAGGAAGGGAGAAGATGGTTCATATATGTATAAATGTATGCTGTCCCAAAGCTTTTGATATATGAAATATCATTTCAAGTAATTTGCGCGCTCGTTTAAACATGGATTTCGTAGTCGGGTCTATTTTAAGTCAGCTTTTAGTAGTCCTGTATTTTTCTTTATTAAATCTAAGTTTGGAATGTATTTTCGAGTGAATGGCATTTCATCTACATCTTGAAAACTAAGTTTTCAACCTCCTGCTTAGCAGGCGACCATAACATCAAAAAAATAGTTATATAGCTATCGGGTGTGTTTGGTGTTTGATTGCTGACGATTGAAACTTCATTGGCCTACATGGAAGAAAGGGGTCACTATCACTGTTTTATTACATCGGAGGAACAGATGACGGGATCCTTCGCCGAGTCTATAGAACATCTTATGGGACGAGTGAAAGGGACAACATCATAGGATAGGAGTTACTTTCGTGGCTGGTCTATAAATGCCACAGGACTGTAGGAAGACCCTAAAACCTGGTACGAAGTTAGAAGCTTGAGGTCTCTCGCTGATGATGTAGCTTCGTTTGATGCAATGCCGAAGACCTGCAGAGTATTGGACTGCAAGCGGTGCCAACTCTTCACGAAATCCTACATTTTGCTGAAGATTATATCTTTGGAAGACAAGAAGATGAGGCGATTATCCATGGCTATTTTGAAGTTGTAATGAATGTGTAGTATAAATTATTATTTTGTACATAATATTCATATGTGTATATGATTTGTGGTAAGTGTGTATTGTAAATACATCATCTTATAATTATAACGTTTCGGCATCGTTGCTTTAATACTTATTGGATACAGGAATAGTTTAAGATCGCACATCCATAGTGATTAATCGTAAAGTGGGATGATCACATCTAGTAAAATAAGACATCATGATTTGTGAACATGTAAGCGTGAATGTAACTCTTATTTTCGTTTAAATAAAGTCGTAAAATAGATTTATATTTTCCGTTCAGTTACTTAGTCTAACTAAGTGACTGAACGGAAAATGTAAAACCCTCAGCAGACACAAGCGGTGGTGCCGCAAGCGGTGTCAGCGTCTGGGCCGCCGCCGCCCCCTCCGCCGCCGTCCGGCGCGCCCGCGGGCGGTGCGGGCGGGCCGGCCGGGCTCGGCGGGCCGGCCGGGCTCGGCGGGCCGGCCGGGCTCGGCGGGCCGGCCGGGCTCGGCGCGCCGGCCTCGGCGCCGGCGCCCGTCACGTCCCCGCCGCCCCCGCCGCCGCCGCCCGCGCCCGCGCCGCCGCAGGACGTCTCGGGGCTGGCTGCGCAACTGCAGCAGGCGAGGCTGAAGAGACAAGCTAAGGTAGGTTGACAATTATTATTTTGAAGGTGTTATAATTCTTTGTGTATCCAAAACTTGCAACTTCCAAATAAAATAAGTTTTTCATCCCACCATCTCGGAAAGAGTATTTTTAATCTTCAATATCTGAGTGGAAAAGCCGTTTTTATTCTCTAGAGGATAAAGTAAATTGAATTTAGAACATCGTGTGCACTAAGTTTGTGAATTAAAAAAAACATTAAACCTATTTACTGCTACCTCTATGGTGCCGAATATATCATACAACTTTTTTTTAATTTGTTAAAAACTCAGACTCGGAACCTTCTTGGTGTTCTTTTTTCAATTTGCTTTGTACGCGGTTCTTTACGCGGCATTTTTTCACGTCATTGTTAAACCTTATATTAAAAACAAGAAACTTGAAAACAAGTGAAAAAACTAAAATGAGTGATTCTAGCGACGAGGAAGTTTGCTTGACGCCAACAGAATTGACTGAAACTGTTAATAATGCGCAAATGAGCTTTCTCCCTCAACAATCACGCGAGAAGTATTTAAAACAGTACGATATGTTCAAAATAACTGTAGCAACGTTACTTTAAAATTTTCTTAATTATACCTTAGTATTATTTTGTTATAATTTAAAGATTATTCTGTAATACTTACCTGTCATAATGTAGTAATTAATACCTAAACTGAAATAAAAGTGTACCTATCTTGTGATTGTAAACGTTTTTTTTTTTTTTGCATTTAGTCATTTCCTCGCTGAGGTGGAATGAAAAGTTACGTGTTGCACTCGAGTGCAAAGATTTTTCACCTCGTGCTCTTTTGATTCCCTCGCTAACGCTCAGGATTCTAATTTTAGAATCCTTCGCTTGCTCGGTCATCAAAATTGAACACGCGGTTAAAAAGCAACTTTGCACTCTTGTATAACAAATAACTATTTCCTGTGAACGAAAGATCAATTCCGAAAGAAAACTTTTTTGTTTTTGAAGCAGTAAAATGAAAATGACCTCCATTCTTCTAAATTAGGATTACAATTTTAAGTCATTTTGGAAATAAACTCCTATTTCTGGTTGAAGACCTCTCCATTTGTTGCTATTAACCTCTTCTTTCTGATACTATTTATAAGTACCTCTTTTTCTCAATTTCAGCAAACTACAAACGGCCAAGCAAGCGGTCAAACAAGTGCCGAAGCGGCCTCGCCCCCTGGCGGGGCGGAGCACTCGGGCTCCTCGTCGTCGTCCGCCGGCTCGGGCGCCGCGCGGCCCGGACCCACTCTGTCGTGTATGATGAACGAGATGGCGCGGACCCTGGCCAGGCGTCGGGCGCATTTAGATCGAGCTGAGGTGCCTAAGGTTTAACTCATTTTGTTTACTAAGAACCCAAGGAAAAGAATAGATGAATACAAAAAAAAAAAAATATTTAAAAAGTTTTATTTATTGGCTAAATTTATAAGGCAAATGAAATAGAAACGCCACTCAGGGTGTTGTGGTGAAACTTGGCAGAAGCCTATGTCCTGCAACGAAATATTAATGTAATGTTTTTGAATTGTCAAAATAAAAAGGTATTGCAAATGTGTTACGCAATTAGCTCTGACAACTGAATTATTTTCGACAAATTATTTTTTTTTGCAAAAAAAAATCTTAATAATTTCCTCTCGTTCCTTAGGAGTCATCAACGGACAACTCTGTGAACAACACTCCTATGAAGACGTGGGAGCGCTCCGCGACGTTGCCGCACCGCCTGCCCGCCGCATGTAATGGCAACGCTTGTGAGTCGCATCGCTTTTATGATTTGCTAGTAGACATTGTCATGGATTTTAAGGACGCGAAATATGTGGTCCTATGTTATGCTCAAGCATATATTGTATCAAAATATTGTGCAAGTGAAGAGGGGGTAGTTACTCGCGCGACAGTGGCTGATGCCGCGTCAGCTGCGTGATATAACATATTGAATTTGATGATAATTGGCTGTCAATATTTGGGGTTTGACAACATATGACTAAAACTAAACGATAAATTATTATTTCGGTCCATAATTTCAGTAAATTCAGTATTGATAGAAGTCCCTGGCTATACTCAATATTATTTACGATTTTTTTCTTTGCAGATTTTACAAATGATAAAAAATAATGTACTTTATGACCTTTATTTTGATTAAAAGCTAAATTAGCTACCGCAGTTTTCAACATCTACCACATACGACCTTATCCCCATTACAATAAATACAAAAATCCATTGCAGCCAACTCCGAGTCGAACGCACAGCAACAGCCACAGTCACCGCGCTCTGTTCGCAAAAGATTCGGCTCGGCCAGCGAGGAGACTATACTTAAGGTGAGAGGAGTTTATAGGCAGCGTCTTTAAGGTTTCAGCAATACGGAAGCCTCTTTTAATGTCGAGTAGAATACTTTCTTCTTTTCGTCTTCTGAATCAAGTGGAAATCTGACTTCAAGGCTTAGTTTTGCAAGTTTTTGTCAATATTTTTTTTTTGAGTTTAATATTCAACTTTATATCATATTTTTAGAGTAAATTGTGGCAGCTGTTCTATGTATTATAGAATAGAATACTCTTTATTATGTACACCATATAAATTACAGACATAAATATAGAACCTTTACAATGGGTGACACAATGGGCGGTCTTATCGCTAAGAGCGATCTTTTAAAGACAACCTTTGGATGGATTAAAAACGGGAAGGACAGACAAATAGGTACTGTAGGTAGTCGATAGCTCTCATCACGATCTGCGTCCGAAGTACGTAACCCGATAGAGAGAAAACTTCACCCAAACGTGTAATGGTATAAGTGCACTACTACAAAGCGCTTCTGTGAGGGGTTACTCTAACGCGACGTTCGTATTCATTCGGAAATACGAATATTACCGAAGCGCACAACTTTTCTGGTTTCACTGTAACTTAGGAGCCAGTTAGAAACTCGAACATTGTATGTTTCCAGCAAGTGAACGGCGGTAACGACGGTGGCTGCGTGTCGGCCGCGGAGTGGGACGCCTTCAAGCAGGACATGATGCGCGAGATGAGGCAGCAACTCAACCAGATCAAGAAGGAGATACTAGACGGTATGGATTTATTACTATATCTACTCTGATTGTTTGATAGCTTCAAAAATATGTGTGTACCATTTTTTTTAACTGCGTCTTTGGTTCATATCACCTTTTGGACGGTTCGTTTTTTTTTTTGCGCAAATGTTTGATTTCGATTTTGAATTAAACTCGATTTAGCCGATTAGCTTTTTTTTTTCCGCGTGCTTATAGTTTTAAGGCAGGCTAGCTATCAATGAAAATATTAATTCTGATATTAATAAGAGTATTTTAAAATGTACAATGTTATTTATGTAAGATTTTATTTCATTATGACCCTGAGGTCCATTATCATACTTGCTTTTAACGAGCTTAGCATTAATATAATTATACTCAGTAAAGTGAAAATGTTAATAAAATAGCACAAAATTAACACTGAACCTTATACTATTTCAGCAATGAAAGCGGAGTTCGCACGCAGGTAAGGCCGCGTGGCGCGCCGAGTGAAGCTAGTCCCCGTCGCCGAATGAACACATATTTTATTATATACTACACAGCATTACGATCGGCTCCACAGGCCTATTATGGCCCACAGCAGATCATAGGACGTAGACACGCAGAACAATGTTTTTTTTTTACATTATGTATTGGAAGTTTACAAAAAGGTGTTATGCCGTAAATGGACTCAATTTTTTTTTGCTAAGATAATAATTATTTGAATTGGCTATGTTGTACTCGTGATTTTTCGTAATGTGACCGAATTTGGTCTCACTGTGGTATGAAATATTCTTTTTGTAGTGGCCTATTCAGAGATAGATACCTCTGCGGCTGGAAGTCTGTAGCCATTTTGTACGACTTTCGAAACACTGACAAATATCTAAAAAGTATAATAAATAATGCAATTAATTAAAATACAAAGTCAATAAATTGCTCTCAGAGTAGAATTCGAAATAATAATGTGGATATTACAAAATGATTGCAATACCAAAAAAAAGAAAAAATATATAACACACAGATTTAAAGTTTTTAAATCGTTACTATATGACTCATTAAATGAAATACGACCTATTACATAGGAATAGTTTTTTTTTGCGAAAGGCCTGAATTTACGACAGTTTTTTCTTACAATCATGCTTTCGTAATGTTTATTATTGACATTTTATATGAATTTAAGGTACATAAAGTGATTTAAGTACTTCTCTGTTTACTATTATTTATGGGGAATATTTTTTAAATAAAATATATGTTCATAAATTAAGGCGCGGATTTTTGTGATCAAAATGACGTATTACGTAATTTAGGGTTGCCCGCCAAGGGTCTGTGTGGACATGTTAAAAAAAAACAACGATAAAACATGGCAACACCATATTTAATGTTGCAAGTTCAAAATCGGTCTATAAATAACGTCACTATGACAAACGTGATTTGATATCGATTAAAAATGTTGTAAAGAATCAATCGAGTTGGAATCGATTCGCAATGAACGCACGAATATCGAAAGCATAAAAGCAGTTGTGTTTTTTAATTTTATACTTAAATAAAATATTTATTCGGATACGTATTATGTACGTAGTGATAAGGTATAACATGTATTAAAGTAGCTGTTTTGAATTTTACTTTTGGGTCAAAAATAAAATAAAAATAACAGTAAAATTAAAAAGGTTGTACAATAAAAAAAAAAACAAAGTACAGAGGTTGTACATTTTGTTATCAACACGACCATGTTACAATTTTATTAACATTTTAAGTCATTTTAAAATTCCTCCCTTCAAGTAAAACTCAAAACATGCAGTTTTTAAATAAAATACAAAAAATATATAATTGTAATATCCAGTTAGCGTCAAGTTATATTAGTATTATTCTATATTTATTGTCTTATAAGCGTATATGACGCCACGTTAGATTAGGTGACATATATACATACTATGCTATGGGTAAACTATTATAATAAATGTAACTAAACTGATAGGTAATGAGCAGTCAAGAATCGACGAATAATCGTTTACATATAATCGACTAATTTATTTTTTATCGATAAGTACATCACTAGAGTAATTTAAAAAAAAATCGTGGATTTTTTTTATGTATCTATGATTTATACGATATTTAATTATGAAATATTCATCCTTGCTTAACTGTTGTCCAAAGGAATTTAGTAAATGATTTATCACCAATGAATATAAGTAGCTTTTCGTGGCTCAGAAAATATACAATACATAACATCACGCCTTTATTCCCCGACGGGTTAGGCAGAAGTGCAACTCAAGTCCATACATAAAGAAATAATAATGAGCGTTAACTGTACCGATTATTTTTAATGGCATTTATGTAGCTAACTGATACTTATGACAATTACACTTTAAGGTGAATGTGACGTGGTAGACCGCGAAATTTAAATTTTCTTAAGTTTTTTGCAATTTGCAGATCAGTGTCAGGTTGTATCTTGATCCAAATATGATTCGCGACTATAATACACATGTATTTACAGAATCATAGTCATTAGAATCATTAATATATCTCTTTAATTTAGATTTCTACCATAAACACTTTTCCATACGAGATTTGTTCTTAACGGTAGAAATCTAACTTAGAAAGATGTATTGATGATTCTAATTATTATAATTCTGTAAATACGTACCGGTTATAGTCGCGAATCATATTTTGATCAAGATACAACCTGACACTGACCTGATAATTGCAAAAAACGTAAGAAAAGTTGAATTTCGCGGGCTACAACTACCCATTCACCTTAACATACTACTCAGATGGAGCAGATTCGCAATAGTATTGCTAGAAAGACTAATAAAAAGGTAACAAAGATGACCGCACAAGTAACATAATGACAGACTTATTTGTGCTCTTATCCATCTTTCGATTTTTTATCATACTCATTACAATATAGAGGAATTGAGATTTTAACAGTTGTAATAAAAATAAATCAAACCTACTGCATTATTTCACTAATCGAAGAGCCACAATTCTGCCTGTTATCCAAATGATAACAACACATTTATCCCGGCTTACTAATAATATCAAAGTATCAAAACTGCCGAGAAACCTAACTATAGTCAACACGTTTCATACACGCCAGCATTTAACTTGATATTTCTAATTCAAAATTGCAAGAAAATCAGCTAAAGCAATATTATTGCGAATCGCTTAATCCTGAGCCTTATACTTAACTACTGTTCATTACCTAAACTAATCCCGGTTATACTATCACACTAGATAAAACGAGAACACCCTTGATACTCTCCATTAGAACGTCTTCCATAAAACATAAGTTTTTAATCCCTCTGATTTTTCATATTTTTGTTGTGGCAACTTTTCATATTTTTTTTGTAGTGGCAACTTTAGCTTCAATTCTTCATTCATCAAGTCATTTTCTTGAAGTTGGCTACTAATTTTACTAGATACTGATAAATATCTGATATTTACATCCGACCTTATAGAACGGAGTTGTTATTGTCCTTGACAATACAAAAGTACCCTAAATAAATACCGTAAATGGTCTAATTGAAATATATTGTCGGTATTTTACCGTATGATTGTCATTTGCACAGCTTGTTAAGACTATCATACATTAGCCGACAGATGTTGTATTGTCCAAATTTGAATAATTCATACAAAAATCCTATAAAAAAAGATGTTCAGCTTTTCTCGAGTTTGAAAATTTTCCGGGAAGATTTTCCAATATTGTTCTGTCCATTAAATATAATTCAGACTATTGCAAACTTTAAAATAAATAGCCAAATCGGTCCAGTCGTTATCAATTGGGTATTTGACAGTTGTAACGATAAAATATATAATATGTTAGATATAGTAGCATATAGGTTCACAATAATCATACAATAGGTTTTATGCATTAAAATAAATTGTAAATATTTTATTTTTGAAAAATAAATTGGAGATTTTTTATCTGTGGATTACAAAAACTGAAACGCGAACGGCCATGATCGAGCATCGTATGACGTCACATCACAATAAATAAAACGTTGTGTGTTACTGTGTTTTATCATCGTTGGCAGTTTGCTGATTTTCCACACAAAATATACTTTTTATGCAACTTTTTATGCAAACTTTCCACACAAAATATGTTTAAGAGTTGAAGCGTCGTAGTTAGCTTTACTTAGTTTATTGAAATGTGACGTCACAGCCATAAATGTCACGTGATCGGCTGTTTCCGCGCGAATTTCAAAATACGGAATGAAAAAAAACATTTTTTTTCGAATAAACAACGCTTTTTTAAGAAAAAAATAATTGTAAGAGGTATAAAATAAACCTACGTATATTTAAAAATATCTTTTCGAAAACTGTCAAATAGCCAATTGATGCGCTTACCAACGAACAGCATTTTATTTATATTTATATAGAAGATAGATATTGCTCTGGTCAGACTAGTAGTCAGACTTTTCAACTTTCTTACATCATTCTTGTCAGACAATTTATCATAAGTTCTGACTAATCTGTCCGTTACTGTTAGATCACATTGCTTGGTGCCTAAATGCTTCAATTTTTGCTATTTTATACACGGCTATCTCTATCCAACTTTTGCTAAGACATTCCTAATGACAATATTATAAAATAATCGTGATTTTTTTACAACTTTGATGCTGTATGAGTGCTGTCAATGCAAAAAGGCAAGAACAAAATTTATGTTTGAATATGAAATGAAATCGTTTATTTCCATTCATAGATCCAACTAAAGGTAGGTATATAAATTGTTGGTATGGTTTTTGTGATCATTAAAACTTTCACGACGGTCGAACACCAATTTAATTCTTACACATTCAGAGGTTAAATGAGAGGGCAACCTTTCGTAGGAAGTCAAAATCTCACAAAAATAAAATACCAAACGGAACTACTTTTAGCGACAGGAACAATCTTAAAAATACTTCTATGTCCAAAACGAATTTAGAATTGTTTTGCCTCTTTAGCACTGACAGCTTCTTACAAGCTTCATTATTTTTAAGCTTCGACTGAACTATTGCCATTCCTCTCTTAAAAGACAGAATCGTTCGCACGCAATCTTTTCTATAATAAAAACTTTACTTCATAACCTTTTTTTTGGAGAAAATCAAATACAGATTCGAATACAGAGACATACGAAAAGCGTACAGAATTGTGAAATATAGGCAAAAATATAGTTTTAAGCCCCATTTACACGATGCAAGTTGCATGCAATAAAAATGAACCAACAAACGTCTTGCGTCGTCTACACACTGTTTATACAGTGATTGTTGCTTCAACTTATTGCCTTTAGCAGGCAGTTAAATGGCATCATGTAAATCAGTAAGACATAAGAGTATGTTCTAAGACATACACTTACTGCAGGAATTTTGAGTCGAAACTTGATGCTTTTAACGAACAATAAATTGTCTTTAAAATAGCAGGCGATTCCTCACTCCAAATAACTCGATTACTAACTCCAATCCAAGCCAACATTGGCCCCAAAGTTGATACGGTCGAGTTGAAAATATTTCCTTGCTCTCAGACTTAGGGTAAACTGTTTGGTCAAATGTTTGGAGCCAGTTTTCGGAATAGGTATCACGCTGTAGGGGCTGAAGTGGACCAGGCTGATACCAAGCCACCATTAAAAGTAGTAGTAGAGTCCATGTGAAAAGACTCGCCCGGGGAAGTACTACCACCACGCCTATTTCAGCCGCCAAGCAGCGTCGCTGTGTTCCGGTTCGAAGGGTGTGGGTGCCGGTGTCGTTACAGGCACATGAGACGTATCAACTTTGTCTCTTAGGATGTTACCGCTCAGCATAATCAGCCTGTAATGTTCCCCCCACTGCTGGGGCACAGGCCTCCTCTCTGTGAGATGTAGATGGGCCGTAATCCACCAAGCGGGCCCAGTGCGGGTTGGTTACCACTCGATGTTAATGCAACATTAGTTGTTGCCTGCAGATCGACTAGTCTTACAACTACGCCGCTCGAGTGGAACAGATGAAGACCCGCTGGTTTTATTTGTGTGTAGAATTAAAGATGCACGTTTACATTGTTTCTGTGTGCGTCAAGCCGACTCGACTTTGACCGAGGACTCCCGAACGTGCTCATATAGAAACAATATGCACGTACAACAGACACACAAATAAAACCAACCGGCCTTCGTGAGATAAAACATCTGGTAACATTCTAAGGTTGGCAACGCAACGATAAATCCCTCCGTTGCAGCTGATTTCCAGTAGCTGTAACCATTTCCGGCGGATGTCAAGTTGCCAACCTATAAACCACGGTTATTTATACTGTGATAATAGCATATGGCCATATAGTATCATCTTAGGTGTCGTACCATTTATCAATCGTTCCAGTTTGTCACAGTCAAGAACAATAAGTCCTTTTAGAACCAAAATATCTGTAAGTCCTTCTAGACTTGCAGCATCAATCAATCAATTCAGCCTATCGCAATCCACTGCTAGACATAGGCCTCTCCTAGGCTGCGCCACAACACCCTGTCCTTCGCTGAATTGCAGCATAATATCCGAAGAAAGGTATTTTTGGAATAGATCCGCAACATCTGGACATGAGTCCTTCTTGAATTGTAACATAACATCTGAACATAGGTTTTATTGGAAAAGCTCTACGGCATCTGCGTATGAGTCCTTCTAGAATTGTAACATAACATCTGAACATAGGTCTTTTTGTAATAGATCCGCAACATCTGGACATGAGTCCTTCTAGAATTGTAACATAACATCTGAACATAGGTCTTTTTGGAGCAGCTCCACATTATCTGCTTATCTTAAACAACTAATGTATTATAGTAGGTTTAAGCTACAATATAAGGCATTTCGTGCTTTTCTTCGGTACTATTTTCTCATTCACCATCAGATGTAGGTTACCTTGTTAATGCAGGTTACGCATATACGCTTACTCTAGGATTAGGTTCACCACACATCATAAATCAGACTACATAATTATATCTACATTTGTATAGAGCTTTGTCTATAGCATTAGCAGTCGGTCCAAATATCCAAATACTGGCCCCAACTACGCCAATGTTGGTTCAAAAGTTGGTACGGTCAATTCGAATAATTTTCGTCGATCTCAGACTAGAGCAAAATTTTTGGCACAATAGTTGGGGTCAGTGTATGCAGCTCAAGTCTGTTCGATACACATTCTCGTCCAAGTCATGAAAATTAGGGTATAGCTACAAAGTACAAACAAGTCATATCAAGCTTCTCGGTTTTCGGTAAAAAAAATCTCATTATCGCCATCAATCAACAGTCTTTACTAGGAGTTAAGGTTGTACAGTGTACTTACAGAAATAAAATGGTGCTGTTTAAAAACTGGAAGGCTGATTAAGAGGAATTTCTGCTTGACATTCTATTGCAAACTTCGCCTACCTATCACCACCATTGATCTGGCCATTAGTCCGCTAATAATTGATCTGTGACCATCCATCTGTCCACAGCGTAAGCCTTAGGGCTCTGCCTGAACATCTACCACCCGAAAGATTACCGCAAAATTTAGGACTTCTAAGCCATCATTTCTTAAGTTTCAAGGTCTTCTCACCTTCTGGCTTGTAAAATGCTCGATCTTCAAAGCTTGCCATAAATAAAATTGCTCTCAAAACATCCTTCACAACTAACAGCCTATGTTTCTGGTCATATCCCGAGTTGGTCTAGATTTCATGTATACCTGAACCCCTAAGGTTAAATGTCACTCGCACGTCATAAAACAACAAGATTTATTTGTCTATAGGACAGTTCAACCCAGCACCGTTTTGGGATGTCCATCATCCCCCCTATCCGTGGGGGGACGGAATAGAATACAATTCCCCCCCGTCACCGGGAAAGCGAATCGTAAGAGGCGATGAACCCGGCCAAGAGGTGGTAGGGGCTTGAACGACGTGCTTTGTGCAAAGCACAGCGATCCTGCCCCAACTGGGTCAGTACCACCCTCTAACTTAAGTCTGTGGAAGTCAATTCCCTGAAAGTAAGAGAACAGACACCTCAAATACGTGTACATGGAAACAATAGGGACTGCAGTGTTTTGTTCGAAAATATTGCCTGCTAATGTGGTGGCTGCAGTGCCATTGTCGAAACGAGATGATGCCCTGCGTGTCGGAACGCGGGGTATCATCTTGGGTCGAGTTTGGTGCGAAGTGGCAGTGTTTTAGGGCAATCATTGTAGACTTCTAGTTCGGATTTCCGCGTACATGTGATTGAGGATAATGTTTGTTGCCAGCTGATTTTTTTAAGGTCATCCGGTTTTTAGGATAGGCTTGTATTTGTTCCGATTGTGTTGCGCGTCAGCAGTTCTCTGTCAACTTCAGTCAAGTCTATGCCACTAGGGCTAGTACATTAATTAATTCTTTTAGTAAAAAGAGCATTTAGATCTTTTTGCTGCAGGCCTGGTAGGCTTCCTGCTGATAGGCACCCATATCTTATGGTCGCCGCTCAGCAGGTTGCATGCGCAATCTTCTGAGGTTCCGCCTTTGAGGCGATGGGATGACCTGACCCTCAACCCAGCATGGACCCCAAGAGACGTGGGATACTGGTTACTTTTGCACCATTAGCCTAAGTCATCTGTAAATACATCTAATCTGTAAATACAATTCCTTTGTAAATAATCCAGTAGTGCGTGTCAATGACGGCGATGTCAAGTTTACACTTTTCTGGGTATGGCCGCGTTGATATTTAGAACCCCCGTCTGCGTGAGGCTTACATCCGAGGTGAATGTCCAAAGAGTTTAAACAATTCCCCGGATCCTTGTGGATTCTAGGGACCGTTAAGAGATTTTGGACATTTTCAACTCGAGAAGTCTTGGCTGTGTCTCTGTTGTACGAATGAATCTGTATTTGATTTTCTTCGCCATCTATTTGGACGTTATACTATCATTAATTTTGCCTTTAATTGAGTTTCCTAAATTAATAATTATTTTTTTACTTTTTAACAGTTTATTTTCAATACTGTTAGTATAATTTTGGATGCTCCTTCTTCAATTAATTTTCCTATTTATATAACGTGCTATAGAGGGATTCAAAAGTCTTGGCCCGACATTACCAAAAGCAAGCCTTTGACGCATGTTTACTGTTAATTTCCGTACGTGCATTTATTTTATTGTTGGCAACATTACGGATTATCGATATTCTGTCACTAAGACACTGTTCCCGTGTCTCAGAACTGTGTTGTTTTCCATAATACCTACAATATGGATCATCCAATCACTAGCCACAGTGTATAGTACACCTGATAACGGTGTTCCAATGTCATTTCTTCTTAAACTGCCTATACGCTTAACTGCGCCCTAATATCTACGAATGCTTTGAATAATGAATTGGTACACTGTATCAGCTGCGCTGTGGTAAGTGCATGGGTCTTTTATTTTATTGCACGGTAAAATTAAGCCACAATAACGCAACGACATCAAAATATGGGATTGGTTAAAGATGAATACGGACGACCATCTTTAAACAATTCATAATTAACCATCAGTCGTGGAAGTAGCTTTCCTTTCCCATGCAACATTATAAAAGCGCCCAATGTCGTTTCGCGAGCCTTAGCGAGTTTTCCACAGAAACATTTGAATTGCTAATTAGCTATATTCCGTTTATGACAATATCGGCCAATCACGCTTAGAACAATTTCTTAAAGAAAAATATCTTTGTGGAATTATCTAAGCAGTAATAAAGTGGAATTTTGATTGGGAAATATTTTCATATGCGGCAGTGTGGCTAAAGTTTTCAAAATGGCGCCGTGTGAAAATGTAAAGTTCGTGAAACGGCAATAGTGTTGCCAACACGTTAACCCTTATTTAGTTCTATCCCGATATTATTTGACGTAAATTTTTCACTCTCCTATACATTTGATTTAATGACTTTTATATGTGTAAACACAAAAAATTAAAACATAGAATTTTAATTTTTTGACATATATTACAAAGTTGTTGAAGTAAATGGTTAAGGGTTTTCTGTCAAACGTCTACTGCAATTGCGGAGTAAACGATCTACATTTTGTAGAAGATTCGCTAAGTGTAATTTACAATTTTGAGAAGCGTAATCCTCAAACACAGTAGCGTCATTGATAGAAAAATTTAACTTGACAGTGTAAAAAGCGGGAAAATTACGTCAACATTATTTTTTAAATTTAAATGTCACTCGCCCAAAACCGACCACAATCGGCCTAGGTATTTTGTATAAAACTGAACACATCTGACTACACTACATAATCTTATTATACGGACAGACGGTTTTTGAATGTTTTACGTAGGTGTAAAATCCTCTTTTGGGATTTCTTAATCATTAGGACAGTTCGCTTTTGCGTACGCCGCAGTCGCCTACAGTGGAACCTGAGAAATGTATAAAGAACCTCTTTTATGTAATAAAAATAATGTCCTTTTTAACACATAATGTAAAAAGTCTCTTCACAATGACAAGCAAAAGTCTCATGTCCCTATACATTGAGTTTGAGTTTTAGAACTGGTGCTCAAATCATGTATTTATTCCATTTTTAGTTATCGACTGACTACGCATTTACGATAGAGAAATATTTTTATTTAGATTTGTTTTTTGCCCAAAATATAATGATATACCCTAAAAAAACGTACATTAAAAAAAATTGTAGTGATATATTATTGTAATAAGTAAGGATAAGTATTAAAATGTTAAAAATAAACTAACCAAATTTTAGTTGGGTTACTAATTTTATTATTATTGGTCTCAGTTATGTCAAAGATAGAAAAGAATGTATGCCATGTGGAAAGGAATGCTGAAGTGTTGAATAGCGCATAGACTCCATATAATTTAGATATTATCTAGGAGTGTCTGTGGTTATTTGAAATATATAAACAGTTCTGTGAGAACTGCCGATATTTTAGTCGATTTTCTAGTTCACGCACTAGTTTTGAAGTTATTTTTGGCTTAAATTAGTATGAATTGTCGAAACTTTTAGTAAAATGTGTAAATTAAATATTATCTGAGATTTTCAAAGATTAGAACGAATATAGAGGCACGACTAAGCCATTAGTAACTTCGCTAGGAAAATAAAATAAAAATATAAAACAATAGTGTTGAGCACTAACCTTTAGAAAATCGACTATTTAGAGAATTATTCAGTATTTTTGTTTATAATAAACTTAAATTCATATTTTTGTTAGTAATTTTTTGTGGTGCATTAATAATGTAAGGTGAATTTAACTGTAAGGTGTGAAAAATATATTTACTTAGAGAATGCAACTTATCAGTGTCACATTGTTATTAGTATTGCCATAAAATAAAAATAAGTCTCGAATTTGTGGGTTTGACTTGTGCCCAAGTTCTCCTTACCATTTTTTTATAAATCTTTTTTTAGTTTATTTTTGAAGTATGAAATAAAAATGAATTTCAAGCCAACATTTAGTCAAGAATGTAATAAGAATCACTGAATGACTGAATAGATTTACTTTCACTAAGATAATGCGAAAGAGAAGAAAAGACATGATTAGATAAAGGCCTAGGCACTGTAGTTTGATAAAAAAAAAAAAACATAATAATATAAGGACTTTTTTCTTTTTTTTACTTTTGCATTTTCTAAAGAATATTTTTCGCACTTTACAGAATGTATATTGAAAGAAAGTTCTGTGTAATTTATTGTGAGACATAATCTCTCATGTATCTTATATATTGTCACTAGAAGTAGGTTACCATAATGTGTTGTAATGTATCTATGTTCAAGTCACATCCTGTAAATAGAATTTTTTTGGTAACGAATTATATTTTTTTGTGATCGTATCTTTTTTTTTATTTTTATCCTTTTTTTTCTTATCGTAGTCGATTTTTAATCGAATATATTAATCGATATATTATAACAGGAGTATAATAGGCCTGATGATATATTTAAGTATTTTTTTATCGGCACAAGCTCATCATACGGTGCTGTGTTAAGAAATGGTAGTTCTATGTTTTAATCATCAATGTATGTGTGTATTTGTTACTCCTGACACTGCCAATCCATACATAAAAACTGCTACCTAGACAGCACAGAATTTATCCCTTACTTTGCTAATATTATATACTTAAAACGACTCTTTTATCTAGCCAAGTTTTTTATTAGCTGCCTATTAGTTTTGCACATTTTGATACCTTTTTTTCACAGTACCTTTATAAAACTTAGTGAATTTGATCGTAAGTACCTAAGCGTCGGTTGTTTTTGTCTGTGGCATATAAAAGGTATTAAAATAAGTAATCTAAGAGGTATGGAACGACGGTAAGCGCAGGATATAGCTTGTTGTACATAAACGCTGGCGTCAATAAACGGATAAATCAATTATTATGAGAGTTTTTATTGTTCGTTTTGAGTTCATTTTAAATTATCTTGACCCTATATTTTACTTATAGGTAGGGCTTGTGGCTAAGTAATAACAGCCGCACGGGTCGATCGATCAGATTCAGATATGCCTGTCGCGGTTGGTCCGTGGATGGGTGACCATCTTTGCATACAAAGCTCCCTTCGAGCCTCAAAAAGCACGTTAACCTTTTTAGCGCTTGGCTAAATATCAATTGCCGTGCCCCTAGCGCACGGCTACAAATCGATAAAATCAAGATAAAATAATACCTACAATAAATAAGGAGGGCAAATCGCTGCATCGATTAAAAAATACTCAAAAAGTTTTTATCTCTATTTAATAATGGTTTTAGTTGTACCACACAGTAAATAGGACGAAAAAATCATGCATGTTCTCTGTCGCACAAATACGACACGAGCGGTAGGGGCACGGAAATATGTGTCGCATAAATGCGACACAAGCGGTCAAAGAGTTAAGCTGTTGGTCCCGGTTGTCATTCATGGATTTTTGACAGTCGTACGGGTCGTCAGAAGCCCGAAAATCTGACAACCAGTCTTACCAAAAAATCAATCTGCCTAACCTTTTCCCAACTATGTTGGGATCGGCTTCCAGTCTCACCGGATGCAGCTAAAATACCAGTATGTTACATGGATCGTATGCCTATCTGACCTCCACGACCCTATTACTAGGTAATATGATACCCCTTGGTAAGACTGGTTGTCCTGGGTTGTGGAGGTCTGATAGGCAGTCGCATAAAGTAAATCTAGGCAGATGATGATTAGAATTGTGGCCGTGCAGAACTACGAGTATCATACAGGCGGTGGTGGC
This sequence comes from Amphipoea oculea, assembly GCA_945859645.1. NCBI lineage: Eukaryota > Metazoa > Arthropoda > Insecta > Lepidoptera > Noctuidae > Amphipoea > Amphipoea oculea. Next base: position 13,237,158 of record OX243886.1, on the reverse strand, counting down.
GGCGTCGGTCGGGTTTCCTGACAGAGACGCTGACGATTTGAAGAAGCTGTGTCTGCTTGTTATCCATTGAGTTGGTAACTGTGCGTCAGAGAGTGGGTGTCTGGTATCAGATTCCTGTTTGTGTTTCTCCACTGCGCTTACAATTTCTCTACGAGGTTCAATTGACAGCCTGTGTAGATATTTGTTTAAACTTTTGAACGCCAGAGTATAAACGTATCGCCGTACCCCTGACGCCAGGCCACTTTAACAAAACAACACACACACACACACTTAAAACAACAAATTTCTCGATATTGGTGGTTTATTTATATTAGTTTCATGCAATAAAATATAGACGGAAGCTTAAACTTTTAAATTATATAAATAAAAACACACAAAAGTGCATAATGATTAAATTGTTTATTTCATAATATGGTGCGACCCGTGAGACGTGTATTTTGTCATATAATTGTGACGTTGGAGTTCGTAAAAAAATCATAAAGATACCTCTAAAAACTTTCTTTTTACAATGAAAACCATACTAATATACATACAATCATTATGATTTTTTGTTAGATTATTTTACAAGCAACACACTAAAGCACTAGGTAGTGTTTTAATTTTTTAGTCCAAGCAATAGGTTTTTTGTAAATAGATAATTCGTTTCTTATTTTGCAATAAATTACCAGCGTTGTGTCATCGCGCTTCTTCTTTTTTTCTATGCAGTCCGACAGTGACCGCGCTTTAGGTTATGTAGTCTCCTTAACCGACTGGATTTTTGATTAGACTAAAAATGATTCGTTGATTAAAATAATTTTATTGCCGTTTTTGTTATTCGCTATTAAATGGCATAGCAATGTTTTGACTTTAGTTAATCAGTATTAAACCTCAACATGGATTTATGAAATCGCAAAATGTATATTATCGTATTTGGAATTATTATTATAAAGGTAAGCCTTATAAGTGTTTAATTTGATAAATTAACTGTTTGTTTTCTATTAATTAAATTCAATTTTATTCGAAAACATCCATCGGTTTGTTACTAAACTTCAACTATATCCGACGACCTAGTTTACTATCTCCTTTGGTGACCGTACTGTGGCCTCAAAAAGACATACCTATATCGACAAAATTTAATTTGCTTGTCTGCAATCTCTGTTCTAAAATATTGTATCAGTGTATTGTTAGTATTTTTATGAAATCAAATGGGAATGATTTGGGAATCGCAAAAGGTACAGTAACGTATCGATTTTTTTTTTTTGGGAAATCGAAATGGAAATTATTTAGGGATCGATTAAATTCATGTCTTTAGATAATAATATAGAACCAAACGCATGTCCATGGTAGGTGGTAATAAATGGATCTTTCATAGAGACGTGTACTAATACCTATATAAGGTGTAAAAAAATTAACTGCAAGAACTTTAAGAGGTGCTTTAGACCATCGAACTGAACAACTTTCACTATGGGACCAACTCCGAAATCATGAAAAAAAAATCAGCTGTTTCATACAAAAGTTCAATACCTACTCGGCCAAAATGTATGAAACAGCTCATTTTTTTTTCGTGATTTCAGAGTTGGTCCCATAGTGAGAGTTGTTCAGTTCGATGGTCTAAAGCACCTCTTAAAGTTCTTGCAGTTAATTTTTTTACACCTTATATATCTAAAAATAAAATAAATTCGCCAGTAACAGCCCGGAGGTTGAATTTGTGCCGGCCAGTGGCAATAGGCTCGCTCCTTATTACCAACTTACTAACGCTACTGACGAAATATTAATGTAGGTGACCTGTGTACGTGGGATATACAGCTCAGCTTACCGTTTCGAGAAACAGGTGTTGTTATCTGGCTGTTGACCGACTTTAAATTAGAAAACGCCAAGTTGTAGGTCGTCGTAGGACCGTTGGCCGGTGGAGCAGATGAGTCCTGGTGGGAGGGTCATTATCCATTATCTGTAGTGTGTCTGTGCGCCTAGTACACGCACATCACGTCGCCGCGCGCCAGTGCAGCGCCGTGATGTCGAAATAAAAAAATTAACCCTTATTGATATACCCTTTCCGTAATACCCTGTATAACATACGAGTAAGTAATCACAATTAAAAGAGGCCAATTTATGTTATGCTTTTTTATCCCACTCCGTAGTTTATGGGAGATTCGGATTTCCCCATTTGAAAAATCGAGAAAAAATGAACCACGATTTGCCTAATCAGAATTTTTTCGACAGACATAACAAGGGGATTAAAAATGTTTTAGTATCGAGTGCCCATTGTTACTTTTTTCAAGTGTCAATATATCGCTCTCTCTTCTTTTCAGTTGCAAATATCAGTTTCAGAACCTCAATTTCCACCTCACGTCGATTTACAACAAGTCGGTGAAGCAATATTTAATAATGAGAAATTCAAAATTCTTAAGCCTACCGTTCACCGAGTCACGGATCATTTTAAGGAATTTATGTTAAGGACGGAAAGTAGTAACCATCCTGCAAAAAGGGTTTTCATCGATAACAATGGATTCAGACATGATTGGTCTGGTTTTGGAGAAAAAACCAAAAGTTTAAGAAAGACTGATCTGAAATATGTAAGAGCAAGTTTCGAAAACGGTTTAGAAGATACTCCTGAATCTGACATAATTTCGAAGGATGGTAATGATGCTACAGTTGAAGATAACAACGTAACTAGCACCGAAAATGAAAATAATAATCAAGAAGTAAAAAATAATGTTTTAGATAATAACGACACAGTTCAAAATTTAAATGAAGAAGATTCTGATACTCCTGAGAGTAAAAAGGCGACAACTATTCTTAATTTATTCCCTAGCACCAAAATCTCTATTGTAAAAAGGCTTCGTCAAAGCAAAGGTAGTGCTGAATCAAAACCAGCAAAAAAAGAAGATAAAAAGGAAAAGGCTACGAAAAAAAACACAGAAACAAATGATGGGAAAAACAAAGACAACAAAAAAGACGATAAAAAAGACGGTAAAGAGAAGGATAAAAAGCCTGATTCAGGTGATAAAGCAAAAAAAGACGGTAAAAAGAAGGATAAAAAGCCTGATCCAGGTGATAAAGCAAAACAAGACGATAAAAAAGACGGTAAAAAGAAGGATAAAAAGCCTGATCCAGGTGATAAAGCAAAAAAAGACGATAAAAAAAAAGGTGGAAAAGGAGACAAGAAGAGTCGAAAACCTACGGAAATAAAGACTGTTGTTTCAACCACCTTCTTCTGTCCCTATTTTGGAACTATAACAATGTCGTCTTTTCTTGATTGAATTTATTTTCTAAGTTGATAAAGATTTTATTATGAAAAGTTTTTTTGTTTTGAGTAAAATATATCCTTCGCATGGTACATTGGTGGGCATGCATGGTGTCCTGTTTTGCCACAGTCGTTTATTAGATAAAGACATTACGTACGACTTTTTATTCAAATAAAGATACAATTATACAAGTTATATAGAAGTACATGATGATTATGTAGGTATACAGGGTGGCCGGAACATTGACGTCCAAAAATAAAATTTAGGTCCCTCGTATCGTGGGGTATCCGAATCACCCCCATGTATGTTCCGCGACTTTTCGTAGTTTTCGAGTTACGAATTTTTTTCTGATTTTTTCAGAATGATCGACCTGACCAATCTAAAAAAAATAAAAAAAAAAACTACGTGGCTTTGTCGAGATTTTTTTTTTTGCAACTGAATCTTCGTGAGTAGTACTTTAATGCATAAAATAATCAGCTTCGTAACTGTGATGAAAGTTATGAAAAAGTTGGTCTAAAGTGAAAAAATTACGTTCGGTAAATTATGGCTTAGCATTTCAACTTTAAATAAAAAAGGAGAACGAGTAAGACCGTACCCAGAGACAAAGTTAATTGTAGCATTATGGACTATGTCGGTATTTGTTGACCTCATGGAGTAGTTTAATTAATCCTAAGACAGCATGTCTGAATTCACTTGGAGAAAAAAGATATTTAAGGAAGTTAAATTGGTTTTGAGAAGACCGTACCTACCCAGAGACAAGGTTAATTGTAGCATTATGAACTATGTCGGAATGTGTTGACCTCATGGAGTAGTTTAATTAATCCTAAGACAGGATGTCTGAATTCACTTGGAGAAAAAAGATATTTAAGGAAGTTAAATTGGTTTTGAGAAGACGGTACCTACCCAGAGACAAGGTTAATTGTAGCATTATGAACTATGTCGGTATTTGTTGACCTCATGGAGTAGTTTAATTAATCCTAAGACAGCATGTCTGAATTCACTTGGAGAAAAAAGATATTTAAGGAAGTTAAATTGGTTTTGAGAAGACCGTACCCAGAGACAAGGTTAATTGTAGCATTATGAACTATGTCGGTATTTGTTGACCTCATGGAGTAGTTTAATTAATCCTAAGACAGCATGTCTGAATTCACTTGGAGAAAAAAGATATAAATTAAGGAAGTTAAATTGGTTTTGAGAAGACCGTACCCAGAGACAAGGTTAATTGTAGCATTATGAACTATGTCGGTATTTGTTGACCTCATGGAGTAGTTTAATTAATCCTCAGACAGCATGTCTGAATTCACTTGGAGAAAAAAGATATTTAAGGAAGTTAAATTGTTTTTGAGAAGACCGTACCCAGAGACAAGGTTAATTGTAGCATTATGAACTATGTCGGTATTTGTTGACCTCATGGAGTAGTTTAATTAATCCTAAGACAGCATGTCTGAATTCACTTGGAAAAAAAAAGATATTTAAGGAAGTTAAATTGTTTTGTTAAATAGAATAAAATAAAATAATAGAACGTTATTTATTCTCATTAATTATTATTTTAACTCCTTTATTTCATTATACATGTTTATACAAATTATATTTTTCAATATTAGAATATAAAAACATTTAAAAATATAAAAAAGTTGTAGCCCACCGGTATCGGGAACAGGTCCAAGCTATCGGCAATCAGGGCTCCAGAGAGAAGAACCTCCTAATAATGTGGGCCGTGTCGAGAAGTTCCGCTTTCTGAATCAAGTCCTTGATCCAGCTGCCAAACGAGAGCCTCCTCAGGTGCTAGTCGACGTTTTTGGCTATTAAGCCATAGGCTGTCACGACTATCGGCACAATGATCGCTGAGTCCACATTCCACGTTTAACAACCTCGTTTAACAACCTATGTTTATCTTTCCCGGCACACACGAGGGTCGCAATCATGCAGTGGCGTGCACAGAGATTTCAGACAGGGTATGCACAAAAAAAAACTACATCAATCAACCGTTTGAAAATGTTTCTATTTAAACATACTTCACTAGCAGGTCCCACAGGTATAATTTTCCATTTTTACAATAATCTTACTAAATAATAATTACTCGACAGTCAATCACTTGCACCATATCTCATATTAGGACTTGGTTCTACGCATACCTCTATAGGGTATCTACATGCCTCTTCGCAAATGCTCTGACACGTATGATTTTGCGAGTTTTAATTGGTATGTGCCTAAACTAAACAAGATAAGTTCCTCCTCGTTGAGGCTAGGAAATGGTAGATCGCTTTCTTCCATCGCTGTGAAACGTACCCTTTGGCGGTTGATATTACAGTCCACAACATATTAGTCACCAAACCTGTTGGTAACGTTAATTCTGTCTTTTATTATTTCGACAATGTTGTTAGCGTGTGGATTATTCTACAATGGATCACGGAACGTGTTCAATAAGGCTCCAGCGATTTAGAAAATTAACAGAACTTGATTAAAAATTAATTAAAATTGATTTAGAACTTGTATTGTGTTTTGTTTTTATTTCTTTTTTGTATCTTATTTTATGCTGCATTTTCGATTGCCAGCAGACATGCTGACTAAAGATTAATTAAAGTACTCCATGAGGGCAACGAATACCGACATAGCTCATAATCTCTGCCGCGAATAGCAGAATAGCTATTAAAACATGGGAAAAAATTAACAAAAAAAAAAATATTAAAGGGGGTACAAAGTTCGCCGGGTCAGCTAGTATTGAATAAGAACCAATATAAGTATGGTAATTACAATAATGAATAAAGATAATGAACTTTCCTATAATTTTGTTAAAACAATTTAACTTCCTTAAATATATTTTTTCTCCAAGTGAATTCAGACATGCAGTCTTAGGATTAATTAAACTACTCCATGAGGTCAACAAATTCCGACATAGTTCATAATGCTACAATTAACCTTGTCTCTGGGTAGGTACCGTCTTCTCAAAACCAATTTAACTTCCTTAAATATCTTTTTTCTCCAAGTGAATTCAGACATGTTGTCTTAGGAGTAATTAAACTACTCCATGAGGTCAACAAATACCGACATAGTTCATAATGCTACAATTAACCTTGTCTCTGGGTACCGTCTTCTCAAAACCAATTTAACTTCCTTAAATATCTTTTTTCTCCAAGTGAATTCAGACATGCTGTCTTAGGATTAATTAAACTACTCAATGAGGGCAACGAATACCGATATAGCTCATAATGCTACAGTCATCTTTTTTTTTGGGTACGGGGCCCATACAACTTTACCCATTGTTCTTTAAACAGGAAACTTCATGGTTCCTAAGTAGGCTTCAAGAATGCGCCAGACTCTCAGCTTTCATAATCATAAAAAAAAATTTCACTTTAGACCAACTTTTTCATAACTTTCATCACAGTTACGAAGCTGATTATTTTATGCATAAAAGTACTACTCACGAAGATTCAGTTGCAAAAAAAAAATCTCGACAAAGCCATGTACTTTTTTTTTTTATTTTTTTTTAGATTGGTCAGGTCGATCATTCTCAAAAAATCAGAAAAAAATTCGTAACTCGAAAACTATGAAAAGTCGCGGAACATACATGGGGGTGATTCGGATACCCCACGATACGAGGGACCTAAATTTTATTTTTGGACGTCAATGTTCCGGCCACCCTGTATACTAGCTAGAGAACTACGCAATACAAAGAAGAGAACATCACATTATATTTAATATCACAAGAGAACAATAAGTACTGCAGCCTAATTGCGGAACGCCAAATCGTCAAATGATTCTGATCAGTTGGCTTCATTTCTATCACAATTGGCTTCATTTTACGATTTTCGAATTGCGAAACTCTAGTTTATTATGAAACCAATTATGAACGTTAAGGCCCTGCGCAGAAACTAGAGTTTCGCAATTCGAAAATCGTAAAATGAAGCCAATTGTGATAGAAATGAAGCCAACTGATCAGAATCATTTGACGATTTGGCGTTCCGCAATTAGGCTGCGGGTTATATTGTCACTTCGTCTATACTAATATTATAAAAAGAGGTATCTATGTGAGTTTGTATCTATGGATCTACTGATCGAATTTCGAAAATTCTTTCACTAATGGGAAGCTAGTCTTCATAATCAGCCTATAATGTTCCTACTGCTGGGACACAGCCCTCCTCTCTTCGAGAGGGAGTAGGCTGTAATCTACCGCGGAGGCTCAGTGGAGGTTGGTAGATATCAAATGTCTTCGAATTTTTGTTTCTAGGACATGCCGGTTTCGGTACGTTGTTTTCCTTCACCATTTTGAGCTACAGTGTTACCGAGTTTTAAAGGGGGTACATATTTGAATTTCGAAAATTTAAATATCTACGGTAAAAATGTCAATGTTCAAAACATCAAAAATTTAAATATCGAACGACCATAAAACCGAAAATTAAAATAACGTAAGTTTATATTGTCGAATGGTTAGATAACCTACGTCCAATATATCTAAAATCTAATTATCGACACACATGACATCGAAAGGCTTAAATATCGAAGTACAGATTATCTAATGACGTAAATATCGAAGTACAGAGTATCGAATGTCCTAAATATCGATTTTTATTTATATGTTGTGCTACAAAAATTAGTGACAGAAACAAATCGCTGCAAAACCGACTCCACGTGGTCTTGTCTGCCCTACCCCTAGAGTGTAATTTAAGCCCGCGTAGGCGCAGAGGGGCGAGGCGGCCCGCGAGCTGAGGCTGAGGTGGCTTTAACGCCCGCCGCCGCGGCTGAGGCTGGGCGGCGAAGCCGGCCAGCAAGCCGAAGCTGCGGTGGTGAGGGTTAAAACCATCGACGACGATAAGCTCGCGTGGGACCGCCGGAGCCCCGCAGCGCCGGAGCCGTGACAGAAACCATGCCTGCACTCTGCATGCTTAAGTAATATTATTTTCACATAATAAATAACTTAAAAAAAAAAAAAACACATTTGTAGGCCGCGCCCGCTCTTGCATCTTATGTCGACGGAGCCCCGCTACGCGGGGCCCCTATTTCTGTGTAAAGGGTTTAAAGTAACCTAACCTAACCTAACACCGGGGTGCCCTTCGCTCTCTCTTGCATCCTGCAACCATGCCTGCCTGCAAGTTCGATATTTTAACTAGTAGGTATTTTTAACGTAAATATAATGAACTAAAGTGTATTGAATGTTGACATTTTGAACATAGGTATAATGATTATCGATGTTTTTAATCATTAGATATTTTTATAACTCGGCATTTCAATTTTAGACATTTTATGCTTAGGTATAACAATTTTCGATATTACGATATAACTAACCGATATTTAAATTTTCGATGTTTTGAACGTTGACATTTCACACGTAGGTATTTTAATGTTCGACATTCAAATATGTACCCTTTAAAGGATATATTTTACGTTAAAACAAAAATTTCACGTGTTCGAGGTCACGGGCATGAGCTAGTTATTCTTAATTTTATATAGAGTTCGAGCCAAGGAAAATATGCCGCACTCTGTAGTCTAAATAAATGGCGTGGGCTGCCCGAGCCTCACGATATGACGATATGTGCCACAGATTTGAGACGGGTCGACTTTGCCTAAATTAACCCATAATCCGTTAAAAATACGTGATTGATGATAGCTTAGAAATAATCGGCCCAGAGAAAATAAAACCGAGAATGTCCGAAAAAATTCAATTTTATTAAGCATCTGCGGATTCTGGTGTCCTTCCGGCTTCCTTTTTGTCATGATCGTCATTCATAAATCTTCGATTGAACCGTCTTGTCATGTACGGATCATACTCCTCTCCTACCTTATACTTTTCAAAGGTTCTAAGAAAAGTGTTCATTGCAGTTTGGAATGCTCTTCTATAGCTAGTCACTGGCATTCTTTCTCTCAACATAACTACTGGTTCAAATGGAATTATTAGTCCTGCTGCAGAGGCAAGTATAGGCATAAAAGGGGCTGGTAGGTAGTAAGAAAACAGTTCCAGAGCTCCGTTGACAACGCATGTTCCAACGTTTCTTAGTACTTCGTTTACTTTCGGCATGTTCACAACTTTGATAATAGGTTCTGATATAAACCTGTAGACTCTGACTGAGAAACTGACTTCTGGTGTTGCTACTTGGGTATAATTTTCTTCATCTGCAATCTCAACTGCTGTTTTTCCGATGGTTTTAGCAGCTGGTTCTACAATTGACTCTGGTTGTGTTGGCAGTTCTTGTTGAGCGGGTTTGTCTGACAACACGGCTGCCACTGGTTTTTCAGTTTCTAGGTCGGTTACTTTGAATTGGTCGTTTATTTCTGGCTGTTGAGCCTATTGGAAACAAGAAGTGGGAATTATTTTCCTGCTATAATTTATTAGTTTTTTAAGAGGTTATATAATATAGCCGTGAGTCGCCGAGCCGCCGAGCCGACGATTCGGTGCATCGAAGTCACCATCAACTAAAACAGTATATTCTGTATATTTAAGATACAGGACCTATACTGCTACGAGGATCTTTTGGCGTTTGGGTGGCGTTTTTGGCACTTGTATGGCATTGGCAGGGAGCGCTGTTGGTAAAAATTTGTGAAATTGTTTTGTGAAACACTTAAAACAAGATGGCAGCGTTAGTTCAGATTTTGGTCACGCGCGAAAACAACCTTCAAGCGCTATACCTACCATTGAATCATCTTCCAACCACGCTGTAATATTGCGAAGTGTGTCGGGGACTCACGAATAATAACTATATGCAATATACATCACAAATCCTACATAGAGTATTAGCTAAACAGAATAGGAGATGATAGGATTACAGATGCATCTCGTATGCATTAATACGCAATCCTATTTCAACATGTAGTCAATATGTTAATCGCTTAAATCTACTGGGAATTGGTATCACGGTCTAATTGACATGCAATACTGCAAATTTGCTTCAGATTAATCGACATATTATATCAGTGTTACCTAGGAGAAGCAGGATTTGATTTTGATCGAAGGATCATCTTTGAATATCAGAATTTGATTATTTTGTAGAGGTATTGTGTCCAAGATATTTTAATGCATTATAATGCAGCCTATAATGTTCCCACTGCTGGGACACAAGCCTCTCTTCGAGAGGGAGTGTGCTATAATGTACCACGCGGGCCCAGTGCGGGTTGGTAGATGTGACATGTCTTCGAATTTTTGGTTCTGGGACTCACGATCTTGTTTCCTTCACTGTTTTGAGAGCAGCGCGCTCTCTTTCGAACAGAGGAACATTGTAGGCTGATTATGCTATATTTTGATGACGATGATAAAATGATTTAAGAAAATGCTCATGTTCTTATCGTTTCTAATATAAATTCTATTGTTTGTAATTATAATAAACTCACTGCTGCTAATGACGAAAAAAACAATAAAACAAGAATGGTAGTATGAAATACTGCCATTTTATAAACTATACAGTTCCTAGACACTCACATTAGGTTCATATAAAATATTACGTAGGTAAATATATTTTGGCTGAATTCTAGAAACGAATAACTATAAAGTAGGAAGTTATAAATCTTTTGTTTTTATTATAATTTTCATTGATATCGATGAAGTCAATCATACTGTGGTATTGATTGAATATCCTTTAAGTAAAGCTAAGAATTTGAATTGAAATTAGTAGTTTGTAAAGATTTGGTCGCAGTTTACATTAAAATTAATAAAAAAAATGAGAAACTAATACAATAAATTATGAACACAACAATGTGTTAGTAATTCATAACTACATATCGACGTTTCCCCGGCTATTTGATCTAAGCGACATTTTTTGCGAAGTTGAGTTATATATATATAATTGGAATCAGAAAGATTCGCTGATTCCAATTATGTATATAACTCAAAATGTCGCTTAGATCAAATAGCCGGGGAACCGTCGATATCATCTTCTGTAGACCATTCAGTTTTGAGTCAAATGAAACAGAGGACAAGCTTGATAGAAAAGTCTAGAAAAATAGAAATTGTTTCTGTGTGCAAAAGCAATAAAATCTAGCAATAAAATCGTACGTGGTATTTTAATTAAAGGAAAGTCAACACCCGTGAAGAGCGCATACGCCACGCTGCTGACCGATCGAACATGGAGCCGATATATTTGTTTTTAACTTGTGTTTTATTAATAGTTTCCGTGGATTCTGCACCGCAGGTAATTTTAGTTTTATTTTCTGGTCTAGTGGTCGCATGCGAATTTCTCAGTAGAAGCCCTGAGTCTGGCTTTGTGCCCGGTTGATGGCAATAGGGTCCTATTACATTGAACTTTAATATATCTGGCGAAATGTGTGTGTAAATGTAGGTATTACACCTCTGTCTAACCCTTATGGCGTGATGTTATGTGTTTATTTACGATAGGAGAAATGGTCCTTTGCTTACTACTTTTCAACTTCTACCTCAAAATACATTATTGGTAGGTACTTGAACATAAATGTCACCAAACAATAATTATTTAAGATACTTATTGGGGGATCACGTTATGACATGTTTATTTCCTAAGGGCGGGTTGTTTCACGCCTACTTAACGTACGCGTATATATCAAAAATGGCGCTAACTATCGTCAAACCAAAAAAGCGCTGTTTTAAATTATTATTTCAAAATTATTACGATAATGTATTCGTTATTTTTTGACGTACGTATGTTATGTTAACCATCCGTTTGAAATAACCGGAACTTAGTGACACGCACTTGCCAGTGTTAACTTTTATAGCCCAATCAATTAGCATTCCAATTTCTTAATTGATTGAATAACTATCGTCGTTCAAATAGAGCTGAAGTAGAGCTACTGTCACTGACACCCTAAGTTAATTTGCCACATTATAGCTGTTTCATACAACTGCCAAAGAATGATTTGACTTTACAAGATTTCATGTTGTAAAATGCAAGACAGTTATGCCAAATAGTTCCTTGTGCTGAGCACACGAATCCATTGACCTCCCGAAGAAGAAGAGGATTACTGAAGCTTACGGTTACGATGGATAAGGTCCAAAAACCTGCGATGTCTGAAATCGCATTATGCAGACGGCTTCGTCTCTTCGACCGTAATGTTGCGGCCACCGCTCTTAGGAATCCGTAGCACATTATGGTTAAGGCGGTACCCCGACCAAAACCGCGTTTTTCTTCGTTGTTCAGAGGCTATTAACTCAATAATTATGAGAAATAAACTACATCTGAAAGCACATTATTAATATTCGATATCCTATCATCACATTTCACGTTATTATTTTTTGTTTATGTTATTAATACATTTAAAATCTCCTTTCAAAAAAGTGACTAAAATTATTGATTGCATGGATCTTTTGCTAAATTTGACGTTCTATTAATTTGAGGATTTCACGAATGGATAGATAATTTAAAAATCCATAATAATCCATGTTTTAATTTATTTAAAAAGATCGCAATTATTTTTTTTAATTAAAATAATTCCAAAAATTGTGCGAGTTCTATGATAAAGGGACGTGCGCAGGGTGCGCTGCATCCCTTTCGTACGAGAAAGTCGTGTCGCTCTCTGTCTCTGTCGCAATGCTCAAGGTTATTTGGTCGGGGTACCGCCTTAAGCGACACTGCCGCTGCTGTCTGAGGTATGCCGTTGCGTGCCTACCTAATCGAATTTTGCGTTCCTCAGGTACCATACGACTACGTGCCGTACGGTCGAGAGTCCCGTCGCGACGCTGGCCACCCGCTTGACGTCAACCTGAACTATGAGCGCCTATATCCGGCCAGACGCAAGTTCATCGACTCGCCCGTCGTTCACGTTGAGCCTGACTTCGAATCCTTTAAGAAGTGATTAATTTTGTGGGTAGTACAGACGCCAGATCAAGCTACCCGAAACTGTCAAATTTTCCCAATCAACTTTGAACCTTATACTTTAGCGATAAAGTTGAAAATCTATTATAGAAGTTTCACAGATTGTGGTAGCTTGATGTGCTGGCGTCTGTACAGTTATCCGCGCGTTCGTGGTAACCGAGCTGGCCTAGCGTAGTTCGGGGTTGAATAGAATAAAAGGCAAGCTTATACTGGTTTTGTTATCAGTAACGTGCGGCCTACTGTATCTAAATGATTAGTTTTAATTATGTAAAAAGTATAAATAGATAATGTGGATAGTGGTGATGGTTGGCTTTTAGTTTAATTCTTGTATTATACTTTGAAAAACCTTAAGCGTGTCGCTGCATAGTGCATTTGTCGCAGATGGATTGTCGAATCCGCTGTTTTACATAACCGGTAGCTGTTTTACAAAACGGCTCCGTTATGTAAAACAGCTGAACGACGTTTAACGATTTTCTGTAATTACAAAACTTTGATACTAAGACACTTCAACGAATAGAGGGTATGTAAAACAGCGTGATATGAAATGTCAGATTAAAGATTTTAGTTCTAAATTTTGTCGCTCGTGGCTCTGTGTCATAACAACAATAAATAATGACGTCCGAAAAAGAAATAAATAAAACGAGTAATAAAAGTAAAAATTACGACATTATAATCTAAGATTTATTTGTGCAAACCAATTTACAGTACCAACGCGGCCATTAATATGGCTCATCAAGTTTTAGCTAGAGTATTATATTATCTGTGGCGGGAAGTGAGCTGTCATTCCGCCTGATGCTAGGAATTGGCGCTGTTGACAGCTCAATTCAAGCTCTCTTCACCTAAGTTTACACGGTGGGATTTTTACAAAATGGACTGACAGGGGCCCTTTTATAACATACTGTAATATTCCGAAATTCCTTTTGGATTGTTAAGTATTGTGTACCTATAGGTATGTATGTACCTGCCTGATATTGCAAGAATTTTGCTGAAACACGAATAATCAAAATTGCACAAGTCTGCACGAATCCTTAAAACAATGCTCTGCATTTCACAGCAAAATTAATTAACTGCAGTCAGATGTTAAAACAATGTAGACGCAAACAAAGCTTACTTAGGCACTTGTCCTACTGCCAGCGATTAAAGAGAAGCGAGTCAAGCTAGCAACTAAATAGAGAGCAACGAGCAACGAGTGCACGACGGCGACGAGCGATTACTCGCTGATATGCGTATGTACAGACGCCAGCACATCAAGCTAACCGAAACTGTCAAATTTTCCCAATCAACTTTGAACCATAACCTTTAGCGATAATGTTGAAAATCTATTAAAGGACAGATTGTAGTAGCTTGATGTGCTCGCGTCTGTACATACGCAACTTCTTCTTCTTCTTGGTCGCGTACTTCATTATTGAAGATCGTGTCCCTGAAAAGCCTTCGTGGCTTTATGTACGATGTTCTTCCACTTCGTTCGGTTCTCGGCTTCTCTCAGTGCGGTCGTAACAGAGAGTCCAGTAAACAGTCAATCTTCCCAATCAACTTTGAACCTTATGTTTTAGCGATAAAGTTGAAAATCTATTAAAGAAATTTGACAGCCTGATGTGCTGGCGTCTGTACCGAACGTGCGTCTCTCAGCGAGTGTCTCGCCAAGCGAGCGTCGCTGAGTGAGTACTTCCTCTTTGATAGCTCTCGTCGTTGTGACAAACGAGTACCTACTCACCGGCCGTGTGAACAGTCAGCTACCAACTATGAATATAATATAATAATAATAATATAATAATATTCCACAACTATCACACAACGCCATCTAGTCCCAAGCTAAGCAGAGCTTGTGTTATGGGTACTAGACAACTGATAAACATACTTATATTTATATTTCTAAATATAGATAAATTACACCCAGACACAGAACAAATGATCGTGCTCATCACACAAACATTTGTCCTGGGTGGGAATCGAACCCACGACCTCCGGCATAGCAGTCAGGGTCACTAACCACTAGACCATCAGGCCTGTACAGCAGCCTGTAGGCATATGTACGTATCTCTTTTGCTTACCTACATCTTTTCTACGTTTCTTGAGCGAGAAAATCGTTGATAGCTACTCGCTTTCTCGTCGGTATTGGGACAGGTACGATCAGCTTCAGAGAAAAGGAACCCCCCAAGACTTTAAAGATTATCGCCCGAGCGCGCTCGAGCCCGCCGTCGCTCGTCGCTCGAGCGATGGCGGGCTCGAGCGCGCGCGCTCGGGCGCGTCACGTGGCTCTGGCCTCAAGCAGCTCCCTCCCCCGCTGCCACGCGGCGCGGCGCATCCATCTCTGCCCGAGCATCCACCGATCCCACTCAAATATTATTTGCAAGTTTTTAAATAATTATAATATGGTATTTTTTCGGCTTGTTGCCCGAACCGTATCCCAAGAATAACTTAACTTACAAAAAGACACTTTCCGTGCGATTGAGGATACGAACCCGCATCACCAGGCGCCAGCCGATCACATAGACCGCGCCTTATACCACTAGACTATTGAATCAGTTAGCCATCTTAACGAAAATTTTAATAGCTTTACTCCTTTTATCGAACAAGGTTGATAACGGTCTAATCTTCTAGATATTAAGGTTTAAATTTCAACTTCCACCACGTATTATAAATACTAACACCTTACCGTCTTGTTTTACAAAATGCAATTCGTAACTCCTCAATTTACTAAAAGATAAGGTTGAAATTTGCATAGATTTCTTGTTTGGTTGAATAGAATGTGCCTGATTCCGATTGTTGCACTACCTACCGTAATTTTACTTCAGAAACTTAACTAGCTGTATGAACTGCGAGTTAAGGTTGAATTTAGAATACTTCTTCGCCTTATTTACTAAACTGTGATTGAGGGTATAATTACTTTTCAAATCGTTTCGTTTTCGTGTCGATCCGCTTGTGCGTAATTATCTTCGTCGAAATATTATCCAATTTATTAAGTGTTTGAACAGTTGATTATATTAACCGATAGTATTGTTCGATTAATAACTTTTTGAAGGCTAGAATTAAATAAACTGACGACTGAGGGAAACTGACCAGTGATACGCGGACTCTAAAATTGTTGTTCTCTGGGAACAGGAACAAAGCATAAAGAACGAGATATGGCCATAACGGTAAGATTTACGTTATACACATATATGTATTTATTGTTGCAATCATGTTGCATTATTACTGACAAGTTGGATTTTTTTATGTATTCCTAATATTATTATTTTCGTTCCAGAGAAAAACAGTTCGTAGATGGATACAAAGGTATCATGCAACTGGTGATGTGAAATGTGATCGCCAAGGCCCTCGCTCAATAATTGTTTACACTAATGAATCGGGGCGACACCGTAATATTGTGGAAGTTCACTCAGTGACACCCTTCAAAACTACGCGTTCAAGTGTGACTTCAAGAAGTGATAGACAGTGACGGCCATCCTCTCCGTTATTAATAAGCAATTTACTCGGCAGATTTATTGTGTAACTGATCTGATAAAATTACATTGGAACGTATGAGCAAGTGTTAATAATTCCCAATATTTGTGGAATCATTAATTCGTAGTTAATCAAAAATAAACAACCTTTATTATTATCAATCCAGATGCTTTTGTTTACAAGTAGTCTTGTAATGTGTGATGCACCATCTGACCTCACATATTTTTATAATTTCTAATGTTGTGTTAAATAAGGGTTATCAGAAAATGTGATAAAAGAGAAAGATGTATATTGCTATACTTTTATAGTTTAGCATGTTGGTTCTTCCTCTGTAATTCACAGGCACAAATGACAACATTTAATTTTTTAATCTTTTTTTCCGATAAGATCATACAAAGTATAAAAAATTAATGTTTTCACAACTTTAAATGAATAAATATTATTGTAGTTGTTTCTAGAAAAATCTATAAATGAACCGTTATCTAATGTTAAACATTCTAAACCTCACCCAGGGTATCTATTTTGTGTTTAGTTAATATTCTAAGTAAATAACCCCAATTTAACACACATAGAAAACTGTATATTCAACCGTGAAGTGGATTCCATGAAGTCTTAGAAATGTAATTAGAGAAATAAATAAATATTGTTTATGCAACATGCCTAGATTTTCTTACAAACCTCATACCTACTTCAACATTTGATTTCTTAAATAATAATTAACAAAAATCACATAATAACCTATAAAAGAAACAAAAAAAAACAAAAAAAGAACTTCTCGTCCGAGGATTTGAACTCGAGACCATCGAATTGTTAAGCCGCTGTCTTAACCACTAGACCAACACGCCATATACAATACGTTACAAAAAACTTAAATGGGTTTAATGTCATTCCCAAAAGGGGTTCCCTTACTTTGAAGCGAACTGTACCTGAGGTACATCGAAAATAACTCCAAGGAATATTTCGAAGAACAAACAAATGAGAAAATGAAACAAAAACAAATAGACGAGCGAACTTATACTTTAATATACTTACAAATACATAATTACAGATTCAGAAGCGTTCCACACTTTTGATCAAAAATACACATTTTATAAATAAAAAATAAACTAATTATCATACAGAGTAATTTCAATGAGAAGCTAGCACTAGTGGGTTACACAGTAATTAAATGACCACATTAATAATTAAACGTTTCTGTCTAAAAAATACAAAATTAAATGCATTTAAATTTTTTTTTGAACCAAAGTAAATAAATATTTAAACATTTTAAAATCTCGAACGTAAGGCTCATTTTTGTGGTGTAAAGTTAATTCTGTGGTCTAAAGATCCAGTTTTAAGGAACATATTGTCAAATGAGTGGTTTTAGGTGTTTGCAGGTCCTCGGTCCCAGGTTGTTTAGAGGCGATAACTGGCTAGGGAGGCTATTAGGTCTTGTACATTGACATGGGAAGGTACTGGGGACGCTAACTCAGCATATCTGCTGGTGTAATCTGCTGGACCAGCACGAGACTCATCGTCGTCAGCCTGTGAAAGAATTTTATTTTTAAAACAACTCATACAATGTGTTGATTTCTTTCTTGTACAAGAAATAAGTATTTTACCATATGTGGTGGTTCGGTCGATCGCGGAAGATGGAACCGCCACTCCCCGCGTGCGAGGTAAATAAGCCACGCCCTTCGAACTACTATTTATTTCAAAGGTCCCTTTGAAATAAATAGTAGTAGTATAAGCCCTCTTAGACAAGCGATGCATGGCATACGTAATTCGGACTTCTATCTATGTCGATATCACAGGACTATGACTAGTCAACGCGAATTAAACACTATTGTTTAATTCGCGTTGACTTAGTCATAGTCTTGTATGTAACGTCTATACGTTACAGTAAAACGGGGCTACTTTGACTTCCAGGGTTACTTTGACAAGGACGATCACAACGCTATGACGTGTTCCCCACACCCCGCGCCTCGCGCTATATTACTCGAGGTCACGTACACTTGCTGAGCACACATGAAAACCGATTTTGGCGCTCTGTTAAAGTAGTTCCAACGCCTGTCAAAGTAACCCTGGAAGTCAAAGTAGCCCCGTTTTGCGGTAACTCTGATTGCTACGGGCACTAAGCAGTCAGAAGGACAAGAGGTGCATCAGGTGCTGTCCTGACAAGAGTAACATGGGAAAAATTTTATAGCTATTCAATAAGGTAAGTGGCTGGGCTGAACACTTTGGTATCGTCGTATACACGACTGTTTTCTGCCCCCGACTTTGTCCACGTTAAATTCGGCCCCTGACCATGAAATGAAAACCATTTCTACTTTTAGTTTGTTACCAGTGGTGTATTATTATAATTTGCTACGCCGCACGCCGCGCCGCGCGTAATTTGGCCCGTGGCAAATTCAAGAGATGGGGTCCTCCATCAATGTAAAGAAGCTCAACCAACATTATAGTTTTTTTTTTACTAGCACTTCTCCTGCGACTTCTTCCGCGTAGATTTCATATTTCCCCTCCAACAATTAACACCTGACTGCTTCATTAGTCTAATGGTCGCAAGCGCTACTGCTGAGAAAGAGGTCCTGTCCAAAAAATTAGACAAACAATAGGAAAAAGGTACCTACAAAATGTTCGAAACCTGAATGACGTCCTTTGTTGCACATTTTCAAAAAAAGTTTGTATTTATAAACTTATGTTAGGATCCTCCTGTGCTCATGGCCCTCTCGGGCCCGGGCCCCCCTCTGGCTGGGGGCCCGTGGCCTTTTTCCCCAATGCTACCCTATAGTTACGCCACTGTTTGTTATGCAATTACCCTGCAGTATCTTAAGAAAAGGAAAACATCGTGAAGAAACCGGCATGTCCTAGAACCAAAACTTTGAAGATATGTGAAATCTACCAACCCGCACTGAACCCGCGTTGTGGATTACGTTCCACTCTCTTTCACCGCGAAGAGGCCTGTGTCCCAGCAGTGGGGACGTTAAAACCTGATTATGCTATCTTAAGGCGGTACCCCGACCAAAACTGCGCTTTTCTTCGGTATTTAGAGGCTTTTAACTCAATAATTTATGAGAAATAAACTACATCTGAAAGCACATTCTTAATGTTCGATATCCTATCATCACATTGCACATTATTATTTGTTTTTATATATTACTAATACATTTAAAATCTCCTTTTAAAAAAGTGACTAAAATTATTGATTGCATGCATATTTTGCTGGCTTCCCTCGTGTTTATGTCTATGTATGGTGATTGCCCGTCAGCTAATTAATTAAGGAATATATTTAATAGGAATACAGACGTTCTATTAATTTGAGGATTTCACAAGTGGATAGATAATTTTAAAATCTAAATAAGCCATGTTTTAATTTATTTGAAAAGATCGCTATTCTTTTTTTTATTAAAATATTTCCAAAAATTGTGCGAGTTTGGGGCGTGGGAGTTTTCAAGGGGCGTGCGCAGGGTGCGCTGCATCCCTTTCGTACGAGGAAGTCGTGTCGCTCTCTGTCTCTGTCGCAATGGTCAAGGTTATTAAGTCGGGGTACCGCCTTAGGAGGAGCACATGCAATAAAATAAATGAAGGTTGTCTTACCATGGCGGCTAACAGCAAGCCAAGCATCAGACACAGGAACGCGAGCCACTTCATCGTGCAACTAAACTTCGTTCACTTGCCACAACGTCGGCATCCACTTTTATACCACTTGAGAACTATGCTACAATTTAATTATGCCTTAATATCCAAGGGAAGCGAATCCATTTGATATGGGATTTTGTTTGTTGATTATTTTTTATGGTTTATGTTTTTATTTTGCCTACATTGTGTGTAGGTGGTACCTACTATCATATTGTATGATAAATTTTTTGGAGCTCGGTAGGTTACATTGTATTTAATAGCCCTCCAGACCGAATTTCGGCTATTTACGTTACGGCAGCGAATCAAATTTAGCTCAACATACCTGCAAATTGCAAAAACCGTAAGAAAATTTTAATTTCGCGGGCTATTCTGACGCTTTCGTCTTAAGAATAGACCGGATGTGATAAAGAGGTCACATTGTCGAGTGTTGAGTATTATGTACTGCCCTATGGTACTGCATTATCAAAAATTAAAAAAAAAAAATTAAATAACCTTAGTCTTTAATAATAGTAAAATGGTCATTTAATTTATTTTTATTGTGATAATTATAAAATATGCATTGTAAAGAAAAATGAAAACAATTTTATGTAATGAATTGAAATAAATGAGCTGTTTGTTTTCTATTAATAAAATAAAATTTTATTCGAGGACATCCATCGGTTTCTTACTAAACTTCAACTCTATCCGACGATCCTACATACTTATCTCTTTTGTTGACTCTACCTATACTTAATTATATAGGTGTTACTGTTATATACATTCTTTCTTATTTTGGTCCACGTAGCTGTGTCTAATATGTCCTACCTATCTACCTCCACAATATCCTTCGATGTACAATAATAAAATACTCCGATTTTCACGGATTTTTTTACAGTTTTAATTAAAAGTGAGTCACATTGTCGTGAAACATTTAAAATACCACATTCTTACTTGAAATATAAACAAAAGAGACGTGTTACATTTCAACAAAGGTATTTTTGATTGAATTGATTTTTGATGTTTGATTGGTTGTTTGATTGTTTACGATGCATCGTTAGGTATCAGTCCCGTGAGTACCTTTAATCTCCGCAACTAATTTATCTCTCACATCAAGTCTACGGGGTAAATAACGCAATTAATGTTGTTGAACTGACAAAATGAAAGCCATTCCCACTGTTAGTTTGTTACACGAGTACACCGCAGATTCAAAATAACCATGTACCATGTATCAACCTTAATTCCCATCTACCTTCATTAAAATGAATGATTCAAACTCAAACTCAAAGCATTTATTTCAAACTAGCTGCGCCCCGCGGTTTCACCCGCATAAGTCTCGATCCCGTGAGAATATCGGGATAAAAACTATCCTATGTCCTTTCCCAGGACTCAAGCTATCTCTATACCAAATTTCATCTAAATCGGTTCAGCGGTTTAGGTGTGAAAAGGTAACATACAGACAGACAGACAGAAAGAGTTGCTTTCGAATTTATAATATTAGTATGGATAAACCTATTACAGGCACTTTTGAATTGTCAAGTGGTCGGTCAGTCAGAAAGCTGAAGCTTTCCATAGCTTAGCATACACCTATGGAAAATAACGGGCAAGAAACTCCACGAACTCTCTTTTAAATCAAAATATATTGTGATTTCAAAATATTGGTTACTGGTGTAACCAATATTTTTTCGTGTTAGGATTATGCACTTGAGAACGATGCAGAACGTTAAAAGCGTCCGTAATAATAAGATAAGAAAAAACAAATCAAAATCCATACTTTAATACTATAAATTCGAAAGTAACTCTGTCTGTCTGTCTGTATGTTACCTTTTCACGCCTAAACCACTGAACCGATTTAGATGAAATTTGGTATAGAGATAGTTTGAGTCCCGGGAAAGGACATAGGATAGTTTTATCCCGACATTCCCACGGGATCGAAACGTATGCGGGTGAAACCGCGGGGCGCAGCTAGTATATAATAATAATAAGCCGTGGCAGCTAAGAGATGACCATGATAATTCTTTGTCTTCACATTACTTGGAATAGATTCACCTCATACCTACTCATACAACTCAGAGATGAAAGTTGAAACTCACTAGTCTTTTATTGGTTTCTGCGAAGTCGGTTAGAAACCAATAGAGCTTGGAGATAGCTCTGCGGTTTGTGATGTCAAACGGGCCGCCAATATCTATCGAAATGTTTCAGGAATTCAGTTGCTACTACGAAATTGACTTGTTGGGATTATGGTTTATTTGAAATTGTAGATATTCTGATTTGAGAGGAATCTTGTATTGAGCATCAGATATTTTGAAAGGGTTGTATAATAAAAACTTTTAGTTCAAACAGGAGTCCATAGGAATCCATAGGGTTAGTAACAGTTTAAGGCCGTATTCAGTGCTCTCCTGACGGTCCGGACTGACGGTCAGTGCTGCTCTGAATGCACGCATGGTTTCTATGGCGATAGCTACGGCAGACCGACGTCAGTCCTTCCCGTCAGGAGAGCACTGAATACGGTATAAGTCAGCGCACGGAGCTGCGTGGTCCGTTAGTGAATGCGCCTCTTTTTATGAACGTTAAACGTTAGCGATCCGAGTCGTTTGCCTGTTTGATTGAGTGGCTGAATATAATTCAGGCCGCTAGTTGAATGGCGCCGTTTAGTTAACTGAATGGCTAATTACCTAAACTAGTCGTAGTTAGCAGGTAGTTGGTTGCGCCGCGACTATCTATAATGTACGAGTATAGGTAGTAGGTACAACAGTGAAGTTCGAACTCTACCTGGGTTCGAACCAAAGATAATTATTGGTTCGAACTGACGAGTGTTGGGGTCTTATCGTTTAAAACTCCAACTCAGAGCAATAAAAAATAAGCCATCCCTTTGGAGAAGAGTCGACTACATGTTACTAGCTGTACCCGCGACTTCGTTCACGTGGAATTTAACAAAAACGTTTTATTTTTACTAAAATAAAAGTAGCCTATGTAACTCCTTATTACATCAACTATCTGCCAGTGAAAGTCCCGTCAAAATCGGTCCAGCCGTTTCAGAGATTAGCCGGAACAAACAGACAGAGAAAAATTGTAAAAAAAATTGTTTTGGTATATGTACCGTGTATACCATCCATATGCATTTAGTAAAAAAGCGGTTATTTTAATATTCCAAACAGACACTCCAATTTTATTTATTTGTATGTATATGTATGTAGGTATGTATAGATGTAAACAATAACTTTATTGTCTTTCTTACCTTGACTCTAACTTACAATTCAGTATCAAAGGGCACAATATCTAACCACCTATAGCGTCACACAGCACGCAGTCAATAGCTCGCGCCACTGAATATTTCATGATGATTCCTTCACGATCGATAGCACTTAGGTACTGCAGTAATGTTTCTTTTATAACAGTGAGAAATGGTGCATTTTGTAATGATAATAGCGTGAGAATCGATACACCTTTTGAGAAAGAACACGTAAATGCATGCGATGAATATTGTTATGATGTTATTGTAACAATTTAATGAAAATATACTTCATTTTCTTTCTATTTCAAAAGTACTGCTGTCCTAGGAGTTAAACTACCTGGTCGTTTTTAAGGAACTTGATGTAGCGTGACCATCTTTACATGCCAAGACCCCTCCGTACCTAGGAGTTTAAACTCACTGGTTGTTTAAGGAACTCGATATCTGCTCCGCTTGGGCGGAGCACCGCCGTGCCCTCGTAGAGGCGATCGGCAGCGGCGGCGACTTCTCGCGTCCGGCCTTGGTTCAAGCCATGGTCCGGGGCGAGAGGGAGTGGGAGGCAGTCACCTCCTTCTGCGAAGCAGTCATGCTAGCGAATTAGGTGGTGGGATGGCTGAGGGAGAGAGCTTCACGTCCCAGCCGCCGCGGGAGACGCTCCGGGCGTCGGTAGCCGCATGACGACTCCCGGCCGAGAGTAATGGGTAGCTCACCGTCCGATCTACTGATCGTACCAGGCCCGTGCCGGACGGCGCGCACGTGTTCCACGCGTGCCTTAAAGAGATGTCAGCAAAAAGGAAGGGGCCTGCCAGGGTCGAAGCCCGCCGGGGGTGCGGGATTGTCCGAAAGGGTTACCGCTACCCCGGAACATAAAGGGCTAAGGAAGGAACACGGATGGGTTTTAGTCAGTAAGAGTCTGACACTCCCTTCCGCTCCACCCAGAGCGGGAGGGGTCATTTGATGATTTCCCATACATAAAAAAAAGGTCGCACGGCTGACAAGCTTAAAAGGAACTGGGCTGGCCACATCTGTCGAATGCCGGAGGAGCTATGGGCTAAAATAACGACACAGTGGGTCCCAAACAAGAGCAAATTGCAACGCGACAAGCCTAAGAGGAGATGGCGGGACGAACTTGACTCTTTCTTTTCTAAAAGATTGGCCACATAGGTACTGATCGCGTATAAATGAAGGGCGATAGCTTTTTTTTTTTCTTTCTTGGCAACAGCCGATTCTTACATTTTGGTCGAGTATTAGGTATTGAACTTTTTTGTATTGAACAGCTCATTTTTTTTCGTGATTTCAGAATAGGTCCCATAGTGAAAGTTGTTGATATTCATGGATAGAAAATCCTGTAAAAATTTGGATGGTGATAAAATAATCTTCCGTTTCCCACGCATAGAGGAACTTGTCAAGAATCAGGTTGTCAGGGAAGACTCATGTGTAGTGGTAGAGGTAGGTAAGTGATAGGAGACGCTTGAGGTAAAATGAAACGAAATAAATTCCTTTACTTATTTATTTACCAATTTATTCATACGACAGTATACAACTCAATTATATAAAGTATAATTTCGACTACCGCTCCGACAGCGAGAGCAACACAAGTTGCCACTCGACTGTACAGCTTCAGGGTCTGCGGTATAGTCGCGGCCGGTGGTGGCAGCGACGCCTCGGCTACTTCTATGTCGCGACGTTGTCGGCCGAGTGGCAACACCGCGCGCCATGGAGCATCCTGGAAGAAATGTTCGTTATTTTGTAAACTGTTATGAAATGAATACTATAGTGTAATGGTTATTAAAGTGAAAACTTCTTTAAGCGCGTTGGGCATTTTTTTAGATGGAAAATATGTATTGAACTCGTGCCATTGTTACCGTAATCGACACCGCTTCGGATGTGTTCGGCTGTCCTCGGGATGTATTCGGTTTTAATGTATATCCGATATGTCGGTGAGTGACGGCAAAGTATTCTGTTTGTGTTTTGTTTTCACTTCTGTCGGCACTCCCGGAATGCTACTGTTTTTTTTTAAGCATAGGCTATGTTTGGATATCACCACAAGTGCCTAAAGCATGGGTCTAAAGGTCATCACTCATTATAACAGCACCGCTCCGACACAGCAAATAACTTGTCATTCAAGTTAGGATTTTTAGTCAAATTTCACACGTCGCGCCGACTGCACGCTTCAATCGAGCAGTCCGCTCCCCGCTGAAGAAAAGCTTGCATGTGGTATGCATGATGGCGCCTGCGCTGAGGCGCGAGGACAGTACGCGGGCGGTGAGCCGCCCGCGTACTGTCCTCGCGCTGCTTGCACGGCTGTCTTCCAGTGTCCCGCAAATTCTCACATTCACTAATGTTCGCAAACCGGCATCCTAATTGCGTTAGTTGCGTAACACACTACCAATCGGAATCTGAATCATTTTGCTAATCCATTGCTTCTTAAGTTCGAAAAATTTGTCTGCTCAACACGTACGTAAATAACGCAATGAATGTTGTTGAACTGTCAAAATGAAACCGATTCCGGTTGATAATGTGTTACGCAATTGCCCCGCAGTCTGTAAGCTGAAATCCAGCCGTTGGCGCGTGGACGGTGAGCTACCAACTATTAAGTGGTGCGTAAACAACAATCTGGTACCTCACTGGTAGCGTGCAAGTAGCGAGCGATCGGCTTGGTGACGTCGCATTGGCGACAAGAGGGACTTTAAGGATAGGAGGTAAGGACATTCAACGATTACCTTATCAAAAACGATGGCTGGATTCAGTTCTTGA
Source organism: Amphipoea oculea (assembly GCA_945859645.1). Classification (NCBI taxonomy): domain Eukaryota; kingdom Metazoa; phylum Arthropoda; class Insecta; order Lepidoptera; family Noctuidae; genus Amphipoea; species Amphipoea oculea. Next base: position 13,211,137 of record OX243886.1, on the reverse strand, counting down.
GGCATCAACGCTGACTGGAGATCTGCATCGCTCAGTATTTTATTCTAGAAGCATTCAAATAAAATCAAGAAGTTAATGATTAGGACAAAATTTGAGGTTACCGAAGATCAAGTAATTTGGCGTGCGATTGTAGCCTTGGAGAGCTCGATTTCCAGGTGTGGACTACTATAGGGATCATGATTTTGAGTGATACGAAGGCATTACCACAGAATAGTACAGAAGTCTGGCTCCATTCAACGAGCGAAAACAGGTGCACGCACACATAGACGTGTACGCACTTCAAGCTTCAAGCATAAATACATTACTATAGACAGACAGCTCGGATCCAGATATCAATAGATGAAACATGAAATCTGAGGGGCAAGTATCGTAATTTTAAGAACGTTCACAGTTTGATCTCATCTCAGTCTCAATCTGTCAAAAATACCTCAAATTTCCCTACATTTTGAGAAATTTTTGACATATGTTGAGATGAGACTGCGACTAGATTTTGAACGTTTTGAATTACGAGAATTGGCCTTTTGATATTATTGCCGAGCTGTCCATAGTAATATTACTACTCGTGATATTTATGCTCGTGACTGTGTGACGATTTCAAACGAATGCTAGTCGCGAGTACAAATAAAGCATTCTGATTCTGAGTGCGCTTGCACTCGCTGTACGTGAACCGTGTCTATGTGTGCGTGCGTTTTGGTTCGTCGAATATAGCCGGCCTTCTGTATTATTCTGTGGTATTGCTTCGTGACTTACCCCTACCATAAACGGTAGGTTCGCTATGTAGATTAACTGTAGTTTTTCGAGGTCGTTGCTCTAGGATGAAAATGAAACAAACAAATTAGTACTTGTTTACGCCTGCAGGCTGCAACCACCAGAGGACAAGTAGAGAGAATGACTCTTCTTTTAATTTCACCCTTCTGTGGCTTTCCAGCTTTAAGTAAATCTAAGCCTCACGTAAACGGCCTCAAGAAAAAATTAAAGGATAGAAGGTTGTTTATTATTAGAAGATTGGGTCAGTGGGTCGTCTTAGGGGCGGATTTTTTGCTGAAAGATTTAACTGCTGTGATCAAGTGACTAAAACTCCTGTAGTTTGATCAAATCAAAATCGTTTATTTGCATAAAATGTTATGATGACCTATTAAATTACAGGTTGTTACAAGTGCATGATAAATGATTTTATTTCTGTAAGAAGTTTTGTACAAACACTTTTACACGTCAATCATATTTTAAAAACTACATAGATGAGGTCGGTGTTTCCTATATGACTACTCTGAGAAGGGAAGGTCGAAACAAACTCAGAGGTCACACTCACTTATAAAGTCCAGACATAATTTTGGTCAAATCATGTGAATACCACGTAGATTGATGTCTGAAATGGTCTTTTGGGGAAAGAACCACACAGATTGAGTGGACCTGTCCAGTCAGTGCACGCGTTTTTCAAGTGACGCATCGTGCGGCTCAACTTAAAATTAAGGAGCTCAACGATTCGACGAACAACAAGTTTCAAAATCCTTCAGAAACTTTAGGGTTGATCATTTCAGAAACCGCTTGAAAGTACTCAACTCTACTTGAAATGATCATTACTGCCTACTTACTGATGTAGGTATGTCAGCCTTAGACAATTATGGGTTACCTTTGTGAAGTGTCCCCGTAGCACTAGACCCGAATTCCAATAGGTAGTTGGAATTTAGAATATTTTCAATTCGGATAGAACTTGGATCCTGAATTCAAATTTGGATAGGACGCAGTGTGTAAAGTAACCCCTTAAGACCCGGTTCAGATGGCAAAATTTAGATGCATGTTTTCGAATCGTGCACCTAGACATCATGGTATTTACGTACAACCGATCACATGAGCGCGCGTCAACGCGCGTCAATATTTAGTGTAGATAAATTGCTTTTGACGTGTGTCGACGCGCGTTACATCTGAATCGGGCCTAAGGCTCTCCCCCATAGGCGCGTTATTATCAATTGATAATATCGGATGCGTTATTCCGATATCTGTTTTCAGTACATTTTGTATTAGAACGGCTACGCAGGTACACACTACTGCGATAATAATCATACAATAGAAGTAGAACGCTTGCGTTCCTCCGTCCTGCGATATGCCGATATGAGTTCTTAGATCATGTTGTATTAGGACGCAAACGATCCTACACACACCTGCGATAATAACGTAAAACCCGGCCAAGTGCGAGTCGGACTCGCACACGAAGGGTTCCGTACCACCATACAATATTTAACACTATGTGTATAAAAAAAAATCACGTTTGTTGTATGGGAGCCCCCCTTAATTTATTTTATTTTAACTTAATTATTTATTTTTAAAGTGAATATACAACTAAGTACATATTCTGTAAATATTTCAAGCGTCTACCTGTTGCCGTTATTAATATCGAGCAACAAACAGCAAAAAAAATCACTTCTGTTGTATGGGAGCCCCCCTTAAATATTTGTTTTATTTTGTTATTAGTATTTGTTGTTATAGCGGCAACAGAAATACATTAATTTGTGAAAATTTCAACTGTCTAGCTATCGCGGTTCTTGAGATATAGCCAGGTGACAGACAGTCGGACGGACAGACAGCGAAGTCTTAGTAATAGGGTCTCGTTTTTACCTTTTGGGTACGGAACCCTAAAAAGTAACGTGTAGTGCGGGTGGGGGGGCCTGTAGTATAGGTGACACGCACACGTTAGAAATATCGGACAGTAAAAACGCAGCTGTGTGGAAAGGAATCAGGTCGCGTTATCGCAATAACGCATCCGATATTATCGACCGATAATAATGCGCCTGTTGTGGGGGATAGCCATTAAATTGTACAGCCCTTCAGTAATACAACTAAAGTAAGTAATTTTCTCCTTTTATTAATATTCGTGCTCATTTTTCACAACTAAAAGGGTATATTTATCATGTCAGTTTGTGACAAACTTGATAAATATACCAGTATATGACAGTGTAAAGTTGTGTGATGGATTGAATCGGCCTTCGAAGGAAACTAATGCAGCAATTATGGCCGACGGGCCACAGCGTGTATCGATTAGCTTATAAATTATTTAAGAGCGGGGTTGTATTTGCATCGCCTTGTGCTCTACTTTTGATAGAAGGAATGGTTCATTTTAAACTAATGTTATACTTTATGAATAGCCGTCACATGTGTGAAATTTCACTTGCTTTTTTTCAAGTGTTTTTCTAACCTAACCTAAAAATATGGTGTCAAAAACTCCTCCGCATCGCTGTCGACTGATAATGTATCCGACTGGTAATGTGCCGAGAGACTGGCGGCATTGCCACGTTGTATGGCAATGCTTAGCCTCTGGCCAAGGGAAAAGCCAGCCCTTGGGTCACGCGAAGTATCAACTAGCCGTTTGGAGATTTCATTGAACAAACCATAATCACTCGGACCCCACGGGCACGGCCCGAGGGTTTCTTTTGGGAAAAAACAAAATGTACTAACATGGCATAGATTGCATTGTATTCAGGGAGAAAACCAAGGAAAATGTTTGTATGAACTGTACCTATGCCTCCCGAATGTCCTCTTACGCGTGCTAGGCACGTCCCATTCGGGCTGGTCCGCATTAAACGGCAGAGCCGGGTGGCAAATTCCAACATACATAATTATTGTGTAGTAGATAATTGCTTCGTAGAGCAGTGGTGGCCCAGTGGTAAAGGGCGTGACTTACGAGTTGTAGGTCGTAGGTTTGAACCCAGACAGGCTTTTCTTTGTGTAGGTACATTATTTCATCGTGATTCAAATGTTGGAACTGCTAAAACGTTGTCATCATAAAAAATAATTAAGTAACCCTAAGAGTACCTGATATTTATTTTATCACACTTCACACTAATATTATAAAGGCGAAAGTTTGTGAGTGTGTGTGTGTTTATATGTTTGTTACTTCTTCACGCCTAAACCACTAAACCGATTTAGATGAAATTTGGTATAGAGATAGTTTGAGTCCCGGAAAAGGACATAGGATAGTTTTTATCCCGATATTCACACGGGATCGACATTTACGCGGGTGAAACCGCGGGGCGCAGCTAGTTTGAAATCATAATGTGGCATCACAGCTGAATTGGGAAAATGTCAACTAACTCTTGGAGGCTACCGTATGCATTGTATTACGCTAAACATATATAAAAAGACGCGTTTTCTACATGACTGTCGCCAGTTCCGGCTCAAACATAAAAAATAAAAGAGAAATATAATGATCACCAAAAAATGAAGTCTAAAATTACAATAGTTCTAGCTGGGTACCCAGAGGTTAGGTTTGGTTAGGTTACTTGAAAGCCTTTACACAGAAATAGGAGCCCCGCGAAGCGGGGCTCCGTCGTCATTAGGATGTAAGAGCGAGCAAATAAGAATACAAATACCTTTTACCTAGGTATTTTACAGTAAAATGGATTTTTAATTTTGGTGATCATTTACTATTTTTGGCAGTAAAAAGTATTTTTTTGATGTTACTTTATCTGGTGATAAGTTAAACATAAGTCAAAATAAAACATAACACTATCCACTCAGACACACCATTTCATGTGAACATAACCCTCCTTCTGGCGCAGTTGGGTAATAACGCCACGTGCACACTGCCAGAGTAAGTGAATAAGTGATAACGTGATATATGCACGTGGTTACTTGAGAACTATGCTTTAAAACTACTTCATAAAATTTTCGCCTGGGAGCGGGGGTTTCATTCACAAGTGTTTTCTCATGTTGTGTGTTACGAGGTTTTTTCCCTGTAGCAGTACTATTAAGTATTCTGTGCCGGTAGGGACTGGTTTTATGAACAAGAAGTGACAGTTGGCTGTTTTGTTTGCGTTTTGAGAATTGGGAAGCGGTGTTGAGTTTTGTAAGTGCACAATTGCAGCCATCGACACGAGTTGACGGCAGCTGTCGGCAACTTTCCGCCTGTTTATTTGAGTACGGTGCTGAAATAGGTACACAAGCGGCAGGACGCGTCGATGTTGTTGACGGATGCAGTTGCTTCTGCGGTTGACGCGTGTCGCTCGTGTTAAGCACTGACTCGTTATTCATGTGGAGATTTTCTTTAGTAAGAATAGACTTCTTTGGATAACAACGGTTTTCTTGTACAAAGCTGACTTGCATGCAGTTTGTATTTATTATCTAGCAGTGCCCGTGGCTTTAATCATGTAACTGTGTAAAGACATTTAGTACAAATCATCATGTGTGCGAGTTACCGCTTAGTATCAAGAATGATCGAAACTGGACTAGATTTACCTTTCTAATGCGGGGTTTACACAGGTGACTATAGCCACTAAATGGCAATTCGGCTAGGCCGCAAGTGACTAAAATCGCAAGTTCCAAAGTAGAGCAGGTTTCAAATTTTGTCGTGGGTCGCATGCGTTTCGTCCTGTCAAATTAATCAGCGCCTGACACTACTCCATACAAGTTTAGACGTGATTAAAACTTGCCTACTAAAATTACGTTAATTTTCGTTAGGCGCTGATTTATTTGACAGGACTAAACTAAAATTTATCTTCTGTCCTTTTCTGAATGAAATAGAAAGAAAAAGATGCACTGAACTTAAAAGTTTAGTTTGTGAACTACCTACAGAATCGGCACCACTGTCAATGTCAGCTATTAAACTGGAAACTTAAAGCCCCAATCGTTAATCCAATGCGTCACTATTTTATTTCAACAGAGCTATAAATATCAGAGTTGGCACCTCTCTAAACCCGGCCGCACTATGATAAGCCTGCACTGTACTGGACACTGATTTCCCGAGGGTACTTTAAATTGACCGGGACACGAGTACCTGCCAACGCCTCTGTATTTCACGTACGCATTAATCATAATAGAGTTTTGTTTTGTTTTTATTTTCACTAGATTTGTATTAGGCTTTTTGTACCTATAGTCGTGTAGTTTAGGGCTCGTGGCTCGTGACCTGACTTTTACCTTGGCCAGATGCTAAGCATTGCCATACAACGAGGTAATGCCACCAGTCCCTTGGGTACATTACCAGTCGACAGCGATGCGGATGAAGTTTTCGACGCAATATTTTAATTTGTGTATAGTTTTAGTTAAGTTAGGTTATAATTTTATTATTTTTATTAATTAATTAGGTATTAATTCCATCCGCACCATAACATACCTATCTTTGATCTGGTAAAAATAATTGATATAAAGAAATTACTTACTCCGAAACTGTGTCCAAGAACGTCATATAAAATTGCAAAAAGAAAGAAAAGAGATAATAATTTAAACATTGTTCTTTACTTAAATCTCAGTTACTACTCATACCAAAAGAAATTGAGTTATAAAAAAACAGGAAACAGTATATTAAATAAATTATATTTAAATATAAAATTAAATGTCTAGATAACAACATTGCTACAACCATTTTTATGTTCAACATAAAAAACATTGAGAACGATTTTCTACAAAAACGAACAAAGTCATGACGTTAGCTGTTGTGTTATTTTTAATGATATCTTCTGTTTTTGCTCACATCGATGTAGATGACCAGGTAAGACGATTAGAGGATATACCTCCATCATAAAATCATCAGCCTATAGGTTCAAAATATCCACTATTGAGTGGTCTGACTATTGTAATAACAGCCGCACAGGTTGATCGATCCGGTTTAGCTACGCTTGCCGCAGTCGGTCCGTGGATGGGTGACCATCTTTACAAACCCAGATCCTACCGTGCCTCGGAAAGCACGTCATGTGTTAATCTTTGACAGTCATTACGGGTTGTCAGAAGCCCGGAATTCTGATAAGCAGTATTTCTAAGGAGTCTCGTATTATTACCCAGTAACTGGGTTGTAGAAGTCAGACAGGCCTTCGCTCCATGTGTAATACTGGTATTCAGCTGCATCTGGTTTGACTGGAAACCGACTCCAACTTTGCTGATAAAGGCTAGGCAGATGATGAATGGTCTGAGCGTATATACACGACATTTTAATAATCCCATCAGTTAATTTACCTCTATCTCGATCACTAGTTCTGAAAATCTTCAGAACTAGTGATCCAAAAGTTTGAGTTTGTATGTAATCAACTAATCACATACAAACTCACACATTTGACCTCTTTATAATATTCTCAATAACAATAAAATTGTTGATTCATTTCAGCGCATTTTGCAGCCTCGGATGAAGAGAGGGGCGTCAGGTGCGCTGCACATAGTCACGAATCATGCGCAGCCGATACATGCCGACGTGAAATCTGAAACCACCAATGATAACATCGAGAAGTCCGTCGGTGAACAGGTAAATATACATTGTGTGAAATGAGGAGCCATGTCTTATATTAATTAAACGCGGGTACTACCAATATGTTCTAGGCCCGAACTTGGAATTTGTAGTAAACCCCTTAAAAAGACGTTTAATATGACTCAATTCAGACGTCTGAATTAAGGGGCCACCTAGCACGAATGCAGCAATGTGCTATAACAGCGACCACGTACTATAGACGTTGATTAAACATCCCTGTCCATGAGACTTTTAAGAAATAGAGTAACCTAGCATAAAGTGGATAAGCCAGAGTTTAAAACAGAAGACGAACGAGCAGGGGATCGAGGAGAGTGGGGGAGGGGGGGGGTTTGGTCAGACCAAAATAAATCGTAACTATAGCATGTCAATGGGGGCCGTTCAAGTATTACGTAAGCAGATTTTGTGCAATTATTAACCCCCCCGTCCCCCTCGTCAGCAAAGGTAAGCAAAGCTCTTACCCTCCCCCATGCTTACGTAAACATTGGTACATGCATTTTTCAATTTTAGATAGAGAGGTAAACCATTTATTCGGCGCACACAAAAGACAGTAGAACACACAAAACACCTCTGATTTCTTTATTGATTCATGAGCAGCAAATATATGCGATATATGTATTCAAACCGGAATCGATTACATTTTGTAGAAAATCCGAAAAAGTAAAATAAATACTGCTGACGTAATCAACATCCAGACCCCCCCATCCCCCATGTCATCAAAAATAAGCAAGGCAAATACCCCCCCCCCCACCTGTAGTGCTTACGTAATACTTGAATGGCCCCATGTCATCGTTATCATTAAGTTCAGATACTTAGCACAGAAAGTCATACCAAGTATAATTGACGCCATGACATTATCTATGATCGTTTCCAGCCATGCCCCAAAGGTAGTGGCCCAGCACACATTGAACCTGGCGTAGGATTTAAGGTAATGAATTTAGTCTTAGGTACTTTAGGTATTTACTAATAAGTATCAGCTTTGACGCTGATTCCAAAGTGATCAATCATTGTAACGACTTTTGAGTCTATAATACAGGTGGCAGAGACATCAGCATGGATCGAGTATATGATTCTGAACTGAAATTGAAAATTTTTCGTCAATTTAGAAAAAGAAAAATAGCTGCATCGGTATTCTGTGAAATTCTTAGGTGAAGTGAGCTTCTAGTGAACTGTCATCCTATCCAATGCTGGAGATTAACACAATTGACACCTCACTTCACCTAAGTGTTCACTGTGAGATGTTTCACAGAATAGCACCACTGTTCCATTCATTTTGACCGCGTTGGTATTGCACTTGTCTATGAAACAACAGATTTTTTGAAGTGAAAACTTCTTTAGCGGCGTTGCACACTTTTTCGTAATGGGTAAAAAATGTTAAACTCGCGTCAGGACATCGCGTCAGGACACGTGACCGTCAGGAGAGATTCCCCCCCCCCTCTCTTTTTACGGCGGCGCCAACCGAAGTGAACGAAGTGACACACGACATTATATTAATTCAATTAATAATCGATTTATTTCAACCTTAATATTCAAGTTTTCACTTCTGCCGGCACTCCCGGAGTGCAACCCGTCTTTTTTTTTTGATAATTGGCGATATATTTCTACGCTAGGGGATCTAGTTGAATTTATGGTTTCAGTTGGCGGGTCGATGTCCATACCACCCTGTATAAAACTTTTGTATATCTGGATCTAAAGTCTTTAGTCCTGGAAATACAATCGCTGCTACAATGTTTTTGACAACATTATCGTCCGGACTTATTACATCGTTTACTATGTACAAAATCATTCTATAATTTCAGGTAACACCACCCGAAGATGCAGTAACAACGTTTGAACCGAAATCATTAAGAAGATTTTTTACGCCGCCATCAACCCTGATATTAATACGGAGTATCAGCAGGGTAGTCACACTCATTGTATTGTTTACATCAGCGGTTCTGGAGTTCTACCCGACCTTCCATCATTTGATTACAATGATTATTAGTTTTATTAATGCTTAATAAAGATTCGAATTGATAATGTTGTTTTCTTTCACTATTTTTTGGTTTTTGTTTCGTTCAAGTGCTTCTAGATCATAGCAGTCGGCCGGTATATTTACCCCCTTACTAATAAATGTTGTATAGCGTCTGTATAGTTACAGAACGCTTTGTCTTCTTTCGAAATTCAAATTAATGACGACTGAAAGAGAGAAATCGGTGTGTAACTATTCATCTGATATAATGCGTTTATTAGTAAGGGGGTAAGTGTATTTAATTTCATCACCACTGCTGTCAAAACGGCGAATGAAAACATCGTGAGGAAACCGGCATATAATATACTGGAACTAAAAAATTCGAAGACATGTGACATCCACCGACCTGCACTGGGCCCGCGTCGTGGATTATGGTCCACGGACCTACTCCCTCTAGCAGACAGGAGGCCTGTGTCCCAGCAGTGGGAACAGTATATAGGCTGATGATGCTTACTAACGTCGACACCGCACCTGGGAAGAGGATTTGTTGATTGCAATGAATTAAAAAAAATCGTCGTCATTCTGATTGTGTAATGAAACATTGATTGTTAGTAGGTAACTCTCGTTCTTTAAGACCATTCTTTTTTGTAACATCCCGAAGTTTGGAAGTTGGCGGTGTGATACCCCCGAGCCTCGGAAAGCACGTAAGCCGTTGGTCCTGCACCTGATCTCTCTCCAGTCATATCGGATCAATATAAATAGAATCAATCTCAACAGAAAGTCACATGTCATGTAATATAATTATAATTCTATCCACCATGATGAATCGATTAATTATGTTTCTGGAAATTAGTACAAACATAAGATTACACTGTTGACCGTCATTTTTCGTCATTAGCTGCAATGGAACGATCCCTTGTGCGTTGAATTTCTGTTTTATTGAAAATATCATGAAAATCATGAAGATAGTGGTTTCAGTGTGTTTACTATTAATGACAAGTTGTTTGGCTACGGAGAATACAACAACTGTAAGTCACTTTTATATATTGTAGAGAATAATTACTAAAAATACAATCATTGTTCAATAACAATGATTGATCGATGACTGACTCAGTCAGTTATCGATTTTATCATCATATTATAAGTGTGGTATAAAATAATGTTTAGGTATCAACATCATCTGCCTAGCCTTTTCCCAACAATGTTGGTGTTGGCTTCCAGTTAAATCGGATGCAGCTGAATACCAGTATTTTACATGGAGCGACTGCCCATCTGACCTCCACAACTTACTTAGTTACTAGGTAATACGATACCCCTTAGTAAGACTGGTTGACAGACTTTCGGGCATCTGACGACCCGTAACGACTGTCAAATGTTTAGGTATCATCTGTTTTACAAATGAAGCAGTGAATATATTTCAATATTAATTATGATCTTTTTTTTTATTTTTTATTGCTGAATGGGCGCTCTTGACCTCGATCACGCCTGATGGAAAGCGATGTATGAGATCATCTGCATCTTCTCATTTATTATTTATATTAGACATGTTTCCTAAAAGCGTATCGAGTTAAAATTATTTTATCGAGTTTATATACATGACTTGATTCAATATATAAATATTGTAATGGCAATTTGATTGTTTAAATTAAATGAAAGATACGCTTTAAATTTAATATGTGACGCTAAAAAAAATATAAATGTCGTCATTGATTTATATTTTTTCTTATCAAATATGAACAAACAATTTTAGCTATGAATATTATTATATTATAAGTGTAAAAGTTATTATACTAGTTCAGTATTCTAGACAGCTGATTCCCACAAACATTGCCAAACAAATTATTTCTGCAATGTTATTTAAACAATGAAAACCCACATATTCAATACTTTGCCTTCTTCGTAATATAATTTGTGAGTACAATGTAAAGAAAACTTTTTATTTCAGACGGAATTAGAACAACAATTAAAGATCCAGAAACGAGAAAAGCAGTATCTAATAGAAGATGATCCTAATGAAAACGAAGGACCGGAACAAAAACGAGATGAACGACAAAGTACTCCAGTCAATAATAATCATAATCCAGACTCCAAGGGAAATTCAAGAATAATAAATATTCGCGTCCAGCCAGCTCCCAAGCAAGCGATAAAACCTAATGTTTTGCAAAAATCAAATAACCGTCGCATGGACACAACACCACAAAGAATACCAACAAAAATTCCTGTTATTCTTAAAACTGCAAAGGTTATACCTGGCCCAGCACATGCTATACGATTGAAGATGTTAGAGAATCAATTTAACGAGTCAAAATCGAATTGTAATAAAGAAAATACTTCTTTGGGTCCTAATGCACCTGCTCCGCCAACTTTATTGAAAGACAGTATACCGTATTTTACTATTGAAGACAAAGCAACTCGTAAAACAGAAAGTCGCACAAGTCTAAACAATGTTGATGATGAAAAACCTAATCTTGAAAGCAATGAAACTCTAAATAGAGATGGCAAAGAAATTTCAGGCAATGATGGACATCCTTTAAATAAAGATGGTAATGATTCCTTAAACGAAGGCAAAAATGACCAAATTACTTCAAGTTCAGACAGAAAAACAGCTCTCCGTAAAAATAAAGAGAACACTGCTACTTCAGAAACTGTGCAAAAACCAGTTAATTTCTATGTAGACGAACCTGAACCGTTACCACCATCGATTAGAAGACAGCAAAAGTCTGAAAATATAGCTTCTCAAAGTAAAGAAGTAACACCTAATAAAATGAAAGAAATTCCAATTGTCAAAAAGGGGAATAATAAACCTAAAAAAGACGAAACTAAGAAAAAAGAGAACGAAAATGATGATGAGGCTAATGACCCAGACGTAGTACGGATATCAAATGGAACACACCTAATAAGTATAAAAAAGATACAAAATCATGACAAGTTTAAAATTGAACGTTTAGTTTCACGTGATGGAGAAGAAAATACTGTTCCAACTGAAGAGAGAATTGTAAATCAAAAACCACCTAAACCAGATGAACCAGAAAAACATTCTTTCAGTGTTACTGAGAAAAGTAATATAGGTAAAGAAAAACATGTGGGTTTGACTGGGCTCGCGTTTAGAGATAAAATTAAGGAAGATAAAGGTTAGTAAAATTGTATTATTAATTTATTACACAGAACTCATTTTAAACATGGTGAATATGTCTAAGACCTGTCTGATGGTAAGTGCTGACTGCTGAGGACATTTGCAATATAACTAGAAGCAGGTGTGATCTCATCCCAGATACGAGTATAAAGCTCAAATGTCTCATGTGTCTGTAATACACTGGTGTGAACCCAGAACCTACCAACACCCTTCAACTGGAATTACACACGTACGACAGCAGGACTTGCCCTGGTGGTGATCAGAAGGCAGTCGCTCCATGTAAAACTTTGATATTCAGTTGCATTCAATGAGACTGGAAGCCAAACCCAGCATAGTTGGGAAAAGATTATGACGACTTGTCCGGGCCAGCTGCTTTTGGAAGAGATCACTACTGGAAATGAAACTAGTCTTGGTTTGTTTCGCGATTAAGTTTCTCATACTTGTCCCAACGTTTCAGGCGGTTGTCGGTGTCAGTGCTTTTACCCAGCCTTCCTGCGATGACGATTATTAGACGCGAAATATTCAATAAGACTAGTTTCATTTCGGTAAGTTATTTTTTGATGATTTTCAACGGGATATATTTTAACGGCACGATTAAGGAAAACAAAAAGATTTTTTAATATTCGAAATAGTAATTCGTGTGTGTAATAATTTTGCAATAAGACATCAGCATCTTCATAAATGACTTTTCGAGGTTATTGATGTTTGATTTTGATTTTTTGAAGCAAATACATTTTTTCTATCATTTTGCTTTTTGTAATAAGTTATATGTTATGCAGTTGTTCTAATATATTATTTTATGTTCCAGACAAAAACGACTGCATTACAATAACAAATCACAATTACGAAGAATTTGAAGAAAAAACTCCAATTGCACCTCCAATAACTCTACAACCTGCCAACCTACCGACATTGAACGAAGCAAATCAAGAATCTTGGAACTACCTTCAAAATCCGTATTACAATCCTTATTACCAAAATGTCTATGACCAATATAGAAGGAACTATGGTTTAACTCAAGGCACTCCAAACATTTACGGGAAAGAAATTATAGACCCAAGGAATTATGGTGTACAAATTAATCCATATGTATATAGTCCACCAAATAACGACCCATATGCCACTGAAGTTACCCTGCCGTACTATCCAAATGGAAACCCACCAACAGATACCGATTCTACTCAATACCCCTATACTCCATATGATTATGAAAATCAACCAGAAATTAAGAACACTCCTTGTCCGTTTCGTTCAGAAATTCTTCCAGAAATTCGTCCAGAAAATACATTGGACAGGATCTGGAGGGCTTGGAAAGACGTTGAGATAAAAATTAGGAAGGCTCAAACTAATGATACTGAGCCACCATTAGATATTGATATCAGAAGAAATTTTGATGACAAATTCGATGGGAATAAAGTTGATATGATCGGTAAGGTGGCTAATCCATATGCAACTTCATCTTTACCTATTAACCTCAATGGAGCATTAGTCTATCCGTATGTGAATCCAGGGAATCGATATATGCGCTGATTGGGAATAGTATGGTAAATAGCTTAATTTATATTAGTTTGGAATATATTTTTAATGTTTGTCTAGCTGTGAAGTTTCACTGTTGTCATCTTTCTTTCAATAAAGAAAGATTTATTCTAAGCAAAAAATTGTCATAGAAAAACTGTAACCCATTTCTTAGTCTCATCTAGCATAATACAGCAAAACTAGCGTTTGCCCGCGACTTCGTCCCGCGTAAAATTTCACCCTCTTAGGGGTGGAATTTCGAAAAACCCTTTCTTAGTGGATACTTACTCTTCACAAAGAACACACCCTCCAAATTTGATGTCTCTAGGACCAGCGGTTGAAGCTGTGCGTTGATATATCAGTCAGTCAGTCAAGACTTTGATTTTTATATATTTAGATAACATAATAGCCTAGTTTGACATTTACCGACGTCAACCTTTGATTAGATATTGAGAGATTAAGAGTCAGATAGATAAGAAAATTACTTAATTGATTCCGGGTCAACGGTGAAGGAAAACATCGTGAGGAAACCGGCATGTCCTAGAACCAAAAATTCAAAGACATGTGACATCTACCAACCCGCACTGGGCCCGCGTGGTAGATTACGGCCCACTCTCTCTCACAGAGAGGAGGCCTGTGTCCCAGCAGTGGGAACATTATAGGCTGATGATGATGATGATGATTCCGGGTCGGGCAGTGTTGATGGGTTTTGTAATCTTGAATTTTTCAGAAGCAGCTCAGAGTTTGGATTTGTGCCTGGTTGATGGCAATAGACTCGCCCCTTATTACATGGGACAAACATAACTTGCAAAATGTGGGTGTATTATAGTAGGTACAGTACTGCCTAACCTTTCGGCAAATACAGTCATAATGGCGTGATAATATTTCATCGACGTTAAATAAACTCCGAATAATAACAGTTTTAAATACACCAACAATGTATACTAATGAAATATTCGCTCACAAAACAATGCCTTTTCATATTCAAACAAAAGCACTACCAATGGCTTTAATTAAAAATTTGCTCACAGCTTTCAATAATTATTGAAACGAAATCATTCACACAGTTTTCAGCTTTATGTTTTGTTACGTTAGTGTGATAATCGTTCGTGGTTTTAAATGCAATTAGTAGAATATTACGCCAACATTTAATAGTGACATTGATATGGGTGGTGGAAATCCATCTTGATTAATGATGTTAGCGCATAATGCAAATGGCAGATATTGTAATAAATAACATAATTTTATGAGACTTCAAAATATTGGTGTTTGTTTCATTAGACCTAAATTATATTGCTTTCATGCGTCGTTGGTCTAATGGTCGTAAGCGCTATTGATTCAATATAAAATCGTAACGTAACTAGATTTTTGCCGAACCTCTAATTATCTATTAAAGAAGTTTAACCATAATTAAACTTCCATTTTTAACCGGTCAAGCGGCGCGGTTCGCCGATCGGCGACGAAAAAAATAGAAAATGAATTGTGTCTCGGTAGCGGCGCTTGACAGATTAATACAAATAATTACCTCCAGCAAAACTAGAGCAAAGGGCGATGCAAATACAACCCCGCTCTTAAATCATTTATAAGCCAATCGATACACCCGTCGGCCATAATTGGCGCATTAGTTCCTTCAAAGGCCGATTCAATCCATCACACAACATTACACCGCTTCGTTGGTCTAGTGGTTGCAAGCACTACTGTTGAGCAAGAGGTTCAATTCCCGAGACGGGCAAAGTGTGTTTTTTTATTGCTGAATGGACACGCTCTTGACCTCGATCACGCCTGATGGAAAGCGATGGATAAGGTCTATGATGGAACGTGCGTGCCCAGAAGATGCCTAAGGCACTGGAACTCCCAGGCATCGACGAAACACAGCAGGCTGCTTGACGCTTGGGTTTTTTTTATCAGAATTTTCTAGATTTGTGCCCGGTTGATGGCAATAGGCTGGCCCCCTATTACCTACATGGGACTTAAACATAACTGGCGATATGTGAGTGCACTATAGTGACCCCTCTGTCTAACCTTTCGGGGTATGAAGGCGTGATGTTATGTTGTTACGTAAATTATACTGTGATTATTAACAATCATCCAACCCATACTTACACTAAGCAGACAGCTCCTTGCCTAAATTGCCGTGATGATACAAAATATATACAGCGACCTTATTAGTGATGTTCTTCAGAAAGGTGGTACGTAGTACTCGCAACTGGCGTGCGTGTACGACCAGCGGGGCAATTGCGTAACACTATCAATCGGAATCAGTTTCATTTTGACAGTTCAACAACATTCATTGCTTTATTTACGTGTTGAGCAATCAAATTTTTCGAATTTATGAAGCAATGGATTAGCAATTGGCTTCGACATGATTCTGATTCCGATTGATAGTGTGTTACGCAATTAGGGTGCAGATGTATGAACGTAAACGAGGCAAAAGGAGTATGTATGGATCTCTGGCGTTCTGTAGTTTTTGCGTACACCCATTTTCATAATTACCATGCTTGGTTGAATGGTTAGTGATATAGCCACTTAGGCCATCCGAGCCTTCTCGTAACTATGTTCTGTCGGCTTCCAGTCTGACCTCTTCAACCACCACACCAGCACCACCAGTTATTAACACGATAGCCTTTGATTGGACTTGCTAGGTGATACGACATGATGATTATGTCCATCTCCTTAAAAAAAGTACAGTTTTCTAGAAGAGGGATTGGCGCCACATAACAGCTGGGTACAGATTTTTTACGAATAACTGTCAAAATTTAAAAATGTATTCGTTGAATAAGACATACTAGGTATAACCGTTTGGTAGAATTCGCCCTTCAGATATTGTGATACGGTCTGCAGTCGATCTATTCTGTAAAAAACTCACCGAAAACTTAGGTGAAATGGGCTTGAAGTGAGCTGTCAACAGTTTCAATCCGTAGCGCAGGTGCAGGCACAACTCATTTCAAAAGAGTTTTCACGATGTGATATTTACAGAATAGACAGCATGGCAGGTATATATAGGTAGGCACGATGACTCCCGGCCACCGTAGGTGCGGGCCTGCGGACGGACAGTATTGGGTAGCTCACCGTCAGATCAGGACCAGGCCCGTGCCGGACGGCGCGTATGTGTTCCACGCGCGCTTCAAAGAGATGTCAGCATAAAGGAAGAGGCCTGTTAGGGCCGAAGCCTGCCGGGGTAGCGGGATTGTCCGAAAGGGTTACCGCTACCCCGGAACACAAAGGGCTAAGGAAGGAACACGGATGGGTTTTAGTCAGTAAGAGTCTGACACCCGCTCCACCCAGAGCGGGAGGGGTCATTTGATGACTTCCCATCCAAAAAAATAAAAATAAGATATATAGGTAAGTTAACGATACTAAAATAATGAAAAGCTTACCTTTGTTATATTATAACCTAGCTACGTGTGTTACGAACAGACAATAAATAAAACGAACGAGTAATATAGGCGAATATTAAATATTTTATTTAATATAAACCCTAAATATACCAGCAATTTACAGGAAAATCCAGCGAAATTGTGTAATAATAAAGAAACGCATATGATATCTTTATAAACAAATAAATTACTTGAAAATTATTGTGGTTTTAACACAATAAATTAATAAAATAATACATTAAAAACAAAGCATGTTGGTTTGCTACTAAAACTATGTAATCTTAAAGCTACATTAATCTAAATTAAAATATTAATTTCTCAACAAACATTGAAAGAAGATGGAATGTTATTTAATTAATGAAAATAATAAAAAGATGCCCATATTTTACTTAAATAGGTACACGAAGTAGTGTGATCAAAATTTATAATAGAAAAAACGGGATAGATATCTATTATGTTATAAATAGTTCAATTCACTCCTTTTAGTATTTTCTACTCTTTGGTATTCATGAGACACGTCAATCCAATGCCAAATACATTGTTAGGAAAAAGATCAAATGTATACTTTTTGCAAAAAAGACAAAAAAAAGAAAAAAAAAAATATATCACGGAAACCGTTATACATAAATCATACTATAGCTTAATTATTTAAAGGAAAGTCTTGAACAAAACAAAATGGTACAATTTACATAAGTTTTACAACAATGAAACGTTTTCTTTTTTGCAAAAACAACACAACCCTTTAGATATTAACAACAATAAGTACGAGACAAAAATTGACAATTATTATACAGTAGAGAATTGACATACTCTACACGATTACTCACTTTACTTTACTAGCAAACATTTCAAATGTTACTGACCTTGCAAGCACGAAATTGTAATCAAAAATCATAATACATATTCTTTGTAATTAATTCTTCATACACAACAGATTATAAAGTAAACTGAATACATCACTATAAGGCTAGAGATGTACCATTTACTGACTCAACATTTACCATTGATAATCCTACATATACACTCGAAGGAACAGTAATAATTGGTAACAAATTATTAGATGACACAAACGAATAGGTGGACGATCAAACCATCTATCCGTAAACAATGTGTTATCAATCTTTTACTGTTCAATTCACACATTTAATCGATACTATACATAGATAACAATTTACACCTATAGATATTGTTTTAAGACGTTTCCTCAAATGTCACCCGATTTAAACATCATGGCAGATCTTCAATTACCTTGAATTTGACAGTTGTATCCTCACCAAAAGTTGACGTGACGGTCGAGGACATATTTTACAAACGGTTTTAGCTGGGCTTATTATTTTTTTTGAGGAACCTACTTAAAAATTAATATTAGTGGAAAAGAAATCAACAGTGGAGAAGTCCAATACATATTATTTTAAGCATAATCATATAGCGGATTTTTTTTTCTAAATATCGTGTTTGCAAAGTCAGAGACGGTCCTGCTCTGTGTAGACCTCATGGTCACCTTATTTGACGTCCTTGCGCACTTTGTGGCCACGGAAGGAGGCCTGGATCTTAGTCGCAGCCTTGTTGAGATTAGGATCGGAGAGGTCAATCTTTTCAATGTCTTCCTGTAAGGTGAAAAAGGTCATGTTAGAAAGTTAATTTTGAGAGGGTCAAATATTTCTTCACTCGATTTGCTACCTTCGATCAATTATCGAAGGCTTAAAAGATCGCTCTTAGCGATAAAACCGCCCATTGTGTCACCCATTGTAAAGTTTCTATATTTACGTCTGCAATTTAAACGGTGTTCACAATAAAGAGTATTCTATTCTATTCTTTTATTCTCATGGTGGGCGTTTGAGACTGTCAGGGGGGCAGTAGTAGACCCAGATAAAATTATATATCCTATCTTACGACTATATCATATAACACGTTTAAATATAATCTTGGCAATCGCTGTTTCAGATTCGCGACAGATGGCAAGTAAAAAAAATTGAGGGGACCTAGAAAAAAATATGTTCTCAAAGTAGGCGGTGGGCAAAATAAGGTCCTATGGCTTAAGCTGAAGTGGCAATTGGTCGGCTATATTAGCCATAGTAGAACCGATGACCGTTGGGGTAGACGTGTTTGGTATACTGTCGATACAGCGATCTATCGATTTGGTGTACTGTCGATGTAGCGTACCATCGATTTGGGGTACTGTCGATTCATTAACCCGTCGATGGAACGTTTTCGATGCAGCGACTGTCGATATTATGAACCAGACCCGTTCTTGAGTGGAGACTGCGTAAGGTAGGACGCCCTCAGGCTAGGTGGAGCGACTATCTTCGCAGGCTGGCTGGCAGCAGTTGGATGAGAGATGCCGAGAGCCAAACTAAATGGCGTGCAATTGGAGAGGCCTATGTCCAGCATTGGACTGCTGTAGGCTGATGATGATGAAGAAAAGCTGGACAAACCTTATCCTGCTGCTCTTGATCCTTCACGGCCTGGTCGGCTTGTTCCTTCTCCTTGCGGGCCTGGTGTCCTCTGAACGACGCCTGGATCTTGGTGGCGGCGCTGCATAGCTCTGTGGACAGTGAAAAGTTACACGTTAGGACTGTTTAATTATGGAAATATGCTTATTTTTATCATGAAGATTGATTGAGAAACGCTGGAATAAAACCAAAGCTGAAAAAAAGACTTGAGTTTAGGTCTCATACGGACCGTATTGGCAATTAGTTTGAAATTATCATATTATTAAGTTATAGTATGCTGATGCAATTTGAAAACATGTGACATCTACCAACCCGCACTGGGCCCGCGTGGTGGATTACGGCCCACTTCCTCTCACAGAGAGGAGGCCTGTCCCAGCAGTGGGAACGTTATAGGCTGATTATACATTTGCTATAGGTAGGATGCAGTGGCGTGCATTGCATATAGGCATATAAGCAGTGCCTACTTCGATATATCAACATAAGCCTGTCAATTACATTTTAGTGTGTATGATTATCATACCTAACAAAAAACAAAATCTTCATACAAACACGTGCGGCAGTAGGCAGTCGCCGGACGGCCTACTCGGCTCCCGTACTATTGTCATTGGTCTTTACTCGTTCAAGTTAATACGACAAAATTGAAAATACGTACGTCTCACGCGTAATACCATGACGTTCGACCTTCGCAATTAATACCCTTAAGTAGGCATGCCTACTCAAATAACCACGTTTTGACCTACTTTTTTTCTGATTAGTGACCGCGTTTGCTTAGACTAGACCCGGCCTAGTGCCTACCTATTCTGAAAACCAATGCACGCCACTGGTAGGAT
The DNA here is from genome assembly GCA_945859645.1 of Amphipoea oculea. Taxonomy (NCBI): domain Eukaryota; kingdom Metazoa; phylum Arthropoda; class Insecta; order Lepidoptera; family Noctuidae; genus Amphipoea; species Amphipoea oculea. Next base: position 13,190,656 of record OX243886.1, on the reverse strand, counting down.
GCTGCCACTGTTGATCATTCGCTACGCTTGGCAGAAAATAATTATTATTGTTGTGCAGTATTTTCTCTTGACGTAAGCGTCTTTTATTGTTAACTAGCGGCCCGACCCAGCTTCGCATGGTTGCAATTTATTTATTCGAATTTCCGAAAATGTTTTTTCATACACCTTGTCCTGGTAATACCGAACACAACAAAAAAACAATTATCGAATTTGGTGCAGTCGTTCGGAAGTTATGCGCGTACAGACATTTCGGCGACTTTGTTTTATACTATGTAAGGATTCATACCTAGCAGGCGATGACTGATGTATATCGTACTAGTTGACCCGGCGAACTTCGTACCGCCTGAGAATTAAATAATGTGACAAAATTCAATAGACACGTGGCGCCATCTATTATCATAATAACGTTATTGTTGTTTTCCTCGGGAACAGCACTTTTTTCGGGATAAAAGGTACCCTATGTACGTTTCTGTACACCTGACAACGTATATGCAAACAGGATGATCGGTTCAGTGGTTTATGCGTGAAAAGGTAACAAACAAACATGCTTACTTTCGCATTTATAATATTAGTTAGGATACTTACATCCCTCACCCACCGGGTCATTTTAAATCCATTTCGAAACCATCTAAAAATACACGAAGAAGCATACAAAAAATTCAAAAAAGTGAGAAATTTTTTGAACAGCCAGCCTTTCGATTCATTTCCTTCATATCAAACAGCAGTCAAACTGTCTATTTCACCTTCAAAATTGTACCCCACAATATCACATTTCGGCTTGAGGCGAACTCTCACGGAATTTCATCAGATCTCGTTAATCTCGATAGATTGTGGGAACAGGGCTGCCAGGAGATATTACTGATAAAAACCTTGATCAGATGATTTATACCGTTACTTTGCATCTAACGAAACTTAAAAGACACATTTGCGTCAAATTATCAGTCAACAAAAGAGATACGTATGCAGGATCGTCGGATAGTTGAAGTTTAGTAAGAAACCGATGGATGTTCTCGAATAAAATTTAATTTTATTAATAGAAAACAAACAGCTCATTTATCAAATTATAAATGAAGGGATCGGGGGAAGAACAACTTTTGTCACATTTTTAATTTTTTTTTCAACTGGCAATGCAGTCTGAATGGTTATACCTGTCGCTATGCTCTGTCAAAAACAACAGGGCAATAACATCCATAGTCTCCGAGCTTTCATGCTTTTAAAATATCGATACAGGGAAGAAACATACAATGTCCGGACCCCCACCCCCTATACCATTATACCTATTACACTTAAAGTGCCTTGGGTATAAATGACACTATTTTATTAAGATCTTATCTTTTAATTAGTAATATCTCAGTTTGTTCATTAGGTGACAAAAGTGGTTCTTCCCCTGATCCCTTCAAATGTCTGTCGACAATGGTGCCGATTCTCTTGCTCACAAACTAAACTAAATTTAAGTTCAGTGCATCTTTTTCTTTCTATTTCATTAAGAAAAGGACAGGAGATAAATACTAGTTTAGTCCTATCAAATTAAGATACTCCATAGACAATTTAGATGTGATTAAAAAATTAGCTATTAAAAATACGTCAATTTACGTCAGGCGCTGACTAATTTGACAGGACTAAACTAATATTTATGTTCTGTCCTTTTCTTAATGAAATAGAAAGAATAAGATGCATTTAGTTTAGTTTGTGCACAAGGGAATCGGCGCCAATATCCATCGGTTTCTTACTAAACTTCGACTATATCCGACGATCCTGCATACTTATCTCTTTTGTTGACTGTACATTTAAAACCTCTTCTAACTCTTAGTGGACTGTGGACACCGTGGTGGTAAAAGACCTCGTGTTCACTTTTACTGGCTTGTTTTTAACAATGTAATAAAGTCACAATGGAAAGCCATATCTAGCCAGGACATAAGCAACACAGCCAAGACATTACGCTGGAAATAGACATGACATTCAAAGCAACGGGAATCTCGAAAACAATGCTTGAAGCATTGTGTGGAGATTTCCGTTGCGAGGACAAAATAAAAAATGAAAATTATTGCTTTGAACACTTCGTTTCATAGGGGCTTGTTTGTGGCTTCATAATATCAGCCGCACTCACGGGTCGATCGATCAGGTTAAGCTACGCTTGCCGCGGTTGGTCCGTGGATGGGTGACCATCTTTACATACCAAGACCCCTCCGTGCCTCGGAAAGCACGTTAAGCCGTTGGTCCCAGCTGTCATTCGTGGATCTTTGACAGTCGTTACGGGTCGTCAGAAGCCCGAAAATCTGATAACCAGTCTTACCAAGGGGTATCGTAATTACCCGGTAACTGGGTTGTGAAGGTGAGATAGGCAGTCGCTCCATGTAAAATACTGGTATTCAGCTGCATCTGGTTAGACTGGAAGCCGACCCCAACATAGTTGGGAAAAGGCTAGGCAGATGAGTGTGTTCAACGTTCTACACAAAACAAACGGAGACTATTTCAAAAATTGAGTTTGAGTATTCAATTTAAGCCCGTTCCCCTGTAACTGCAGTCATTTGTTCTGGAGGAAACTTGGCACGAAACGCATGCACGTATTGCACGTCCCACGATGTTGTTTTACTACAAACTTGGCAGGTTGTATATGGCTGGAAGTAAGTTTCTTGATTGCCAGGATTCTTCTTCCAAATAACGAGTTGTGTCTTTTAAAGATTGCAGATGTTTTTTTTTTACTTGGCAGGAATACATAAATAAAATTCTTCAGGGAAATTGAACATAAGCTTGAAAACCTGTCCAATTTATTGTGTATTAGCTGCGCCCCGCGGTTTCACCTGCATAAGTCTCGATCCCGTGGGAATATCGGAATAAAAACTATCCTATGGCCTTTCCCGGGACTTAAACTACCTCTATACCAAATTTCATCGAAATCGGTTCAGCGGTTTTAGCGTGAAGAGGTAACAGACAGACACACTTTCGCATTTATACTAGCTGCGCCCCGCGGTTTCACCCGCATAAGTGTCGATGCCGTGGGAATATCGGGATAAAAACTATCCTATTTCCTTCCCCGGGACTCATTCTATTCATCTAAATCGGTTCAGTGGTTTATGCGTCAAAAGGTAACATACAGACAGACAGAGTTACTTTCGAATTTATAATATTAGTATGGATAGTACGGATTGTTTAAAATTTAAACAATCCATTATAGATTTAATCTAATGTGACTTCGTCTTTGATCTAGTGGTCGCAATCGCTACTGCTAAGCATGAGGTCAAAGTGTTGTTGGTTTCTTCTATCAGGAATTTCACAGTAATAATCCGGAGTCTGGATTTGTGCCCGGTTGATGGCAATAAGCTGACCCCCTATTACATGGGACTTAAACATAACTGGCGGAATGTGGGAGAACTATAGATCATCTCTGCCTAACCTTTCGGGCAAAAACAGGCGTTATGTTAGGTATTAGATTGACATAAGCTACAGAAAAGCCTATAAAGAAAAAAGAGTGTGCTTATGACCACACGACTGAAGTGAAACTTAGCTATGAGAGGAAGAGAGAAAGAAAATGTGCGCGCGCACTGCTTTCTCTTGCTCATATTCCTCACTCAACTCCCGTTCGCCTCGCCCGATCATACTTTTCGTAACGCGTTCGCCAGATTACTCCCCAAGTCAAGCGTGCGTAAAGAAGTTTCACTTCAAAAAAGAAAAAGACAGAAAATACGTTTATTTGCACCAAACATGACGCATCAAAAATAAAAACAAATAAAAAAAAAACAAAATAACAATTTGGGAGAAAACATGCTTATATTTATTTATTTATTTATTTATTTAATACTTCAAGCACATAAATGTACAGAGGCGGACTTAATGCCATAGGCATTTTCTACCAGTCAACCTTTGGGTGATGCAGAGACAAACAGTGGTAGGTGCAATCATGAACATTAAGGAATAAATATTTTACATATAATGATACGCATAAACCTATAAAAACTATTAATATAATATATAACTAATTATATATAAATATAAGCACAAATATATATACATAAATACATGAATATACTTACTAACTAACTAAAAAGAAATAAGACAAACAATGAGAAAATATTACCGTTGTGATGATACTGCCAGCTTCTTGCGAATGTGCTCGCGAACCTTAACTTTAAATCATATTGTTGAAAGTCTTTGTAGAATACAAAACAAAGAAATTTAATTTTTTTATTGCTGAATGGGCCCGCTCTTGACCTTGATCACGCCTGATGCAACGCGATGGATGAGGTATATGATAGAACGAGCGTGCCCAGAAGATGCTAAGGCACTGGAATGAACACACGCATCGACGAAACACAGCAGGCTGCTTGACGCCGGACTCCGGTGGGAGGGTCGCAAACCAGGCGGGCCCTGCCACCGCAAGGGAAGAATTTGCCCAGCCAAATAAGGTGTTGGGTGTGACTGTCCAGGATGCGCCGAGCGCTCGGCTCAGTTGAGTAACTGGCGGAACAAACTGCGCTACACGAGGAGGCTTCTTTATGCATCTCAAAATGCGTGCCATTAACACTTGTGTTGCAATAATTTTGATCAACAAATCGCAACCAATTACCCGCCTTTTTGGCAGCTGGTTTGGACTAGTTAAACTCAAGAAACCAAAGGTAAATTTTATCCGGAGGTTAGTCGGCAAGATATAGAAATCACACGTTACACTCGTGCAATTTTCTCGCACATAAAGATGCGATATTTCCTTTCACCATTTGTGGAACTGGAAATAAATTGGACACACGTATGGAATATATATTGGTTCTCATCTTTTAACTGGGGCAATTGAATGGCATGATGTAACCATTTTCTGAACGTGTCAAAACTTCATGCCATGTCATCGTCGGTGTTCGTCAGTCGATCGATTCTAGTCGGTTTTTGAGGCCTATACTTGTATATGAATTCGCTATGCCTACTATAGCCTATCAAATCAAAAAATTTAAACTTCTGCATTTAAATGCAGAAGTTTAAAATTTCTAATTTAAACTAAAAAAAAAAAATTACGCTGTTATCTTTAAGGTATTTTTTTCTTATAATCAATAATATTGGATAAAAATAATATAATATTATATATAATATTGGATACTTATTGAATAATCACTTCTAAATGTTTTAATTAAAAAAAAAGTTATATGTATATTTTTGTCATTTTTTATTTAAATGATCTTAATTAAATTAATTATAAAACTCTATAGGGTCTTCTCGTCTTTTTAATTTATTTTAACTTTTTAAATAAAAAAATAAATTCTACATTTAACTAAGAGACAGTTTATATTTCATCCAATCTTTCATACAAGTCATCAATTAAATGACTAATGGTTATGTTACCTTTGTACATTTCGTTAAGTGTCTCTAGAATAGTGGTTTCTTTTTCTTCAAACTTCTCCACAGGCGAAAAACATTGATACCTTTGTTTTTCTTAAACTGTTTGATGATAGATGGACAAATAGAATATAAGCTTTATTGAACACCATAGCAATCAGTAACTCGATCTATCTAGTATGTGTGAGTAACTCATATTCATATATGGTTTAATAGACAATTTTTAGGTGTTTTTCTGGAGATAACTGGCTATTTCTTGCATACTTCCTTAGTAGATTCTCTGCGCATTTCCAGTTTAAAGTTCGTGCTAAATCTCAGCCTAATTGCAAAAAAACAAGTTTCCATTATAATATAACCTTTAAGGCTGATTTTTCAACGCCATATAATTTTATCCGAGGAACAATTTGGAACATTTCACAGTTCTTTCATACAAAATCTGTCAGACCTCAATTATTCCACGAATAAAATTATCTGTCGATTAAAAATTAAGTCCTTAAAACATTAACGTCAGCTGTCAACCCTAACTCTCGAATACCTTCGTTATCGGACGTAGGCAGTACCCAGTCTCCTAGCCTGTTGTTTATTCATAGATACCACCCTTCGGCACCTGTCCCACCGCTGGCGATTAACGAGAAGCGAGTAGAGCTAGCAACTAAAAGCGAGTTGGCGAACAACGACCAGCGAGTGCGCGACGGCGACGAATGGTTACCGTCAAACGGGGTGAATAGGGATGCAGGAGTGAATCGGGACAAAACTTTAAAAGGGATTTTAACAATAAAATAATATAGTTTGTTGTCAATAAGGGCACGCAATCGTTAATTAAATTACAGTAAACACACTAGGGTCCTTTTTGGCTACAAACTATATTAGTTTTGTCCCGATTCACCCCTGCATGATGCATCCCTATTCACCCCTGCATGATGCATCCCTATTCACCCCGTTTGACGGTACGCTTTGGTCTCTCAGCGAGTGTTCTGCTCCACTGAGCGAGTACTTTCTTTGATAGCTCATGTCGCTGCGACAAACGAGTACTCAATTCAATTCAATTAATTTTAATTGCAATCCATAATGTACATACAGGTGGTAAGTAGTAATAAAGAAACAATTATGGACCCTGTCGGGCACAGAAAAATTTTAAATAAGTAAGAGAGCGGAAAAGCGCTTTTATGATTTTCCTTACTCTTAAATATTTATTTAGCTATTGCATAGCTTTTATCGCGGGCTTTGAGAGCGGCGACTGAATCAAGAAATTCCGTAACGAAAATAAACCTAACACCCCCCACTTCGACCGGCACAGCGTTGCGGCGTTGAAAGCCGTGCATCGTCTAACGTCGTTTCAGTTCGGCAGACTTCGGCACGGTGTTTGTGTGCGTGCGACTAGACGTATGCGTGTAGACTGTACGAAGCTCGCATAAGTTGATAAAAATGCTGTGCAATGGCTTTACCGCGGCAGTCCCCGAGTGCCACACGTATTTTTTTTATTTCCTTTATATCTGTTTTTACAACAGTGTTACTCGCCGGTTTAGTCCATGTTCAACCGCCACAATCTTTACCCCCGACCATGTTGAACCCTTAAATGTGTGTGTTGTGTTACTTGCCGGTGGTGTGAACAGTCGGCGATCAACTACATATATGTATCTTTTATTAACACGGCACCTAGAATCTTTTGTACGTTTCTTGAGCGAGAAAATCGTTGATAACTAGTCGCTTCCTCGTCGGGCGGTGGGACTGGTGCCTCCCGGGCACCGGGACTTATCGCCTCGTCGACTGTTCTTTGTGTAATTGCTACCCCTAGATTAGTTCGTGTTGTAAATAGAGGTTTGTTTTGCTTCTAGAGACAAGGCTTGATTAACAGGTTTGGGGTTACATCGTTGCTAAGGTCATAGTTGGCTGGCAACGTAAATTTAGTCTGGACTTTAAAAAGAGACTGTGACCTCTGAGTTTGTTTCGGCCTTTCTTCTCAGAATAGTCAGATAGGAAACGCCGACCTCACCGAATTTAAAAAAAATATGATTTATGTGTAAAAGTGTTTGTACAAACCTACTTACAGAAAAAAAGGGATTAAATATAATGGTCACCATAAAAATATATTGAATACAAAAAAATGAAGTCTAAAATTACAATAGTTCTAGCTGGGTACTCCGAGGTTAGGTTTGGTTATGTTACTTTAAACCCTTTACACAGAAATAGGAGCCCCGGGAAGCGGGGCTCCGTCGACATAGGATGCAAGAGCGAGCAAATGAGAATACAAATACCTTTACCTAGGTATTTTACAATAAAATGGAGTTTTAATTATGGTGATCATTTCCTATTTTTGGCAGTAGAAAGTGTTTTTTTGATGTTATATTTTACTTTATCTGGTGATAAGTTAAACATTTAAGCCGAAAAAAAACGGTTTGAGATACTCGGGATGGTACTTGTTAACTTCTTCTTGTCTTTATATCTTGGTCGTCACTAGATAGTAGTTATGGGCTGCTTAACTTTTAACTCTGACAACATTTTCGTATTTTATTTTTGTTTAGTACCTAGGCTAAACAAAAATCTAAAAAAAAAAAAAAAAACTAAAATTCTGTCCCACTGTTGGGCAAAGACGTCCCTCAAATCCTACCAGAAACTCTTTTCCTGCGCCACTTCGAACTACCACAACAATTATCAAGTCCTAGGCCCAAGCCAATTTTATTAATTGAGAAAACGTAACACTTTAATATAGAAAACTAGCTTTCGCCCGCGTGAAATTTCACCCTCTTAAGGGTGGAATTTCGAAAAACCCTTTTGTTAGTGGATACCTACTCTTCACAAAGAACACACCCTCTAAATTTTATGTCTTTAGGACCAGCGGTTTAGGCTGTGCGTTGATATATCAGTCAGACAGGACTTTGAATTTTATATTTAATACTATATTATACGAGTACTACATAGGTAAAGGTTCACCTGAGAAGGTTCTCATAATAAACTCGCAAAACCAGTGCAAATTTTTTTTTTTTCAAGCTATACCAAATCTTGAAAAAATCCCTGCATTTTATAAACAAAACACTGTCAAAACAGAACCCGCGAATCGAAACAAAACACGGTCGCAAACTGACACTTTTCCAACTCTCTCTGTTATTTGAAAAAATCTGCAATTTTCGCTCTATTGATTTACCTAGCTCTCCCCCCAGGCTTGGGTCACAAAATAGATAGGTTTCAGAAGGCCAGCTCCATAGTATAATGAGTCTATAATGTGCCCACTGCTGGGACACAGGCCTTCTCTCTTTGAGAGTGTGGGCCACCACGCGTGCCCAGTGCGGGTTGGTAGATGTCACATGTCTTCGATTTTTTGGTTCTAGGACAGGCCGGTTTCCTCACTATGTTTTCCTTCATCGTCTTGAGAGCTTGGGTGATAAAATAATTTACACAAAGTAAAGCGCCTGTCTGGGTTCGAACCTACGACTTACAAGTCGCGGCCGTTACTACTGGGCCACCACTGTTCACGGTCGGCTCCATACATAAACAAAACAGGCGCATGCACACCTGGATGCGTCCGTGCGGCGATGTCAAACATACCGTATATGCCGGTCGCGAGTGCGCTTGTACTCGCTGTACGTAAAGCGTGTCTATGTGTCCGTGCGTTCTCACTCGATGTATTTAGCTGGCCTTCTGTAGTTATATATTTAGTGGCTGTTTGGTTCAATTTTGTGTACACAGTTAAACGGAAACCTGGTTTAAAATGTGTGTATTTTAGAATCTGTACCATTGGTAGTGGTTTGTCGGTAAATGTTTGCAGTTTAGGAAATGCAGTATAAAATATTTTTAAGTGTTTGTCAACATTTAGAAGTTTCCAAGTATGTCCGTCTTCGTTCAGTAGCTTTGGAGTTTGGCATTTTCCAAAATTTATAGTGTAACAATATTTTGACGATTTTCTTTTCAGGGAACCTTAATCAGGAAAACAATCTTTGCTTACGACCTGCAGAACATTAAACTTAAGTGGTTTTATTACCCACAGTTCAGTAATTTACAATCTTACAATCTATCTTGAAACATGGGAAACGAAACCTGTAATTTTGGTAATTAAACTCAAGGAAGTACTCAACGTTGTAAAAGAAAATTCCATACTAATAGTCGACTGTTAAATCAAACTAGACGCTTGCTAATTACTCTAATTAGGCACTAAAGTGCTTTTTCTATGCTAATCAGTAAAAAATGCTTTTAAATAATCATCTTAAAATAATTCCAAAAAAATCCTACTGATATTATAAATGTGAAAGTTTTGATGTTTGTTACTCAATTACACAGAAACGGCTGTACAGATTTGGATGAAATTTGGCGCACAGATAGACCATAGGACATAGGAATCATCTGGATACGAGAAGCACGGGACCGGTCGAAGTGGCGATTCTTGGGGGAGGTCTATGTCCAGAAGTGAATGTCTTTCGGCAGGCACTCTAACTTGAGTAAATTATTTCATCACCACTGCTCTCAAAACGGAGGAGGAAAATATCGTGAGGAAACCGGCATGTCCTAGAACCAAAAAATCAAAGACATGTGACATCTAGCAACCCGCACTGGGCCCGCGTGGTAGATTACAGCCCACTCCCTCTCGAAGAGAGGAGGCCTGTGTCCCAGCAGTGGGAACATTAGCGGCTGATTATGCTTATGCTAGTACGTTCCTGTTGCCCCCACACGGGCGAAGCTGCGGGCACAAGCTAGTAAAATAAAATTCGGTCAACAACTTCGGAAACTCAGTAGGTACAATAAAATTACCCTTGTTTTTTGGCGTTTATAGCTTCATCAATAAAATCGGGGTAAGTGGGACAGGTCGGGGTAAGGGGATAGGCAAGCGTAAGGGAGATAGGATAGTTAAACACCCTGAACTGAGCCCATAAACAGAACATGAATGGATTCGAGTCAACAAAATGAAATCGTAAAATATCACCAGAGACATTAAGTGCCTTTGTTTGGAGAATGGATTAATTTTTATTGGGAAAATGTTTACCAATTTCGTAGTACTTAGGCTGCGTTCTGCCTATCCCCATGGGACGAAGACGTGAGTATGTATTTTTATTACAAATTCAAGGGTCTTAGCGCTTTGTCTGTTTGTTAGGCTTGAGTTTAAAAAACTAACCCCCTGGTGTGTAACATCTGATTTAATACGTTTATTAGTAAGCTGCGCCCCGCGGTTTCAGCCGCATAAGTGTCGAACCCGTGGGAATATCGAGATAAAAACTATCCTATGTCCTTCCCCGAGACTCAAACTATCTCTATATCTTTCAGCTAAATCGGTTCAGTGGTTTAGGCATGAAAAGGTAACATACAGACAGACAGAGTTACGTACGAATTTATAATATTATAGTATATAGTATGGATGTTACACACCGATTTCTCTCTTTTTCAGTCGTCAGTAATTTGACTTTCGAAAGAAGAAGACAAAGCGTTGTGTAACTATACAGACGCTATACAACGTTTATTAGTAAGGGGGTATGTATTTGTAGGGGACAGGCGTTATGAAACACCTACCTCATGTAGCTAAAAATATTAATCTGTCTGGGCTTTATTAAACTAAGTTGGGGTCGGCATCCAGTCTTACCGGATGCAGCTGAATACCAGTATTAATACTAGCTTTAAGAAATATAATGTGTTAAATTATTATTTTTCATATTATATTACCAAGTTACTAAAATTAACTATTTTTTACGTCTGATTTATTTTTACGTGCAAAGGACCTTCTGGATTTTAAGAGCAAAACCTTTTCGAATAAAATTAAGCCACTAATTTAAAAAATCAGGCTGATCCGTTTATATTGGGCTGTTTCCACCATTTTTGATTAAAAACACAACAACAATTTGGCGGCTATTTGTAAAACCAATATTTATTCCTTCCCTGTTTCAAAAATAAACGGAAAGAGAAAATAAATCAGCAACAATTTATACAATTATATGTAAATGGATATTTACATAGATACCGCGGCCGCAATACTTCTGAACACCTGGCTGTTCAGGGTTTTTTTTTTTTTTTTTTTTTTAATAAATTCGCTAAAGGAAACACAAGCAAGGGTGGCTTGATGATATCAATGATACTTAGCCAGTTGCTGAAAAGATAATAAGGCTAGACAGATGCAAAAAAAGTGGCATTTCGGGAGTGCCGGCAGAAGTGAAAACTTGAACAAAACACAAACAGAATACTTTGCCATCACTCACTGACATATCGGAAATACATTAAAACCGCGTACGTCCCGAGGACAGCCGGACACATCTGAAGCGGTGTCGGTTACGGTAACAGTAGCGCGAATTCAATGGTTTTTTCCTGTCTCAAAAAATGCCCAACGCGCCTAAAGCAGTTTTCATTTCATAAAGACTTTTTAACCGACTTCAAAAAAGGATGTTCTTATTACCTTCAGTTGTACAAAAACACTTAATATCTAAACACTATGCAGCGTTACAACTAAGTGCCCACTTGGTTTTTCGAGATATCGCCAAGCGGTTAGTCGACTTTTCACGTGACCCGAGGACTGGCCTATTTCTTGGCCAAAGAATTAGCATTGCCATACAACGTGGCAATGCTGCCAGCCTTTTGGGCACTGTTCCTGTTGACAGCGATGCAGACGAATTCTTTGATGCCCTAATACTATTTTATTTATTTTTTCATATAATTGTATAATTATTATAGTTTGCATGTTAGCTTATATTATGTAAATATCTATACAAATAAATAAAAATACTAAGGGAAAGAGTGTTTTCGATGAACTTTGGCACCTTAAGATTAAACTAGTGTTTAGGGTGCCAGCGTCCTCGGCTATAATTTGAACATATATCAGTGTGAGTGGAAACGCCGGGAGGGGACGCCCTAGAATGACATATTATAGAAACCTTATTGTCTTGTTCTTCAGAAAGGTCGGATCAGAACTGGTAACCGGCGTATGTGTATGGCCAGATGTATGAACATGAAAATGACGCAAAAAAGAACATAAACACAAAAAATAAAATAAAAAGGTAGGGGGAAACATGCGTCACATCCACGCAAAATGGCTATCGCTCAGCATTATGCTGCGACCCTATGCAAGACAGAGCCCCAGCGCTGGTAAACGGAAAAGGAATATGTTAGGATCGTAGGAGGTGGCATTCGATTACTGCCTGCTCTCATGGGAAGAAGGTTTGAAGTTATGTATGTACGTATATGAGTAATCAACACAAAAATCAGCTAATCTGTTGTCCAACTAATTTAATGCTGTGTGTGTACACACACAGCAGTGTTGTGTATATAATTGTAACCTTTAAATATTTAAGAAAAGAAAAATGTTATCCTTATTCAGCCTTTCACATTGGGTTTTTCTGTGCCCTATTATGTGAGGAAAAAACACAGAAAAAATCATAGAGAACGATTCCAGTTGATTCCTTGAGAAAACATGGAGCCACAAAAATATCAACACAAAAACAAGAAATAACAGCAATACAACAAAATGGCCGTCGATAATAGTATCGATCGACTCGGTATCGACAAAGTACACATTTTTACCGCCAGCCCTTTTGTTCCCACGCCACGGCAGTAACATAATAGGAGGCTCGAAATGTCTCGCTGTACAACGTCAACACAAAATAAATATGTACAGAGGCCTGCTCCATACAACGACCAAAAGAGGTGCACGCACACATAGACGCGTACGTACAGTCGAGAAAGCTATTTTATTTCATGTACAGACGCCAGCATATCAAGCTACTACAGTCTGCCAATTTGTCTGGCGACTTGATAAATTAAAAAACTCTTACGTAACATTTTGAGCCAATTAGGCCAAATATTGGACAGGCCTGATGGTCTAGTGGTTAGTGACCCTGACTGCTATGCCGGAGGTCGTGGGTTCGATTCCCACCCAGGACAAATGTTTGTGTGATGAGCACGATCATTTGTTCTGTGTCTGGGTGTAATTTATCTATAATATGTATGTATTTATAAATATATAAGTATGTTTATCAGTTTTCTAGTACCCATAACACAAGCTCTGCTTAGCTTGGGACTAGATGGCGTTGTGTGATAGTTGTGGAATATTATATATATAGTATTATATTATATTTTAAATAGTGCTGTCTTATAAATTGTGGAAAAACGAAAAACCATTTGGTAGTTCGAGCCAATCAAATGTCATTAAAGACAAAATTAAAATATAAAACTTAGAACTATACACCAATGCTTGCACTCGCTGTACGTAAACCGTGTGTATATTTGCGTACATCCTGGCTCGTTGTGTGGAGCCGACCTTCTGTATCCATCTATTCCGTGGCGCCAATCAACTCAGTCCTCTGAAAATGATAGCAGTTTTCGAGAGGGTATTTAAAAGAAATATTTTTTTAATAGAATTTTTGTTTTTTCAGCTTATAGGCTTTAGTTTTCCCTTTTTAATGGGCTTGGAATGTAAATATTTTGTTATTGTTTGTTGGGTAGGCTGGTTGAATAATTATTTAGAGAATTGAAAATATCATTAGGGTGTAGCGGTATCTACAACGCCACATGCGAACAACGCGTCATACTGACGTCACGCAAATCCTGCATCGCGCAAGCAGAGTTTACCACGCAACTAGCATATATACAACAGCCCGACATGACTCATTGGGCAGTTGCCCGCCAGACACAACACCTGTCTGGTCGGAGGATCCTCCCTTTTCTATAGAGTATGAGTGAACTTTACATCCTGTTCCTCATACCTCTATACTGGTGACCCCGAACATGAACGTCAGCGCAGCCTTCGTGCACCTACTTCAGCGTGACGTCACCATCACTCCCGCAAGCTTTAGAGCGGCGAGTCACCCAGCCAGCCAGCACCCACGGCTTCAACGGGTATCCTGACCACCAGCATGCAGCGACCGCGCATACCTGGTCATCACCCTCAGCCTCATCAGAAACCTCGGCACAGCACACTGCACCTTCGGCCGGTCTACAAGCAGAGCCCTTCTCTCCTGGTCGACGCCAGCAGTCAGCCTCAACCCGGCGCTGTACTACATTCGACGCACTGGAGCATAACGCAGCGCCACCCCGACTCACTGGGGACATCTTCGCAGACAGTTCCGACTCACCGTGAACTATGCGGCAACCGGTTCCGACTCACTGGAACCTCAGCTGGCCTGGCAAGCATCGCAAGATACAAGACTCAGCCCACTATCGACCTCCGGTCTCCGGGGGGGAGTGATGTAGCGGTATCTACAACGCCACATGCGAACAACGCGTCATACTGACGTCACGCAAATCCTGCATCGCGCAAGCAGAGTTTACCACGCAACTAGCATATATACAACAGCCCGACATGACTCATTGGGCAGTTGCCCGCCAGACACAACACCTGTCTCGGTCGGTCGGAGGATCCTCCCTTTTCTATAGAGTATGAGTGAACTTTACACCCTGTTCCTCATACCTCTATAAGGGTATGGTTGGGGAGATCAGATGGCAATGACTCTGGGTACCAACTATCCTGATGTAAAGGCAGATCTGGTTTTAATGAAAAACGTCGTTGTTATTTGGAAAGGCTGGGCTGATGATTGCAGCAGATGGATGAAAAAATCTGCGACTGAAAGTGGCTGGCTTAGTACGTGAAACCCGTGTTATGTAGCGTTTATAAACCTCGGCCTAAGTCTCATAATTTTACATGACATAGGAGTTAAAGCTGTGGAATGAAATGAAAACTTCGTACGCATAAACAAGATACGAAGGTCTAAAAACTTAGTAAAGAACATTTTCGAAATGTCTTATTTAAAAAAAGATAATTGGAAATATCTGTTTCTATAGAAAATTTAAAATCGGTCTAATTTGGCTATTTTCCGAACAAGTTCATAACTAACTTTTTAGACCTTTGTATCCTGCTTATGCTTACGAAGTTTCATTGAAATCGGTTCATTCATTTCGAAAAACAAGGACTTGAAAGTTTGAATGAAATGCCGTACGTCGTAAACGTTCTTAAATAATAAATTATAAAAAAAAATTGGTTACATCATTTATGTTGAAATTATACATGTGAGAACGATATAGAAAGACGTGCACGTTAAAACCAAATTCCGTCAACTCATATTGAAATAACACACTTCGTTCAACACAGATTCATAGTAACATTAATCAATTGAATGATTCGTCAAAACTAATAACTATTTATCATTTCAACAACCAATTCACATCTACCATCCGTAAAACATTCTGCAAAGAATATTAAAACAATCTAATATATTAGGTACATACGTAGTACATAATTTAACACGCTATGCGGTTTCAGCAACGAATATTACATTTCATTTTTGTACTCTTGCCAAATATGGTTTGGCGTTAGGTACATGTAGCTATGATTAACCTGTCAAGGGAAATTAAATTGATATATTTTTATAATGTAGGCATCGTCAATTTTCACTGCTGAAAATTGGTTTCACAAAGTCGTTGAGGGATAAATTGTGATAATCATTGGTAGACAAATTGCTAATACATGGCATAATCAGCCTGTAATGTTCCGACTGCTGGGACACAGGTCTCCTCTTAGTGAAAGGGGTTCGGAACGTAATTCACCATCCGGGCTCAGTGCGGGTTGGTAGATGTGCGGGACACGTGTCTTCGAATTTTTGAAGTGAAAACTTCTTTAGCGGCGTTGAACACTTTTTGTAATGGGTAAAAAATGTTAAACTCGCGTCAGGGCATCGCGTCAGGACACGTGACCGTCAGGAGAGATTCCTTCCCCCCCATCTCTTTCTACGGCGGCGCCAACCGAAGTGAACCAAGTGAGACACGATAATGGATGGATGGATGGATGGTGATGGTGATGGCGATGGTGATGGCGATGGCGATTGTGACGGCGATGGTGATGGCGATGGCGATGGTGATGGCGATGGTGATGGTGATAGTGATGGCGATGGTGATGGCGATGGCGATGGTGATGGTGATGTGATGTGATGGTGATGGTGGACGCGGACGCGGACGTGGATGGACAGCTGATGGCTCGACCGTCTGTGTAGTAGCCACACTGCTGTGTATTCGTAAAATTCGTGTATATAAAGTGTTTCAAAAAATGGAAATTGAACAAAGTGCATCGATTAATGAAAAAAGTGACGCAGAAATAGTGAAAAAAAATTTGTTATATTAATTCAATTAATATGTGATTGATTTATTTCAACGTTAATATTCAAGTTTTCACTTCTGCCGGCACTCCCGGAGTGCAATCCGTCTTTTTTTAGTTCTAGGACATGCCGGTTTCCTCACGATGTTTTCCTTCACCGTTTTGAGAGCAGTGGTGATGAAATAATTTGCACAAAGTAAAGCTCGTACATTCGTATTCGCTGTTGCATCACCACTGCTCAAAACTTCGGGACTCACCAATCGAAATTCCATCATATGTATGACGCACGCGACAGACGGCCTCACAATCCAATTTGTATCCAAAAGCTGTCGATGCGTTGAATATTACAAGTTTGTTCTTTGTTTCATGGGAACTTTGAATCCCATGGGTTATAATGGAAAAAGCGTGTTTGATTCAGTTTAACGACCGAAATTCTTAGGCTTCTGAGACAGATTAAATTCTAATCTATTCAAATCTCATTTTGAATCGAGTTTAATCACTGATCATTGCTCTAGAATTGGTACATTTAGATTGGAATGAATGGATGAATGTTAATTGCTCTGATTGTCAAGATTTCAAAGTAGTACGCAACTCTTATACAGGGTGAAATTAAATTCATGGGCATCCTTTTAAGGGGTCATTGTACTCATCATTATGAACAACTTTTACTATGGGACTAAACCTAAAATCGCGAAGAAAAATAAGCTGTTCCTTGCATTTATTTTCACATAACTCATCAAAATGTAGGGAAGAGCTGATCTTTTTTCGCGATTTCAGGTTTGGTCCCATAATAAAAGTTGTTCATAATGATGATTACAATGACCCCCTAAAAGGATGCCCATGAATTCAATTTCACCCTGTATAATCAGCCTATAATGTTCCCACTGCTGGGTCACAGGCCTCCTTCAAGAGGGAGTGGGCTGTAATCTACCACGCGGGCCCAGTGCGGGTTGGTAGATGTCACATGTCGTTGATTTTATGGTTCTAGGATATGCTGGTTTCCTCACGATGTTTCACAAAAAAAGCGCCTGTCAGGGTTCGAATCTACGACCACACTTGAATCGTAAGTCGCGGCCATTTTTACTGGGCCACCACTGATCTTAAAAACTCGGTATTAAAAAAAAAGTAATTGTATTTTTCCATGAAACAGCTAATACCTTCTTACAAAAAGCGTTTATGAATAACTGTAAACCTAGACTCTTCCTTATTTCTAGTGAATACCTAAAAAAAATACAAGAATCCGGTAAGTATTGGATAAACTTTAAACCAACCGATTCGCGAGCACATTCGCAAGAAGCTGGCAGTATCATCACAACGGTAATATTTTCTCATTGTTTGTCTTATTTCTTTTCAGTAAGTATATTCACGTATTTATGTATATTTATTTGTGCTTATATTCATATGTAATTAGGTATATATTATATTCATAGTTTTAATAGGTTTATGCGTATCTTTATATTTAAAATATTTATTCACCAATTTTCATGATTGCACCTTTTTATTTTATCGTGTGGAAATCCTCATGGATGTCCACCATCCTTGGGTGGGTGGAGGGGTCTGAAGTCCACCTTTGTACATTTATGTGCTTGAAGTAATAAATAAATAAATAAACTTTACTGAAATAGTTGGTCTGTTGTCTGTTATGAATAGAAATCAAATTATCCTCTTCGTTTATAAGCCCCACTGCCGATAAGCTTCGCTACTTGATTATTAGCTGACTCATGACAAATAGAGTGTGGAGCTTCCCACTTTGTTTTCCTTCCAATGATAAATGATGTACGAAGGAATGGTAGAAAGGAACCAAAGTTGAAATGGAGGAGCCTTACTTAGTCGGTTTTGCACTTAATTTTGATTGCGATAGAGTCGGAAATAGAATAACTTTTTGCCTGTAAAAAATCCGAAAGCTTTGGTTTTTTATTGCTTTCGCGAAAAATAATTGGATAACGTAGTGGCCTGGATTTTTACGGTTCCTTTTTTAAAACGATTCGATTTATTTTTAAACAATAAGTAATTATATACTCGTACTTTCAAAGTTAGTATGAAGTCTGTTTTGAGATTTTTATTTTAGATGGTTTAATATTTTTGTATTAATAACCCTTTCCGAATAAATTGTCTAAATAATGGTGAATACTGCATCCAAATAAATCCGTTGTGTAGTTTAGAAGACCGACACGATCAGACGGACAAACATGAAAAGCAAGTTCATGAAAAGTAGTTCATTAATGTCAAGAAGTGGCATTTAATTTAGTATCATGTACAACATACAACAACATACTCGGCCTGTAATGTTCCCACTACACACACACACACATGCCTCTCTCACAGAGAGGAGAAGAAAGAAGAGAGGAAAGAAGAAGAGGGGAGAGGGAAGTGGGCCGTAATACATTACCCGGCCCCAGTGCGGGTTGGTGGATGTCACACTTCGAATTTTGGTTCTAGGGCATACCGGTTTCCTCAAGATGTTTTCCTTCACCGTTTTGAGAGCAGTGGTGATGAAATAATTTACACAAAGTAAAGCGCCTGTCTGGGTTCGAACCTATGACCTACAACTCGTAAGTCGCGGTCGTGACCACTGGGCCACCACTGCTCAGTATCATGTAAACACCTATAATTCCAAATCAATCAAAGCATTGGTACCTATCTACACCCCAAACCTCCCTACCCGCTTTCAAAGCCTTCAGCTAATTCCGTTACCAGAATCGAATCGCCCGGCCGAGTCGCACCGATGCCATCTTATCGATCAGATAGCTAACCGAGTAACCGCTGCCTCCACAGAATCGATGGCGCGGAAGCTAATTGAATCGATTAAATTATACTCGATGTTACGTCGAATGGTTTTTTTGTGGCGTACCAATTGGTTTTATGAAGGGGCGTGGTTTTATTTGGATATTGGAATGGGTTTTAAATGTTTTCGGTTTTTACACGATATTTAAACGATAGTATTTTTTTTTTAAACTTGGTTTTAGAATTCTTTAAAATTATTAAGAAGCGCTTCTTGTAGGACGGTATATATTTATAATTTCGCATGGTGCAGGTACTGTAAAGGTTGTCTGCTAAAGTCAACCTTTTTAGTGCTGGATGGCAATAAAATAACGCTGGTTGTATTCGAACAGTCAAGCGAGTTTAGAACGGCCGTTCATATTTTTATTAGGTTTTTACTGGGAAGAAAGAGTGATAATATAGCCAGGATGAACGCAGAAAACATAACCCTCCTTCTGGCGCAGTCGGGTAAAAATATAACGTTGTATAATTTTAACACATGCCCTTGCCACAGTAGGTACATAATAAAGAGTCATCATCATCTGCCTAGCCTTTTCCCAACTATTTTGGGGTTGGCTTACAGTCTAACCGGATGCAGCTGAATACAAATATTTTATATAGAGTAGTCGCTCCAGGTCAGATAGGCAGTCGTTTATCTGACCTCCACAATATCATACCCCTTGGTAAGACTGGTTGTCAGACTTTCGGGCTTCTGACTATCCGTAACGACTGTCAAAGATCCACGTATGATAGCCGGGACCAACTGCTTAACGTGCTTTCCGAGGCTCGGTGGAGTCTCGGTATGTAAAGATGGTCACTCATCCACATACCAACCGCGGCAAGCGTAGCTTAACCTGATCGATCGATCCGTGCGGCTGTTATTATTTAGCCTTAAGTCGCTCTTCCTTAGCAGCAACAATGAAGTAGTCGTTAATTCTCGAAATAGTACTTACATCAGTACAAACCATTGTATCTCAAGAACCCGTTTGGCCTAACACACAGGGTTCCTCAGTGTGGCCTGCGAACGGAGAGTAATGGGTAGCTCACCGTCCGATCAGGACTAGGCCCGTGCCGGACGGCGCGTACGTGTTCCACGCGCGCCTCAAAGAGATGTCAGCAAAAAGGAAAGGGCCTGTCAGGGCCGAAGCCTGCCGGGGGTGCGGGATTGTCCGAAAGGGTTACTGCTACCCAGGAATATAAAGGGCTAAGGAAGGAACACGGATGGGTTTTAGTCAGTAAGAGTCTGACACTCCCTTCCGCTCCACCCAGAGCGGGAGGGGTCATTTGATGATTTTCCGCCCATAAAAAAAAAGCGTTCCTCAGTGTGGCTAACCAATTTATTGCGACTGTTATTACATGCATCAACTTTGGCCGAATGCCAGACAACTGAACCATCTCTCTCTCTGTTTTTATCTCGCTGAAATAACGGTATTCTAAACTCTGAGAGTTTGGAGCAGAATTTCCTTGAGCTAACCACTTTAATTTAAATTGTTTAGTGTAAATACAGTGTGTACAGTCAACAAAAGAGATAAGTGTGCAGGTTCGTCGGATATACATAGTTGAAGTTTAGTAAGAAACCGATGGATGTTCTCGAATAAAATTTAATTTTATTAATAGTAAACAAACAGCCATTTTATCAAACTAAATTTCAGTCCACAACATCCATCGGTTTCTTACTAAACTTCAACTATATCCGACGATCCTGCATACTTATCTCTTTTGTTGACTGTACATAAAAGCAGTGTTTTTGATGCCTATGTTTTTGGTCCATTCCCAGTGAGCAGACTGGGCAGTTGTGGCCCAGATGTAATGGTAATGGATTCGAAGTGTCAGTCAGGAAGGTATGAACTTTTTTCAATTTTTTTTATCACCACTGCTCTCAACACGGTGAAGGTAAACATCGTGAGGAAACCGGCATGTCCTAGAACCAAAAGTTTGTGACATGTGACTTTTACCAACCCGCACTGGGCCTGGGTGGTGGCCCACTCCCTCTCACAGAGAGGAGGCCTGTAACCCAGCCATGGGAAAACTATTCTATGGAAGGGAAAAGGAAGAAAGAAGGGAAGGGATAATTATAATAATTATATATCTGGATATAAGCTCAATCGAGGCCAGACCTACCTAAATATCTATACCACTCTAAAAAACCACATGTCATAAATGAAATGAAATAAAACTTACAAATTATTGCATCACTAGCTGCACCCCGAGGTTTCACCCGCATAAGTGTCGATCCCGTGAGAATATCGGGATAAAAAGTATCCTATGTATTAATGCTGGTTATAAACTATCTGTGTGCCAAATATCATCCAAATCCGTTCAGCCGTTTGTGCGTGAAGAAGTAACAAATATACACACACACTCACAAACTTTCGCCTTTATAATATTAGCGTGACTAGTGTGATTAGATGCCTAAGTTTCAAATGGTTCTTTTGAAAAATTATAGTAGTATATACCAGTGAACGCTTCTAACGATTACACCCTCAAATACACTTTGAAAACTACGCTACAATGGCATTTATATATGAGCATATCATTAGAACCCGAGGCACACACATGCGGGGCTATAACAAGTCTCAACCCATTACTAAAACGCGACGTTAAACATCAAATTTTACCATTAAAGTTCATCATTTACACTTCACTTTGATCTCTGCTTACCCTCAAAAACACACGCACGAGTTTATACAGCCGTTAACGAGGTCGTAACTAAAATACGGCGGTTGCCGAAACGGGAGCATTCTGTATACAAAGTGGAAAGTTCTCAGCGTTCGCAAATAATGGAGGTAGCTCGGAATCTCGTAGACCGGAAAAGTTTAATTGTTTCTGATTTAATTATTTATTTTAAGGAATTAGAGGGAATTTATAGAATATTTTAGGCTAAACAAGGATTTTATGTTAATTAGGGGTTCATAAATATTATTGTGCTTAAGGATTTTTTTGGTTGTAGGTATTTATAGGGTAAACGTGTATATTACGAGTATATTCCCGAGGGGCCCGTGGCTAAATTATAACAGCCGCACAGGTCGACCGATCAGGTTAAGCTACGCTTGCCGCCGTTGGTCTGTGGATGGGTGACCATCTTTACATACCGAGACCCCTATGTGCCTCGGAAAGCACGTTAAGCCGTTGGTCTCGGCTGTCATTCGTGGATCTTTGACAGTCGTTACGGGTAGTCAGAAGCCCGAAAGTCTAATAACCAGCCTAGCCTTTTCCCAACTATGTTGGGATGGGCTTTCTGTCTAACCGGATGCAACTAAAAACCATATTTACCGTGTAAATCAGGTTGAATACTACTGCAGTGGTGACCTAGCTAGTGGTAACGGCATCGAATTGAAGGTGGCAGGTTCGAACCCAGACAGGCGCTTTACTTTGTGTAAATTATTTCATCTCCACTTGTCTAAAAACCATGAAGGAAAATATCGTGCGGAAACCGACATGTACTATAACCAAAAAATCGAAGACATGTGACATCTGCCAACCCGCACTGGGCCCGCGTGGTGGATTACGGCCCACTCGCTCTCACCGAGAGGAGGTCTGTGTCCCAGCAGTGGGAACACTATAGGCTGGTTATGCTACACCGTCTTCTTCACGATATCCATAAACTTTTTAAAACGTTTCTATAGCTTTTACAAATTAAATCTAACAAAGGAAGGTACTTGAAAAGGCTTCGTTACAAAGATATTGTAATTTCATTTAGTGAAATTTAATTGTGCTATGCAGTAAGACAGGGTCTTAACTCAGTTTTGACAAGTTTCAGCCCGCCAAATCTTATAAATAAAAATACGTCATCGTTGCCAATTCGGATAAAGAAGCATGCATATCGGGTGTTTTACGTCAAGGTATTTAGTTTGTATGAAAATTAACAAAAAATAAAAAATAAGAATTCGTTAATGTGTCCATAATGAAAAATGCTTATTTCCATGGTCTGAACTTCTGGTCGAAGTTTATGTATATCGTCCGGAACACGGTGTATATATATTTTTTTTTTCTGGAAGCCAACAAGTTATGTAAAGCATAGACTTAATACACTAGAAACTTTTACAACGATGATAGATCGTTTTTTCCTCAAATAGGTTCGTTCATACTAACGTCCAAAAGGTTACTTTCACTCCATCAATCTTAGTTCTAGCTAGTTTGTGAATCTGAGCCTTTCCCGACGGTTTGAGGCGTTTAAGAGTTTTATATGAAGTTTATTTGGATTGGCTGTAAATCTAAAGAATGTTGATGACTACGACTTCGTCCGCGTGTTTATTATTCTTCCGGACCACCCCGTAGCATCGCATCGGATCGACCGCTCGCGTTATTACTTTGTTTTCGCTTAGCGTTCATTCTGACTTTTGCTCAGCTCCTACAAGCGGTTCTGCGCACTACATCCGATCCGAATTCGAATTAAAGATCCGACTTCAATCCGAATTGGGAATGTTATAAATTCGGACGGATAGAGTTCGGATCTAGTGCGCAAGACTTCATACAAATAGGACTGTAGTATGGTCACTTCAGACCGGCATTTCTCGAATTTTGATTGGATGTAGCGCAGAACCGCTCGTAGGGTCCTAGCATAATCATAATCAGCCTATAATATTCCCACTGCTAGGACACAGGCCTCCTCTCGGTGAGAGGAAGTGGGTCATAATCTACCACGCGGGCCCAGTGCGGGTAGGTAGATGTCACATATCTTCGAATGTTTGGTTCTAGGACATGCGGGTTTCCTCACGATGTTTTCCTTCACCGTTCTGAGACCAGTGGTGATGAAATTATTTACACAAAGTAAAGTGCCTGCTTGGGTTCGAACCCCAGACCTACAACTCGTAAGTCGCAGGCGTTACCACTGGACCACCACTGCTCGGGTCTGGGTCCTAACGTAATGTTTTATTAGTCCATAGCCTTTCTCAAAAATTGGGCTATCAAATGCAAAAATAATTTTTGAACTTGGACTGGCAGTTTCAGAGATTATCGCGTTCAAACAAACAAACAAACTCTTCAGAAATAATATTAGTATAGATAGATCGTGATTCGATCACGCAGGGAAACTCCAAGCATAGCCCTCTCCATTGCCCTTTGGGTGACTTTCAGCTTTCTAATAAGGCCTATTGTGAGCGACAACGTTTCAGTGCCATATGTCATCACTGGCAACACGCACTGGTCAAAGACTTTCGTCTTGAGACAATGCGGTATGTGGGATCCGCAGGAGAACCAAGCTAACCGACATAGCCCGAAGAATTGCCAAACTTAAGTGACAGTGAGCAGGGCACATTGCTCGCAGAACAGATGGCTGATGGGGCCGAAAGGTTCTGGAGTGGGCGACCGCGTACCGGAAGACGTAGCGTAGGAAGGCCTCCCACTAGGTGGACCGACGGCGACGATCTTGTGAAGGTCGCAGGAACTCGTTGGATACGAGAAGCACAAAACCGGTCGAAGTAGAGGTGCTTGGGGGAGGCCTATGTCCAGCAGTGGACGTCTTTCGGCTGAAATGATGACGATGATGATGATGAGATATCTCGTGGTTACAAGGTTGGTCCCATGAAGAAAATTGTTCAGTTTGATGGTCTGTACCACACCCTTCAGTTTGACCACACCTTTCTGGTACACGTTTTAATAACAATATGCCTGTATACGCAGGAGCTAGACCCTTCCCAAAACAACAGACGCCTCTATCTAAACTTTACCAAAATAATACAGAAATCCACCACAGAAATCCTAAGAAATCAGTCTGAGCCCTTACCACAAGGGGCTATTAATATTACAAGACAATTTTTTATTTAACAAGGCAAGACGAGAAGCCAGCGAAGCTATTAAATTGCGTGATAGCTCATTGAAGATTATTATTAGAAGACACTCTCTTTACTTCGGGGAACATTTCAAAGCGTACTAAATGTTTCAATAGAATTTTGATCGATCTCAGTCGTAAGCCCGACTGCTGAGCATGGAGTCCTGGGCTCGATTCGGTGGGGCAAACTGAGGTTTTTCTATTGGGAATTTCTTATTAACAGTCTGGAGTTTGGAAGTTGGCGGTGTGATGCCCCGCCTAGTGGCGTGCATTGCATATAGGCATATAAGCAGTGCCAGTGCCTACCTCGATATATCAACATAAGCCTGTCAATTACATTTTAGTATGTGCCCCCCACAATTAAGAAACTCACTAAATTATCATACCTAACAAAAAACAAAATCTTCATACAAACACGCGCGGCAGTAGGCAGTCGCCGGATGGCATACTCGGCTCCCGTACTATTCGCACATTGTCATTGGTCTTTACTCGTTCAAGTTAATACGACAAAATTAAAAATACGTACGTCCATGACGTTCGACCTTCGCAATTTATTACCCTTAAGTAGGCATGCCTACTCAAATAACCACACTTTGACCTCACTTTTTTTTCTGATTAGTGACCGTGTTCTTTGCCTAGACTAGACCCGGCCTAGTGCCTACCTATTCTGAAAACCAATGCACGCCACTGGCCCCGCCGTGCCTCAGAAAGCACGTTAAGACGTTGGTAATGATCTCTCTCCGGTCGTGTCGGATTGCCGTCTTATATTGGACAATGAGAGTGAGGGAAGAGAGAGTGCACCTGGGTCTGCGCACACGCTTGTGCACTATAATATCTCCTGCGCCGAAGGCTGGTCTCCCCTGAGCTGGGTCGCCTTGACCGAAATTCGGCCTGGAGGTTTTTATGGTGGTCTGATAGCACACTTACCGTAAGAGTATTAATAGGTCGAGCAATTTTCAAATACATGCGATTTGATCATAGCGGCAACCTTCCAAAACTGTTACAAATTAACTGTTGTTTGGCAAAGCATAGTTAGTAATAAGTGCAAGCAAATTAGTAATTAAGGTGGTAATTAGGAACCTAGGGAAAGATAGTAGGTATATTTTTAAGATGTTCTAAGATCATCTGCCTAGCCTTTTCCCAACTATGTTGGGGTTGGCTTCCAGTCTAACCAGATGCAGTAGTACTATTATATATTCTGTGGCTGAATACCAGTATTTTACATGGAGCGAATGCCTATCTGACCTCCACAACCCAGTTACTGGGTAATACGATACCCCCCTTGGTAAGACTGGTTGTCAGACTTTCGGGCTTCTGTCTACCCATAACGACTGTCAAAGATGCACGAATGACAGCCGGGACCAACTTCCGAGGCACGAAAGGGGTCTCGGTTTGTAAAGATGGTCACCCATCCACAGACCAACCGCGGCAAGCGTAGCTTAACCTGATCGATCGACCTGTGCGGCTGTTATCATTTAGCCACGGGTCCCTCTTAAGATGTTCTAAGATAAGATTTTTAAATTACCTCTTAAGCGATTCTCTAACAAGAGGAAATTATATTGTATGCGAATAGAGCCGCGGACAAAAGCTATTTAAAAGTCTTTTCTTCAAGATAAGAACTTCCAAACAGATTTAAACAACGAGGAAACTCACTAAGGTTTAATTTATTACTCTCATCTACTGATTAATTTATATTGCAGAGTTAGCAAAGTCTTTATCCAAGATATTATTTTAGCTCGAACTTTATAAACCCTAAATCCGAAATAGCTTTGAAATTAGTATTGTTGAGATGGAATAGGTACTCATAGGAACCTGTCTCACCGAAAGCAAGAAAGCGACAATTTTCTCGCTCAAGAAACGTACAAAAGATGGTCCCGTATATATAAATCAAAGAGATGATACACATATTTATACAATATTAATAGTTAATCGCTAACTGTTCACACCGCTGTTATCCGGAAAAGAACCGGAGTTACCGACATAGCTTGCAGAGTAAGCAAACTGAAGTGGCAGTGGGCTGGCCATGTCTGTCGAAAGACCGATGGCCGGTGGAGCAGACGAGTCCTGGAGTGGAGACCGCGTATCGGCAAGCGTAGTGTGGGACGCCCCCCAGCTAGATGGACGGACGACCTAAAGAAGGTAGCTGGGGTAGACTGGATGCGGAAGGCGGAGGACAGGGTGCTGTTGCGCAGTCTGGGAGAGGCCTATGTCCAGCAGTGGACTGCGATAGGCTGAGTTGATTGTTCACACCGCCGGTGAGTATCCGTTTGTCGCAGCGAAAAGAGCTATCAAAAATAATAATCGCTCGGCTACGCTCGCTTGGCGGGCAGATTACTCGCTTGGAAACTCACGTTTGGTACATATGCATACAAGCGACTAATCGCTCGTCGCCGTCGCGCACTCGCTGCTCGTTGCTCGCCAACTCGTTTTTAGTTGCTAGCTCTAATTTCTTTTCGCAAACCATTCCTTCAACCCGCTGAAGATCACCTCCCATACGTTGCCTTTGATAACCTGGAAGTCTTTAAACAGACTCCGGACCCAGATTTGCCGAAGCAAGGAAAACGTATTCAGGTGGAGATTTGGATGAAATTTGGCACACTGATAGTTTATTATAACCTGGATAAATAACACATAGGATACTTTTTATCCCTGTAAGGGTCTCCCCACATTTATCGACGCGGAATCGGCTTAAGCCGAGTACGTATCACCACACTACTCGACTTATCGCCGAGCTAATCGACAAACGGCTCGTTTCGCCGTCGGCCGGCGTCGCAACGCATCGTCCGAGCCGAGCCGATGCGAATGGTATTAGTAACACCCTTATTACGTAGACATAAAGGCTTTTTTGACCGGTGTTAGCCGATTCCGCCTCGATAAATGTGGGGAGACCCTAACACATTTCCTTGGGATAATTTCCGACACCCACGCGGGCGAAGCCGCCTTCAAAAGCTAGTATAATAATAAACCGTCAGAACTTAGATATTCAGAACCACGCTATTCTAATTTTATAAAGGAACTGACCTAATTTTGCAATTCGCAGTAATCTCATTCACGTTTCAGATTGAAAATCGTTGGGTCAACATCTGCCGTTTTCTTTATGCATATAAAAAGGAAATTAGGTCATAAGAAAAGTAGGCTTTCATACCTTTCGCATGAAATTATCGAAGTTGAGCAGCTAAAGAAATGAAGTGGTGTTCTGTGAACTTACTCGTAATTTCCAACCTCGCTCAAGGGGGAAGGCAACTGTCAAAAGGGCGCTGTCGTAGCATGTTTCCAAAACAAGCTAATAATGGCGAAAATGACATACCAGTATTTTACATGGACCGACTGCCTATCTGACCTCCACAACCCAGTTACTGGGTAATACGATACCCCTTGGTAAGACTGGTTGTCAGACTTTCGGGCTTCTGTCTACCCGTAACGACTGTCAAAGATCCACGAATGACAGCCGGGATCAACTTCCGAGGCACGAAGGGGGTCTCGGTTTGTAAAGATGGTCACCCATCCACAGACCACACGCGGCAAGCGTAGCTGTTATTATTTAGCCACGGGTCCCTCTTAAGATGTTCTAAGATAAGATTTTTAAATTACCTCTTAAGCGATTCTCTAACAAGGGGAAATTATATTGTATCCGAATAGAGCCGCGGAAAAAGCTAAGTATTTAAAAGTCTTTTCTTCAAGATAAGAACATCCGAATGGCGGAAATGACTCGTTGTTGTGCTCCTAAATACTCCGAAATTGGAGTCCATCTGAAAGACCGTAAAATTTAGAAGATTGTGGCTGAACTCATGAATGAAACACAAAATGGAACGAATAGAATGGACGAAAAGTATATTGTAGGCTCTAGGGACCGAGCTATGGTCACGCCATCTACAATTAGCTTTGAGTGACCTACCCCAGTGACCGCACAGTTCGAATCGAACTCATTTGTTTTTGAAATAAATTATTGTTGAATCACAACTAGATATCGCTCATTTATATCTTTATAAAAACACCTTCGCAAATGATGCATTATTTTAGAACTTACCATAAAAAAGGTTATAGTGAACCAACCTTAAAAGATAGACATATTCTGCCGCGGATTTTTTTTAACATGGCTTTTTGCATAACTTTAACCGTTTACGCAGCGTACGCAACGGAAGCTCTAAAAAGGAATAAATTTTCCCGTTTTTTGCAACCTTTTTCATTGATGCTCTGCTCCTATTGGTCGTTGCGTAATGTTACATAGCCTATAGCCTTCCTCGATAAATGGACTATCCAACACAAAGATATTTTTTCAATTCGAACCACTAGTTCTTAAGATTGGCGCGTTTAACCAAACAAACTGTTTGGCTAATATTATAAGTATAGATGTACTCGTAAAATCAGAATCAGGTAGTAGTGACTTTCAATCTTTGAAGACGGATTGATTGAATCACATTCGCCTCGATATTCCCTTTATGAAAAAACAATGGTTGCCCCAGGGGTAAAAGCAGCCATCGGGTAAATCAGGAAAATGCCTAATAGAAGCTCTTGGCGTTTTTTTTACGGCACCCATGGGACACAGAGACGTAAGGGTTGTTTTAACACAGATTGCCAGCAAGAAAAAAGCATAGGGAAAAATATTGTTTTATTTTCGATTTCTAGAAACTACTCAGACTATTTAAGTTAAACTATCTATACTCCATAGGCTTAGGTAGTTAAATAAAGGTAAACAAAAAAACCACGTGACGTAGTTAATCGGCTAAACGTAATACCAGTCTATTTAGTTGTCATGCTATGTTACAGCTGTACTCTTCAATTTAGCAACGTTATTAATGAATTATCCCTATTCGCAATATTAAAGTGCGCCCAAGGACAACACCCGGTTGATGCAAGACTATTGCAGGATATGGAAACAAAAATATTAGATTATGGGTTTGGATAGCTATAATAAACTTAAGTACCTACCTACAATATTATCATAAAAAAATCCCTATGTTTTTTCAAGAGGTAAAAGCCGTGCGAAGCAGAGGGTCGGGTCGTTAATTTCAAAGAAGGCCAAGTCTCTTTAAACTTTTTTTACTGCGAACATTTTTGCAAGTTACGAATATGAGCCTATTAACCTTTCCTAAATAAAATACCCTAAACAAATGAGCTATAACCATATAAAAGTCATACAACTTCTTTCCATAGCAAACGAATCTAAATTGCTCTTATGATTTATTTGCGTGCTATTCCAAAACCATATGTGATTCGTCAAAATGTTGAGCTCGTAAAATATATTAGAATAGCTTTTGCCCGCGGCTTCGCCTGCTTAGAGGGCGGATTATCTCATGATATATGATTGTATTTCTGAAAGTACGTTTGCACAAGCACTTTTAAACGTCAATCATATTTTAAAAACTAGATGAGGTCGGTGTTTCTTATCTGACTACTCTGAGAAGAAATGCCGAAACAAACTCAGAGGTCTCTTTTAAAGTTCAGACATAATCTTGGTCAAACATGTGAAAACCATGTCATTGATGTCTGAAGTGGTCTTTTGAAGGAAGAACCACACATATTGAGTGTGTGAACGTCTATGGAAACGCACTAACGGAATAAAAATTGTCCTACGTCCTAACCCAGGTCACGATCATTGTGGTTATCCAAATCCGTTCAGTCGCGAAAAGGTAACAGACAGACAGATAGAATGACAGAATTACGTACGTATAATGACATTTATTGAAGATATAGCTTAGCAATAATTGAGAAACCATGTATGCTTATAATAACAGCCTCCCGACCGATTTCGGTCACGGTGGCCAATCTCAACGGAGATAACCCACCCAGGTTCGCAGGAGATACTTATTATAGTGCACAAGTGTGTGCGCAAGAACAGGTGCACTCTCTGTTCCTTTACTCTCATAGTCTGATGGGATGGTAATCCGACACGGCCGGGGAGAGAACAGGATCATTTTTGGCCTTTGAACTTTTCACACAAGAACTGCTCTCAAAACGGTGAAGGAAAACATCGTGAAGGAACGCGGCATGTCTTAGAACCAAAAATTCGAAGACATGTGACATCTACCAACCCGCACTGGGCCCGCGTGTCCCAGCAGTGGGAACATTATAGGCTGATTATTCACAAGAACAGATTGTAAAATCCTTTCAAAAGTTAATTGGGGTATGGCTTCCATTCAGAAAAGTATATTTTACAAAACCATCCTTGAAACGAGTTAGTTTTTCTAGCCTTGCAACACATACAGGCTTCCCAAAAAAAGAAACACAAGTCACCGTGAAGTTTTTAGTCCGATCAGGACCAGGCCCGTGCCGGACGGTGTGTACGTGTTCCACGCACGCCACAAAGAGATGTCAGCGCAAAGGAAGGGGCCTGCCAAGGCCGAAGCCTGCCAGGGGTGCGGGATTGTCCGAAAGGGTTACCGCTACCCCGGAACATAAAGGGCTAAGGAACGAACACGGATGAGTTTAGTCAGTAAAAGTCTGACACTCCCTTCCGCTCCACCCAGAACGGGAGGGGTCATTTGATGATTTCCCATACATAAAAAAGGTCACCGTGAAGTTTTTATTCAATCGCAAGTTTCCTTGATTCGGACCAAGTTTTCCAATTACCTCCTAATTTAAGTTAGGGTTGGTCGGGGCTGATCGTGTAATGGTTTCCACCACGC
This sequence comes from Amphipoea oculea, assembly GCA_945859645.1. Classification (NCBI taxonomy): domain Eukaryota; kingdom Metazoa; phylum Arthropoda; class Insecta; order Lepidoptera; family Noctuidae; genus Amphipoea; species Amphipoea oculea. The sequence continues at coordinate 13,159,131 of OX243886.1, read as the reverse complement.
AACCTCCCCACTTTACATGAATTATGCGGGAGGTTTTTGCTCGTTTGAATCCTATAGTTAGTATGTATAGTTGGTGTTGGTCAAAAGTTATTTCCATATATAAGTGAAATAGTCTATTAGAGCCTATGTAGAATTAGCGAGATAATAATTTCAGTATTTTTTTTTAAGATTTTGAATCTATGTACTTAGTAGATTGTATGTTTGTTTATTCGAACCTGAGAAAGAGTCACAATTAATCTTTTTTTTTTATTAGGGTTCCGTACCCAAAGGGTAAAAACCGGCCAAGAACGTGTCGGGCCACGCTCAGTGTAGGGTTCCGTAGTTTCCCGTCCGTCACAATAAGTGTTCCCACGTACAGACGCCAGCACATCTACCTACCCGAAACTGTCACATTTTCCCAATCAACTTTGAATCTTGTGCTTAAGTTATAAAGTAGAAAATCTATTAAAGAAATTTGACAGATTGTAGTAGGTTGATGTGCTGGCGTCTGTACAATTCGATAATACCCGACCCAATGTAATAAGTACCTACAGCGCCATCTCTCGGGGAATTGGGTTACTAATTAATACATAGACGTACCAAAAGTTTTCGGTGGTAATTTTGGATTGCGAGAACCGATTTTAATAATTCTTTTTTGTTTGAATAAAGATACGTTCAGGATAATAAAATATGTAAACGAAGTTAAAAAAAATGCTTGCATATACGATTATACTACGAACTTAGTCCAGAAATGATTTTGTACAAACTTTTGTCTTTTTTGTACAAAAACTGTTGTTTTTATCAAGTTCAAAATAATTTTCCTAGAAAGTCCTTATAAAGTTCTACTTTTCAGATTTTTTTCATATTTTCTAAACTTATGGTTCAAAAGTTAGAGGGGGGGGACACATTGTTTTTTACTTTTGGAGCGATTATTTCCGAAATTATTGACATTATCAAAAAATGATTTGAGTAAACCCCTATTCATTTTTAAATACCTTTCCAACAATATATCACACGTTAGGGTTGAAATTAAAAAAAAAATCACTTCCCACTTTACATATAGGGGGGCTACCCTAATAAAACATTCTTTTACAATTTTTATTTTACCACTTTGTCGGCGTGATTGATATACATATTGGTACCAAATTTCAGCTTTCTAGTGCTAACGGTCACAGAGATTAAGCGAGGACGGACAGACGGACGGACGGATGGACAGACAGACATGGCGAAACTATAAGGGTTCCTAGTTGACTACGGAACCCTAAAAACGGGACCCTGTTACTAAGACTCTACTGTCCGTCTGTCTGTCTGTCTGTCCGTCTGTCGCCAGGCTGTATCTCATGAACCGTGATAGACAGTTGAAATTTTCACAGATAATGTATTTCTGTTGTCGCTATAACAACAAATACTAAAAACAGAATAAAATAAATATTTAAGGGGGGCTTCCATACAACAAACGTGATTTTTTTGCCGTTATTTGCTAGATATTAATATCGGCAACAGGTAGACGCTTGAAATATTCACAGATTATTTAGTTGTATATTCACTTTAAAAATAAATAATTAAAATAAAATAAATATTTAAGGAGGGGCCCTCCCATACAACAGACCTGATTTTTTTGCAGTTTTTTGATTTACTATAATGGAATGAGACCTAAAAACAACCCTATCTATGTAAAATCTGAAGACAGTTTCCTGATAACGAAAAGAAAGCTAAAAGGTAAGGTTAGGTTTCCTTTAGTCACGAAATTAGCAGAAGCAACCAATACAGGGTCCCATAATTAATGGATAACCTCTTAAGGGGTAATTGTACTTAAATTATCATTATAAACAACTTTTACTACGGAACCAAACATGTAATCGCGAAAAAATATCAGCTGTTCCCTATAAAATATGTTCGCATAACTCGTCAAAATGTAGGAAACAGCTGATTCTTTTTTCGCGATTTTAGGTTTGGTCCCATAGTAATAGTTGTTCATAATGATAAACACAATGACCCCTTAAGAGGTTACCCATTAATTACGCTGTTCCTAAGGCTAGAAGATTTTTCCCCGAAGGAATTAAATCAAAGCCGTTCAAAAACTTGTGCCTTTTTAACCTCTCAAACGAAAGAGCTCTACGAACTAAATACTAGAACAAAATGAACTAATAAAATTAAAACTTTCCTCTCCTTTATAAATCTTAATTATAATAAAGTATGCTCCACCTTTTTACTTCATTAACTACTAGAGCTGAAACTCAACGTAATATTAACGGTCCCTGAAATATTACACGACTCTTCGGAAGAATTTCACAGGCTGAAATAACTGCAGTAACTTTATTTCCTGGCATATTTTTTGTGATATAATAATTGGCACGGTGAAATACGTGGCCTAGCACGTATTTCACCGTGTATTCTATTTCGTGTATTTCTAGCCGTCGACTGTATTTCACCTGAATGAAAAAAGAATTGGTATTTTCTTGTATTTCGTAGAAAAGAGACGAGGGAAAGCTAGGGGACTATTTAATAAAATTGACAGGCGACAGGTGACACGCAGTCCGACAATTTCACAAAAGATTTACTTGTGGTGGAAATGTTTTTCGTTTTTTTTTGACAGATGTGTCGTACCTATTGTCAGTTAGTCTAACCCAATAACACTTTGCCCGACTCTGGAATCGAACCCAGGACCTCATGTTCTATAGTAGCGCAGTAGCTCTATACAGGGTGTTCCAGAAAGGGTATATCAATACAAACGGGCTGAAGAGTGTATCTGGTCTAGAATCTCTGTACAAAATTTCAGCTCAAAAGCATTAACTTTGAAAATGCTTAATATTTTTTTTATTTCGACATCACGGCGCTGCACTGGCGCGCGGCGGCGTGATGTGCGTGTACTAGGCGCACAGACACACTACAGATAATGAATAATGACCCTCGTAGTGCGGTGACACGTTTGTTATGATTTCCATTTAATAAACTATCGAAATAAAAAAGTATTAAGCGTTTTCAAACTTACTGCTTTTGAGCTGAAATTTTGTACAGAGATTCTAGACCAGATACACTCTTCAACCCGTTTGTATTGATATACCCTTTCCGTAACACCCTGTATATATATATTTATTTATTTAATACTTCAAGCACAAAAATGTACAGAGGCGGACTTAATGCCATAGGCATTTTCTACCAGTCAACCTTTGGGTGATGCAGAGACAAACAGCGGTAGGTGCAATCATGAAAATTAAGGAATAAATATTTTAAATATAAAGATACGCATAAACCTATATTACACATACATTAATAGTGATATGTACAAACTGAATCAAGATGTCGTTAAATATGATATATTTTTAAAGGGGTGTGAGCCTGGAGAACTGTCATACAGGTCCTAAACCAAGTTCAGACTCCAGCTCTCACAAAGGTTCTAGCATAAGGCAAAATTGTATATACACAATACTATAACAATGTAGGTACAGACGACAGCATATCAAGCTATCCGAAACTGTCAAATTTTCCCAATCAACTTTGAACCTTATGCTTTCGCGATAAAGTTGAAAATCTATTAAATAAATTTGACAGATTGTAGTAGCTTGATGTGCTGGCGTCTGTACCATTATGAGAGAAACAAACTGTATTATATTAATAATAAAGTATTACGATATCATTTTGTTCATGCGTTGCGACCGCAGTAACAAAATGGACGAACAGGACCAACACGAAAATGTCAAATAAATAAGGCACGCATAAAAATGTGCCTGTCCATCCCAGCCATCAATAATAAGACCTCCTCACGGTCTAGAATAAGAAAGGACCTGCGAAATATTCGAAGCACGTTGTCGAAGTCAATAACTGTCTGCCGAACAATCGATCTTGCGGTACGGAACGTAATTTGTAGGTCGTTTGCGTTGGTCGGTCGTGTAAGGTTGGTTATACCCACAGATATAGACATACTAGATAACGCAAAAGCAACTGCTTCGCGTGCCAAAAATCGCACCAGCTTACGTTCGAAAATCGTAAGCCGCCACTTTCGCGCTCAGTCCTGCGTACTACTGGCTGAGTGAGCGTGAGCGAGAGCGCGAGCTTGTGACGACATAGTAGGTAGTCAAAAAGTGGCACGCTTAGTTTTCATACATTTCGTGATACTTGCGTTATCTAGGTCTCTCTATATCTGTGGTTATACCGATGTGGGTCAGGTTGCAGATGTAACCTGACCATGTATCTTCGTGAGCCAGAGAATAACGTTAACAAAATATTGTACAACTAGCTGTGCCCGCGACTTCGTTCGCGTGCATGACGGAAAACGTTTAATTTTTTGCGCGGAACCCTTATTCTTTTTCTAAAATAAAAGTAACCTTAGTTACTCATTACATCAGCTATCTGCCAGTGAAAGTCCCGTCAAAATCGGTCCAGCCGTTTCAGAGATTAGCCAGAACAAACAGACGGACAAAAATTGTAAGAAATGTTATTTTGGTATATGTATTTAGTAAAAAGCGGCTATTTTAATATTACAAACAGACAATCCAATTTCTTTTTGTTTGTATTGATTTATAGATGTGGAGGCAATGATAAATGAAAAAACTGGCAATACTAATCATCATCAGCCTAGCTTTTTACCAACTATGTTGGGGTCGGCTTCCAGTCTAACCAGATGCAGCTGAATACCAGTACTTCCATATAAAGTATAGTAGTAGTCTATATAGCATAGTAGTAGAATGTCAGATAGGCAGTCGCTGTATATAGGCGACTGCCTATCTGACCTACATAACCTTCCTTCCGTTCCTGGGTAACCCCAGGAACTGGGTTGTGGAGGTTACAACATAGTTGAGAAAACGCTAGGCCGATTCATTTTGACTTTTAGAACATAACAGCCATTTCAATTATTTCAAAAAGGGAGCCAAGAAAAAGAAATTACCTACTGATTGATTTCCTTCGCAAACTAAAGCTTATATAACAAAAGCAAATAATTGTTAAATTTTATTCCTCGTTTACGAGTTTCCCTCATTGAAATGACGGTACTGCTCGGTATAGATTGCTTTTGTTTAACGTAAGACTTTTATTTCTGCGATGTTTGGGGCTTGGTCCGTTCGTGGTTGAAGAGTAATCTCCAGGATAAATGGAATGGCGGATCTGTTTATATTAGTTTAGTGTTTAGTATAAGTAATTTTATTTAAATAGACCTTTGTTTATTTTGTCGTTAATTATACAGGGTGGCTGGGACGTACAGACGCCAGCACATCAAGCTACCCGAAACTGTCAAATTTTCCTAATCAACTTTGAACCTTATGCTTTAGCTATAACGTTGAAAATCTATTCTAGAAATTTGACAGATTGTAGTAGCTTGATGTACATGATTCTGTAAAAACCTGGGTTCCGTTCGTCGGTTATTAAAACAAAAAGCTGTTCAGTACTTTTTGACCGCATTATTGCACTTTTCTATGAAACAGAAGATTTTTTTTTTTTTGATAACCGCCCGAAAATTTCTACGCTACTTCTAGAATCATGTTCTGAATTCATGGTCACATTTTGCGCGTGGATGAGCCAACCTAAACAAAGGAGATTTTATTAAAATGCTATTTAAATTAAGTGGTAATGCTTGGGGGAGGCCTTTGTCCAGCAGTGGATGTCTTTCGGCTGAAATGATGACGATGGAATGACTGTTTTTCTTTTGTTTTGATTTTAAAAGGCTTCTAATTCCTGCGTTTGGATAATTATGCTTTCGTAGGTTCCTCTTCCCTTACTTTTGTTTTCATGAATATTGGTTTTCTGAAAGGAATAATATTTTTTCTAATCCAGAAAGAATGAACTACGAATACTTCGACGCCTAAGTGTCCTTTGTTTTTTTTTATTTTATTTTATTTTTTATTTATTTGTATTGTAAATTAGTTAGTCTTTTATTTTAGTATCTGGTGTATATACTCGTAGTTAGTTACTTATTATGAAGCAATGTATATATAGTTTAACTACGAGTACTAATATGAAATGTATGTACCATCGCGGACACCAGCGGTGGAGCAGTTTTCAACCTTATTACCTACCTTACCTTGGGCATAAGGGTGAAAAGTGGTCGACCGCCATTGTCCGCGGCTGTACGTATCTATCATTAGCTGATGTTGTTGCCATAATCCAACTTTACCGAACGAGTTTCCAACATATTAATTGCAGAGTAAGCAAGCTTAAGTGGCAATAGACTGGCCATGTTTATCGAAGGACCGCTGGCCAGTGGATCAGACGAGTCTTGGAGTGAAGACCGTGTATCCACAAACGTAGTTAAGGACGCTCCCCAGCTAGATGGACCGACGACCTTAAGGTGAATGGGTAGTTGTAGCCCGCGAAATTCAATTTTTCTTACGTTTTTTGCAATTTTCTGGTCAGTGTCAGGTTGTATCTTGATTAAAATATGATTCGCGACTATAACCGGTACGTATTTACAGAATTATAATAATTAGAATCATTGATACATCTTTCTAAGTTAGATTTCTACCGTTAAGAACAAATCTCGTATGAAAAAGTGTTCATGGTAGAAATCTAACTTAAAGAGATATAAGAATGATTCTAATGACTATGATTCTGTAAATACATGTCTATTATAGTCGTGAATCATATTTGGATCAAGATACAAACTGACACTGATCTGCAAATTGCAAAAAACGTAAGAAAATTTAAATTTTGCGGTCTACCATGTCACATTCACCTTAAGAAGGTGGCTGGGATAGACTGGATGCGGAAGGCGGAGGACAGGGTGTTGTGACGCAGCCTGGGAGAGGCCTATGTCCAGCAGGAGCAGCGATAGGCTGAGTTGATTGAATCCAACTTTTGCGGTTAATCAAACTTTATGAAAAATTAAATAGATTACTTTATAATCGCTTTTAATTATTCAAAAGAAAACTCCAATACAGCCAATGTATCTTTAAGATTGTTTATAAGAACGCCATTATAAATCAAAGCTGCTCCAAAATTACGCCTACCTTAATTGCTTTACTTTTTAGCCTGGGTTTGGACAGGCGATTTTTACCACGCAATGGATTTTCGACGCACTGTTTACCTTTGAGAGTTGAAAATTCAATAGAGGGTTTTTTTCTGACGCCTTGGGATGCACTCTCATCTTCTGCCTAGCCTTTTCCCAACTATCTTGGGGTCAGCTTCCAATCTAACCGGATACAGCTAAATACCAGTATTTTACACGGAGCGACTACCTATCTGACCTCCACAACCTAGTTACTGAGTAATACGATACCCCTTGGTAAGACTGGCTGTCAGATTTTCGGGCTTCTGACGACCGGCGACTCGTAACGACTGTCAAAGATCCACTAATGACATCCGGGACCAACGCCTTAACGTGCTTTCCGAGGCACGGAGGGGTCTTGGTATGTAAAGATGGTCACCCATCCACGGACCAACCGCGGCAAGCGTAGCTTAAACACTCTGTTAGATTCTTAATGCTCAGCTCAACAACGAGGGTTAAAATCTAGTGCGCGAAAAAAAATCGTCGGGAGAAAAATCGCCCGTGCGAATCTGAGCTTAGTATTCTTCACTGAAAGTCTTGAAACTTTGGCACTTGCGTATTTCTTAAACATCTGGTTTCTAATGAGTTTATTTTGTCCAATTTGCCAATAGTTTTAAGCCTGTTTTGACGTTAAGTCGGCCTTGTAGTCGATTTTAGTTAATTAAGTGTTTTGATTGTAAGACTTTCTTGTATAAAATGCTGGTTAATTCAGAAGATTGTATCGCTTTGAATATATATTTACTTGTTTAGGAGTTTTTTTGAAGTGAAAACTTCCTTAGGCGCGTTGGGTATTTTTTAAGATAGGAAAAGCTATTGAATTCTCGCCACTGTTACCGTAACCGACACCGCTTCCGATGTATTCGGCTGTCCTCGGGATGTACTCGGTTTTAATGTATTTCCGATATGTCAGTGAATGATGGCAAAATATTCTGTTTGTGTTTTGTTTTTATGACGATTCAAAAAATAAACACGTAATTGTTCAAGTTTTCACTTCTGTCTGCACTCCCGGGCTGCCACTTTTTTATTACTGTGTAGCTACAACTTAATTTATTAAATAGTATTCAAATCCAATTTTAATAAGATTCCATTACATTAATTATACTTCTTCAATATTTTTGTCAATTAAAACTTTATTATTACTACATTATTAACAATATTACTATTTTCAGTATTATTTTTGATACGTTATTATTTTATTGTACATTATTACTTTAGTGATGTAAATAAAAAACATTTTGTTACATTTCGAAATGTATTGATTAAGAGCCAAGATAATTAGGTACCTATTATACTCTCGTAGGGCTATATTAATCTCATTAATACCGTCAAATAATATTTAACTATGATTTATTTAATCGACTTTTCACGATATAAAATGTTATATCAAGCCGAATATTTCAGAGGTAACATTTTAATCTCGAAAACTTATTGAAATAAACGGAATACCTAAGCAGCTTCAGTGAAAAATCGCGGAAATTTTATGGAGCAGACAGAGTAATAAATTATTGAAACTAATGTTGTGTCGTTTGCAATACGTTGGGGAGTTCACACACTAGGCGTAAAAGCTACTCGATTAGGCGGTAACCACTTCATCCATGGAGAGTAAGACAGGAGTTTCCGTGGAGTTTCTTGCCCGTTCTTCTCCATAAGAACCTACTACGCTTTGCATTGGGCTTAGCTAGCCAGCTTCATACAGGGTGTAAAAAGACCCATCACATAGCCGTCAACCAGTGGTGTGCATTGCATATAGACATATAAGCAGTGCCTACCTCGTTATATCAACATAAGCCTGTCAATCACATTTTAGTGTGTGTGTCCCACAATTAAGAAATTCACTAAATTATCATACCTAACAAAAAACAAAATCTTCATACAAACACGCGCGGCAGTAGGCAGTCGCCGGACGGCCTACTCGGCTCCCGTACTATTCGCACATTGTCATTAGTCTTTACTCGTTCAAGTTAATATGACAAATTAAAAATACGTACGTCTCACGCGTAATCATGATGTTCGACCTTCGCAATTTATCACCCTTAAGTACCTACGCCCACTCAAATAACCACACTTTTGACCTCACTGTTTTTTCTGATAAGTGACCGCGTTTGCCTAGACTAGACCCGACCTAGTGCCTGCCTATTCTGAAAACTAATGCACGTCACTGCCGTCAACTACGGATTTTGTACATCAAACTAAGTAATATTGCACCAAAATAATTGCTGGAAAATGACTTTTATTTTTGGTATGAAAATTTGCTTTCGGCGGTAGGAAGCATGCAACGGTACAGGAGTCGTGGGGCTATTTAAAGTTGTTTTATAACATTAAAAACTTGTTTTCGTAAAAAAACATCAGTAAAAGTTAGAATTTTGACCTTCATTATCTCTGTAACCAGAAGGTTCCCAAGTATAAAATGATTACAAAGACGGGGAGTACAAGTGACTCTCTGCTTCGCTAAGTGTCTTTTTACACCCCTTATTTCTGACTGACGGATTTCTTGACATTTCAAAAGTACCTGTAAATGGTTTGAGTAATACTTCGAGTTTGAGTTCATCATCATAATTTCAGCTGAAAGATGTCCACTACTGGACCTCACACCTCCAAGCGTCGCCTCAACGGCCGGTCCCGTGTTTCTCCCATCCAGCGAATTTTTGCGGCCTTCACAAGGTCATAGGTGCACCTTGTGGGAGGCCTTCCCACGTTGCGCCTTCCGGTACGCGGTCGTTACTCCAGGGGGTCCATAGATGTAGGGGTGCCTGGGCAGAAAACCTCCACGTTTGCCCGGGGACTGGAGTTCCCTTCTGGATACGTCCGGGGGGAAGACCAGTGTTCGGGCCGGTGCACCCTGGGGTGCGGGCAGCGATTTCCCATTGGGATTATTTCCCAGTGGGATGCCGCTGTCCGCATGCTAATGTTCTGCCAAGAGGATCGCTCCAAACATGTCGCTCTGAGTAGCAGAGCGGCAGTTGTGGTGGAGTGAGAGCGGGCCCGGTGTGCACTTACCCTGCCGCCGGGCAGGCAGAAGGGGTAACCCCCCCCTGCCACCGCTAATCTCGTAGCCCCGGAGACAGTTAGGGGCGTCGCCCGCACGAGCTGCAGCCTCGGCTCTGGCTCGTGTGGGCGGCGCCCCGTAAGGTCATGTCTCTGGCTGTTGAAGGGGGTCGAGGGTCTTGGCTTAACCGCCCGGACCGCGAGGAAGATTAACCTCTATAAAAAATTCCCCAAACCTCCAAGCGGCGGCGCACCGTGAGGGAGGTTGCAAGCTTGGCTAGTGGGTAGCTTGATTTAGTCGCTAGTGCGAACCGATTATTTTGAGTCAATAAAACATGAAAATTACTCGTGGGAACAAATATGGAAAATTGTAAAACGAAGCAAACAGAAGAGGGGAGGAGTGATGCGGGGTCGGAGTCCGACGCTGCATCAGGAGACGCAAGCACGGGAGGCTCAGAGAGCCGCCGTGCCAAGGAGACGGCCGCTGCGACGACGAAGGTCCACAGCAAGCGGCCAAGGTCAGAGGACGGCCAGGGGTCGTCCACTGACGGGGAGCTGGCCTCGGCCAGAAAAATCCCCACCAGTAGGCGGGGAGGAGTCAGAGAGCGAGGCAAGGGGAGGGGACTCACTGCCCGGGAGGCGGCAGAGCGAGCGGAGGAGCCCGCAAAGGAGGGGGGGACCGGTCGCGCGGTCGCTTCGGGGCCCTCAAGTGACGAGGCGAGTGAGGCTGGCGGCCCCGATGCGGACCGCAAGCTCAGGTTTGCGGCGGTCGTGGAGGCCGCGATCCGGGATGTGTCCCTGAAGAAGCTACAAGCTTCTAAGAACAGGGCCATACTCTCGGCACAGGCCTCCATCATGGCGGCAGCGGAGGCGGCCAACTATGCTGGTCCTTCAGCCAGCGAAGTGGCCGAATTGCGGGCGGAGGTCGCCCGCCTGAAGGCCGCCATGGAGCTTCTCCAAGAGGAGAACGGGAGGCTCCGAGCAGACCTGGCCGGCCTGAGGGTCGCCGGCGGCGTGCAGGCAGAACCGGCAAGCCAGCCCGTCCCGGTGGAGAACCAGGTCCTGAACCTGGTTCGGCAGGAGCTGGCAACCTTCCAGGCGCGGTTCTCCGCTCTGGAGGGTATAGTCCTGCGCCCCCCCCTGGCGGGCAGGACGGCCCCGGGGCCGAAGGCGGCCTCGTACGCGGCCGCTGCGGCAGCTGCCGCCCCTGAACCCGGGCCGTCTGGCCGGGCCCAGGCGCCGGCCAAATCGGCGTCGGGTCGCGGTGCCCCGGCGCCGGCGAAACCGGCGTCCGCTGGCGGAGCCCCGGCGCCGGTAAAACCGGCGCCTGGCGGCAAAACCCCGGCGCCGGCAAAACCGGCGCCTGCCGGCAAAACTCCGGCGCCGACCGGCAGGACGACTCGGGAGGGAAAGGCCCCAGAGCCTACGCCCCGCCCCCAAAAATCTCCCACGACCGACGCCGAGTGGCATGTGGTCGGGGAGAAGAAGAAGGCGGCCAAGGCGGCCAGAAAAAAGGCGCAAAGGAGGCGTCGCAAGGAACGAGCCGTCGCGGCTAGGCTTCGCTCCCCAAAGACCGCGGCTGTAGTTATAACGCTACAGCCGGAAGCGGCTAAGAGGGGAGTGACGTACTGCGACGTGCTCACCAAGGCACGAGAGACGGTGGACCTCCAGGAGCTGGGGATCACCGGGGGCCTTCGGCATAGGGTGACCGCTACTGGCGCCCGCATGCTGGAGATCCCCGGTGCGACGAGTGGCCCGACCGCTGACGCCCTGGCTGAGAAGCTAAGGGCGTCCCTCAACGCGGACGAGGCTCGAGTCTCCAGGCCCGTCAAGTGCGCAGACATGCGTATCCTGGGCCTGGATGACTCCGTAACGGAGGGAGAGGTAGTGGCCGCCGTCGCCAGGGCGGGCGGGTGTCTGGCCGACCAGGTGAAGGCGGGCACCATTCGTCCTGGTTTCGCGGGCATGCGAACTGTGACGGTAAGCTGCCCCGTGACGGCGGCCAGAACAATCGTCGAGGGCCGAAGACTCCTGGTGGGCTGGGTGTCAGCGCAGGTTAAACTGCTGGAACCCAGGCCTCTGAGGTGCTTCCGATGCCATGTGGGGCACCACGTTGGCGTCCAGTGCACTTCGGAGGACCGCAGCACTCTATGCTTCCGCTGCGGTCAGCCCGGACATACGGCTGGCTCGTGCAGCGCCGCGCCGCACTGCGTCGCATGTGCGGCTGCTGGCAAGCCGGCCGATCACCGGGCGGGGAGCAAGTCCTGCGCTCCACCCACCGGGACCAGGAGAAAAGGCAGGCCCTCCGCCGCCGTCGCCACCCCCACCGTCGCCGCCGCTGCTGCTGTCGCCGCCGCCGCCGCCACCGCCGGGGGGCCCTCACAAAGGGCCCGGGAGGGGGCTGAAATGGAGGAGTAATGGCTCCATTGCGCCTCCTCCAGGCGAACATCAACCACTGCGCCTGCGCTCAGGACCTGCTACTCCAGAGCATGACGCAGTGGTCGATTAACATCGCCGTGGTCGCTGAGCCGTACTTTGTCCCGCCCAGGGATAACTGGGTGGAGGACCTGAGCGGCTCAGTGACCATAATTTCGTCGGCTGCCGCCGGTACCCCGTCCCTCGAAGGTGTCACAAAGGGACAGGGGTGCGTAGCGGCACGGTTCGGAGAGATCGTAGTAGTGGGAGTGTACTTCTCTCCGAACCGAACTCTCGCCGAGTTCCAGAACTCTTTAACAGAGTTGAGTGTCGTCGTCGCCGGAAACCATTCCTTCTCCGTGCTAGTGGTCGGGGACTTCAACGCCAAGAATTTGGCCTGGGGTTCCCGCTACACGGATGTGCGGGGCAGGATGGTGGAGGACTGGGCCCTGGAAACAGGCCTGGTCGTCCTAAATCGGGGTTCTGTCCCTACGTGTGTGCGGATGCGGGGCGAGTCCGTAGTGGACATCTCGTTCGCCAGCCCCGCTCTGTCACAGCGTGTCAGTGACTGGCGCGTCATGGAGGAGGTGGAGACCTACTCCGACCACCGGTATATCCGGTTCGACGTCTCCACCCAGACCTCTAGCGCGCTGGTCCAGCAGGCCCCGAGTGGTCCGCGGTGGGCGCTGAAGCAGCTGGACCGGGAGCTCCTCCTGGAAGCCTCGATCGTGCAGGCCTGGGTGTCATCACCGGACAGGCCTGCCGATATTGACAATGAGGCGGAATGGCTCCAGGAGGCCATGTCCGATATATGTGACGTGGCAATGCCCCGAGTCCGGCCAGGAGGCGCCCGACGTCAGGTGTACTGGTGGTCGCAGGAGGTGGAGTCGCTACGCAAGGCGTGCGTCGACGCGCGACACCGGTACACCAGGCACCGCAGGCTCCGCATCCGCCCTCCGGATGCGGAAGCCACGGAGGCGGAGCTGTACGAGGGGTACAGAGCGGCGAAGACCGCCCTCCAAGGGGCTGTCCAGCGGGCCAAGGATACGGCCCGCGAAGAGATGGTGGAGACTCTGAACAGAGATCCATGGGGGCGCCCTTACAAAATGGTGCGGAATAAACTCCGCACCTGGGTCCCCCCGCTGACGCAGAGTCTCCGCCCACAGCTCGTGGAGGAGGTGGTGAGCACTCTGTTCCCTTCACGGGGGGAGCATACTCCCCCGCCCATGGCTCCGCCACTTGCGGTGCCCGAAGCGGACCATGAAGACGACGACGACGACATCCCTGAAGTGACCGGGGTAGATCTGAGAGCGGCGGTAGGCAGGCTGAAGGCCAAAAATACCGCCCCAGGACCCGACGGCTTGCCGGGTAAAGTCTGGGTCCTGGCCTCGAGGGCTCTCGGGCCTCGACTAGAGGCGCTCTTAAGCGCATGCATGGAGAGGGGCCAGTTTCCACTCCGTTGGAAGACGGGGAAGCTGGTCCTCATTCAGAAGCCAGGGCGCCCTGCGGACTCTCCGTCCGCATACCGGCCCATAGTGCTGCTCGACGAGGTCGGCAAGCTCTTTGAGAGAGTGATTGCAGGCCGCCTCGTCGGGCACCTAGTGAGGACGGGGCCGGATCTTGCGGATAGCCAGTTTGGCTTCCGCAAGGGGCGCTCGACAGTGGACGCCATCATGCGCGTGAGAGCCCTCACGACGGGGGACGCGGTGACCCGGGGTGGGGTCGTCGTGGCGGTGTCACTCGACATCGCCAACGCGTTTAACACCCTGCCCTGGAGCTGTATTGGGGAGGCACTCCGGTATCACCGGGTGCCGACCTACCTCCGTCGAGTAGTTGGGGCGTATTTGACGGACAGAGCCGTCATCTACCCTGGTCGCAACGGGGAATGGAACCGGCGAGAGATGTCGTGCGGTGTCCCACAGGGATCGGTTCTGGGGCCGCTCCTGTGGGACATCGGTTACGACTGGGTGCTGCGAGCCGACCTCCCTGATGGCGTCAGCGTGGTTTGCTACGCTGACGACACGCTAGTCCTGGCGCAAGGGAGGTCGCATCAGGCGGCGGCCGACGCGATGACACGCGGGGTTGCGATAGTCGTGGAAAGAATCCGGCGGTTGGGTCTCGAGGTGGCATTGCACAAGTCCGAGGCCATGTCTTTCCATGGGCCTCGGAACGGGCCACCATCGGGATCCCAACTAACGGTGGGAGGGGTTCACATCGGCGTCGAGGCAACGATGAGATACCTGGGTCTCGTCCTCGACAGCCGGTGGAACTTCGTCGAACACTTCCGACGTTTGGCCCCCAAACTGGAAAGGACCGGGGCCGCCTTCAAGCGGCTCCTGCCCAACCTGGGGGGGCCAAACACCTCCTGCCGGAGGCTTTACGCGGGGGTCGTGCGGTCCATGGCCCTATACGGGGCCCCGGTGTGGGCGCGTTCTCTGCGGCGGCGAGCCGCCCACTATCTGAACGCGCCCCAAAAGGTGGTAGCCGTAAGGCTGATCCGGGGGTACCGCACGATCTCGGGCGAGGCGGCAAGCCTCCTTGCCGGACTGCCGCCATGGGATCTGGAGGCGATAGTCCTCGCGCGCCTGTATGAGTGGCGCGCGGAGGCACTGAGCCGGGGGGAAACTCCGCTTCCGCGGCAAATCGCGGCGGCGCGGACAGACCTCCGGCGCGATCTCATGGTGGCATGGAAGGAGCGACTTTCGCAACCCAGCGCAGGGCACGCCACGATAGTGGCGATAAGACCCCTCTTTGAGGAGTGGCTAGAGAGGCGTCACGGCGTCCTCACCTATCGCCTGACGCAGGTCCTCACCGGACACGGATGTTTTGGGAGGTTCCTGCACATCATCAGGCGGGAGGAGACGCCCGGGTGTCGCCACTGCGAGGATCGCCCAGAGGACACGGTGGAGCATACGGTGGAGGTCTGCCCCGCATGGGCGGAGCACCGCCGTGCCCTCGTAGAGGCGATCGACAGCGGCGGCGACCTCTCGCGTCCGGCCCTGGTTCAAGCCATGGTCCGGGGCGAGAGGGAGTGGGGGGCGGTCACCTCCTTCTGCGAAGCAGTCATGCTAGCGAAGCACCGTAGGCGCGGGCCTGCGGACGGAGAGTAATGGGTAGCTCACCGTCCGATCAGGACCAGGCCCGTGCCGGACGGCGCGTACGTGTTCCACGCGCGCCTCAAAGAGATGTCAGCATAAAGGAAGGGGCCTGCCAGGGCCGAAGCCTGCCGGGGGTGCGGGATTGTCCGAAAGGGTTACCGCTACCCCGGAACATAAAGGGCTAAGGAAGGAACACGGATGGGTTTTAGTCAGTAAGAGTCTGACACTCCCTTCGCTCCACCCAGAGCGGGAGGGGTCATTTGATGATTTCCCATCCATAAAAAAAAAAAAAAAAAAAAAAAAAAAAAAAAAGGGGGTCCATAGATTTATTTATTTAAATCACATTTAGCGATATTCAGCGTTTAATACCTACCTTCATAAAATCGAGGGATAACATGCTGCAGTTGAGTCGCTCAGTGCGTTATAAACTTTAGTTTTCTAAGCTGGAGTCCAAGTATTGCATTTGGTAGTTAGAGTTTACGACAGTTCCGGATTTATAGCTATTATATGCATAAATACTAATTTACTAGATTAGGAAAGTTTGCTCAGTGGCTGACGTTAATGCGGGCAGGACTAAAACGGGAACGATTTTGGTGCATGGACTTCCATGCAGCAAAATCGTTCTATAAGAATTAGCTTCGTTTCTCGTTACTGCAAATTAATATCGTTTTTGTATCGATCTTAAATACTGGGCACTGTTCCTGTTGACAGCGATGCGGACGAATTCTTTGATGCCCTATGATTATTTTGTTTATTTTTCATATTATTGTACACAATTATTATTATAGTTTAAACGAGTATGTTAGCTTATATTATGTAAATATCTATACAAATAAATATGAATAGATTAGATTCTCAATGTCTTAAACATACTTGTAACATCATCAACATCATAACATCATCTGCCTAGCCTTTTCCCAACAATATTGGGGTCGGCTTCCAGTCTAACCGGATGCAGCTAAATACCAGTATTCTACATGGAGCGACTGCCTATCTGACCTCCACAGCCCATGTACTGAGACACGTCTTTCATTGACTTGAATGTGCCCTGGCGGCTGATAGTATGTCATGCTCACACAAATGTCTCGCTGACGGTGGCGTGTGTGTTGGATCATTTAGCTCCCTTCAAAATGGTTGAGCTGAATGGTGCTGATCTATGCGTCATGTTCTTGAACGGGCGCCGTCAGTTGGGGCTGGTCATCTCTTAGCTGCCTCGGCTTATTTTTAATTATTTTATTTTTGAATTGTTGTTTTGTTACTATTTGCTGTACTCTGGACGCTTTAAACGCATACGTCTTTTTTACATCGTTCTCACATATAATTATAAATTAACTTACTTAGTAACTAATATTTTAGTAAAAATATGATTTAACAGATACTTATTGAACTATCATGAAGTCGGTCAGTTAGAAAATATGAAGCTAGTTGCCCATTCCAAAGCGTAGTCGGTACCTATGGAGAAGAACGGGCAAGAAACTCCAGTGTCCATGGAGTTTCTTGCCCGTTCTTCTCCATAGGTACCTACGCTTTGGAATGGGCAACTAGCTTCATATTTTCTATCTGACCGACTTCGTGATAGTTCAAAAGTACCTGTAAATGGTTTAATTAAAATAAATGCTTTGAGTTTGCGCTTCATTCATATTACTTTGCAAAGAATATTGCCATCACAAGGCAAGATTAATGATACTTCTAAAGTAAACCTAAAAAACCAATACTATCTACCTTAAAATTAATAAAAACATCAAATCAAATTCGCTTCAATCTTATTTCTAACTATAAATCCTTCCAGAACGTTCAATTGAGTGAAAAGTATGAAAAATGATTTTCTTCTCGCATATACAGGATGTATTTATTTTGAGCGCCGGGTACACAGGGTGAGGTTATAAATCACTGTTGTTTAATCGCGGGCCTATCTGTGAGTTATGAGCTGTCAATGCAGTGTCCTGCCTATAGGAGGTTGTGGTTACCATGATTTGAGGTTTTGCAGGACTTCAACATAGGCATAAAATTGAAAACATGTGCCTGAATGTAGTGAACAGACGCCAGCACATCAAGCTACTATAATCTTTCAAATTTCTTCAATAGATTTTCAACTTTATCGCTAATGTATAAGGTTCAAAGTTGATTAGTTTCCTCCCCCCCTCATGTAATGACGCGCGCTTTATTTGTGGTAACCAAGTGTATAAACACGCTGTGAATGTCTGCATGAAGACAAGTAACGTCAGCACATAACACACACACGCACACAACCTTGCGAGTTCACCCGAGTTTCGGACGGTACCGGGAGCTCCTGTATACACACATTCACAGTGTGTTTATACACTCGGTAACCACAAGTAAAGCACGCGTCGCTACGTGAGATAATAATACTGTACTTTAGGGTCTCATAAAGCTTAACTTAGTGTAAGTCTTTTAAGTTATTTTGTATAACATTGCATTCTTTGTTTTTTGGTTCAATTTTGTCACAATTTCAAGACTTCTAATCCATACTTAATATTATAAATTCGAAAGTAACTCTGTCTGTATGTTACCTTTTCACGCCTACACCGCTTCACGATTTAGATGTGGTATAGAGATAGTTTGAGTCTCGGGAAAGGACATAGGATAGTTTTTATCCCGATATTCCCACGCGATCGAGACTTATGCGGGTGAAACTGCGGGGCGCAGCTAGTGTTATATATTGTTAGTAATTTTATTGTCCTACAACTACCATAAAATATGAGCTCATGCCGCCTGTGATACAATACAGGTTTATCCTAGGCATTTAACATTATAATACCTTTGTAAATTATTTCTAAGATGTATGTTGATATTTTACCAATTTTAACACTGAATAAAATGTTTAAGTATTTATTTATTCAATTTGAATTATGAAAAGTGATAACTATTTCGATACTTATAATATATTATTTTTCTAACATAATATTTCGTTTTTGCCATTGTTACTAAGACAGGAAAGGGATGCCCAGATATTGCAAAAGTATCAATCAATAAATCAACTCAGTCTATCGCACCACTGCTGGACATAGGCCTCTCCCAGACTGCGCCACAACACCCTGTCCTCCGCCTTCCGCATCCAGTCCATCCCAGCCACCTTCTTTAGGTCGTCAGTCCATCTAGCTGGGGGGCGTCCCACACTACGCTTGCCGGTACGCGGTCTCCACTCCAGAACTCGTCTGCTCCACCGGCCATCGATCCTTCGACAAACATGGCCAGCCCACTGCCACTTTAGTTTGCTTACTCTGCAAGCTATGTCGGTAACTCCGGCAGCCTAATTGCGGAACGCCAAATCGTCAAATGATTCTGATCAGTTGGCTTCATTTCTATTCACAATTGGCTTCATTTTACGATTTTCGAATTACGAAACTCTAGTTTATTATGAAACCAATTATGAACGTTAAGGCCCTGCGCAGAAACTAGAGTTTCGCAATTCGAAAATCGTAAAATGAAGCCAATTGTGAATAGAAATGAAGCCAACTGATCAGAATCATTTGACGATTTGGCGTTCCGCAATTAGGCTGCGGTTCTTTCCCGGATAATTTCATTCTTGATTTTATCCTTCAAAGAGACTCCGAGCATAACTCGCTCCATAGCGCGCTGAGCGACTTTGAATTGCCTTGCAAATGTATGGCTGAAGTGAAATGTGTCTGTTTGTCCGTCTGACTTTTCCTCCGTTCCTCATGGTCACCCCACATGAGCAGGAGTTCTGTTATGATATTGCGCTCACCCAGCTTATTGGTAAGTAATGAATTTATGTTCGAAATACCCCCAATGTGCGGGAAATCACTATTAACGGTTATTAGTCCATGTACTGAGGGTTTTCTGTTGCGGAAAATCATGGTTGTTTACGCTATGTTGAGTAAACGAGTGGGCGTGGCAGAGGGCGACCGTAGCTTTTAAATCTATACATATACAAATAAATAAAATTGGAGTGTCTGTTTGCAATATTCTGCGTCAAACCCGATGTATACACCAAAATAACATTTTTTACAATTTTTGTCTGTGTGTCTGTCTGTTTGTTCCGGCTAATCTTTGAAACGGGTGGACTAATTTTCACGGGACTTTCACTGGCAGATGGCTGATGTAATAAGGAGTAATTTAGGCTACTTTTAATTTAGAAATAAAAACTGGATCCCACGAAAAAAAAAAAAAAACGCGGACGATGTCGCGGGTAACAGCTGGTAAATCTATAAAATTATATTACTTAAACAGGGTCAAATGGAATTAGCTAGGGGGACTCCGCAGACGCGATGAGTTTCGATATCAAAACATGATCAAACAAAAATAAATTAATTTGATGAGTTTTTTGAGTTAGCACTGATTCCCCCGTTCTTGTTTCCTCTCGAAAAGTAATATACCTACTTTAATTTGTTAGTGGAACTACTAGTTGTCATCCACAGGTACCTACGTTCTCTGGTTTATTTGTCAGTTTTGTCAGATATTTTTGGAACAGCCCATAAAGAAGCAGATGCAGGTGTTTTTAAATTAAACCGGCAATCCCGAAACGTTACAACACTAGCATTCCGTAAACCCCTTACGGAAGGTTAAAATGCAAATACGGCATTTCCCTCACGACCTGTACATACGAGCTGCTGACGTCTTAAGCCATGCACACACGACGACATAACGGAAGCTTGTCTGTGGTTTGTCGACGATCGCTTTTAGCGAATTCTCGCCGGATATTCCGGGTGAAACGCCTTTGGGTGTGTTGCATGTATTGAACTGAAAATACCCGAGGAATTCAGTGCTGCATATCTGCATGTATGGAATATGATTTGATGGTTTTTGTCATGCTGGCTGGCTGTGGTCTGTGACCCCTTTATGTCAATGCTAAAGAAATGATAAATATCTATCTAAAAAGTTTATATATTGCTGTAGGTTCTGACGCAATTGACTGTTTCCAGAAAATCATTGCATTATTTTACACCAGCATTTGCATATTCTGTATCCAGGATTTTTTAATATTTTTTTATTGCTGAATGGGCCTGCTCTAGACCTCGATCACGCCTGATGGAAAGCGATGGATGAGGTCTATGATGGAACGAGCGTGCCTAGGAGATGCCTAAGGCACTGGATCTCCCACGCATCGACAAAACACAGCAGGCTGCTTGACGCCGGACTCCAGTGGGAGGGTGGTCGCAATGTCTATGTTCTTCTCCAAGTCCCAGGCTCAATTTTATAACGATCTGTTGGTTTAGGCGTGAAAAGGTAAAAGTCAAACGGATGGCAGTCAGATAAAAAAGGTTACTTTTATAATATTACTATAGTATAGAATGTACAGACGCCAGCATATCAATCTACTAAAATCTGTCACATTTCTTTAATTGATTTTCAACTTTATCGCTAAAATATAAGGTTCAAAGTTGATTGGGAAAATTTGACAGTTTCGGGTAGCTTGATTTGCTGGCGTCTGTGCCTCAAGACATCAAAAAATAGGTGTCCAATTCAGCATAATTATTCTACTTTCCGTTGCTCTAAGTAACGGCTCTAGAGCTCCAACAAACTACATATTTGATCGTTTCTTTTACAACAGTTATTTAAAAACTGAAATAGTTCTTTCCCCAAACGGTCGTTCCAGATTAGCTCCATCCACTGCACATAAACAGCTTTAAAATAGAGCATGTCCCCTGAGGTTTCTTTTTTCAGATTTAAACAGAAAATTCGTGCCACCAGCAAGATCTAAAACACTGCATAGTAGTTTTTATTTTATTTTAGGTACACTGAAACTCTAAAGGCAATAAATACATCGACCTTGGATCCTGATACCAGCCTCATTTGTAAATAGCATGAAGCACTCAATCAATCTGCCTAGCCTTTTTCCCAACTGTGTTAAGGTCGGCTTCCAGTCCAACCAGATGCAGCTGAATACAAGTAGGTACTTTACATGGAGCTACTGCCTATCTGACCTCGACAACCCTGTTACTGGGTAACACGATAACCCACTAAACATAACAAATGTTCGCACTGCTGGGACATAGACCTCCTCTCTGTGAGAGGGAGTGGGCCGTAATCCACCACGCGGGCCCAGTGCGGGTTGGTAGATGTCACATGTGTTCGAATTGTTTGTTCTAGGACATGCCGGTTTCCTCACGTTTTTTTCTTCACCGTTTTGAGAGCAGTGGTGATCAAATAATTTACACAAAGTGAAGCGCCCGTCAGGGTTCGAACCTAAACTTTGATCTTAGCCAAAAGGCCGGGAACGGCTGAGGGAGAGAGCCTTACGTCCCAGCCGCCGCGGGAGACGCTCCGGGCGTCGAGAGCCGCGTGACGACTCCCGGCCACCGTAGGCGCGGGCCTGCGGACGGAGAGTAATGGGTAGCTCACCGTCCGATCAGGACCAGGCCCGTGCAGGACAGCGCGTACGTGTTCCACGCGCGCCTCAAAGAGATGTCAGCAAAAAGGAAGGGGCCTGCCAGGGCCGAAGCCTGCCGGGGGTGCGGGATTGTCGGAAAGGGTTACCGCTATTCCGTAACATAAAGGGCTAAGGAAGGAACACGGATGGGTTTTAGTCAGTAAGATTCTGACACTCCCTTCCGCTCCACCCAGAGCGGGAGGGGTCATTTGATGATTTCCCATCCATAAAAAAAAGACGGGTTGCACTCCGGGAGTGCCGGCAGAAGTGAAAACTTGAATATTAACGTTGAAATAAATCAATTATTAATTAAATTAATATTACTCATTTTTTTTCAATATTTCTGCGTCACTTTTTTCATTAATAGATGCACTTTGTTCGATTTCCATATTTTAAACACTTTCGGTCTTATTCATAAAAAAAGCCTATTGAAGGTTTAAACCATTCATTAGTTAAAATGCTCAATAGGCCTTTAAAACATTCGATAAAATTTTGTATTCATAAACGTTCTATAACTAGAATGTCCTACAACTTCTAAATGTTGCCATTATAATGAAGTCATCCAACAAATTGGCCAACACATTAAATCGGCATACGAGAATGTCTGTCTACGAACCGAATATTTGTGTCCATAGACATTATTACGTATGAAAAACTAATTTATTGTCTACAGTTTCAACAGTTTTGACGCGACAACGTCATGGTCGTCATGGAAACAATATGAATATGTCAATGAATGAATTTGATATTGTATGTGTCAAACTAAAAAACTTTTGAATATTTTTTTTGTATTATAATAAATGAAATTAAGACCGGAGATTAGTTGCAATAAAGGGCAAAGAATTGAATATTGGTTGGAGGAGGATAAGGTGTGTACCTACTGTTACAGCTAAAATGTGTTCAAAGTAAGTTTTGTTTTGTAAACATTCTCAATTTCTTATACTTATGCTTGCTTTTGCTTCTAATCCTTAGATTTTTTGGAAGAATTGGTCAGGGAGAGGTCTCCATAATAGAAAATAAAAACAAGCACTAACGCTAAACAGGGGCAGCCTGGCATGATTTACGAATTAGGTGCCTATCCAATTTACAATTTTACGAAGAACTTCGTTTGCCTGTACAAAACTCATTGTAACAAAAAAAACCCGCCATAAGAATAATAATGACTGTTATTTTGATGCCGCTACTGATTAATTAAATCAGTATAAATAAGATAATGAAGAGAAAGAATTTATAACATTAGTTTTGTATTTCAGGTCAATAGGACTAGTAAGGATGGTGCTTCACTACGAATAGCAGAAAATGAAACGGCCTACAGAAGAGATGGCACAGATGGCAAATGAAAAGCAAACATTTTAAAAATGTTGTTCTGCTTGCACAAGTTTTAGAAGCCAAATTAGAGTTTAGAGTATTGTTCAGCCGTGAACAGGCAAGAGTTACATACGCCAGCGTCAGCATCAAGAGCGACATACATTCGTTCCACATAAATTAGTAATTAGTAAATGAATAAATTAGTCATCAAGCTGGAGTAGAGTTTGATTCATCTTCCATAATTCCTCTCACTATGGCCAAGACACCTTTAGCCATCACCAGTTCTATGAGTCTGTGGGACCGGCAATGACAAAACTATTTCCTGTGTACACATTGCACGACGTACACAAACCCCTATTCCTACCCAAATTCTGTCTGTTCCCGTAGGTCTCCCGTAGGCTTGTATGATAGGTTAGGGTGTTAGGATAACTAGGGTGTTAAGTAGTTGCTGTAGGTTTATAATCAGTAGGGTGAGGTAACCATAGATACCAGGCTCAATTGTTGCAAACTTAGCCACACTGTATGCATTTGGAATAACAGCCGTACTAAGCTGTAAGTCCCGGTGCGTACAAGTATTATAAAAATAAACTGATATTTGTATACAAGCTTTTTATTAATGAACTACTCCCTAAATTTATTCTCTTTTACTTTAGATCTTGTTGGCTCAAAATATTGCCACTTCCACGTTGTCGTCGGTGGCAGCGCAGAGGTCACTTTGACTGCATGTTTTGGGTAGGACAAATAAGACAGGATAGGACGTGGAGCATGTTTTACAACATAGCTTCACAGCCACACCCTACTGGAGCATCTCCCTGCAGGGTGTAAACTTCCGTGGTCGACACGGAAGCATTGTTTTCACACAAAAGCAGCAATGTCCCACAGTATTTCTTGTTGCTATAATGTGCTTCGTTATATTTTTCGTCGCTTCTATTTTGTATTGTAGGTAGGTATATAATAATAAACTAAATTGGTTATACAGAAGTTCAAAATAAATTAAATACAACTGCGGCTCCTCGAAGTACTATTGTTTACGAAACTGACTTTTCAAACATTTGTACGTCAAATGTCATTTTCTTCGGCCATCTTTGTCGTGTCTCACTTGGTTCACTTCGGTTGGCGCCGCCGTAGAAAGAGATGGGGGGGGGGGGGGGGGGAAATCTCTCCTGACGGTCACGTGTCCTGACGCGAGTTTAACATTTTTTACCCATTACAAAAAGTGTTCAACGCCGCTAAAGAAGTTTTCACTTCAAAAAAAAAAGGGTTCGAACCTACGACCTATATCTCGTAAGTCGCGGTCGTTACCACTGGGCCGCCATTGCTCTCCCACTAAAACGTAACGAAATAGCATGATGCACTATTCATATATAACCAGCTTATCGCGTTTCAAATACTGGGCCTCCTCTCTGTGAGAGGGAGTGGACCATAAGCCACCAGCCAGTTCTGGTTGGTGGATGTTACAATTCTAGGTAGGCAAGGTAGGTTCTATGTTCACTCTAAATGATTTTTTTCGCCGTTTGCAGAAAAGTGATGATGAAAATAAACTACACAAAGTAAAGTGCCTGCCTGGGCTCGAACCCACGCCAAACAATACGTAAATCGTGGTCGTTATTACTCGGCCACCACTGCAGCACGACCCATCGGCACTTAGTTTAATGTTATCCCCATCAAACATGCCAGCAATGCACTCAACTACTAACCAACACAAATGACTATCTAACTAGATCCATTAATCCGTCTAAAACTACTATTGATCTAACTACAATTAACAGCATAATGCAGTACTATAGACTACTCAATATGCATCAACTTGATTACGTTAACTATAGTTAACCTTAACTGTGTTATGTTAGAAGCCTTTTAGGACTAAATATGGATGTATACAGCGGTTTAGGGTGAGGTAAGGTTACGGAAATTACCTTTTATGGCGGGTCAAAGTGTTATTGGCAAAAATTGTTGTTACGAATCGTTTTTATTGCAAATTGAAGTACAGGTGTTTTCATTAATTTAACAGCGTGAATGTTTATCTAATAAAATAAAGAATAATGCTTTGGCTTTCTACTGTTTCGTTATTTAAGTCATTTTAAGCATGTATAAGAATAGAACAGACCATTAAACTGAACAACTTTATCCATATGACCAATATCGTAATCGCGAAAAATAAATAATCAACTGTCCCATACAAAACATCAACACCTACTCAACTCAAATGGAACTGATATTTTTTTCTCGATTACCGTGTATATCGCAATATGTAGTTAGGGAATATAATCATATTTGAAAATGATTAAATGAAGGCAGTAGCATTTTTTTTTCCTAATTTCTTTGTCTTGTCTCTCGGTCTCCCTTTGAATGCAACCATAGATTTCAGAGATAAAACCGCCCATTGTGTCCCCCTATTTAAAATTTATACATTTATGTTTGTCATACGTATGGTGTACATAATAAAACTCAAAAAACTCAACAATTTTTTTTCAAATACACCTATTACAGGCACCTTCGAACTGTCAAGGGGTCGGTGAGTCAGAAAGATGGAGCTAGTTGCCCATTCCAAAGCGTGGTAGGTACCTATGGAGAAGAACGGGCAAGAAACTCCAAGACTATTCTATTATATTTGTTTTAAATAATAATATCAATCGTTTTATTATCAGGCAGCTAAGGCCCATAGATAAAATTCACAAAATAATTTTATACAACAATAAACTAAAACATATAACCTTAAAACTATGACTATACACGTAACGTTGTCGGCGTCGTGTTTCGCTGCGTGGTGTCGCGTAACCGTCCTCGTTAACGTGGTTTTTGTACATGAATTCACCGATCGTAGGTAAAAGTTATTGGATGCAAAAAGCTTATCTTTAATCTAGGCACAAACCAACCCCTTCTCACAAATTAAACTAACAACCACAAAATAAGCACTTAGTATGCCAAGGTCGTTCTTCTATCTTACATTCAAGGTGATCACTTAAGGGGTGGGGCTGTACTGAGCAATGACCTCGACACGCCTGACCTTGGACAGAGGGCCGAAAACAGAACCTTTTTGGGCCAAATCGATACCGCTTCCTTTTTTAAATGTAAAAAAGGTTCTATATGGCCTTTGTTTTAGAACGTTCCGAGTTTGTTTTTTTGCACAGAATTATTTATTTGAGTATTTTCAGGTGGTGAAGGTATTCGAGTATTTTTGGTTGGAAATTGTTCGTTTTTTTTTTGTTCTGAATGATTCGATAAAAACACATAATATAAATTGTTTTTGTATTTCCTAGTATCTACAACAAAAGAACGTTACGCTTGTAATCTCCGAAGGGCTAAGCAGAGGTGTACCTATAGTACACCAACATTTCGCCAGTTATGTCTAAATCCCATGACAAGCTTATTGCCATCAACCAAGCAGAACTCCAGGTTTCGTGCTGCTACTGGGTAATTCCTGATGGAAAAACCTAATAACACTTTGCTCGACCCAGGAATCGAACCCAGGACCCCTTGCTCAGAAGTAGTGATTGGGACCACTAGACTAACTGACAATGCCACATCATCATTCTCCTGCCCTTCATCATCATCATCATTTCAGCCGGAAGACGTCCACTGCTGGACTTAGGCCTCCCCCAAGCACCTCCACTTCGACCGGTTCTCTGCTTCTCGCATCCAACGAGTTCCTGCGGCCTTCACAAGGTCGTCGGTCCGCCTTGTGGGAGGCCTTCCAACGCTGCTGCCCTTATTCCAATTTATTTGAGGTCGGCGCGTTGTCATTTTCTTCCATACTTCTCTATTAGTCGTCATCTCGGTAGTCACCCCCTTTCTAACCATATCATCATTCACACAATCCATCCATCGTTTGTTTGGTCTTCCCCTACTCTGATAGCCATCGACATTCATACTCAAAACTCTCCTCACGACATTTTCTTCATTTCTCCGTAACACATGCCCATACCATGACAACCCATTTCCACACAACTTTTCAGTTACCGGTGACACTTTCAGACTTCCTTCTTATTCTTAGTGACAATGACACGTATTTATGAAAAAATCATAATTGACACATTTCCACGACAGCACAAAATCTATGAAAATCATTTCGATACCTTAATCCGCAAACCAGCCAACTCCATTTTTGTCAAAAAAAATATTATGATGTCGTTTTTTAGTCAAAATAAAAACTAGAAAGTTTTAAGTGTCTCCTGTAAACTATAGCAAAATGGAGTTGGCTGGTTTGTGGATTAAGGTATCGATTTGTGAAATTGTCTGACTCCCAGCTGTCAGCTGTCGATTTTTATTAAATACTGGCTTTAGATATTTTCGTCTATTTTTTACGAAATATAAGATATTCCAATTGCCAATTCCTTTTTCAGGTGAAATACAGTCGACACCAGGAACTACTCTAAGTATTTCAATGCGCCAATTATATCATGAAAAATATGCCAGGGAATAGAGTTTCTGAGAATATTTCAACCAGAAATTCTTCTGAAGTTTTGTGTAATATTTCAGGGACCGTTAATATTACGTTGAGTTTCAGTTCCGATAGTAGATACCAATTGTATAAATAATTGAATAAAATACGTAAAGCTTGCTTGTTAATTAAAATTTCTGTAGGTATACCTCTGAATGAGCAACACGGTAGTAAAATTCGGTCGAAAATATCGTAACCGGTCATACGGGTCAACATGTCATACAGTTTAAATAAATAATGACGATGTATGCTTGCCTCAAGGCTGTGCTGTGTTAAGACCTATTCAAACCTAAGCGGTATTCGCTGCTGCTGTGGGTTGAGGTATATACCGCGCGGGTTTTACCCAGGTATTTAGTATCAAGTTCCGCTGATAGAGCGACCTGAGCGGTATTCGCTGCCGCTGTGGGTAGAAGTGCATACCGCGCGGGTTTCGCTCAGGTATTTAGCATCAAGTTCCACGCATAGGTCTGGTATTGTTTACCTTCTTCTACAAAAACTTCTTTACCTTCCTGAGCGAAACTCAAACTCGGTATTCTACCCACAAGGATAACGAAATCCGCTTTGGTGTGAACAGTAATATTACCGCATACCCACTCGGTTTTTTCTACCGCAGATGGTAGCGAATACCGCTTAGGTTTAAATAGGCCTTAATATCGATTTTATTATGTTCCACGATCAACAGTGGATGTTTACGGGTTGAAGTAATAACAGTCGCACTGGTCGATCGAAGATTACGCTACGCTTGCCATGTCGTGGTCAGTTCAAGGATAGGACCACCCACTACACATCGATACCTCTCCGTACCTTGGAAAGCACGTTAAGCCGTTGGCTCCGGCTGTCATTCGTAGGTCTTTGACAGTCGGTACGGGTAGTCAGAAGTAAAAAAGACAAGATAAGTCTTACAACCAGTCTTACCAAGGTGTATCGTGTTACTCAATAACTGGGTTGTTGGTACGGTTGGTCTGTGAATGGGTGACCATCTTTACAAACCGAGACCCCTTTCGTGTCTCGGAAGTTGGTCCCGGATGTCATTCGTGGATCTTTGACAGTCGTTACGGGTCGTCAGAAGCCCGAAAGTCTAACAACCAGCCTTACTAAGGGGTATCGTATTACCCAGTCACTGGGTTGTGGAGGTCAGATAGGCAGTCGCTCCATGTAAAATACTGGTATTCAGTCGCGAATCTGAAATAGCTATTGCTACGATTATATTTAAACGTTTAATACCCACATGGCTTCCCACAAGGTGGGCCGGCGACCTTGTGAAGACCGCAGGAACCCGTTGGATGCGAGAAGCACAGAACCGGTCGAAGTTGGAGGTGATTGGGGGAGGCCTATGTCCAGCAGTGGACGTCTTTCGGCTGAAATTATGATGAATATTATATAGTATTAAGACAGAATATATGATTTTTTCTAAGTCTTTTACTGCCCCCCTAAAAGTCTCAAATGCCTACGAGGGGAGTTATCGCCCACGTTGAGAACTTATGTTCAGAAATCCGCGAACAGTTTTGCTTTTAGCGGATAAGTTGGAGGTATACATTGGCATTACAACGTTTTTTGAAAAATTACGTTATTTTTTACCTTCATACAGTATGAAAAGGAAGTAGGTAGTATGCCACATACATTAAAGCTCAGAATAAAATGCTTTTAGTCATACAAAGGTTCCAAAAGGGACGCACCGACACCTCTAGGTCATTAATTTGTTGAACATCAAAAGGTCCCAACAAAGAGGACAAAGTGATCGTCACGCTGAGCTAATTAATCTTGCATACAAACTAAATTTAAATAAAACTTCTGCGGCTATAGAAAACAGGAGTTTTCATAGTTTTGTAAAGGTTACCTTGGCGACAGGGCGAAAAGGTATTTATTTCGGCTAATTATTTGATGTTTATCTATACTAAGTAATAATAAAGCTAAAGACTTTGTTTGTTATTTTGGTTGTTTGGAATCGCTAATCTCTGAAACTACCAGTCAGATTTGAAAAAATATTTTAGCATTTGATAGCTCAATTCTTGAGGAAGGTTATAGGTTCTATTAACATCTATTTCACATCGCGCTGCGACTCTTAGGAGCTGAGCAAAAGGAAAAAAGTCATAAAGAACCAAGCGAGAACCAAGCAAAAGCGCGGGATAGGATGCGACTTGGTGGATTGGGGTTCGAAATTTCACGCGGACGAAGTCGCCAGCAGAAGCTAGTATAATATTATATGTCTACGCCCAGATGGAAGTAAAGCAAGCGGACTGTATTATAAAAAGGTTTAATAGTGGTTTATAATTATTTTGGCAACTGTAGTAATTAATCAAAAGGTATGTCCGAGCGCGGTCGTGTCGAACGATGCAATGCCGCTATGCTGTGTTGCCTCCCGGTCCCCGCGCCGCGCCGTGCCGCGTCGCTCGTTGACGACCGTAGTGTGTTCGTTATAGTTATGGATGTATGTACATATGTGTGTGAACAGTATGTCATATTAGCAGTGGTGGCCTAGTGGTAACAGCCACGACTAACGAGTTGTAGTTCGTGGGTTCAAACCCAAGCAAAAACTTTACTTTGTGTAAATCATTTCATAACCACAGTGCTCTCAAATCGGTTAAAGAAAATATCGTAGCCCACTCCCTCTCGTAGAGAGGCCTGTGGCCTAGCAGTGGGAACATTATAGGCTGATTATTGGATAGAATGTATGTAGGATTCCTTACAGCCATAGTAACTGATTTTTGTACCTACATTATTTGCAAATACATACTCGTATGTCTATTTTATTGCTGGACGTGAAGGCATTTAGTTACAGAGTCCTAAAAGAAGCAATTCGTTTGAACGAAATAAGTAACGTTTCAAAGAAAACTGTTCATTGTATTTATTTACCAATAAAAACAGTTTTGTCTGTAGCTCATTTTACTATGATACGGCGAAAAACTTTTCATCAAAGGCCCATTTGTTAAGTGATCGGAAAACGGTTGTATTTCCACTTTCAGTATTCTTTGAATGGTATTAGTGTTAATTAAATAGTTTACGAGCGCAGCATTTTAGGCGTTAAACGAACTGACAGTAAATTAAATAGTTTACGAGCGCAGCATTTTAAGCAATAAACGAACTCCCAGAATACGAAACATCACGCTGCGCTCCAAAACGGGGCAGATACACATCACTTATGACTCGGAGTAAGCTTTTACCCGACAGCGGTGGAACCCAAAAGGAGGGTAATGTTTCTACATTAGGCAGGTGCACATTTAGTTTCAATGAGCGAAAAAGCCAAAAAGCCGTACAGTATTTTCGACTGTGTGACTAATGCCCTACGATTACGGGAGGAGATAAAGGTCTATGATAGCTAAGCCAGCCATACATTCTCGCTAAGGTGATTACTTTTACTTGCTCAAGGTACTTTCTTTAGAGTACTTACAGTTTTTGGAACGAAGTTCTTTTACAAAGCTTGCGGTAGAAGTGAAATGGGAGAAATCGTCACGTAACAAAAAAGTGTTATGTCTCCTCCATGCTACTTTTCATTTAGGTAATAGAAAGAGACATAGAGAGAGAGATAGTTTACATGGTTTTCGAGGGCACTGACGCCAATAGCGAGGTCAAAATGAAAATCCAAGATGGCAGCTGCTAATTTTTTTTTTTTTCTCTGCCGCCATCTTGAATTTTCATTTTGAATTCAGTTCCTGCCGGGGGTCCCCCGACCCCACATGTTTTTTTTTTGTCAAGTATAAGTTTGGTATTTTATTTGTGTTTCTATAATTAGATTTGTTCATATTTTATTAAAAACCATATTATGCTTAAATAATTTGTTTCATTTGTATGTATGTTTAATTTATTTTTGATGACATTGAAGGAGGTGTGCTTTGTGATAAGTAGAGAAGTAACTCGCAAAGTTTAACCTTTTGAACGCCATTGTCACATATGTGTGACAAACGAAATCTTACCCTGAACGCCAACGTCACATGTTTTTTTGAAGTGAAACTTCTTTACGCACGCTTGACTTGGGAAGTAAGCTGGCGAACGCGTGACGTAAGCGTTACGAAAAGTGTGATCGGGCGAGGCGAACGGGAGTTGAGTGGGGATATAAGCAAGAGAAAGCAGTGCGCATGCACATTTTCTTTCTCTCTTCCTCTCATAGCCAAATACGTTTCGTATATCTAAGCACAGTGCAGGCCTATTGTCTGTATCACAGTGTAGGAGCAAGAGAGAGCAGTGCGCTCGCACATTTTCTTTCTCTCTTTCTCGAAGTTTCACTATAAGCACACTCGGTTTTTTTTTTTTCAATAAACTACATTAATTGTAGTGATGGGCTTACTATGGGTTTTGCCTACCAACAAACTGGCTAAAGTAACTAATGGATGTATTTAATTTAATTTTTGTATGCAGACTATGAACGTCATCTGTCTGTTAAAATTCAAAGTCCTGACTGACTGATATATCAATGTACAGCCTAAACCGCTTGTCCTAATGACATGAAATCCGGAGGGTGTGTTCTTTGTGAAGAGTATTTATCCATTAAGAAAGGGTTTTTCGGAATTCCACCCCTAAGAGGGTGAATGGGGGGAGGGTGAAATTTCACGTAAACGAAGTCGCGGGCAGAAGCTAGTTAGATATACAAAGTTCAAATTATTTATCGTTGTCTCCATATTTAAAGTGAATACGGCTCTATAAAAGCAAAATTAGATTTCGTTTAATTAAAAGAGAAAGCTCACGCGACAATGCGCCCTATTCATATCATTCCATCTTTTCATAATCAAAATTTTACCGTGAATCCAATATAGGGCTGCGGTCGTGGTCGGCACATGTATGTAGCCTTAAGTAAGATTAATGAGCCTCTTTTAGCCTCAGGGCTTAATATAAACGGACGTTTTGCTCCATTGTAAGCCAGAATTGGCTGGTTTGAAAACTAAAGGACTGTTTATAGCGCCAGCAAAAGTACTTAAGAGCTTTTCCACAGTATCGAAATAGAAACTGTCCGCAGCTAATATTTAAAAAAAATCTGCTTAACGTGTGTTATTAATGAATGCTGTAATTAATCATCTAATATTAATAACTATTTTTATCCTTACTAGCTGCACCCGCGGTTTCTCCCGCATAAGTTTTGATCCCGTGGGAATATCGGGATATAAAGCAGCCTATACGCTAATCCAGGGTATCAGCTACCTCCATACAAAATTTGATCAAAATTCGTCCAGCCGTTTGAGCGTGAAAGAAGTAACAAGCATATAAACACACACACACACATACACGCACACACCCCCTCACAAACTTTCGCCTTTACAATATTAGTGTGATTTTATTGTTAAATTTATTTTTTTCTGATTTTAGATAAGCTTCTGTATTAACAGCAGCAGGATTAACGGGAGCAGTGGTAACGGCCGTGACTAAAGAGTAGGTTCGAACTCAGACAGGCGCATTACTTTGTGTAAATTATTTCATCACCACTGCTCTCAAAACGATGAAGGAAAACATCTTGAGGAAAACCGGCAAGTCCTAGAACCAAAAATTCGAAGATATGTTACATCTACCAACCAGCACTGGGCCCGCGTGGTGGAGGAGGCCTGTGTCCCAGCAGTGGGAACATCATATATAGGCTAAATATGTGTTACCAACATAAAAAAAAAACATTTTATAAAAAGAAAATGCTTT
Source organism: Amphipoea oculea (assembly GCA_945859645.1). Classification (NCBI taxonomy): domain Eukaryota; kingdom Metazoa; phylum Arthropoda; class Insecta; order Lepidoptera; family Noctuidae; genus Amphipoea; species Amphipoea oculea. The sequence continues at coordinate 13,125,961 of OX243886.1, read as the reverse complement.
TGTTTTCCGCATTACATTTTTGTTGAGTTAGTTTTAAAGGAAAGTGCTCAAAGAAAGTTTTGTTCATTTTTTACTCAGTAATGTTGTATGAAAAACGCATGTGTGTGTGTTCTGTATTTTGCTGAGTATCTCTTAATTACTGTTGTTTAAAACTTTGTATTTTTCTGAGCTAGAAAAAGCGCTTGAAGCACATGTGTGGAAATTGTTGTTTCGTTTTTCTTCAGGAACATATATGTTTAATAACTTTTTCAAAATGTTATGATGAAGCGAGAAAATTAATATTCTCCGTTTTACAGATGAAATTAAAACATTTATTCTTATTTCATTTAGTTTTAGTTAAAAAAAATGAGAACCAAACTGCAGCTGCTTATAATTAAACTTCATGTCCCATGATTGAGGAGGGGAGTCGGAGGGGGGGGGGGGGCTCAAACCGGAATAAATCAATATTATTAATTAAATATAAGTATCGTATTTAATACAAAAACATTCTTATTAATAAAAATCTCAAACAATATTTGGCATTAACCAACGAAACAAAACTAGCTTCTGCCCGCGACTTCGTCCGCGTGAAATTTCACCCTCCCCCCATTCACCCTCTCAGGGGTGAAATTTCGAAAACTTTTTTAGTGGATACCTACTCTTCACAAAGAACACACCCTCCAAACTTCATGTCCCTAGGACCAACTGTTTAGGCTGTGCGTTGATATCTCAGATAGGTCTTTGAATTTTATATACAGATATAGATATTGAAGATCTTCGTCACCATAACATCAACGACTTATAATTTAATAATTAATTATATGAAATGAGCATGGAAAAATACCAAAAAACAAAAGAAAACTAGAGCAACCAAGATTTTCACGTTTATCCCAGAAATTCTAGTTACTCTGAACACACAGCCCGCGGTCTGTAGCTATTCTCTAACCTAATTTGTGAAACACGACCCACATACTGCAGTAGGTAATGGTGCATAACGTAAGCTTTTATATCTTAACTAACGAGCTGCATGAACTCATTTGCAGAACTAGAAATATTTTGTACTTATATTATATTTTACGGTTACGGTAATAGAGCTCAATTCACAAGATATGTATATACACCATGTTCAAGATGATATACATAAACTTCGACCATGTTCAGACCATGGAAATAAGCATTTTTCATTATGGACACATTAATGAATTCTTATTTGTTGTTAATTTTAATACAAACTAAATACCTTGACGTAAATCATCCAAATATGCATGCTTCTTTATCCGAATTGGCAACGATGACGTATTTTTATTCATAAGATTTGGCGGGCGGAAACCTGTCAAAACTAAGTTAAGACCCTTTCTTACTGCATAGCTCAATTAAATTTCATTAAATGAAATTACAAATATCTTTGTAACGAAGCCTTTTTAAGTACTACTTCCTTTGGTAGATTTGATTGGTAAAAGCTATAGAAGCGTTTGCCAAAGTTTATGGATAACGTAAAGAACACCATGTATAATGAGATCACGTGACCTGATCAAGATACTGCCAGCTTTAGTGATAAAAGAAAGTCAATTCCTGTTGATAATTATAAACGTTGAAAATCTAGTTGCAATCTCATCTCAGCGTCAATCAATGTCAAAAACATGTAAAAGATGTAGGGAAATTACAGGTATTTTTTACAAATTAAGACTGAGATCAGACTGTGAACGTTATTAAAATGACAAAATTTGCCCCTTAGGTAGTTTGAGTACTCTATGCGACCTACCCAAATGTCTTTTCTTTGGTATTGTTCGTCGAGTCGTTGAGCTCCTTAAGTTCTGAGTTGAGCTGCACGGATATCGAAAAATATGTGAGTGAACTGAGACACCTCAAAAATATAAAAAAAGACGGGTTGCACTCCGGGAGTGCCGGCAGAAGTGAAAACTTGAATATTAACGTTGAAATAAATCAATTATTAATTGAATTAATATAACTAAGTTTTTTTCACTATTTCTGCGTCACTTTTTTCATTAATCGATGCACTTTGTTCAATTTCCATTTTTTGAAACACTATATACACGAATTTTACGAATACACAGCAGTGTGGCTACTATACAGACGGTCGAGCCATCAGCTGTCCATCCACGTCCGCGTCCGCGTCCGCGTCCACCATCACCATCACATCACATCACCATCGCCGTCGCCATCACCATCGCCATCACCATCGCCATCACCATCACCACCACCATCACCATCGCCATCACCATCGCCATCGCTATCACCATCACCATCCATCCATCCATTATCGTGTCTCACTTGGTTCACTTCGGTTGGCACTGCCGTAGAAAGAGATGGGGGGGGGGGAATCTCTCTTGACGGTCACGTGTCCTGACGCGATGCCCTGACGCGAGTTTAACATTTTTTACCCATTACAAAAAGTGTTCAACGCCGCTAAAGAAGTTTTCACTTCAAAAAATCACGTCCTTTAGAACCCTTTCTAATTTCATTCCGAAGCATTTTACAATAGAACAATTTTAATTCATCATCTTGCCAGACACAATCTTTATCTAAGTTCCCCGTACAAAATACAAAGTCTTGGATTATTTTTTAAAGTGCTAGATCGCGTGACCCTCCCCCCGCCGCCCTCTACCTTCCGGAAATCGAAACATGAAGTACAACTACCGTTGTATGTTACTGATTATATTTTAATTTCTTTCATTGTTGGAACAAGATTGTGTTTGTTTTATTTGACTTTTTTATGGAGTGAATGGACATGAAATTGAGGGTTTTTAAACAACATGGCCCTGTAATTACGAATTTATTAAGTATTTTTTCAGGGTCCTAATATAGTTTGTAAGTTTATGTATGTGTGCATGTTTTTGGTGAAGTGCGAGCGTTTTGGGGACTGTTTTTGAAGTGAAACTTCTTTACGCACGCTTGACTTGGGGAGTAAGCTGGCGAACGCGTGACGTAAGCGTTACGAAAAGTGTGATCGGGCGAGGCAAACGGGAGTTGATTGGGGGATATAAGCAAGAGAAAGCAGTGCGCACGCACATTTTCTTTCTCTCTTCCTCTCATAGCCAAATACGTATGAAGTTTCACTTCAGTCGTGTGGTCATAAGCACACTCGGTTTCGAAAAGTGCTGATTCTCAGCCTAATTTGAATAAGTGACTTTTGATTTTTTAAATATGTAATTGGAATGTAACTCCGCCATAAATATATGTATAAACATGTTAAAAGATGGTCAATTGCTCTTCAAGACTTGAATTATTGTACTAAGGGCTGATTTTTCGATAGTCTAATAACTTTTATTTGAGGAATAATGATTGACGTTCGACAGCTTTTGTTAACCGACGAAAAAACGGAGGAGGTTATCAATTCGACGCGTATATTTTTTTTTTTTTTATTTTTTTTTTTTATGTATGATCACGCATAACTTTTATAGAAAATATATCAACTGTCATATTAATTCTTAAAGTTATCTGACTGATTAACTGTCTCACGTTCCGTATCTGGTTGTGTCGTGTACCTGCAGAGTGTGATTCGCTATTGTGATTAATTTGTTCGTAAATTATAATCTGATTTGAACTGCAAACGGTTTTCTATTGCGCAATAAAAAAATATGGCTGATGATAACGAGAGACAGACACATGCCTTCTCCGTCATATAAATATAGGTACCTTACAAAATATCTACCCAAGAACCTAATGACATACCCAGTAAAACAATAAAATTCGACGACAGACTCCATTTACATTGAAAGCAACACAATTCAATAAGACCTCCGAATAAAATTCAGAACTCAGACAGAATAGTACGACATGAGTTAAAGGTTACATCGATGTAACCTTTAACACTCGAGAAACGAAAAGGAGAAAACGTTGCCTATTTCTGCAAAGTAGGCAGATCCTGCCTTTTAAAAACTGTCATTATTTTGTATTTAATTTAAACTAATGACATTGAAAAAATACAATAACGCAGGTTAAAATGGACGTAAAAATATATAATCGAACAAAAACTAGTACTAGCATAACATAAAATAACACCGTTCCTCAAAGGATTAGGTAGAGGTGTACCTATAGTACGACCAAATTTTGCCAGTTATGTTAAACTAGCTGCGCCCCGCGGTTTCACCCGCATAAGTTTCGATCCCATGAGAATATCGGGATAAAAAATAGCCTATATGTTATTCCAGGGTGTCAGCCTACATCCATAATTTTTGAAGTGAAAACTTCTTTAGCGGCGTTGAACACTTTTTGTAATGGGTAAAAAATGTTAATCTCGCGTCAGGACATCGCGTCAGGACACGTGACCGTCAGGAGAGATTTCCCCCCCCCCCCCCTCTCTCTTTCTACGGCGGCGGCGGCGCCAACCGAAGTGAACCAAGTTTAGTGACACACAACAATGGATGGATGGATGGATGGATGGAAGTGGAAGTGGAAGTCGAAGTCGAAGTCGAACTGGAAGTCGAAGTGGAAGTCGAAATGGAAGTCGAAGTGGAAGTCGAAGTCGAAGTGGAAGTCGAAGTGGAAGTCGAAGTCGAAGTGGAAGTCGAAGTCGAAGTGGAAGTGGAAGTCGAAGTGGAAGTCGAAGTGGAAGTCGAAGTGGAAGTGGAAGTCGAAGTGGAAGTCGAAGTGGAAGTCGAAGTGGAAGTCGAAGTGGAAGTCGAAGTGGAAGTGGAAGTCGAAGTGGAAGTCGAAGTGGAAGTCGAAGTGAAAGTCGAAGTGGAAGTCGAAGTCGAAGTGGAAGTCGAAGTCGAAGTGGAAATGGAAGTGGACGTGGACGTGGACACACTGCTGTGTATTCGTAACATTCGTGTATTCGTAACAAAGTGCATCTATTAATGAAAAAAGGGACGCAGTAATAGTGAAAAAGAATGAGTTATATTAATTCAATTAATGATTGATTTATTTCAACGTTAATATTCGAGTTTTCACTTCTACCGGCACTCCCGGAGTGCAACCCGTCTTTTTTTTTTTATTAAAATTGGTCCAGCCGTTTGAGTGTGAAGAAGTAACAAACATATAAACACACACACACTCACAAACTTTCGCCTTTTAGTGTGATTCCCATGTAACAGGGGGCGAGCCTATTGCGATGAATCGGGCAAAAATCCAGACTCCGGGCTCCTACTGAGAAATTCCAGAGAGAAAAATCCAATAACACTTTCCCGACCCAGGAATCCAACCCGAGACCATGCTAAGTAAAAGCGATTGCACCCACTGCACCAACGAGGCAGTTACTAGCAATTGATTATTTAGCTCTACAGGCGAAGCATTAAACGTTTTTGCCTGAGTTTGCTTTGATTACCGGTCAAGCGTCGCGGTTCGCCGATCGGCGACGATACAATAGAAAATCAATCATTAGCGGCGTTTGACAGATTAAGTCATACAAAGTGAGGAGTTGGGTCGTCTTTGGCATATTTTACCGATGAAACTTCTAAGTTGTGTCGCGGTGTACAACGCGGTGTATTTTGTGAGATGCAAGCGCAGTTTTACGACGCCGCGACGCCGACGTACCGCTTTGAATATTATGAGTTCTTGTGTTTTACTGCTGTTTGAATATACAAGGCAAGCTTTTATGAATAAAAAGAAATGAAATTGTAGAAGATTTCCAACACCGTAGAAAACTGTTGTGTAAAGAAAATAACGTTTATTTTATTATATCGTAGAGTGACAGTAGCTTTTAATTTTTTTTTGGATGGGAAATCATCAAATGACCCCTCCCGCTCTAGGTGGAGCAGAAGGGAGTGTCAGACTCTTACTGACTAAAACCCATCCGTGTTCCTTCTTTAGCCCTTTGTGTTCCGGGGTAGCGGTAACCCTTTCGGACAATCCCGCTACCCCGGCAGGCTTCGGCCCTAACAGGCCCCTTCCTTTATGCTGACATCTCTTTGAGGCGCGCGTGGAACACATACGCACCGTCCGGCACAGGGCTGGTCCTGATCGGATGGTGAGCTACCCATTACTCGCCGTCCGCAGACCCGCACCTACGGTGGTCGGGAGTCATCGCACGGCTCCCGACGCCCGGAGCGTCTCCCGCGGCGGCTGGGACGTGAGGCCTCACCACTTTCTTCGCCACCTCCTTCGCTTGCATGACTGCTTCGCAGAAGGAGGTGACTGACTCCCAGAGTGACAGTAGCTGAGACTGACTTAGGAACGGTTGTTCCTAAGTCAGTCTCAGCTACTGTCACTCTGGGTGTGCAATTTGTGTGTGCACACACAAATTTGGTTAAATTTGTGTGCACACACAAGTTTCACGTGCAGCAGGAAACTTTTATCCACCACTAAGCAGATTTTTGGGAAATATAATTATGTACTAGCTAACTATCCCTGCTTCGCACGGTTTTTAGGACTAGATAAATCATCGAGATTTCTTTAATAAGTGAAATAATATACACATGAAAACCTTCCGGAATAAATTCTGTAAATGATGGAGAAAACTGTATCAAAATCTGTTGTGCAGTTTAGAAGAAAAACATGGTCACACATACAGACACGACAAGTTCATAATATGTATAGATATAGACAGATTATCTACTTAAGGAGTGGTACTTAGCATTAATTATAACGCATGACAGAAGAAGGAAACAAACAGTCCATCCACGCTACATCCAAATTAAATTTATCGATCCGTTTGATCACCCAGAGGCGTTTCATTTGAACCCAATAACGGCTCCGTAGTTAATTAAGAAACGGATCGGATCCTAACTTGAGATATTACATGGAAGACTCATGTTTTTCCGAAAAAGTGCTACACAAATTTTGTGATTCACAAAATTTGTGTCGATAAAATTAATTTTATTGTCCCTATTGAATGTTACTTATGTGTAGCAGAAAAATATAGGGTGGTATGTTTTAAAGTAGCCCATATTTGTTTTCAAACCGTTCATTTTGATTTCATTGCCTCAAAAAAAAAAAAACACTCCAAATTGATCAAAATTATGTAATTCAGTTCTCTCTGTCTCTCTAATTGGGAACAAATGAATATTTGTCAGCATACACAAATATTCTATAGGGTCTGAACGTTTAATTAAAAGCTGGGACATCTGTCAGGGTTTGCAAACATTGGCAACTTTGCGTTACCTGCTTCAAAGACAGTTATATCATCCTCATTTCAGCGGATAGACGTCCACTGCTGGACATAGGCCTAAGCATCGCCACTTCGACCGGTTTTATGGTTCTCGCATCCAACGGATTCCTGCGGCCTTCACAAGGTCGTCTGTACACCTTGTGGGAGGCATTCCAACGCTGCGTTTTCTTTACGCGGTCGCCACTCCAGAAAATTACGGCTCCATTAGCCATCTGGTCTGCAAGTTTAGCAATTATTCGGGAACGCAACTGTCTAATCGGTAAAACTGACGAATCAGTGAAACTTACTAATCAATGAAACTGGCGAATTAAATAAACTGACGACTGAGGGAAACTGACCAGTGATACGCGGACTCCTGTTATCATATCCTATAACCAAAAAATCGAAGACATTTGACATCTGCTAACCCGCACTGGGCTCACCCCCTCGGGATCTCGAAGAGAGGAACCATGTGTACCAGCGGTGTGAACATTACAGGCTGATTATATTGTTATGTAAGTTCTTGGCCCTATTTTTAAATGGGTTGTAAAGTTACACCAAACTTAAATTTACAAAAATATATGATTTACTATTTAATATAGAGGCCCGTGGCTAAATAATAACAGCCGCACAGGTCGATCGATCAGGTTACGCTATGCTTGCCGCGGTTGGTTTGTGGATGGGTGACCATCTTTACATACCGAGACCACTCCGTGCCTTGGAAAGCACGTTAAGCTGTTGGTCCCGGCTGTCATTCATGGATCTTTGACAGTCGTTACGGGTAGTCAGAACTGTCAGAAGCCCGAAAGTCTGACAACCAGTCTTACTAAATGGTATCGTATTACCCAGTAATGGGTTGTGGAGGTCAGATAGGCAGTCGCTCCATGTAATCAGCTACATCCAGTTAGACTGGAAGCCGACCCCAACATAGTTGGGAAAAGGCTGGGCAGATGATGATATGATTTACTGACAAGTTACAAAACAGTACCTACAACTTGGTCAAACTCAAACATCAGTCAAACTAATAAAGGAGTTCCTTTTACCACCAACACGAAGGGTCAAAAACGTCCTATTTGACAAATGATACATTACGAGATCTACAAAATTGTACACGAATTTTACCTGCGTATTTAAACCCTTCAGAGTGAATACAACTTCCGCGACACGCTACACCATGTATATATTCAGCAAAATGGCCGACAGTCAACGTGACGGATGAGAACATCATGTATATATATGCCTTCCCTCCTTCTTGCGTTAATCCATTTGGAGAATTCGCGATGTATTTGTCTCGTTCACTCGCGTTGTGATAAAGAGGGAGGGTTTGTGATGAAAGGCTTGCGTTCTGTCAGAGTGACATCTTTGTTGAAGTTTGTTTTCAAGTTATGTGTTACGTTACGTAGGTAGGTTAGAGTTTCGGGGCTGACTGATACTTTACGTATACCTACATACTTTTGAATCCATCCATACTATCCATACTAATATTATACATTCGAAAGAAACTCTGTCTGTCGGTGTGTATTTTACCTTTTCACACCTAAACCACTGAACCGAATTAGATGAAATTTGGTATAGATATAGCTTGAGTCCCGGGAAAGGACATAGAATAGTTTTTATCCCGATATTCCCACGGGATCGAAACTTATGCGGGTGAAACCGCAAGGCGCAGCTAGTATTACATAAGACAGATAGATAGATACCATTTATCTGGCGCACACAAAAGACAACACAACACAACAACAATAAAACAACAACTATTACTACAATAAAACAATAACAATACAAAAACAATACCAAGCCAACAACAACAATATAACATCAAGCCTCTATTCCCAGAAGGGTTAGGCAGAGGTGTACCTGTACAGTCACGAGCACCAATATGTCAACACTTGGCAATTTTCAATTGCGATTTCTTCGTGAAATAACGAATGCAACGTTGAAATACGACACTTAACATAAACCTATGGGTTCGAAAATACTATTTTCGTAATAACATAAAATTTCATTCAAAAATAAAGGAGAAAATCGCGTTTGAATAAAGCGAAGTGTATACATACTTTTAGACGTGACTGTACACCCACATTTCGCCAGTTATGTTCAAGTCCAATGTAATGTTGGCGAGCCTATGGCAATCGGGTACAAATCCAGACTTCGGGACGCTATTGAGAAATTCCAGATAGTAAAAACCCAATAACATTTTGCATGACCCAGGAATCGAACTCCGGATCATGAGATCCCGAGTTCAATTTGCTCAGGAATAGCGCTTGCAATTTGTGGGATGGGATGCACGAAGAAGCTTCCTCATGTAGCGCAGTTTGTTCCGCCAGTTACTCAACTGAACCGAGCGCTCGGCGCATCCTGGACAGTCCCACCCAACACCTTATTTGACTGGCCAATTCTTCCCTTGCGGTGGTAGGACTAACGCCCGCCTGGTTTGCGACTACCCTGCCACCGGAGTCCGGCGTCAAGCAGCCTGCTATATTTCGTCGATGCGTGGGAGATCCAGTGCCTTAGGCATCTTCTGGGCACGCTCGTTCTAATATAGACCTCATACATCGCTTTCCAACAGGCGTGATCGAGGTCAAGAGCGGGCCCATTCAGCAATAAAAAAAAATCAGTAGACCAGTGAGGTAGTATATTTAGAACTTGCGCGAACGCGACTTGCGATAAAAGTTGACTGGTAGAAAACGTACGGAAAAAGCGTTATGCCCCCTCCATGTGGCTTTCTCTCTTTCCCTGTCTCTTTCTAAGTGTTATACAGGTTGAAATTGAAACCATGCGACAAATCGAAATGGGAGATTGTACTCATCATTATGAACAACTTTTACTATGGAACCATACCTGAAATCGCAAAAAAAAAAAAAACAGCTGTTCCCTAAATTTTTACGAGTTATGCGAACATAAATGTAGGGAACAGCAGATTTTTTTTCGCGATTTTAGGTTTGGTCCCATAGTAAAAATTGTTCATAATGATGAGTACAATCTCCCATTTGAATTTTTCGCATGTTTTCAATTTCACCCTGTATAAGAGTGTGTGTGTATGTGTGTGCGCGTCCGGATCTTCGTTCCTGACCAAGCAGTTTTTTTTTGTTGTTAAATAAGTCCAGCTGTATGTATATTTGGTATTAAAGGATAAGTAAAAACAGACAAAAAACGGGTTGAGTAGGGTTACAAACAAGGTCAATACCCGGTTTTTGGATCATGCAAGGCACCGAGAAAGTCGTTGGCTCGCTCCCTAAAACGGATTGAAAGGTTCAAGCACATTTTGCAAACTTTGTTTTTTAATTATTCATTCATTTCCACCGATCAAAAGCAAGCTTCCGGGCTAACTCAATTTACAGTTGGCAGACTTTTCACAAACAAGCGCTCGAAAAAGTAAGAGAATATATTTTTATTTCCGAGTTCCAAAATAATGTATTTACCTACTTTGTCGCCTCGGAGATTTTAACGAGTATCGATTATCGTTTATCTTTAGGGTTCAAAAAGAACTATTGTTATAGCTTCCCCAGTAGTGGATTTAAAAACCCATGTTTTATTAACCGGTTGAGTGTTAAAAAAATTGGTTGTCTGTAAAGTCGGTTTACGGACGATAATTTTACGTGATAACGTCATATGGAAACATTCAGTTAGGTATCATACTCATACACGTCACGAGCCGAACGCTTAGGCCGATCGTGCCTCTCTATCGCTTGTTCCGCGCTCTCGCTTGCACACTCGGCTCAGGCGGAACGTGACAATGAGTCATGTGTTTCGTGTGGATCCACGTTCATCAGCATATGAAGGGTATCGTCAACATACCAAACAGAGATCACCAAATTACCTGTAACAAAAAAAAACAAAATAAATAAACATTTTATAGTATGAAACCTATGTATGAAACATTTGTATTCTAGAATGCGGTAACCAACTCTTTTATGTGTAGTCAAGGGAGTTTCTCAGCAACATTATCTGCCTAGCCTTTTCCCACAGACATATTGAGGTGGAGCAGTGGTGGCCCAGTGGTAAAAGTCGTGACTTACGAGTTGTAGGCCGTGTGTTCGAACTTTGACAGGCGCTTTACTTTGCCACTGCTCTGAAAACGGTGAAGGAAAACATTGTGAGGAAACCGGCATTTCCTAGAACCAAAAATTCGAAAACATGTGACATCTACCATCCAACACTAGGCCCGCGTGGTGGATAACGACCAACTCCCCATTACAGAGTGTAGGCCTGTGTCCTAGCAGTGGGAACATTTGTTGGCAGATGTCACATGTCTTCGAATTTTTGATGATTCTAGGATATGCCTGTTTCCTTACGATTTTTCCATCACCGTGGTGAGAGCAGTAGTGATGAAATAATTTACACAAAGTAAAGCGCCCATTTTTTATATGTAAAGATATAAATATAGATGATAAATTGCCCAAGTTTTTGTTATTATCTTTGACGAGCAGATGGCAAAAAATATTCGGGCTACAGCCAGAATTTATTTTGACAACGTTATTTTTATATAATGATCGATTGTTTGACACCTGCGTCGTTTATCAATCTATTGATAATACCTATGGGGCGTCTCATATTTGAGAAGATTTTTAACTTATGAGAAAATCTCTGTTGACCATAGTGTACGTTTTATGTTGTAGCTGCAGGAATTTTATTCATCTAGTTATTGGAATCCAGAATGATAAGATACCAACAAATTGGCAATGTATGTATGATAATGGAAATAATCTTCATTCAGTTTTTTTATTCATATCTTTTGGTACGATGCTACTCATGACGCCAAATATGTAGTCGAATTCTGAGCCCAGCCCATTACGATTGCCATCGAGAAGTTAAGGAGAAGTACCTAGCAAAGCTTTATTTTAATACTAGCTTCCGCCCAGTGGCGTGCATTGGTTTTCAGAATAGGTAGGCACTAGGCCGGGTCCAGTCTAGACAAAAGTGGTCACTAATCAGAAAAAAAAGTGAGGTCAAAAGTGTGGCTATTTGAGTAGGCATGCCTACTTAAGGGTGATAAATTGCGAAGGTCGAACGTCATGGTTTTACGCGTGAGACGTACGTATTTTTAATTTTGTCGTATTAACTTGAACGAGTAAAGACCAATGACAATGTGCGAATAGTACGGGAGCCGAGTAGGCCGTCCGGCGACTGCCTACTGCCGCGCGTGTTTGTATGAAGATTTAGTTTTTTGTTAGGTATGATAATTTAGTGTGTTTCTTAATAGTTGGGCACACACACTAAAATGTAATTGACAGGCTTATGTTGATATATCGAGGTAGGCACTGCTTATATGCCTATATGCAATGCACGCCACTGCTTCCTCCCGCGTTATAATTATGTTAATAAAAGTAGCCTTTTTCCTCTCCTAGGGTTCAAAGTATCCCCACACCTAATTTCATCTAAATTGGTCCAGCCATTTCGGAGATTAGCCGCAACAAACAGATAGTTAGCCAGAAAATCAAAAATTTAAAAAAAAAAAATTGTATATAGGCATTTAGTAAGAAGCTGTTATTTTGACATTACAAATAGACATTTCAAACCTCATATGCCTGTTACTACTGTTGACCGTTGAGGAGTTTGGAGCCAACCCTGGATGTGGCAGCAATTTCATGGTGGACCCACCAACTCTCTATCATATCCGAACGGGTATGCAAAATTTCAAGTCCCTACTGCCAACCGTTGAGGAATTCTCTGGTTTGGAGCCAACCCTGAAGGTGGCAGCAATTTCATGGTGGACCCGCTAACTGTCATCCCAATGGGTGTGCAAAATTTCATGTCCCTGCTGTTAACCGTTGAGGAGTTCCCTCGTCGGGAGCCAATCCTGTCTGCAGCATCACGTCATGCTTGTCATAAACATGCATTGTCATCGGGACTGGACCAGCATGTAAAATTTCAGCTCAATCGGATACCGGGAAGTGGGTCAAATTTAACTTGCAAGAGTCCACCTTCACATACATACAAGTCAAGTTAAATAAAAGCTTTTAAAAAAAAGAGGCGCAATTATTATATTAGAGTGTTCAATAATATTTTTAGAAGCGCAAAATGGCAATTATTAGAGGTTCGATTAAATACATGCCGTATTAAATTAAGCCATATGTTCCTAAGTTTAACCAACAAAAAATGAAGGCAACATAATATTAAGTAAGTATGATAAAACAAGTCTGTCTGAAACATCAATAAGTTATGTAAAAGTTACGTCTGGTAATCTACAGGTAATATTTTGCCATGTTAAACCGTACTTGTGTACAGACGCCAAGCACGTCAAGCTCCTACAATCTGTCAAATTTCTTTAATATATTTTCAACTTTATCGCTAAACCATAAGGTCTAAAGTTGATTGGGAAAATTTGACAATTTCAATCTGTACGTGAAATTCGTATGCTTAGCGCGGGTATAAAAAATGAGAAAACTTTTTTATAAACGTTCATGGATCTACGTCATGTTCACTGGTCGTAGATTTGGAGCCAATTGCCAAGTAATACTAATATTTTTTATTCACGAAAAAACCATCTTAATCTACTTTTAGATATATTACCTACATATATTATTATTATAAATTAAACTCGTTTTTCGACCCACATTATTCATCTCAACTACACCATGGATTTTGATGCTATTTTCACTATAATTTAGAGGTTTTGTTCAGCAGGTAGCAGTAGGCAGTTAAAATTTTCGTCTTGCCTTGCTGGTAAGTTGCTGAATTATTTAACTCAATAGATGACTAAAATGTTGGTAGTAAAGTTTAGCATTTTCAAATGTTCCATAAAAAACACTCGAAAGTGAAAGTGAAGTGAAAGTTTGGGAGACTTTAATACCGTTTTGAAGACTACGTTTTATGATAGTAGCAGTTACATGAGTCGAAACACTGACCATAACGACCGATAAAATACAGGCACCGGCAATGCGAAGCTCAATTTTTCACCTACTAAATCAAAAGTGGGCTCAAATAACAATGTTATTTGTTTCAGAAATAAGTGTTTTTGACCGTAAAAGAAATGTATAAAAAAAGAGAAAAAGAAAACACGTTTATTTGTGGTAAACATGACGCAGAGAGAACACAAATACATAAAATAATATTGGGGGAAAATATACCTACTTCACATCCACGCAAAACGACTATTGCTTAGCATAATACTATCTATAACTACTACCCTATGCGAGACAGCCCTAGCGCTGGTTTCAGTGACAAATCAACCGGTGCAGTATACGATGAGAAAAAATAACACAATAAGAAATAAATAAAAACAGTGGCACTCCGGGAGTGCCGACAGAAGTGAAAACAGAATACTTTGCCATTACTCACTGACATATCGGATATGGGGTGCGACTCTTCCCCATTAGGGGGAACCGACCCAAACACTAATATTTAACACATTTTAGGAAAAACGAAAATCACATGTCATGTGACTGTTCCAAAATGACCCTAGGCTGATAAAATTTTCGTTTTTCCTAAAATGTGTTAAATATTAGTGTTTGGGTCGGTTCCCCCTAATGGGGAAGAGTCGTATTTACATTAAAACCGAGTACATCCCGAGGACAGCCGAACACATCCGAAGCGGTGTCGTTACTTCACATTAAAAATATACGATATGTAGTTCTAAATGCTCATCCTGTCATGTTTCTGTGTGTCAGTGTTGTCTGCGTGTGTGTTCATGTGTGTCGGTCTATTCTGTATGTGAGTGTCATCTGTTTTCAGCATCTAAATATTTAAATACTACCCGCATCAGCTTTGTACCTACGTAAAAAGCACGTAAATGACCAACTTTGTTTTATATCGCGTGTCCGACGAACGATAACAAAAGTTGTGTGTTTGCACTTTTTTGCTTTCATTATGTGAATACAAGTTTCTTTGATAAAAACGTGCCACGTTTTATAATGATATTTTGTTGGGCTTATGGGAGAAAATAGTTTTGAAGTGAAACTTCTTTACGCACGCTTGACTTGGGGAGTAAGCTGGCGAACGCGTGACGTAAGCGTTACGAAAAGTGTGATCGGGCGATGCGAACGGGAGTTGAGTGGGGGATATAAGCAAGAGAAAGCAGTGCGCGCGCACATTTTCTTTCCCTCTTCCTCTCAGAGCCAAATACGTTCCGTATATCTAAGCACAGTGCAGGCCTATTGTCTGTATCACAGTGTAGGAGTAAGAGAGAGCAGTGCGCGCGCACATTTTCTTTCTCTCTTTCTCGAAGTTTCACTTCAGTCGTGTGGTCATAAGCACAATCGGTTTTTTTATTATTATTAAATACTGGTATTCAGCTGCATCCGGTAAGACTGGCAGCCGACCCCAACATAGTTGGGAAAGGCTAGGCAGATTGATTGATTTAATCAAATAATTAGGTATTCCTACAGTGTGCATGGTTGAGTGCGTGTGTGTGGTAGTGTGCTTTATATTTTATTTTTTGTCCTTATGTTCTTTTTTGTGCTTATGTTCTTTTTTGCGTCATGTTCACCGCAAATAAACGTATTTTCTTTCTTTCTTTCTTTCAGTTATGAAATCCGAATGGTCCTATCCCGTTCGTTTTTATGATAAACTTTTAACATCAAATACAAGTGAAAATAGCGACTCTTATAAGTTAGCCCAAAACTCGACGTCCCGAAGCATTTTATCTCGAATGAACGCTCTCCCGAATCACTCGATCCTGATTTTTATGACAGCCGTTATAATATGACGGAACCACGCTTGTAGGAAACTGTGAAGCTGAACCCTATCAAGGATTATTTCGAAACTACACCAATCCGATTTCTCCCCTCTCTACAATAAAACATAACCCCAAACCACATAGATATACAAGTTGACTTTATCGCATCAAATCGAATGAAGATACATAAAGACTTTATTTCTATAGAAAGGTCCCTTTTTGTGCCAGAGATCGATCGGCTCATAGATTCTAAGGGTCGGAGTGACCATTCATCACTGCCTGACCGGGACCGTCCTATTTGAAAATGCTACTGGCTGACCCGACGATTTGTAAAAAATGGTACGGTTTGGTCTTTTGATTGCGCTATTTGTGTTTTGGTTCTGGCAAACTATACATTGGTGTATGTGTGCACGACAGCACCTAAATACACAATAGTTGCTATTGACCTCTGGGATGTTGTTGCTGCGACGGTCGGGTTAGAAATGGTAGCTCCCGGTTCGCGCGCGTGGGTTATATTTATAGATTCACCGTTAACAAAAAACACGCCGTGGCAGGAGCCCTGACCGTCGCACGCAAGCATTAGATGTACCGGGGGTCGTGCAATATAGATGTCTTGATTATGTGAATAACCAAATAAATGTAACTGATTGATATGTACATAAATGAATAAAAAAGGGGCGGAGACTCATAATAGCCAATCACAGACCAGATAAGCTTCGACGCGAGTTTGCCGCCAAAATCTTGTGGAAATCGAAATGGTCCGCTGGCCAGACTAGTTTGGCGTGCTATAAAAGAGGGTACGTCGGCCAGTGGACCAACCAGTAGTCAAAGACCAGTCGTCTAAACCAGTAGTCAAAGACCAGTCGTCTGAACCAGTAGTTAAAACCAGTCGTCTGAACCAGTAGTCAAAGACCAGTCGTCTAAACCAGTAGTCAAAGACCAGTCGTCTAAACCAGTAGTCTAAAAACAGTCGTTAGAACCAGTCGTTAAGATCAAGTTGTAGATGTCACTATGCCGGTTTAGGCTCCGTAAAACCTGGGTATTATGAGTCCGAGTCCCATCACAAATACATAAAAGTGTTTTAATTAAACAAAGCAGCCCCCATACAGTCCACTCGCTGCACATTCTGGTCCTTCGAAAGCCGAATCTTCAAGATACAGCAGGATGGTGGTGACTCGCAGCCGTAGCGGAGAATCTAAGAAAGAAAAGACCAGCACCGACATCACGCAGACTACGGCCACGACAGAAGACATGCGTGGCACCAAGACTACTGGTTCACATGGTACGCTCAAGCCTGGCGACACCAGGTCACGCCGTTCTACAGCATCAAAGAAAAAGCACCTCGCGGAGCTTGAGGCTAAAGAGCGGCTGGCTGAAATGAAAGTGAAGCAAGCGCAGGCAGAGCGAGAGCTGCAAGAGATACACCTGCAGCGCGTCAGAGCCGAAGCTGACTCGAGTGAAGAAGACGATGACATGGTGGACGACCTCGCCTCCGTAAGGATTGGAACGTGGCTAGCGCGACCGGCGCCGCCACCCGGAGGTGAGACTCGACCGCCGCCACACGACGACAGCGGCGGGAGGACCGGCAGGGATGCAGCGAAAGACACCGGAGCCGCGACAGGCTCTCAACCGCCGCGCGACGACGGCGAAGAAGAAAGTGTACGTAACCCAGTGAGTGCGAAAATAAATAAGGGCAATATCGCGAGTGATAAAGTGTTACAGGGAAATACAGTGAATGATAGAATGATAGACGTGGGGACGCTCGCCGCGGCCCTAGCACAAGCCGCACGCAGCTCAAGAGAGCCCCCCAAGTACTTCCAACAGCTACCAATCTTCGATGGAAAACCCGGTGAGTGGATAGCTTTTAAGGCCGCGTATTGTGACTCACAAATGTATTTTTCCTGTGTAGAAAATGTTGCTAGAGTTAGGATAAGCCTCAGAGGCGCCGCAAAGGAAGCTGTAGGTTGCTTATTATTTAGCCAATCTGACCCTCAGATTATTATAGACGCACTAGAAAGACGTTTTGGTAGGCCTGAGGCCTTGATTATGGCCGAGCTAGATAAAATAAAGTCATTACATAAATTAAATGATAATCCTAGGGAAATTTGTATATTCGCTAGCCGTATAGCAAATACGGTTGGTACGGTAGAAGCATTAAAAAAGATACAGTATTTACATAGCCCCGAAATGTCGCGTTGTATAGTAGAAAAACTAACGCCGATACTTAAAAACAAATGGTACGACTATGCGGCGAATAGAAAGACTGAAGACATTCCCGAACTAAAGCGCTTATCTATGTTTATGAATGACGAGGCAGATAAGTGTGGCGCGTACGCACAACCGGAACAAAATGACGACGCTAGTGTACGGCGACGGCACCGGGTAGAGCGCACGTTCAACATAAATAAGGAAACGTCAAACGAACAATGCCCGGCGTGCAAGCAACACGAGCACAAATTACCAGACTGTTATAAATATAAACAGCTAGACGTAGACGCACGATGGGAAATAGCAAAGAAATCCAATATGTGTTTTAGATGTCTACGAAAGAAGCATAGAAGGTTCACGTGTAAAGCACCTATTTGTGACATAAAGGAATGCAACATGAAACATCACAAACTATTGCATAAAGAGCGGAAAGTAGAGGCGACACACAACAATGTACCGACGCCGGCGCCGACGCCCGTCATCGCATACGAAACTGTTACGTCATCGCGGGAAACAGTATCAACAACATCGCCTCAGAATTGCCGCACGTATTTGAAAATAGTACCTGTCACATTAAGCGGACCACATACAAGCGTAGACACATACGCTTTATTAGATGATGGGAGTACAGTCACCTTGATAGATGCATCGGTAGCAGATGTCCTAGGTGCGGATGGGCCAGTCAAACCTATGTGGATACAAGGCATAGGCACGGAGGTTAAGCATGAGCAAAGCCGCACCGTGAGCTTCCACATACAAGGCAGGTACCATAGCGAGCCACAGAAGATAGAAGCGGCGCGCACCATAGATAGGCTTGAAATTATGACGCAAACTGTACATACCGAAGACATAAAAAATTGTAAACATTTGAATGACATTCATAACACCCTTGTTTATGAACACGCGCGACCAATGATTTTAATAGGCCAAGATAACTGGCATTTATTGGTAGCAATAGAAACGCGGACAGGTGCGCGTGATCAACCGGTAGCATCGTACACTAAACTCGGATGGGTATTGCATGGATGTCAGTACTGTATAAATAAAGTTATAGCTACATTTTGCGGCAACATTAAAATTAAAGAAAATCTGGAACCAATAGAAGAAAGCATGAGAAACTTTTTCAAGTTAGAATCACTAGGCATAGAACCTAAGATACCTAGAGATGACCCGCAACAGAGAGCTTTAGACATCCTAGAACAGAAGAGTCGACGATTACCTGATGGTAGCTTCGAAACCGGACTATTGTGGAAACAAGAGGTACCTAAAATACCTAACAACTACCTAGGCGCCCTAAAGCGACTAGAAAAACTGGAACAGCGCCTAGATAAGGACGAGAACCTAAAGACCCAGTACTTGCAACGCCTTGACAATCTATTCAACTCAGGCTATGCAGAAAAGGCACCTGATACCTCCACAATTAATAAAACCTGGTACCTACCTCACTTCCCAGTGGTCAACCCAGCCAAGCCACATAAGCCGCCACGACTCGTACACGATGCAGCAGCAAAGACAGCGGGTCTATGCCTAAACGACCTACTTCTATCGGGACCCGACTTATTAAAATCATTGCCCGGTATTTTAATGCGTTTCCGTCAAAATAAAATAGCTGTGTCAGCAGATATTAAAGAAATGTTTATGAGGATAAAGATAAGAGAAGAAGATCGCGATGCGTTAAGATTTTTGTGGCGCGGCGACCAACGGCAGGGACCGCCAGATGAATATCGCATGACATCTGTTATTTTTGGCGCGACGTCATCCCCATGTACAGCGCTATACATAAAGGATCGCAACGCTAGCGACTTTGCAGACAGACACCCAGCCGTGGCGTCAGCAATAGTAAATAATCATTATATGGATGACTATCTTCAGAGTTTTGCCAGCGAAGAGGAAGCCAAGAGAATAATAACGCAAGTAGATTACGTTCATAAAAAAGTTAAGCAAAAAATAACAATTGAAAAAACAGTAAACTACATACCTATACCTGCTACTTATAACCTACGCGCCGAAGAACAATGGGTCAAGGGCGCACAAGCCGAGAGCTTCGCAAAAGAAATTGCCGCCATAAATGAAAACAAAGCGGCGCCGGCGCCCGGCGACAGCGCGTTATCTGTATTTTAAGTACCTACCTAGACGACGCAGGGGTTTTACGTCTGCGCGGGAGAATCACAGCGGCACAAGACGTGAATGAAGAAATAAAAAACCCAATAGTACTCGAGGGTAGGCACAGATATACGAAGCTATACATAGCGCATGTGCATGAAAGTTTAAATCATGGTGGTACCGAGATAACAGTAAATGAGCTAAGACAACGTGTTTGGATAACAAGACTGCGTCCGTCTGTAAAGAATGTTTTAAAGGGCTGTTTATACTGTAAAATAAAAAAAGGCAAAACCAGCCAATCCCTCTACGGGGAATTTACCATACCCCCGCTTAGCTCATCATGTACGACCTTTCACTTTCACTGGTTTAGATTATTTCGGTCCCATATCTGTTACTGTAGGTAGACATAAAGAAAAAAGGTATGGGGCTTTATTTACTTGCCTAACTTGTAGAGCTATACATATAGAGATAGCAAATTCACTTAGTGCAGATTCAGCTATCGCCGCCCTCCGGCGATTTATAGGTAGGAGAGGTTGTCCCAAAGAAATATGGAGTGACAACGCTACTTGTTTTAAAGCGGCTGATAGGGAACTAGGGGAAAGCGCCTTAAGCGCTTTAGGTAATGAGTCCAATGCGCGGTCCATAAGCTGGAGATACATACCTCCCGCGTCGCCGTTCATGGGCGGAGCATGGGAGAGGATGGTGAAGGCAGTCAAGGAAGCTCTGTACGTCACACTGAAAGGAGTTCACCCATCAGACGAGACCCTTGCTACGCTACTCGTAGAAGTGGAAAATACGGTGAACTCCAGGCCACTCACACATGTCAACGTGGCACCAGACGAGCCCGAAGCCCTGACACCTAACCACATATTGATCGGCCCTAACTCACATGTACCTCCACCGGGTAATTTCACCGAAGCTGACGTCACAGCACGACAACAATGGCGTCGCGCCCAGGCACTCGCAGACGTCTTCTGGCGAAGATGGGTACGTGAGTACCTACCGCTCCTACAAAACCGGCGGGAGCCCTACGGTAGCGGTACTCCACCCAAGGTCGGAGACGTCGTAGTGATCTGCGACCCCAACCTCCCACGTAACACTTGGCCTAAGGGAAGAGTGACGAAGGTGTTGCCAGGCGCAGACGGCGAGGTACGTGTCGTAGACGTGATGACCAAAGGGCATGTACTCCGAAGACCAACGAAGCGGATTGTCGTGCTACCCACCGGGTCGCCTGACGGCGACGGCGGGAGAAATGTGCACGACAGCACCTAAATACACAATAGTTGCTATTGACCTCTGGGATGTTGTTGCTGCGACGGTCGGGTTAGAAATGGTAGCTCCCGGTTCGCGCGCGTGGGTTATATTTATAGATTCACCGTTAACAAAAAACACGCCGTGGCAGGAGCCCTGACCGTCGCACGCAAGCATTAGATGTACCGGGGGTCGTGCAATATAGATGTCTTGATTATGTGAATAACCAAATAAATGTAACTGATTGATATGTACATAAATGAATAAAAAAGGGGCGGAGACTCATAATAGCCAATCACAGACCAGATAAGCTTCGACGCGAGTTTGCCGCCAAAATCTTGTGGAAATCGAAATGGTCCGCTGGCCAGACTAGTTTGGCGTGCTATAAAAGAGGGTACGTCGGCCAGTGGACCAACCAGTAGTCAAAGACCAGTCGTCTAAACCAGTAGTCAAAGACCAGTCGTCTGAACCAGTAGTTAAAACCAGTCGTCTGAACCAGTAGTCAAAGACCAGTCGTCTAAACCAGTAGTCAAAGACCAGTCGTCTAAACCAGTAGTCTAAAAACAGTCGTTAGAACCAGTCGTTAAGATCAAGTTGTAGATGTCACTATGCCGGTTTAGGCTCCGTAAAACCTGGGTATTATGAGTCCGAGTCCCATCACAAATACATAAAAGTGTTTTAATTAAACAAAGCAGCCCCCATACAGTCCACTCGCTGCACAGTATGGTTACCATCCTTTAAATTGGAGTAATCAGCCTTCAGCTTCCACTGCTGGGGAACAAATATCCGACGATCCTGCATACTTATCTCTTTTGTTGACTGTACTTAAAATGTATTTGTCGTCAATCATAAATTAGAATCAAAGTAATTTGCCAAATAAACTTAAATTTATTAGCAGCCTTTCCTTAAAATATGATAAAGCCCTATTAAAATGAAACTACCCGTAATCCAGACTGTAATAAATTCTCAGTCTATCTGATGTAACGTCTAAAAGGTCCTTGACTTGAAACCTTTGCCTAGATCTAGGCAAACGAAGCGAGTGCGTGAGCAGCTGTCATCAAAATGTCTGTGATGTCACGCTGATGGATTGTGGAGGATTCCGGAGGCTTTCTTGTGTACATAACAGGTGTAAAAAGACTAAGAGAGTCACTTGTCCTCCCCGCCATTGTAATATTTTTTAACCGACTTCAAAA
Organism: Amphipoea oculea; assembly: GCA_945859645.1. Classification (NCBI taxonomy): domain Eukaryota; kingdom Metazoa; phylum Arthropoda; class Insecta; order Lepidoptera; family Noctuidae; genus Amphipoea; species Amphipoea oculea. The sequence continues at coordinate 13,103,562 of OX243886.1, read as the reverse complement.
AAGGCGGTTCTGTATTCGACCCGTATGTATGTATGTATGTTTGTATGTCCGCGATTATCTCAAAAATTAATGAACCGATTTCGATAATTTTTTCACTAATGTAATCGACATACTTTCAGGAAGGTTTTAGTATATAATACATTCGGTAATTATTCTTATGTACGAAGTTATATGCATAAATGTACTGCATCTTCGGCATTTCTATGCGATTTTTTAAGATTCTTCTAGTCGGTGTCTTTAATTCTTCAATGCATTAGTGTTAATTGAATTTGTGTGGGGTAGGTACAACTAAAAAGTAAAAAATAAAAACTTTTTTACAAAAAAAAACAACCGACTTCAAAAAAAAAAAACACTACAAAATGAAAAATTACTTTAATTTCGGAAGTCGGTGTCAAAAAACGAAAATGCGGAACCAACGACACCGACTTCCGAAATTTTAGTTATTTTTCATTTTGTAGTGTTTTTTTTTGAAGTCGGTTGTTTTTTTTGTAAAAAAGTTTTTTTTTTGTTCTGGTAGAATTGAATTGTTTTGCGTGCGTTACATCGCGTACTACGGCAAACCGTAAATTTACACCAAAAAAAAGTTAAATTAAAATTAAAAAAAAACCCCATACTCAAAAACCTCTAAAAACTAAAATAATAATATATATTGGCCCTTTAAGTTTAATATAAGTTGCAGGAAATATTTTGATCCAAGCGTCCTCACGTCGGGGGACGGCTAATGTGTTTTCTACAATAGCTACATTCATTATTGCTGAGTTGTGACGAAAAATCTTTTTTTTTAATAATTTTATTTCAATTATTAAACTGTATAATAACTAAAACTCATTCGAAAGAGCAGTCCATCGATTAATAAATATTCGATGAATCGTTCAGTCGAAGAAGCGTTTGGCGATAAAAGGTTGTTTCGCAATAAATTCCATTCGAGCAATCGTTCAGTCGACTTTCCATTAATCGAACATAATGACTCTCGAAGTTACGTCACGGACCCGAATTAGGCTGGTATTATTATCTCCTTATTTGATCATGAATTATCATAAAGTCCATTTTCCTTAATTTCATTAAAGAAAGTGGGTTCACAGACGTAGGTACCTACGAGTATGTGAAAATTCATAAACACATTTTTGGGTTACATAATAATAATAATATTCCACAACTATCACACAACGCCATCTAGTCCCAAGCTAAGCAGAGCTTGTGTTATGGGTACTAGACAACTGATAAACATACTTATATTATTTCTAAATACATACATATTATAGATAAATTACACCCAGACACAGAACAAATGATCGTGCTCATCACACAAACATTTGTCCTGGGTGGGAATCGAACCCACGACCTCCGGCATAGCAGTCAGGGTCAATAACCACTATAATGGAAGGCGATTGTTATAAACCTCTAGTTATCTTTGACCCACTTCAATTTAATTCACTGGGAGTGTACGGCAAGGTTAAGACTTCCGATAAATGTCCACACCCTAGCTCGAAGGTTAGGTCAGATTCTTTAATGTTCAACAAAAGTGTTATTAATTCAGCAGGTAATAGCTAGCAGGCTTGAAAACTGACAGCTAGGCACTGAAAAATCCGTATTGCAGATTAGGAAAAGTACCTAAGTTGGTTACATAAAGAATGAGGGGAAATTTAAGAAATTCATAAAATTGGTGCGCATTACTGCGGCAGGTGAATTTTGGTTGAATTTTGAGTCATGACGGGTAGTCAGAACTTCGTGTAAAACCCGTCTTGCCAAGGGGCATTAATTGTGTGTTAGCCAGTAAATGGGGTGTCGATGTCAGATAGGCAGTCGCTCCATGTAAAATACTGGTATTCAGCTGCATCTGGTAAGACTGGAAGCTGACCTCAATATTGTTGGGACAAGGCAAGGCAGAAAATGAACTGTGGCAGGTGGTTTAATCACATGAAAGCTCCGGAAAGTACAGAGAAATATAATTAGGAGAGGTTTGCAGGATTCTTTTCGCGATTTAATTGTGGGATGCATGAAGAAGCCTCCTCGTGTAGCGCAGTTTGTTCCGCCAGTTACTCATCTGAACCGAACGCTCGGCACATCCTGGACAGTCAGACCCGACACCTTATTTGACTGGCCAATTCTTCCCTTGCGGTGGTAGGGCTAACACCCGCCTAGTTTGCGACCACCCTCCCACCGGAGTCCGGCGTCAAGCATACTGCTGTGTTTCATCGTTGCGTGGGAGTTCCAGTGCCTTAGGCATCATCTGGGCACGCTCGCATCATAGACCTCATCCATCGCTTTCCATCAGGCGTGATCGAGGTCAAGAGGGGGCCCGTTCAGCAATAAAAAAAAAATTGGATTCTAATGAGCTCCGCCAGAAGTAATTTAAAAGGCATTGTCCAATACTTCCAATGTTTCCACTCATGTTTAGATAATATGTAAGGAGTTAAATAAAACCAGTTGCCAGCCCGATGTCTTGCATTTTTGCTGAACTGAGCGCAGGCGTGAGTCACACATTTGTACTTTTTTTTTTTCAAAGGAGTAAACTTTTTTGTTTTGCGGAAGAATTTATGTTGCGTGCCTTTTAGTATGTGCTAAATAAATGCATTTTCTATACTTGTCTTATTGTTTAAATATAATTTGAATTTTTTTGTACCCTTACTGTTTTGCTTTTCTTTTAGATTTCCTTTGTTTGTTTTTGGTGTAACGTATTTTGATGTATTTTTATGTTTTCGACCTTATCAAAACTTATTGTCCCTACCAAGATTATACGTACGCAAAATACGCGCATTGACGTGGAGTTGCGGATACCAGCCCGTATTACATATTACCTATTACCAAGATTATATAGGAAAGTGATTAATGTGGTCGTGTGTGGATAATTGGAACCACACACTTACTTTTTTTTGTCCCTGTTTTTGTAAACATCCATACATATAATTGTGTAGCCTCTGCTGGAGATCCAACAAGTAAATAAATAAAATCTTAGTCAACAATACGGGCACATTCAATGATCATTTCAAAAGCTTCAACAGATAATTTTATCCCACTCGAAACCATGGTTATCTCACAAATATCCCTATTACCCCGACACACCCCCTGACGGATTCTCTCCCAATTACCAAGACAATTTACAATGGGGGCCCCGCAATTTGTACACTGCCCAATTTTCTCAAGGTTTCAATGTACGTGCAGAATTATTTTATAAGAAGTTATGAAATCTATGAGAATTTTTTCTTGTGGCTTTTTTCATGAGTTTATATTGGTCAGGGGTTTTAAAAATGGAGTGAATCCATACTAATATTATAAATTCGAAAGTAACTCTGTCTGTCTGTATGTTACCTTTTCACGCCAAAACCGCTGAACCGATTTAGATGAAATTTGGTATAGAGATAGCTTGAGTCCCGGGAAAGGACATAGGATACTTTTTTATCCCGATATTCCCACGGGATCGAAACTTATGCGGGTGAAACCGCGGGGTGCAGCTAGTTTGATATATTTACAACAGCCCACCAGGGAAAAGCCAATTATTATTCTACAAAGTGCTAACAGTCGGCCTACTAAAACTTGTAAGAAGGTCGGAAGTATTTATTTATATCATTCAATTTGTATGTAGGTCTAGGGGCACAGGGGCTCATGGCTGAGTTTATAACAGCCGAAAGGGACGATCGATCGGGTTAAGCTACGCTTCCCGCGGTCGGTCTGTGAATGTGTGACCAACTTTACTTTGACCTCTCCGTGCCTCGGAAAGCACGCTAAGCCGTTGGTCCCGGCTGTCATTCGTGAATCTTTGACCGTCGTTACGTGTCGTCAGAAGCCCGAAAGTCTGACACACAGTTTTATCAGGGGTAATCGTATTACCCAGTACCTGGATTGTTGAGGTCAGAAGTCAAATAGGCAGTCGCTTCAAATAAAATACTGGTATTCAGCTGCATTCGGTTAGACTGGAAGCCGACCCCAACAAACTTAGTTAGGAAAAGGCTAGGCAGATAACGATGTAGTTATTCTAGAGGCCTTAAATACACGATAAACATTTCTTAATGTTTTTATTTATGATATGTCTCAATCTTCAAAAGAGAATACTAACTCATTTTTTATACTCCAGCTCTTAAAACTACCCTAAGCTGCTGTTGCATATTATTAAATTATTTTTATTCAAACCTAACTAAAAAGAAAGAAAACATTTATTTAACTGAGACAAACAACCTTGGAAAACAAAGCTTTATTTCTTCCCTGCTTTGTTCAGCAGTAAGAAATAAAGCAGAAAACGGAACAGACAGCTTTTCTTAGAAGAGAATATATTTCTATAAACAAAGCTGCTAGTATAATTAACACATTTTATCATCCAATGCATTATTCATTTAACGGAATAATATGATTTACCTATACAATGTGGAGATGGAAATCCAACAATAAATTAAACTTCGTACCTATATCTAATGACGTCCCCAGTCTGCAAACCAAAAATTCAACCACATAAAGTGACCTCCAAAAGTTAGATGACATTTTTAACCGGCTTAAAAAAAAAGGAGGTTCTGTATTCGACCCGTATGTATGTATGGTATTTATTATACGATTTTCTCAAAAACGTCTGTATCTGGAGAAGGGTGTTGGTAGCTGCGCTACAGTTTAAACTTTTGCAACTATCGTCGTTTAACTTGTTGTACTTAGTCTTGTGTTAAATTGTTCCGAAATAAACTTTTTATTACTTATTATTATTATAGTTTATGCCTTAGTATTGCCAGTGTTTTCATTTACTGCCGTATTATTGTCTACGCATTGTATACCAGTTGATCACTGATTAGCAGCCAAACAAAAAAAAAACCGGCCAAGTGCGAGTCGGACTCGCGCACCGAGGGTTCCGTATAAAAATTTAAGGTTTTCGGAATTTTTCCTTTATGTGTGCTATAAAACATTGCTTCATGCCAAATTTCAAGATTCTAGGTCGACTGGAAGTACCCTTTAGGTTTTGATTCCCTTGCGAGTAGTTGCGAGTTTGAAAATATGCGGCTTAAATTGCCGTTTCTTTTGATTGCGTTGACATAGAAGTTTCATTTTGTTACAGCTTCAAGGTATTATAAACCTGAGTATTTGATATTAATTTCAATTTAATACCTATACGCATTCATGAGAAAAGAAGTAACTTTAAAATTTTCAAAAATATTTTTTATTATATGATGTAACTAAAAATTTACGGTTTTCGCAATTTTTCCTTTATCTGTACTATAAGACGTTACTTAGTACCAAATTTCAAGATTCTAAGTTCACGGGAAGTACCCTGTAGGTTTTGATTCCCGTGCGAGTTTCGAAAATTTGCAGAAATTTGCGGCATAAACGGCTGTATCTTTTGATTGCGTTGGCTTAGAAGTTTGATTTTTTCACAGCTTCAAGGGACAGTAGACCTGAGTAATTGATATAAATTTCAGCTTCATACCTCCACGCGTTCCTGAGAAAAAGGGTCTTGACAGACGGACGGACGGACAGACGGACAACAAAGTGATCCTATAAGGGTTCCGTTTTTTCCTTTTGAGGTACGGAACCCTAAAAAGACGGGTTGCACTCCGGGAGTGCCGGCAGAAGTGAAAACTTGAATATTAACGTTGAAATAAATCAATATCAATAAATCAATTTCAATTTCCATATTTTAAACACTTTATATACACGAATTTTACGAATACACAGCAGTGTGGCTACTACACAGACGGTCGAGCCATCAGCTGTCCATCCATCCATCCACATCCACGTCCACCATCACCGTCACCGTCACCGTCACCGTCACCGTCACCGTCACCGTCACCGTCACCGTCACCGTCACCGTCCGTCTGTCACCGTCACCGTCACCGTCCGTCCGTCCGTCCATCCATCCATCCATCCATTATCGTGTCTCACTTGGTTCACTTCGGTTGGCGCCGCCGTCGTAGAAAGAGGGGGGGGGGGGGGAATCTCTCCTGACGGTCACGTGTCCTGACGCGAGTTTAACATTTTTTCCCCAGTACAAAAAGTGTGCAACGCCGCTAAAGAAGTTTTCACTTCAAAAAACCGAGTGTGCTTATGACCACACGACTGAAGTGAAACTTGAAACGTATTTGGCTATGAGAGGAAGAGAGAAAGAAAATGTGCGCGCGCACTGCTTTCTCTTGCTTATATCCCCCACTCAACTCCCGTTCACCTCGCCCGATCACACTTTTCGTAACGCTTACGTCACGCGTTCGCCAGGTTACTCCCCAAGTCAAGCGTGCGTAAAGAAGTTTCACTTCAAAAATTCACGAATCTTTTTTCTTTTATATTCGAATTTTGTTTTATGACAGTTCTTTCAACAAGCCTATTTGTCGATTAATTACAGCTATAAAAATTATATTAACGTTTATTAGCGTCGTTAAAAAAGTGGAGTTGGCTCAGCCGACGAAATTGAGAGATTAATCTTTCATTCGAATTTAAAATTTATTGTGCTCTTGAATTTTTTAGGATCGGCGTCGGAACTGCGGAACAGAGAGGGTTTGTATCGATGCTGTCTTATTTTATGCTGCAAGGATAAGGGTTTCGCTTCAATAGAAGCGAATGGGAATGGTGGGAGTTTTGCGATTATTTAATTGGCGAAATGTGGCTGTACTGTAGGTACAACCTATGCATAACCCTTTGGGGAAACAAGGTGTCATGGTATGTTGTTATTGTGAGTATTTTTTACGATAAAAAAAAGATAAATCGTTCCTTTATTTGCGTAAATTATGAATTTTAAACGGATTTACGTTTTTGCATTAGACTTGGTTTCGATAGAAATATATTTATTGTCCAGATAATATATTTCCTGTCAGGTAATACACAGTAAGCAGGTTCACTGGTTATCATCAAGTTAGGACGACATGAGTAGCTTAAAATTACAGAATATTATTATTAAGTAGTGAGCCGCAAACTAGAGAGTCTGTATCTTGGGGCTCAGAGTACGATTTCCAGAGTGGAGACTAGAGAGGTGATTTCAGGTATGGTATGGTACTTACGTGTGTATGTGTGATGCTTGTGTGGTGTGTGTGTGTGTGTGTGATGTATGAGTGATGATATAATGGAATAATCCTAATATTATAAACGCGAAAGTTTGTAAGGATGGATGGATGTTTGTTACTCTTTCACGCAAAAACTGCTGGATTGATTTTGATGAAACTTTACAGTAATATAGCTTACACATCAATAACACGTATGATACTTTTAATCTCGACATTTCCACGGAATCGACACTTGTCGCTTGACGCTGCTAGTGAATTTATAGTTTAGAAACGAAGAAAACCCTCAGTTTTTTACTTAATGTGCAATGTAGCTACACCAAGGAAAAGTCTAGAATTAATAAAGCTATATTTTTTTGGTAATGAAAACCATTTTAATTCAACAAGAGAAAAGTAGAAATGCACACAACTAAAAACAGTTTGCTGAAAAACACTTTAAAGTAAAGTAACCAGCTAAGATATAACAGCTTTCCATAGAGTATTTCTGTAGTACTTTTAACCTAAATCTTGTCTTCATTCCACCAAAAACGGTACATTTAACACCGAGTAAATTCGAGTAAACGGTTGCCTCGCTGAAAGCACACATGGTGCTCCAGAGAGACGTATACAAATTAGGACATCCTACTTTAGTTAAATGGAAGGGGAATAACGTCACGAATCGTATTCGATGGAGAAATATTTTCATTGCGTCAAAAGTTTTTTGAAGTGAAAACTTCTTTAGCGGCGTTGTACACTTTTTTGTAATGGGTAAAAAAATGTTAAACTTGCGTTAGGACATCGCGTCAAGACACGTGACCTGATCGTAAATTCGCAAGACGGATGGAGAGTAGACAGCCGGCGCGGCGTAGGAGAGGAAGTATCCCCCTCTCTTTCTACGACGCGGCGAAAATATATGCCTGCTGTTTCGTTTAGGCGGCGCAGGGCGCATGCGCGAATGTTCGTGTTTGTTTATGTTACAGCGTGGCACGCGCATCCATGGATGGTGACAGCTGATGGGTCGACCGTCTGTGTAGTGGCCACACTGCTGTGTATTCGTAAAATTCGTGTACCTATATAAAGTGTTTAAAATATGGAAATTGAACAAAGTGCATTAGGTCACGTGTACTGACGGTCACGTGTCCTGACGCGACTTTAACATTTTTTACCCATTACAAAAAAAGTGTACAACGCCGCTAAAGAAGTTTTCACTTCAAAAATTGCGCGTGCAACACCGTACTTGTAATAGAAGGGAAACTTAAAAAAAAAAGAATAAGAGAGATTTAGTGTGAGAGACAGAGAGAGTTGTATATTTCTTCTCTCTCATGTAACGAAATATGCCTAGACGTGACTCGTCCTTATTTCAGTCTCAATTCTCGTCCTTTTATCGAATCGCCGCCTAAGAAATTTCACTTCAAAAACAAAAACTTAATTATAAATACTGCAATTAAGTTTTTTTTGTGTTCTTCTATTATTGCCCTAGTCTGGAATAGATTGGGTCGAATTTTATTTTATTTATATCTTTCTTTAAGAATATACATATTATTATTTTTAATAATAATAATATTGACCTTTGTTATTATAATTGGTGTTCTAATTAAAAATAATTGTTTCGTCTATTTGTGGAACAGTCTGCCAGGCTTTTGTCATTTATATTTAGGTAGGGACAACAAACGTTTTTGGGTTGTTTATTTTTTGAGCGTAAGTAATTTGGGCTGTCTGCTCTGTTTGTTTCCAAAGGGCAAAAATAACTTCGTTTTTTAGATATGGCCGTGTCCTAACCTAACCAAAGCTTGCGTCGCACAAACACGCGATCTTCGCGTAAATTTTTTTCGGCGAACCCGGATGCCTCGTCGCGTCGCGCAGCCAGTAAGAAGAGAAACAAATGAGAGATAGAAAACATTAATTTACTTATAATGCAGATATACAGATAACTACACTAATATTATAAATGGAAAAGATTTGATTTTTTTCATGAAAGAAAGAAAGAAAGAAAATACGTTTATTTGCGGTGAAAATGACGCAAAAAGAACAAAAACACAAAAAATAAAATAAAAAGGTAGGGGGAAACATGCGTCACATCCACGCAAAACGGCTATCGCTCAGCATTATGCTGCGACCCTATGCAGGACAGAGCCCCAGCGCTGGTTTTCAGCGACCATGTTCATGCATGTAGTTCATGATAGTGTGTTACACTTTCATGCTATAACGGCTGAACGGACATAGATGAAATTTGGTACATGGGTAGACCATGACCTGAAGGCCAATTCTCGTTATTAAAAACGTTCAAAATCTAGTCGCAATCTCACCTCAGCGACAATCAATGTCAATAATTTGTCAAAAATGTAAGGAAATTAGAGGTATTTTTTGACAGATGGAGACTTAGATCAGACTATGAACGTTCTTAAAATTATGAGAATTGCCCCTCAAGACTAGGACATAGGAAACTTTTTAACCCGATATTCCTATGGGGTTGGCACTTATGCGGGTAAAATCGTGGGGTGCAGCTAGTGTAGGTCTACAGATAAGAATATATTTTTTGTGGCAAAATGAACGCGAAGATCACTTGTCGCGCGACCAATCGTTTGATTAGGACACGGGGTTGAATAAATACCTATATCTGCACCTTTTAGTTAAAGGGCGTTGGAGTGCTATCTTAGAAACCTATTTGCTTCGAACAGCGTACAGAGCAAAATAGAGTGGCACTTTACAGGTCTGCTACGTCAGACGAGGACTGGACACAAATTGAGATATATCTTTTGTGACACAATATCCGCTTTTCTTCTTTCAATGTCGTTTTATTTATTGCGGTAATGTTAAGTCACATTATTTTTATGAAAGGAGACTGTTAAAAAGTGGTCTATGAACCAATAGCGATACTGTTACTATATTTCTGTGGGGATACCTCAACTATACCCTTGTGCAAAGTGGCATCAAAATCTGACCCGGCAGTTTTGAGAAATATAATATTTTAGAATACATAATTTTATGATAACATTAAAAAGTTGTCTATGAACCAATAGCAATACTGTTACGATATTTCTGTGGGGATACCTCAACTATACCCTTGTGCAAAGTGGCATCAAAATCTAACTCGGCAGTTTTGAGAAATATAATATTTTAGAATACATAATTTTATGATAACACTAAAAAGTAGTCTATGAACCAATAGCGTTACTGTTACTATATTTCTGTGAGGATACCTCAACTATACCCTTGTACAAAGTGGCATCAAAATCTGACCCAGCAGTTTTGAGAAATATAATATTTTAGAATACATAATTTTATGATTATATTAAAAAGTTGTCTATAAACCAATAGCGATACTGTTACGATATTTCTGTGAGGATACTTCAACTATACCCTTGTGCAAAGTGGCACCAAAATCTGACCCGGCAGTTTTGAGAAATATAATTTTTTAGAATACATAATTTTATGATTACATTAAAAAGTTGTCTATGAACCAATAGTGATACTGTTACGATATTTCTGTGAGGATACTTCAACTATACCCTTGTCCAAAGTGGCATCAAAATCTGACCCGGCAGTTTTGAGAAATACATATAATATTTTAGAATACATAATTTCATGATAACATTTTTGTTTTAAAAACGTTTTAAAGGGTATTTCTGACTTTATAATACTTAATTAATGTGTTTTTTTCCTAGATTTTAGTATTTGTTTCGATTTTAACCGACTTCAAAAAAGGAGGAGGTTCTCAGTTCGTAGGAATTACATTTTTTAAATATTTTTATGTTCACCGATTACACGAAGACGGCTAGACCGATTTAAAAAACTATTTTTTTGGTTGAAAGGGTATACTTCCCAAAATGTTCCCATTGTCACCAGGTCAGGATCTGGTGATTGGATCCTGGAGAAATCTAGGGAACTCTTCAAACATTATAGGCACAGCTATAACAATTTCGGTATTCTTTAAAGTAACTCGTGCATTTGCTCTCGGAAAGCACCATTTGGTGAAGTGGTACTAATGATGAAGACCGCAGATGACCACCGGAACAGCTCATTAATAAGTATTTCACGGGTTGCGATTCGATTACTTTAATATGGTTGCTATGCAATTTATGCTATAAATAAATCGTCAAAATGAAAAAATATTGAATGATGAAATCATGTTTCGACCCAGAGGTGATGTGATTTGTTTGATCTGCAACCATTCTGTGCTATTTTTTCGAAAAAAAAACCTGAAATTCAGCACTGTCGAGGTGGTCTTTGTTTAGCAGAAAACCACATTAATTAAGTAGTATAAAGTCAGAAATACCCGTTACAACGTTATAAAAATGTAGCAAAAAAAGTGAATTTTAAAGTATTATTTTTCTCAAAACTGCCGGGTTAGATTTTGATGCCCCTTTGCACAAGGGTATAGTTGAGGTATTCCCACAGAAATACCTCTACAGTATCGCTATTGGATCATAGACCACTTCCCATACAAATTTTAACAGTCTCCTTTGTTTCTGTAGCCTACGGGAACTGTCCAAGGGTACAAAAATATTAAAATATCATCACGCCCTTTCCCTGGAGGTTAGGCAGAGGTGTGCCTTTTATTTTAAATATTTAAATTAATAAATAAAAATTAATACCAGGAAGAATAATTAAGGATGTATGGATGTTTTCGAATTAAATTAAATTTAAATAATAGAAAAGAAACCGTTCATATATCAAGTAAAACTTCATTCAAAAACATCCACCGGTTTCATAATAAAATTCAACTACATATTATATCCGACGACCCTAGTTACCTATCTCTTTTGGTGACTGTACATCTCTGCATAATTCTTTGAAGAGTACCTGACGTGTTGTTATATTATGTAATACATAGAAAGTTACATTGTCATAATTTCAAACACTTTTTTTTCGCTCTTGACCTCGATCACGCCTGATGGAAAGCGACGGATGAGGTCTATGATGGAACGAGCGTGCCCAGAAGATGCTTAAGACACTCGAACTCCCACGCATCGATGAAACACAGCAGGCTGCTTGACGCCAGACGCGGCGGCAGGTTCGGTTGACAACAAAGACAGTACAATAAACCTACCTAAACATTTGACATTGAATACGTCTTCAATTCAGGAATTTCCAGTTTTTTCCTTTCTCCGAAAAAAATAATACCCTAATAAAATTCCCAAAGGTGAAAGTAGTAATTTTAGGCATATCCTGTACATTGAATATCTCTACAATTCACCAACTTCGAAACTTTATTCTCTTCTCAGAAAAATTACTTCCTCAAAGAATTCCCAAAAGTCCTAGTTATATACGACATTTTCAGGTAACATTGGCGAAAAATTGTTCACAGTGCCGAATTATGATGGCGATAAAGCGATTATGATCCCCCACGTGTTGTAAAAGTTTAGGATTACCGTCATTTTGTGTGAAAAGTTACACTGCTCCCCACACAAGGCAGTAAAGGTGATATTACAGGCGATAAAGGTGCCATTTTTGGTCTAAACTTTACTGAAATATGTATATTTTATTTTTAAATTGTAGTCGGAGTCATTTTTAGGGTTCCGTACCTCGAAAGGAAAAAACGGAACCCTTATAGGATCACTTTGTTATCCGTCCGTCCGTCTGTCTGTCTGTCAAGACCCTTTTTCTCAGGAACGCGTAAAGGTATTAAGCTGGAATTTATATCAAATACTCAGGTCTACTGTCCCTTGGAGCTGTGAAAAAATTAAACTTCTAAGCCAACGCAATCAAAAGATACAGCCGTTTATTTGTATGTGCGACCTCTGCCTGAGTAATCACCGTTTTTTTTGTAATAATAACCACGATTGGTTGGCTAATTGTTGGTTCAGATCTATTTAACATATCCTATATTCAAACTTTTGTTTCAAATTAATATTATTTCAAGTTAAAACAAATATCAACTTTATTTTAATGCTAATTAAGTTGATTTCAGAGTGATAAGCGCTATTGAAAAAGTTATAAAAATGTTTGAAGTTGTAGTGTAACCTGAACTTTATTGAGTAGGATTTAAAGTTATTTTCCATAAACTCATATTTGTTTACATTTTTGGCAAATAAATCGCGAATGCAGATTACATAACACATATTATCATCATGCCTTTTGCCCCCCACAAAACAAACAGCATTTTCAAACATCTATGTAACTAGATGTAAGCACGTTCAAAATTCAAACCAAAATGCCGCGACAGAGGTATGCCACTACCGATCTTCAATCCCCTTTGTAATTTACATTAATTTAGGAGTTTAGTAGAGAAACTATTTACATAATTTAAAAAGCTAACAATTTAAAAATAATAATATGTACAAGTATATAAAAACCGGCCAAGAGCGTGTCGGGCCACGCTCAGTGTAGGGTTCCGTAGTTTCCCGCCCGTCACAATAAGTGTTCCCACGTACAATTCGATAATACCCGACCCAATGTAATAAGTACCTACAGCGCCATCTCTCGGGGAATTGGGTGACTAATTAATACATAGACGTGCCAGAAGTTTTCGGTGGTAATTTTGGATTGCGAGAACCGATTTTGATAATTCTTTTTTTGTTTGAAAAAAGATACGTTCAGGATAATAAAATATGTAAACGAAGTTAAAAAAAAAATGCTTGCATATACGATTATACTACGAACTTAGTCCAGAAATGATTTTGTACAACTTTTGTCTTTTTTGTACAAAAACTGTTGTTTCTATCAAGTTCAAAATAATTTTCCTAGAAAGTCCTTATAAAGTTCTACTTTTCAGATTTTTTTCATATTTTCTAAACTTATGGTTCAAAAGTTAGAGGGGGGGGACACATTGTTTTTTACTTTTGGAGCGATTATTTCCGAAATTATTGACATTATCAAAAATGATTTTAGTAAACCCCTATTCATTTTTAAATACCTTTCCAACAATATATCACACGTTAGGGTTGAAATTAAAAAAAAAATCACTTCCCACTTTACATATAGGGGGGCTACCCTAATAAAACATTTTTTTCCAATTTTTATTTTACCACTTTGTCGGCGTGATTAATATACATATTGGTACCAAATTTCAGCTTTCTAGTGCTAACGGTCACAGAGATTAAGCGAGGACGGACAGACGGACGGACGGACGGACGGACAGACAGACATGGCGAAACTATAAGGGTTCCTAGTTGACTACGGAACCCTAAAAAGGGAGGGAAAATAATCAAAGGGCATCAAAAAATTCGTCCGCATCACTGTCAACGGGAAACGTGCCCAAAAGGCTGGCAGCATTGCCACGTTGTATGGCAATGCTGATTCTTTGGCCAAAAAATAGGCCAGCCCTCTGGTCACGTGATGAGTCGACCAACCGCTTGGCGATGTCTCGAAATACTAATTGGGCACTCGGGCCCCATGGCCCTAGTGTTTCAACCCCAAACGGCTCAAATATGTAAGTTCCAAAGAGATTGGAGTATTTGCGCCGTTTGAGGTTTTCCGCACCTGCAGCAGCTGCCCCAGCACAGCTTACCGTGCTTGGAAGATGGGATGGCGCAAGGGTGTCGACACACGTTGCATCTCACACTAAAGGCCTACCTACCTTCCAAGGCAAAGGAGCTTAGTTAGACTATAAGGATTTGTATTATATTTCGCGATTTTTTTCTTCGGTTTAACCGTATAGTTCGGTAGCGCCCCCTTTAGGACCCGAACACACAAACCTCCGCCGGCTCGGTAATGACCCCTTTAGGACCCAAGAATTACGACATACGACACCCTACATTGATTATGTAAATATTTATTAAGCTACCCATCAAATCTTATGAATGTGCGTTAATTAAGAGAGTTGGATAAAAAACTCATATGTTAACGCCATTAAATATTTCATATTTAGCGCGCAAGCTTAGCACTTTACCTTTATAAAATTCAAGTCTGTAAATGCGATAATCGCCATTTTGTTGACAGTGGTGGTCGAGGCTAAAAAACATAAAAATTGGGGATTTCGAACATCCAAACTCCACCACAGGGGCAGTGAATAATACATAATTTAATTATTTGACGAATTCATCCATTGTTCAAGTTAAAATAAGTAGTGGTAATGAAGTTTTTTGATATCTAATGTCGAAGTTTCGCGCCAATCGTGCGTGTTTACATTTTTACTTTTCACAAATATCACACACACACAAGTAGATAAGATTTAAAATGTGACAAATATTATTGTAAATGTTATTAACAACACGAAAATGCCCAAATCTTAACGTAATATTGAAACACAGGTCGAATAACACGTATTATTCATTACCACTACTCAATTTGTGTTCAAAATTGCCGTCCATGATTGTTTTTTTTATCGTAATGATGTGCGAAAGCGATTATGCAAAACGATTTTTTTTTAAATTTCGATTGACTTGGGTAATTAATATGTCGAATATCGGAAATCGATACTCAGAAATTGAAATAAAATTATTTAAAGCATTAAATACAATAAGCATTGTTCGTAATAATGATTTATGCTTTTCTAATGTAATTTAATAGTTTTTTCGACATTCAAGTGAACTGAGTCAATAACACTAGAGGACCTTAGACCATAGTCATTTATTGAATTTCGCGCCGAATTGTTTCTATATTTGAATTTATCTTCGAATGCGCTCGCCGTATAAAATTATTTTTATTTATTTTACAATTAAGTATTTATTTTTGATAATTTTCTAATAGTTTGCTACAGAATGCCCAGTATACATTTTTTAGGTAGGCTGAGCAGAAGTTTGGGAATGATGATAAATTAATTGTATGAATTGCGTATTCCGCAATCACTTTACATTTTAATATGTGTTGTTAGTTTTATGAGCTTGGTAGTTTTTGTTTCTATTAGTTTACTTGAGTAATAGTAATTGTTTGTTTTTGTGGTAGTTTCCCAACGAAATTAAAAAAAAACTCCATGTTTATGTCGGACCACGCATAGTGAAAGGTTCCGTTAGGGTTGAACATTCACGCATGCACAATGTACATCATCATTAATTTGATCGACTGCAAAAATAAGTTTGTTTTTCATAAACCCATCATTCGTAAGGTACCTACTCAAAAATTAAAGTGCCAGCCAGAAAAGAAAAGTCCTACTGATTTCTTATGGGGAATAACATCTTGAGCATTTCTTACTATTGAGATTGAAAATGCCAAAAATCTTATTTTTAACCGACTTCTTATAACAAGTATTTTAAGCATAAAATTTAAAAATACCAACTTTAAATTGAATATAACGTCCCGAACATATTTTGACTGTGACCAAATGTAAGTATGTACGCAGTATAGAATGAGAGATTTGCTATATTATTTGAAGACCAGACGTCTGATAGGATCTCTTGAAATCTAGAATAATCACAGAACTATATTTTGTAGTTTTTGTTTTATTTTAGGCTGTGGTTTCAGATATATTGTTTCTATTTAATAGAATAATAAATAACTTTTTTTAGTTATTAAAAAATATGTTTGTGACCCTCACGACAAACCCTTTCATTTGATATATCACACGGTACTTACAGTAAGCAAAGCTTTTTCATTTCTCATACTCGGAAAGTAGTATTTGTTTGATCCGAATAGCGGGTGGAAGACGTTGCTTCTTGCTTCCCACCTTAAGGCGGGAAAGACTCATAGTAATTGCTTCCCCCTCTAGATCGGGAATTAATTTAAAAATAGAACTAAATTGGTTAAGTAGTCAGCTACGAAATTTTTACATAATTAAGAAAAATGTTGCGGTCTTGTGAGTGTATAAACAGCCAGTGTGAAAAAAATACCTATCAAGCGGGACGGCCCGCGGCAGTGACGCGGTGTGTTCCATATTTAAAATAGCACACAAATTGTTCTAATATTTCAATTAATTTTAAATAGGTACCATGTATGGTATGTGTATGTCCATGTTATTATTATCAATAAATATTTTAGAAACACCACTATTTTTTACATTCCTTATATTCGAAATGAAAAGTAGAGTGTTTAACACGGGTGAAAGTCATCAATTCCTACTCGGACTATAGTCTAAATACCTCGTATGGGAATAGATTCCTTTCGACCCTTGTATAACAATCTACTATTTACCCGACTGCGCCAGAAGGAGGGTTATGTTTTTCAAGAGTATGTAAGTATGTATAATTGTTTGGCACGCTCTGCGGCCTGAACGGCTCGATGGATTTTAGCTTGATAGGTGTCGTTAGATTCGTATTTACTGTGAGAGTGACACTGGGCATATCAAAATAAAAAAAAACAAAATGGCGGATTTTTGGCGCCATATTATGCCTTCAATATTTTTTTTTTCTCAATACCTGTCGAGTGGGGTATCAAAATATAGGGTTTTAAAAGGTGATTACAAAAATATATACAACTTATATGGTTAAAAGTAATTCAAAGTGATAAATCGTAAAAAACACGTATCAAGAACTAAATCGTCTGCGAAACACATCTTTCACATTTGTAAACTAAAAAGCTGGAAATAAAAAAAAGTAATTAGAAAAATTAAAAAACCCGATTGCATCCTTGTACTAAAACTAACTGAAAAGTTAATAAAAACAAGCCCATTTTAAATTAAATAAAATTTGGAAGCAGGCGGGACCCATTTGAGTTTGAAACTATAATAATGGTATTTTTTTTATCTAATGTGACCCCAAAAAGTGACCCCATATTCATAATTAATTTATTCATGTTACACGTCCGTATTTGAGTCACAGAAATTTATATGTGTACCAAATTTCAACTTAATCGGTCCAGTAGATTCGAAACAAATCGATTGTAACAAACCTATAGACAGATACACGAGTGATCCTATAAGGGTTCCGTTTTTTTCATTCGGACGTAGGGAACCATAAAAAGTTACACCCCTATCCAAACTGTACGTGTTTGTACTTATTAAAATGATTATATTTCAAAAAACTATTAATTCATGATAAAATATACCAAAGAGTTTTTATTCAGTCTCTACAATCTTTTTTTTTTTTTTTTTAATACCGATTATCGATTAGGCTTTATGACATTTTTGAATCGGAATAAGAAAATTGTGTGGATGGTCAGCACTAAGAGGTGTCACGTCGCAACACAATTTTTAGTAATTTTTATCAAGATTTGATCATGTTTTTTATGTAGTTTATGTAAGGAAAATGGTAAAAGTAAGAATGCGGAAAGAATGACAATATCTTTATTTTTCCCTTTTGCATATTTTCATCAAGAGATTAGATGGTTTATGTACATATTTTCAGCGATTTTGAGGTGTCTACCTTTTGGATAGGTGTAGTAATATCTATTTTATACAACTTTCACAGTAGAATGACGCGGTTTTACCGACCTCAGCATATAGTTAAAGATATTTGCCACAAACTTATTTTACAAAATAGGCGCGCTAACACAGTTTTCTTAATACATTCGAATGCTGAAAGTTAAAGTAAATTTCTGATTATCATGACGTAATTCGCAACACCCCGTCGAGTCAGCTGGTGTGTCATATGTCAAAATTTTGTCGAGCAGAGAGGTTAATTTGACTACCTACCTATCTTGTTTTGGCCTAAGAAGCGCTGGCATGATGATTTGGACTCGTTCCTAACCGATTGGACAGAGAAGGCAAATCACAAGGAAACGTGGAAGAATAGGCCTTTGCCCAGCAGTGGGACAATATAGGCTAACGGAAAAATAAATCTTGTTTCAACAAACCATCAATCATATAAGCTTTTTTATAATGCTAACCACTCTATGATTCGCCTTTAATTTTCCAGAATCACATAGCTTCACTACTATCATTGTTCATAACACAGATATAGATACACCCAGATAACACAAGAGCAACTACTTCACGTGCCAAACATCGCACCAGCTTACGTTCGAAAATCATAAGCCGCCACTTTCGCGCTCAGTCCTGCGTATTGCTGGCTGAGTTAGCGTGAGCGAGAGAGCGCGAGCTTGTGACGTCATAGTAGGTAGTCAAAAAGTGGCACGCTTAGTTTTCATACAGTTCGTGATACTTGCGTTATCTAGGTCTATCTATATCTGTGGTTCATACAGTATAATGTTATGCAAACTATTGTAGGTATGTACTCTTCCTGAATACAACAAACCGTATTTCGTTCAAGGCTATTTTTCACAAAGACCACTTAGAACAGACTTAATTCCAAAAGAAACGCTTTGAACATGCAAATTTTATGTCCCACCTCAGCCAGAGAATTCCAATTAATATTCTAGTCAATTTCGTACACTACATTATTGAAGTGAAACTTCTTTACGCACGCTTGACTTGGGGAGTAAGCTGGCGAACGCGTGACGTAAGCGTTACGAAAAGTGTGATCGGGCGAGGCGAACGGGAGTTGAGTGGGGGATATCAGCAAGAGAAAGCAGTGCGCACGCACATTTTTTTTCTCTCTTCCTCTCATAGCCAAATAGGTACGTTTGAAGTTTCACTTCAGTCGTGTGGTCATAAGCACACTCGGATTTTTTTTAAACTAAACTCGGCTAGAGGAGCTCTTGGCTAAATGGTAACAGCCGCACGGGTCGATCGAAGGTTAAACTACGCTTGCCGCGGTCAGTTCATGGATGAGTGACCATGCATTACATATCGAGATCCTACGTGCCTCGGAAAGCTGTCATTCGTAGATCTATGACAGTCATTACGCGTATCAAAAGCCCGAAAGTCTGACAAACAGTTTTACCTAGCGGACGGGAAGCCGACCCCAATACAGCTGGGAAAAGGCTACCAAATTGACATTATTTAAACTTAAACTCGTCTCGAGAGTACCTACCTGGATTCTGTAGCGTCAGCAAAAAGGTGAGTCATTAGGTGACCAAGCGTTTTAGTACCAGGAGACCATTTGCTCAAAATGGCGGATTCATTTAAGAATACTTACAATACCTTTTACAGGTAATGGCTTCCAACATATAGATAAAATTGAATAATGTTCGGTAATACAATACTTGCTTGGTATTTTTGGTGCATATTTTTGAAAAAAAAAAATTCGCAATGGTGTCCGACTCTTGTGTTGTGTACAAAAAGACATTTTGTACAATTCTTCCTAAATGTGCACTTAAACGTACCAAAAGATTGATCTCACCTGATGATGCTCGTCAGTCGTATAGGTTTCACAGGAAATACAGTTCAAAGAATTACCTGTAACCAAAAAAAAAACAATGGTTTTTAATCTGGAAGATAATAACAGAGAACAGAACCTATTTTGACTTCTTATACTTAAATAAGTGGTTTTTAATTATCAAAAAGAAAGCCTTACATCCTACGTAACACATAAGATCACGCCTGCTTTTCTCCCAAGGGCCTAACCCTTGGGGGAAAAGCAGGAGCATCAGAGGTGTACATATTTTACAGGATCAAATTAAATTGCACTTAATAAATATGATTTGATATTTTTTTCTTAGGGGTCAACGTCCCCTGGTAGTGTTTCTACTTGAAGTATGAGTTCAGAAAATGTGTTTTATCGTTTTTAGATATCAATAAAAAAACTATTGAACTCGCGCCACTGTTCCCGTTAACAGTGGCGCGAGTTAAATAGTTTTTTCCCATCTCAAAAAATGCCCTACGTGCCTAAAGAAGTTTTCACTTTAAAAACTGATAACAGCGGTCGAAAAAAAAAACAATTTTTTTTTGTTTTTAATTTTTAGATATCGATACTCATCACGTCACTTGCATCATATGTTATTAAATAATCTAAGAGTGGGCAGAAGTCAGCTTATATAACATGTATGAAAAAACCCTTAGAAAAAAACGTTACTACTCTAAATTGCCCCTATAATATAAAAATACGAACCTCATAATGTAACCCTTTATTCTCTAGAAAAAGAAAAAAATACCGCACATTTTTGTACCAGAACGAAACAAAGCCTTTTGTGCTGACCGTACTAGGTTTAACAATCCGTGTCGACCGCGGGGGAAACTGATGATCTGCTGCGGAATCGCTTGTGTTATTTGTTTATTAAAAAACAGTCAAAATGTAGGTACAATCAGTGTAAATAATTGATTGAGGCCTTTACCCTGCAGCGGGACAAAACTGGCAGATAAAAATAAAAATACAGTATATACAACAGTGCGGATCAGTAGGGATATATGGAGCAAAAGGTTCCATATATCCCTACCGGTACCGGTAGCGATAATTGGAAAAAATCTCCAAGTATCCCTACCAGTGGAGATATATCAGTAGGGATATATGGAACAGGGGCAAAAAACGAAGGCATGACGGGATAGGTATTTGTATGATACAAATAAATACCTATCCTGTTAGAAAAGTCGGGCAAAAGTGAAGCGCTAAAGAAATGTAGGTATTTTAAGTCTATAATTTATTTATTTATTAAAACTTTATGCACAAGCAAAAAAATACTGTACAAAGGCGGACTTAATGCCTGAGGCATTTTCTACCAGTTGACCTTAGAGTGATGCAGAGACAAAAAATGGCACGTGCAACATACGGGATAAATAGCTAGTAAATGACTGTAAATAAAATACAAAAATAAATACTAATATATAGATACATACATACATACATATAAACAAAATGAACTGTCAGGAGAAAAAAATTACCGGTAGAGGAGAAAACGAATCCAGCAAACGCATGATAGCATACATGTATCCCATAATATCCTCTGCTGAATTATGGTTTTTGCAGTTACAACGGCTTATAACCACGCTTCGAAGATAGAATAGCATTTTGCTGTTATTTGCAGAAAAAGCGATTAGAGTAATCCTTCATAAAGGACTATTCCTTTGACACAAAACAATTTCGTAACTAGGTACAAAGCGTAGCATCTTTTTAATCTTTTCCAACGTTTTTGGGTTAATCTTTCCATGTAGGTACCTAACCAGATACCTACGGCTGAACATTCAAATAAAATTTTTCATCACACAAACTAGGTAACACAAAAACGCAAATGGAATTGCTGAAAAACTCATTTAAAAATACATATCGTACCAAAACTGGAAATAAAAAATTCAATCGCATTAGGGACCAACTGTTTCCACGTAGTATTTCAAGTAATTTCGTTATTTTTACAGCATTCTGCTAGTATGTTCGGCTGAGTTGATACTATACCAGTTTCCATCAGTGTAATGACTACTCAATAGAATGAACATGTTTCGAAGACATACATTGTTATTTATATGACCCTGGGACTTGTTGGAGCAGATGGATTTTTATTAATGATGAATTGAACTTTAATCTTTTAAAATAACATTAAGAAAGACACAACGTTTTAATGATTTCGTAACCATTTCATTCATTATTATGCTACATGGGTAGACTATGAGCTACGCTTGCCGCGGTTGGTATGTGGATGGGTGACCATCTTAACATAACAAGACCCCTCCGTGCCTCGGAAACCACGTTAGACCGTTGGTCTCGGCTCTCATTCCTGGATCTTTGACAGTCGTTACGGGTAGTCAGAAGCCCGAAAGTCTGAAAACCAGTCTTACCCAGGGGTATCGTATTACCCAGTAACTGGGTTGTGGAGGTCAGATAGGCAGTCGCTCCATGTAAACTACTGGTATTCAGCTGCATCCAGTTAGACTGGATGTCGACCCCAACGTAGTTCGGAAAAGGCTAAGCAAATGATGATAGGTAGACCATGACCCGGATTTGGACACAAAATATTTTTTATCCCGATGTTCCCACGGGATCGAGACTAATGCGGTTGAAACCGCGGGGCGCAGCTAGTGGTGAATAAATTCAGCTCTTTTTTTTATTATTTGAAATGGGCTTGCTCTTGACTCTAGCCTAGGTCAAAGGTGACAGAGACAAAGTCGACGATGGAGCGAGCTTACCCAGAAGAAGCCTGTTCACTATCACTTTGAAGAGATTTGGGTTGTATGCGCTCGGAAAAACAGACGCAGGTAGCAGGTGGCGGGTAGGCTCGTTCGTAAAAGAATCATTAATTTTAGTCTATTTTTATAAGGCCTGTCTTAATAAACCGTCCCTCACTTGACAGCTTCTCAATTATCTTTCAAGGTTTTTTTACGTTAATATCGATGAAGTTAATAAGCACAATCAATCAATCATTATTCGTGAACACGTCCTATCAATGAAATTGATGTACAAATTATATTAGTTTTTTGAAGTGAAAACTTCTTTAGCGACGTTGTACACTTTTTTTTAATGGGTAAAAAATGTTAAACTCGCGCCAGGACATCGCGTCAGGACACGTGACCTGATCGTAAATTCGTAAGACGGATGGAGAGTAGACAGCCGGCGCGGCGTAGGAGAGGAAGTATCCCCCTCTCTTTCTACGGCGCGGAAAATGTATGCCTGCTGTTTTGTTTAGGCGGCGCAGGGCGCTTGCGCGAATGTTCGCGTGTGTTTATGTAACAGCGTGTCACGCGCATCCATGGATGGTGACGGCTGATGGCTCGACCGTCTGTGTAGTGGCCACACTGCTGTGTATTCGTAAAATTCGTGTATATAAAGTGTTTAAAATATGGAAATTGAACAAAGTGCATCTATTAATGAAAAATATCAAAAATGCACAACGTTAAAATTCAAGTTTTCACTTCTGCCGGCACTCCCGGAGTGCAACCCGTCTTTTTTTGAATTGAAAACTTCTTTAGCGGCGTTGCACATTTTTTGTATGGGGAAAAAATGTTAAACTCGCGTCAGGACATCGCGTCAGGACACGTGACCGTCAGGAGAGATTCCCCCCCCCCCCTCTTTCTACGGCGGCGGCGCCAACCGAAGTGAACAAAGTGAGACACGATAATGGATGGATGGATGAATGGACGGACGGACGGACGGACGGACGGACGGACGGTGACGGTGACGGTGTCGGTGACGGT
This sequence comes from Amphipoea oculea, assembly GCA_945859645.1. Taxonomy (NCBI): domain Eukaryota; kingdom Metazoa; phylum Arthropoda; class Insecta; order Lepidoptera; family Noctuidae; genus Amphipoea; species Amphipoea oculea. Next base: position 13,079,910 of record OX243886.1, on the reverse strand, counting down.
GACGGTGACGGTGTCGGCGACGGTGACGGTGACGTGACGGTGACGGTGACGGTGACGTTGACGGTGACGGTGACGGTGACGGTGTCGGTGACGGTGACGGTGACGGTGACGGTGACGGTGACGGTGTCGGTGACGGTGACGGTGACAGTGTCGGTGACGGTGACGGTGACGGTGATGGTGGACGTGGATGTGGATGGATGGATGGACAGCTGATGGCTCGACCGTCTGTGTAGTAGCCACACTGCTGTGTATTCGTAAAATTCGTGTATATAAAGTGTTTAAATATGGAAATTGAACAAAGTGCATCGATTAATGAAAAAAGTGACGCAGAAATAGTGAAAAAAAATTAGTTATATTAATTCAATTCATAATTGATTTATTTCAACGTTAATATTCAAGTTTTCACTTCTGCTGGCACTCCCGGAGTGCAACCCGTCTTTTTTTTAATAATAAGTCTGAATCTATACAATACAAAATCAGGTAATATATAAAAAGCAAAGAAAATGTGGTATTGTAGTTTTGCGAAGTGAAATAACTCCGAGCATTTGTTTTGATAGTTAACCTTTCAACTCAGTTTATCAAACAATATATATCTGTACTAATAATAAAGCTGAAGAGTTTCTTTGTTTGTTTGAACGTGCTAATCTCTGGAACTATCAGTTGGATTTCAAAAATTAATTTTGCATTTTTGGGGAAGGTTCGTGGCCAGATTATATAATTGATCATTTTATGAAATGTTCGGTCATTTCATGAAATGGTTGTGTATCATGAAATGGCCAGCTAAGATTGACCATATTGTTTAAAAGTCAACGTTTAATGATATATCATTTGACGTTTGGCCATATCATGAATTTAGGGTTCGCATAATACTAAACGACGTCAGGGGCACCCCGAGGTTCGGTTTGGTTAGGTTCCTTTAAACCCTGTGCAGACAGAAATGTCGGACATAGCCCGAAGAATTGCCAAATTTAAGTGGCAGTGGTCAAGGGCACATTGTTCGCAAAACAGATGGCCGATGGGGCCGAAAGGTTCTGGAGTGGCAACCGCGGACGGAAAGAGGTAGTGTCGGAAGGCCTCCCACAAGGTGGACCGACGACCTTGTGAAGGCCGCAGGAACCCGCTGGATGCGGGAAGCACAGAACCGGTCGAAGTGGAGGTGCTTGGGGGAGGCCTATGTCCAGCAGTGGACGTCTTTCGGCTGAAATGATGATGATGATGTTTCAAAGAAAACCCCTTCATCCTTTTTCCTGTAAAATTAATAATTCATTCCGTGTTCTCAATTTCTTCAGATCCGATATTTTACTCAGTAACGGAAAATAAACACGCAAATCCTCCTTTAATATTTTGCTTATTTCCTTCCCTTTTAAAGTAAGTGAGTATATACAGTTGCCATTATTCCCAAATACATAGTAAATGTTACCCAGCATCCCTTAGAAATGTAGGTCAATAACATGAAAACATGTAAATAAGTCATATCTTCTTCAACGAAAATATAAGAATATATTTTTTTGTAAGAGAAAATAAAACTGGTCAAGTGCAGTAGTAATGTGAGTACGGGTTCCGTATTGACGCCATTTTGCGAGGGGTACCTAAGCAACTAATGTCTAATATCTTGGTTTTGTTGCATTTTATTATGCTTGCTGAGTGCTAGTACAATGAAGTCTCATTGAGAGGGAGTGGGCTGTAATGTACTGCGGATTGGTAAATGTTGCATGTCTTCGAATTTTTTGATCTAGAACATGCCGATTTCTTCACGATGTTTTCCTTCACCATTTTGACAGCAGTAGTGATTAAACAATTTTCCAAAGTCTGCCTAAAACCGTATAACTTATACGAACAGGTCATAGCTAAATGTAGACCTACTGTAGCCAAGATGGTATGCTTGCACCCGCTTCGCATGCCAAGTAATGGTGAGCATCATCTTTCCGACTTATTGACTCCTTGACAATTCAAAGTGCCTGTAATTGGTTTAATTGAAATAACTGCTTTGAGTTTGACTTTGAATGGAGTATAGTCGTAGTCGCATTACCCACACACAAGGCACAAAAGCTGATTTCGAAAACTTTAATGATTTTCGTTACTTCCCAGCGCACTTCAGACAACGTCGCTACAATCTATTCTATAATGTTTCACCCGAACCTCTGCGGAACCCTAAAAATGGCGACAACATTTCATTTTAGTTTTTACAGCTGTAACTTTCGTCGTGGGTACGATTCTTTATTTTATTTTCAAACAACCATCTTTGCTAAGTAAATGTCAAACAAGACCTACTTTTCCGCTGTTGTAGTTTATTTATTTTTTTGGTTTCTTTTGTATAAGTGCAGTTCTTTTCTCCTCGGTGGAGACAGGGATTTGAATCTCAGATGCGATATCTTATTTTTGAAAAGCAAGAGACAAAGATTATGGAATGAATGGACACTTGGCATGCAGTGTTACAAAACTCTGTTGGGAAAAAATAAAAACTATTAAATGCCCTTTTAATCGACTTCAAGAAAATATCATCATATCATCATAATCAGCTTATAATGTTCCCACTGCTGGGACACAGGCCTCCTCTCTGTGAGAGGGAGTGAGCCGTAATCCACCACGCGGGCCCAATGCGGGTTGGCAGATGTCACATGTCTTCGAATTTTTGGTTCTAGGACATACCGGTTTCCTCACGATGTTTTCCTTCACCGTTTTGAGAGCAGTGGTGATGAAATAATTTACACAAAGTAAAGCGCCTGTCTGGGTTCGAACCTACGACCTACAACTCGTAAGTCGCGGCCGTTACCACTTGGCCACCACCGCAAGAAAATACGTGATTTAAAAAAAAAGTGTCGCTCTGGAATCGTCAAAAAACAAATCAGGGGTTTACGAGCCACTGAGTGAGAAGAGTTCCACTATCTACTTCCTGGCTCCATCATCTGATTAGCTAAAAGATACCAAATTATAGTTTTGTCATCCAAACTACATGTATATACAAAGTTTTATTTCGATATGACAATTAGAAGTAGGTTAAAATTGACTTCTAAGATTTTATTACATTGTTTGTTAGTTGGTCCCACAGGTGGGACAGTCCATCCGATAAAAAGGTTCCTGAAAAACTCTGACCTAATATTTATCTGTAAAATCTGAGGAACAAACTTGGAAGGCCTGTGGAAAAATTTGCGAATATTTTTGAGAACAAGTTTATTAAGTAAGAGTGCCTGTTTTTTGATTATTTTTACCGCGTGGTCCTTAATTTAATGGAGGACTTCTAGAGGTATTCGGTAAAGTTCTTGAATGTTTCATTGGTCTAGTGGTCGCAAGCATGAGTTACTGGGTTCGATTACCGGGTCGGGCAAAGAGTTATTGGGTTTTTCGATTTGGCATTTTTCAGTAGCAGCACGGAGCCTGGATTTACTATGCTTTGGAATGGGCAACTAGCTTCATATTTTCTGAATGACCGACTCCTTGAAAAAAGTGCCTGTTCCTAAATGGTTGAATTGAAATAATTGCTTTGAGATTGAGTTATTCCTCAAACCTCCTTCCTGTTGTTGGTTGTTGTTATTTCTCTACCAACTATATACATTATGGTACGCAATAAAGAATTGAGTTTGAGTTTTGTGCCCGGTTATCGGCAATAGGCTCCTATGCCATGGAACTTTAACGTACAGTTGCGCGTCTTAAGTCCCCAGTAAGACGTACTCTGGCTGCACTTAATGGACTAATCCAACAAACGATTTGTTTGCGGACGAATGGACGAAGATTTTGTCAGCATGTCAGAGGGGCAATTCTCGTAATTTTAAGAACGTTTACAGTCTGATCTCAGTCGCTATCTGTCAAAAATACCTCTAATTTCCCAACATTTTTGACAAATTTTTGACATTTGTTTCTCGCGGAGATGAGACTGCGCCTAGATTTTGAATGTTTTAAATTACGAGAATTGGCGTTCAGAAATACTGTGAGAGGGATGTATGAAAGTGTTGTGTTAGCTTTTTACTTGATTTTATATTTAATCTTTTATGTTTATATACAAACAGTGTCTTTAATTTCTGTAATTGGTTGTAAAACCGTTTTAATTAAATAAATAAGTAACCGGTGAAATGTGGGTGTTCTTTAGCAATGAAAAAAAAAGTAGTTGCCACAATCAAGACTTTGTTTAGATTGACTAAGTAACTTGTTTACATTTGAGGCTATCAAGCACAATGATCACAGCTACTACTTTTATTTGATTGAGATTTGAAACGGGATCTTGATTGGAGTTATCACAAAACCTTTGCAGCAATTAAGTTGATCAAGTAGCTTGATTGACACAACTAACTTACTTTGTTGTTTTAACTCTTCTACAATAATGTCATGTTAAGGGTAATCAAGAAACTTGTTTGAGCGTTCAATCATTTGAACTAGTATTGCTGCAATCATGTCGTGATGATCAACTTTGATTAATCTAAACAAGATATCGTCAATCAAGCTAAAAAGTCACTTGAATGGAGTGCATTATTTCAGTGAGGTGCATCTCTCTGCCTAACCCCTCGGGGAACATAGGGGTTGTGTTATTTTAAAACAAGAATGCTAGCTTTATTGCTGCTACACTCTAATTTATCCTTCATCATATCTACCAAATTAGTGGTCAAACGGTTAATAACCTGCAGCCACTCAGCAAAATAAGGAAAAACTATTCGTATTTATACTTCATATTAATAATTATGGAGGATGGCAGCGTTGGCCAATTAAGTCTTCTTATTTATCTGTAATAAGGTTTTATTAAATTTATGTGTGTGTGTGACCCAGTTGATAAGGTGGTGGGCCTTCTCAAGCATGAAGATGCGGTATCGAAACTGGCCAAGTATCAATGTGACTTTTGACGTGATAACGTCTTATAAATCGATGAACGCCGATGACTCATTGTCACGTTCCGCCTGAGCCGAGCGTGCAAGCGAGAGCGCGGAACAAGCGATAGAGAGGCACGATCGGCCTAAGCGTTCGGCTTGTGACGTATCTATCTGATGTTTTCTTATGACGTTATCACGTAAAATGATCGTCCGTAAACCGGCGTTACAGACAACCAATTTTTTTTTAAATTCATATTGTGTTTGTGTGTGTGTATTGTTTATTTTGTATTTTTTTACGAAATGTGTCCAAATAAACTTTTTTGTTCTTTCTTTTTCTTTATTTGTAGTTTCTGTTTATCTTGAACATCACACACACATAATCAGCCTACAATGTTCCCACTGCTGGGAAACAGACCTCCTCTCTGTGAGACGGAGTGGGCCATAATCCACCGCGTGCCCAGTACGGGTTTGTAGATGTCGCCTGTCTACAAATTTTTGGTTCTAGAACATCCTGGTTTCCTCTGTGGAACATTAATACCATTTGGGTATATTGTGTGTGCGTGTGTCAAACCTTGTGGAAGTTAGTGTGCGTGTATGTGTCTACACATGCATATTGTGCGGCGGTGCGGTGTTAGTCAATAATTGTTCATTCGCTGCATGAAGCCGCAGATTAGGTAGAAATGTGTAATTAATTTCTATTTTGATGTTAACAATGCAATTATGTTGTATTATCGTGCATGCATGCTATATTTGTTGTTGTTTTTATTTATATCATCATCTGCCTAGTCTTTTCCCAACTATGTTGGGATCGGCTTCCAGTCTAACCGAATGCAGCTGAATACCGGTATGTTACATGGAGCGACTGCCTATCTGATCTCCAAAACTCAGTTACTGGGTAATACGATATCCTTTGGTAAGACTGGTTGTCAGATTTTCGGGCTTTGACGACCAGTAACGACTGTTCAAGATCCACGAATGACAGCGGGGACCAACGACTTAACGTGATTTCCGAGACACGGAGGGGTCTTGGTATGTAAAGATGGTCACCCATTCATGGAACAACCGCGGCAAGCGTAGCTTAACCTGATCGATTGACGCGTGCGGCTGTTATTACTTAGTCACAAGCCCCTCTTGTTATTTTTAGTTATAATATATTGGTGACACACTAATTTAAAATTTTCATTTTAAATTAGTGTGTTAACAATTTTTGGTTTTAGGATGATGATCACGATGTTTTCCTTCACAATTTCACTATATAAACCTTATTCTCCTTTTGGATCCAAAAGCCACATTCATTTCATGAACATTTTTGAATGTTTTCCCCTAGAATTTATTGACGAATTCCCGGAAATGTATTGCAACTGAATCGATTTGAACCAAACTACATTTCCGCACGATGCACTGTTCCACACGCGAAGATGGTGCTTTCAAAATTGATGATATATCAAAGGCGATTTGGTTTTAAATCGTTATTGAGTATGAACATGGGTATCCTAACAAAGGCTTAATTGCTGATTTTCATAACCTATCAAACTTAATTGGTCATTCATAGTTTACCAAAGTCAAAATTATATAATTTTCTGGGAAGAACGATGACGACAGGAATAAATCGAAATAAGGACAGATGTTTATTAAGTTCAGATACAGAATGTACTAATCACTGATAATATGAGATAGTACAAAATATTTTTAGTACCTACATATATTTATATTTTTATACCTAAAGTGTTCATTGCTAATTACAAAAGAACGAACTTTCGAAAAAACTAATAGTCAATTCTCATTCTTAAAAACGACCAAATTAAAATCAAAATCTCATCTCAGCGACAATCAATGACATAAATTGACAAAAATGTAGGGATATTAGTGAGATATTAGAAAAATAATGGAAATGAAAATGAAAGCGATCTTTTAATTAAAGACAACCTTTGGATTGATTTAAAGGAAGAAGGAGAGATAATACTGCAGGCAGTCAGTGGTGTATCATTAACAAATACATACATAACAAAAATACGTGTTGCACTCGGGGACTGCCGCGGTAAAGCTATTGCATAGCATTTTTGATCAACTTATGCGAGCTTCGTACAGTCTACACGCATACGTCTAAACACCGTGCCGAAGTCTGCCGAACTGAAACGACGTTAGACGATGCACAGCTTTCAACGCCGCACCGCTGTGCCGATCGGAGTGGGGGGTGTTCGGTTTATTTTCGTTACGGAATTTCTTGATTCGGTCGCCGCGCTCAAAGCCCGCGATAAAAGCTATGCAATAGCTTAAAAACATTCTATAAAATACGGGAATTGCCACTCAGAAATTACCAAAACTCGCCTACCATTCAGTAAAATCATTTCCCTGCTAGAATCTGAGCCCCAAGAAAACCGAATAACAAAATAACGACTAGGGAAGTTGAAATGTAGCCAACATAACATTAGATACTACTGGCAATAATTCCCCCTTCAACCTGGCATGGCGACACATTGTCTCGCGAAAGTTTGATGTTTTTGCTACAGCCATAGTTCCTCGAACGTTGCTATACTTCAGTTTGTTTTTGAGGTCAGTCGGTTTTGAATTTATTGGGTTGCTTAATGTAGGTTAGGGTTTTTAGAGGTTGTGATTAAATGGTTATGTGATTTATGTTAATGTGAGCGAGGTCAGGCCTAATAGAACCTGTACCCTAATTGAGTAACACACTATCAATCGGAATCTGAATTATTTTGAAGCAAATTGCGAATCCATTGATTCATAAGTTCGAAAAATTTGTCTGCTCAACACGTAAATAACGCAATGAATGTTGCTGAACTGTCAAAATGAAACCGATTCCGATTGATAATGTGTTACGCAATTGCCCCGCTGTTATAAAAATAATGAGAGCAATGGTGGTCCAGTGGTAACAACCGTTTAGCTGAAAAATTCAGGAAACCGATTTTTGCAAAGTTTGGCCTTGAATTGTTTTTTTGCACACGTCGTATCGATGGGGGCTTTTGACAATTTGTTTGTGGTGGTGTTCCTAACATTTGTGCCAGTTTTCGGATTTGTGCGAATTAATGTAACCTTGAATGTCTATTTTGACCGGGCTGTACTCGTAGTTTAAGTTCTTAACTGTCGCATTAGGGTATACCCTGGAATGGTAGTTTATGCTGTTATAAATAAATAAATAAAATCCCCGACTTACGAGTTGTAGGTCGTGGATTCTAACCCAGGCAGGCACTTTGCGTTATTTATTTCATCACCAGGCAGTGCTCTCAAAACGGTGAAGGGAAACCTCGTGAGGCCGGCAATGGACCGGCATGTCCTAGAACCAACAATTCGAAGACCTGTGATACGTTACAACCCGCACTGGGCCCGCGTGGTTTACGGCCCGCTCCCTCTCACAGAAAAGAAGCCTGTGTCCTGGCAGTGGGAAATTTATTGGCTGATTATGCACGCTTATAAACATTAGGTATGTCTAGTTTCACTGCTACAAGAATATTTTGGCACTCGAATGAAGTTGTCAGGGGGGCATTGTTGGATAACATTTGTGCACTTCTATTGTGAAATGTATTAAGAAAAACAAGACGTCGGCGTTTAACCAATAACGGTCCATAAATTATAAGAATTAGCTAACAGACGCACGCTTGGTACATATACCAGCGAGTAATTGCTCGCCGTCGCTCACTCACTGGTCGTTGCGCGTCAACTGATATTTAGTTGCAAACTCTACTCGTTTCTCCGTGCGACAGATGCCTAAAGCAAATATAAAACAACCGTAACTCGCGTCCTCTGTGCGAACTCTAAGCCCAGTCACTCCGCGTCAGTTATCACGACCGTTTTCAACCCGATATATGCCGATGTCCCCCCACATCCCCCCACATCCCCCGATATCTCCCTTTATCCCGCATACTGACAACTGACTGAAATGTTACACAAAATGGAGGAGGAATATATTCTGATATTTACTGAGTATAAAATGGATTTACTTTTACGGTTACGCGTTTCATATTCAATTTGTTATTTAGGTTACTCTCTCTGAAATATTGAAATATAATTTAATCATATAATCTATGTTTGACGGGAGTATTACTGTTAATAAAATTGTTATAATTATAACTGACTAGCTGCGCCCCGCGGTTTCACCCGCGTAAATATCGATCCCGTGGGAATATCGGGATAAAAATTAGTATCCTATGTCCTTTCCCGGGACTCAAGCTATCTCTGTACCAAATTTCACACAAATCGGTTCGGTAGTTTAGGCGTGAAGAAAAGACAGACAGACAGACAGAGTTACTTTCGCATTTATAATATTAGTTTGGACTAGCTTCTGTCCGCGACTTCGTTCGCGTGAAATTTCTTGTTATAACATGAAGTATACCCTATGACACTTATTACATCTTTATACTAAGGGCATCGAATTATAATCCAGTAACTGGGTTGCAGAGGTCAGATAGGCAATCATCATCTGCCTAGCCTTTCCCCAACTATGTTAAGGTGAGCTTCCAGTCTAACCAGATGTAGCTGAATACCAGTATATCTACTGCTACTCACAAATTGTACCTCTTTATAATATTAGTATATTATTATAACTATAGGTTTCAGTTTTAGATGCTCTCTTTGGCGTAATAATCAGGCTAGGGAAGCACTTCCCACATTGGATAGCCGCCTCACGAAACAGGTTCTCCGTCTAACCAAACAAAAGCTGCGTATAGTTACTGCAGCTTTAACTGGCCATGGGTCATTTAATAAACACCTCTTTGTCGTAGGAGTAACAGACAGTCCGCTGTGCAGGGCATGCATGGAGGACGAGGAGACAGCGGCACATGTGCTTCTAAGCTGCCCAGTGGTCGCCACGTACAGTCACGTCTAAAAGTATGTATACACTTGGCAATTTTCAATTGTGATTTATTCGTGAAATAACGAATGCAACGTTGAAATACGACAATTAACATAAACCTATGGGTTTGAAAATACTATTTTCGTAATAACATAAAATTTCATTCAAAAATAAAGGAGAAAATCGCCTTTGAATAAAGTCAAGTGTATACATACTTTTAGACGTGACTGTACAGGGCAAAGTAATTCGGTAACCCAGGTACCCTACGTGAGAGGGTCAGTAACATCAAGGCGTTGCTGGCCTTCCTTGAGGAGCTGGGGTGGATCGAATAATCGATTTTCCCACCCGTACGCAAAATACGCGCATTGACGTGGAGTTGCGGACACCAGCCCGTACCTATTACCTATTGCCGTAATAATATAATTTAATCATGATTACGCTCTACTGGGACATATTATCTATTATGTATAACGGGACTGTGCTACTAAATTTGATGTAGTACTAATTGATTGATCGCTTAATGCATTTTGCTCTGCTTGCTGACGTCATAATTTTGTATGATGAGAAATCTATTGAAGCAAAATGGGTATGGTAGTTTCTGTCTCATTTTTCTTTTTGTTACTTTTTTTTTATATAACTTGGTTTTTATTCTGTACGAGTCGCAATAAATACTTTTTCTTTCTTTCAAAATAAAAGAGACGAGAGAGATTGCCCTTAATAAATATTTAGCTGTTTTCCACACGAGGTAGGCTGCATATTGTGAAAATATTATTAACTAAACGGCTAATTTAACTTGTTGGCTGCGACAAATACAAGAATAATGATAAATATTACGGTGCCCGTGACTACTGCATGCGATTTTGTTCGTTTCGCTTACTATTTTTCGTTTCAAATGCAACATCATTCATCTTCGACGTTCAATTGTTTCAAACAAAGCATACCATGAATTTGCCATACGCTGACTAGCAAAATAGCTGGTTATGCAAAGTGGTACCTTATCTCAATCGTGATAGGATTGTAAATAACTTGTGTTTTACTATACTGCGCCCCGTCACGAGACTGTATGTAAATTTTAATTTGAACGGAGGTTTATTTGCTTGTAGATATGGACGTAAAAATGAGGCGTTTCGATAATAATCTTTGTGGAAGTTTGGAAACAAATATTAAAGGCAGCACATAATTAACATTCTGTATTATTAACGGAAAAACCTAAGTTTCTTGGTTTTTAGAGTATTTCTATCTTCCTTTTCACAGAAGTTTTATTTGAAAACAATCAAGTATGGTAGCCCTGCCAGCAGTGGTGGCCCAGTGGTATCGGCTGCGACTTACGTGTTGTAGGTCGTAGGTTCGAACCCAGACAGGCGCTTTACTTTGTGTAAATTATTTCATAACCACTGCTCTCAAAACGGTGAAGGAAAATATCGTGAGGAAACCGGCATGTCCTAGAACCAAAAATTCGAAGACATGTGACATCTACCAACTCGCACTGGGCCCGCGTGGTGGATTACGACCCACTCCCTCTCACTGAGAGGAGGCCTGTGTCCCAGCAGTGGGAACATTATAGGCTGATTATGATGGTAGCCCTGAGTATTTGATATTAATTTCAACTTGATAACTCCACGCGTTCCTGAGAAAAAGGGTCTTGACAGACGGACAACGAAGTGATTTTATAGAGGTTCCGTTTTCCTTTTGAGGCACGGACCCCTCAAAAACAAAACCAGACCTAACAAAACCCGAGAGGGACAGCAGAGTCAACAAAATTGTGGTTATTTATCTTAGGAGAAGTAGTATTCAGTGTCCTAACAATATTGTAGGAGTGCGCAGTTTGTTGGGGGCTGTGTAGTGAAACTTCGGCTTTGTCAATGTTCTTCTTTTACGACTAAATAAAATAGTCCATATCACACTATCACACTACTATTACAAAGGCGAAAGTTTGTGAGTGTGTGTGTGTGTGTGTGAGAGGTGTGGGGGTGTGTTTATTTTATTTTACAGAAAGTTTACAGACTAATAACAGAATTATTAGAAATCGTTCGCAGGTAAAAGAAAAGCTAATTACAAGCTTCCACATATATAAGTTTATAGTTATATGTTTTATAGTTATATGTTTGTTACTTCTTCACGCTCAAACGGCTGGACCAATTTTGATAAAATTTTGTATGGAGGTAGCTGACACTCTGGATTAACAGCTACTTTTTATCACGATATTCCCACGGGACCGACATTTACGCGGATGAAACCGCGGGGCACAGCTAGTCACACTAATATTATATAGGCGAAATAAATTTGTTACTTCTTAACGCACAAACGGCTGAACGGATTTGGATGAAATTTGGCACACAGATAGTTTATTATCAGGAGTAACACATAACCCTATGTGTAAAAAGTACCCACTTTTTATCCCGATATTCCCACGGGATCGATACTTATGCGGGTGAAACCGCGGGGCGCAACTAGTGGGACTATCTGGAACAGTTAGGTTGGTAGGTACTTTGGAAAATAGGATTATTATTCGCTCGATATCTATCTCTCTTCTATTTATAGTAATAATAAAGATGACGAGTTTGTTTTTTCTTTTGTTTGAACACGGTATTGTCTGGAACTCCCAGACGGAATTGAAAAAATCAATTTGCATTTGGTAGCCTTATTCTTGAGGAAGGTTATTTTACATCACGCTGGGACCCTTAGGCGTCGAGCAAAAAGAAAAAAAAATTAGAAAGAATGCTAAGCGAAAACTATGTTATAGCGCGGGCAGACGATGCGATGCGACGGGGTGGGTCATACGTGGTCGTACGCCCCGTCACGAATGTAACGTGCTAATTGGCCATATTTAATCTTGTAACACACATTTTACCTATAAGTGGCCAATCAGTACACCAGATGGGAATTCTCGTAATTTTACGAGCGTTCAGTCTGATCTTTGTCTCAATCTGTCAAAAAATACCTCTAATTTCCCTACATTTTGACAAGATTTTGACATTTGTTTGTCGGCGAGATGAGACTGCGACTAGATTTTAAACGTTTTAAGTTACGAGAATTGACCTTCCGGTAATATCGGGTCCTAAACCCACAATTTCACGTAAGTGCTTCGGCATGTAGCTATTCGGTTACACGCTACGAAAGCGTAGGTGGTGAAGCAATTTATTCGTAGCAACGATATCGACTTACCAACGCACTTGTAGCAATATCATTTCGATAGCTACGGCGTAGCAATACCACCGGGTCCACTACGCCGTAGCAATATCAACGTGTGAGCTACGTCGTAGCAAAGAATCATGTTTAGAATCCAGATTTAATCTTTGAGATATCTGTTTAGATAGGCTTTGCTACAAAGAAAATCGACAAAAAAACTACGAACACTGTTGTTATTTTTAAGAAAAAAATATAACTGATCCTCTAAAAACTTATTGACCTAATCTAGTAATGGCACTTTTTTATTTATATCCAAGTTGGTCGCAGTTACTAAGCTAGGGCAACCTGACCAAATGGGTTAGGGCCTTATCATACTATCTCTGCTCGCAAACCGCTAGTGCGATAAGGCCCTTAGGTTAGGTTAGAACTGTGACCAACTGCGCTACATCTTAATTGGTCGCAGTTACTTGGCTATTCAGTATTTTTTACCCGACTACGGAGGGTACCTATATGATTTTAACCGGTATGTATGTACCTATGTATGTTCATCTGTTCTCTCATAACTTCAAAAGTAATTATAATGATTTGACAAATGAGGTACTTATTGTTAAGTTTTCTATAGAAATTTTATTTTCCTCATATCTCGTCTTTATATGAGAGTCCTTTCAAAATATGTATTTAGGAACCTAGATATTCTGTAATCCAATCAGAATAAATCCACACTACCTTAAGAATATGTTTGATTTACAAATTATTTTGGTATTACGTTTTTATGAACTACGCATGCTACACCAGCCCCTTAAGAGCCTATACTACCTCAGCTAAAATTCACTCTTTATCTCGCTCATACGATACTGCTGGCGGACTGAGTGAGAGCGAGACAGAGTGCGGTGCTGGGCGGCAGGAAGCGACAATAGTTTAGGTATTTGCTTTTTACAGTGAAAATAACGGTAATTATAAAAAAATAAATAACATAAGACCTGCTTTAAAGTAAGTTCAGTTAGTATGCAAAGTTTCATGATCTAATTTGAACTATTTTTTTAATACCAGCGGTTTATTGTTCGGGTTAGAGGTAACTTTGGAATTTTTTTCTATCGAGAAAATTTTATGGAATCGTATTTTCGTCTAACATAGGACTTAGCATTAATCCTCAACTTTACCATATATTTATTTCAAAATTAATGGTGCAGTATTTGCGACATAACGGAGGATCACGCTAAGCCATTTGAGGTAGTATAGACTCTTAATATATGTCTATTTTTAATGCGAAATACTAATTATTATTCTTTTTGTCCCCAAAAAGTCTTATACCCAATAGGATTAGAAAACACAAAAGATCCGCATATATAACAGTTTATATGAATTACATAAGCAGATAAACATTTCCAGACACAAGCAAATCCCTAAAAATAAAGGAAAAATATTAGGAGTCGTAAGATTTTTTTTTGTTATCTTTGAGATACTAATACTCATGTGTATGTGTGTACTTTCTGCCAGGATTTCGTTGCCAAGGCTTATAATACGTATATTACTTACACGAGGCAATCTTTCTGTATATTTCGCTATAATATCGCCCACAAGAAATTATTATTGTAGTTTTTTTTTTTTTTGCCAATTTTATATAGGAGAGATTGGTAGGCTACGCTTGCCGCGGTTGGTTAATGGATGGGTGACTATCTTCACATACCAAGACCCCTCCGTCCTCCGTGTCTCGGAAAGCATGTTAAGCCGTTGGTCCCGGCTGTCATCTTTAACGGTCATCGCGGGTCGTCAGAAGCCCGAAAGTCTGACAACCAGTCTTACCTTGGTAAGACTGGTAATACGACTGGGTAATACGATAGCTCTTGAGCTATCGTATTACCCAGTAACTGGGTTGTAGAGGTCAGATAGGCAGTCGCTCCATGTAACATACTGGTATTCAGGTGCATCCGGTTAGGCTGGAAGCCGACCCCAACATAGTTGGGAAAAGGCTAGACAGATGATGATGATGTCTACAGGAGATGTTCTATGTTTAGCAGTTTCCTATTAAAATTTTCTGTTTATCACCTAGCCTAGGCAAACTAACCAAAGTAACCTCTGTAACTTTGTTTTAGCCAAAAGAAATGTAGCGGTATCTATAACGCCACATGCGAACAACGCGTCATACTGACGTCACGCAAAATCCTGCATCTCGCAAGCAGAGTTTACCGCGCAACTAGCATAGATACAACGGCCCGACATGAATCATCGGGAAGTTGCCCGCCAGACACAACACCCGTATCGGAGGATCCTTCCTTTTCTATAGAGTAATGACGATGAACTGATATTAAGGCGAATGGTTACGCCACACTTCAAAGTAGACCTCTCTTTGAAGGCCTACTTCTCCCAAATGGATAGCCCAAATATATTAAAAAAAATATATGATATGTGACATATGTTTACAAATATAATTTAAGTTTGATTTTTTTAATATTACTGTTAGTTTTAACAATAAAATATCATATCCATCCTCTTATTTTACGCAAGAATTTTCTTTCTACTTTCAAACGCCTGAAGCGATTTTGATGATTCTTTTACCAAATTATAGCAAATTTAATGGTTTATAAAAAATAAGTTTGTTTTTTTTAATAATTATTATTTAAGTGGGAAAAAGTCAATAACACCATGGTTTTACCTATACGGGCGCGGGCAGCAGCCGCCCGGTCAGTCTCGCTGTATCGTTCGCACGGGGAGGTTGTGTCGCATGTCGGCTCGCTCCGATCTGCATTTTTGTGGCAAAGAATAAATAGCGCAGATAGTACACTCGGACTGTTCGTTTACGCTTGGACGTTGATATTATTAGTAGTAGTGATAGTTTGTTTGCGAGTGGACGCTATATTATTGTCTATTGAATACTAATATAATAATAAATCAAGAAAACACGTTTATTCAGTATACAGTTCGTTTATTCACGTATACAGTTTATAAAAAAATACAATTACAAAAAAAAAATTAAAACTAACTTATGACTAATACCGCTCTTAACAGTGGTAGTTTTTAGGGTTCCGTGCCCAAAGGGTAAAAACGGGACCTTATTACTAAGACTCCTCTCTCCGTCTGTCTGTCTGTCACCAGGCTGTATCTCACGAACCGTGATAGCCAGAAGAAGGGTTATGTTTTTCGAGAGTATATAATATATACTCTCGAAAAACAATTATACATACATAAACACATATTACCAACACGCACTGGGCCCGCGTGGTGGATTACGGCCCACTCCCTCTCACAGAGAGGAGGCCTGTGTCCCAGCAGTTCCCACTGCTGGGACACAGGCCTGCCATTATAGGCTGATGATGATGATGATGAAACACATATTATGTATGTATGAATAATTGTTTGGCACGCTCTGCGGCCTGAACGGCTCGATGGATTTTAGCTTGAGAGGTGTCGTTAGATTCGTGTGTACTGTGAGAGTGACAATGGGTATATCAAAACAAAAAATACAAAATGGCGGATTTTTGGCGTAATATTATTTCTTCAAAAATTTTTTTTTCTCAATACCTATCGAGTGGGGTATCAAAATAAAAGGTTTTAAAAGGTGATTACAAAAAAATATACAACTTATAATATGGTAAAAACTAATTCAAAGTGACAAATCGTAAAAAACACCTACCAAGAACTAAATCGTCTGCGAAATCTTTCACATTTGTAAACTAAAAAGCAGGAAATAAAAAATTTAAAAAACCCGACTGCAACCTTATACTAAAACTAACTGAAAAGCTAAAAACAAGCCCATTTTAAATTAAATAAAAGTTGGAAGCAGGCGGGACCCATTTGAGTTTGAAACTATAATAATGGTATTCTACTGGCAATCACGGTTCGTGAGATACAGCCAGGTGACAGACAGACAGACGGACAGAGGAGTCTTAGTAATAAGGTCCCCTAGGTACCCTTTGGGTACGGAACCCTAAAAACTACCACTGTTAAAAGCGGTATTAGTCATAAGTACCTAGGTTTTTTTTTTTGTAATTGTATTTTTTTATAATCTGTATACGTGAAAAAACGAACTGTATACTCAATGAACGTTTTTTATTGATATTATTATTATTTTTTATTTGTCTCTAAGAAAGCAGTATTTTTACTGTACAATAGCATTCATACTCACAACATAAATATTGTACGTATTCTCGATCCATCTACACTCAGTAGGTAGCGTCATAAAACTGTCTAAGACAAAATGCGTCCCACGCCGCATCTGCATGCGCTACGTACGAGTACGACACTCTTTGACATTGGGGAGGTAAGCGGGCGCGCGGGGTGAGGCACTGGGTTCGCCTATGCTCCGCCCAAACGCTCAAGGACATTCGAGGCTATAATCGCCTTAAATAATTAGCTTCTGCCCGCGACTTCGTCCGCGTGTCCTTCCCCAGGGTACAAAATAACCCCATACCAAATTTCATCAAAATCGTTCCAGTAAAAAAAAACCGAGTGTGCTTATTACCACACGACTGAAGTGAAACTTCAAACGTATTTGGCTATGAGAGGACGAGAGAAAGAAAATGTGCGCGCGCACTGCTTTCTCTTGCTTATATCCCCCACTCAACTCCCGTTCGCCTTGCCCGATCACACTTTTCGTAACGCTTACGTCACGCGTTTCCAGGTTACTCCCCAAGTCAAGAGTGCGTAAAGAAGTTTCACTTCAAAAAGTTTTAAGTATTGTTTTTTTTGTTATAATTGTTATAATACTTTTATGTTTCCGTATGTTATACATTAAGGGAAATGTTGTTATTTTGACATTACAAACATATTTATTTGTATAGATAACAATATTAGCATCCAATTTCCGGCATATTGTTCTCATAGCGGAAACAAGCAGAATCTGCTTATCGAATAGTTAGCAACTCAATAACGAACCGATGTCATAGAATAAGAACTTCATTTAGAAGCGACCATACACTTATAGCGGCGTAATTGCGTAACACATTATCAGTAGCAATGGGATTCATTTTGACAGTTCAACAATATTCATTGCGTTATTTACTTTGTTCAGCAAATACATCGAACATACAAGATATTTAACCGGTCAAGCGGCGCGCGTCGCCGATCGGCGACGAAACAATAGAAAATCAATTGTGTCTCATTAGCGGAGCTTGACAGATCTGCATTAGCGATTTATTTGCCGAAAATGTAAACATATATGAGTTTATAGAAAAATAACTTAAATTCCTACACAATAAAGTTCAGTTTGCGCTACAACTTTAAACATTTTTGTAACATTTTCAATAGTGCTAGCACTATTGAAAATGTATAATGTATGTAAATGTGTATTAAGTTGATTTCAGAGTGACTAGCACTAGTGCTAGTCACTCTGAAATCAACTTAATTACCATTAAAATAAAATTGATATATATTTAACTTGAAGTAACACGTATTGAAAATACTATAGGTAGAATGCGTCTTTTCTTTTTATATATGGGAAATCATCAAATGACTCCTCCCGCTCTGGGTGGAGCGGAAGGGAGTGTCAGACTCTTACTGATTAAAACCCATCCGTGTTCCTTCCTTAGCCGTTTATGTTCCGGGGTAGCGGTAACGCTTTCGGACAATCCTGCACCCCCGGTAGGCTTCGGCCCTGGCAGGCCCCTTCCTTTTTGCTGACATCTCTTTGAGGCGCGCGTGGAACACGTACGACACGCCGTCCGGCACGGGCCTGGTCCTGATCGGACGGTAGGTAGTCCGTTTTCTGAGAGTTTCGTTTCTACGCGTCCTTATTCTGTGCCATAACAGAAATATACATAATCTACTTACAGAATAGTTAGTAACTCGATAACGAACCGCGAGGGATCGCTTTCTCGTTTGTTATTTGTTTTAGTGGAGAGTATTACGAAAGTTACTCGAAATTTTGATTTGATGGAGCTACCGAATTTGAGCTGAAGGTTTTTGTGACATAATTTATCTTTGAAGTTTATCGATAATTGGTGTTTTTAAGGGGAAATAAGATATGGCTGAGTTTTTATGTTCGTTTTTGTTTATTTCTTTTAAGTGATAATAACGTAAATGAGGTAAAAGGGGTATCAAGGTTCGTTGCAGGTGGCGTTCAGTAGTTTTTGCCTGACTCCACGGGAAGAAGTCGTGAGTTTATGTATCTTTTTTGATTTAAAAGAGTGTCCATGGACTTTCTTGCCCGTTCTTCTCCATAGGTACCTACGCTTTGGAATGGGCAACTAGCTTCATCTTTCTGACTGACCGACCCCTTGACAATTGACAACATTTCAAACCTGACACGACCTTAAAACAAAAATACTATTTCTTTATTTTCGTATCCTGAGTTCAAATATAATTTTATTTTATTTTTTTATTTCTAAATTTCTGAGAAAAAAAAATAAAAATCAAAAGACATGTGATGACGTCACATAAACGGCGGAATGAGGTAGTTACCTTTGCGCATTCCAATATCTTTGATTGAAAACATTACATCAAACAAAACATGTCAATGTCACCTAAGAAGTGTAACTAGAAAACAACTAAAAAACTGAATTGAATTCAACAATATTTTTTCCTATCAACTCGACACGCTGCTTACTGTTAATATTATCAATTTTTGATTGATATTTCGCCAATAAAATGGATCCCAATGAAAAATATACGCCAATGACGGAACCAAAACAACGACTGAGACAAGTGGATAAGTGACATCTAACAGTTTTTTTGACGGGTCACAGTAAAGCAAAGGTAATATCGCCATTCTACCGTCATCTGGCACTTACGTCTTTTTAGAATACACCGAATTTCAAAGTTAAAATTATGAATGAAAAGTACATAATTTCGAAATTGAAATAAATGCTTTGAGTTTGAGTCTAAAGTATATTCAAACTTATGTTTCAAATTAGTATTATTTCAAGTTAAACTAATATCAACTTTATTTTAATATATAGTCCGGTCTCAGTCATTTTACCTATGACATTAGCAAACTTATTGTAATGAGAATAAAGATCACAAGGATTTTGGCAGATTTGTCAGTGGCAGCAACCCAATAGAAACCTTATAAGAATGAGAATAAAGATCACTGTGATTTGGATAGTGATGCAAAATCAGAGGTAAAACAATTTTGAACGGAATGTAGAAATGAAAACTTATTATTATGATTTTCTAATTTTAAAATCAGAAGGCCAATTCTCGTAACTTAAAACGTTCAAAATCTAGTCGCAGTCTCATCTCAGCGACAGACAAATGTCAAAAACTTGTCAAAATGTAGGGAAATTAAGAGGCATTTTTGACAGATTGAGACTAAGATCAGACTGGGAACGTTCTTAAAATTACGAGAATTGCCCCTCTGATGACGACTGGAGTCGAGTATACGCGATTCAGCGTCACCGACCGACTCGAGCCGAGTTTATTCGATTGAGAGCCAGCGCGCAGTCGCACTAGCGACTTTTTGTTGACCGATACTTAGTTTGATCGTTCAGGGAATCAGTATGGAGCTATATTGAAGTGCACGCATTTGGAGATTAAAAATCGGCCGATCAAACGTATAGCTCCATACTAATTCCGAGAACGATTAAACTATCGGTCAACAAAAAGTCGCTAGTGCCCGGTGACTCTGATTCGTGCGTCACCGCCCCGAGCGTGACGGTTCAGTTTCGTTCATTGTTTATCGAAAGAGCTCAAAAAAGCGCCTAAAAAGTTTTCGCTTCAAAAAGTATATTGAAGAAGATGAAGACAAGGATATTGGTTGTATCAATAACGAGCCTATCATTTGTTCTCTAAAAGAAAACAAAAGAATACTCCGACATTTTGCCGAAACAATAGGCAATCAATCACACAATTACTAACATCAAGACGAAAATAACTTTGGGTGAACTTTTTCTTATATTGGGCATGACAAGTTAACGTAATAACGTTACCTTCTGTCCAAAAAAAAACTAATTAATGGTTGAGACTAAAATATTAGTCTCAACCATAAAAAAAAAATAAATCAAACTCAAGCTCAAAGCATTTAGGTATTTCAATAAAACCAATTACAGGCACTTTTGAACTGTCAAGGGGTCGGTCAGTCAGAAAGATGAAGATAGTTGCCCATTCCAAAGCGTAGGTACCTATGGTGAAGAACGGGCAAGAAGCTCCATGGACACTCTTTTAAATCAAAATAATCTATGGTTATTAATCAATACCAATTAATGGTTGACACTAAAATATTAGTCTCAACCATTAATTTGTATTTATTTATTTTTATTCTATATTTCTATATTGTTCCACTGCAGGGCAAAGGCCTCCCTTCTTCTATCTACTCCACTCCGTCTTAAGCTAGTGTGGGCCATACCTGTCTGTAGGTGTCAACCTCACTCCGCCATCTTCTCCTGGGTCTGCCTCGATGTCGTGCCACGTTTTCTGGGACCCACATAGCGGTAGTTTTGGCCCATGACTTGTTCGACACACGGCAAACATGTCCGGCCCAGTCCAACAACAACATTCAGTCATGTTATATTATGATTAATCGATTAAGTATCTACTCATATAAAAGACACACATTAAAATCAGTTTGAGCACATCTGTGGCCCAAAATATTAATCAAACTCCGAATATCGATACCCTAAACTTCATCCCTTTCCGTCACCATGAATATCGAAATACGACCAACCTGTAAAACATAATATACATTGCGCTGTCATAACACAATGATCCAATTACCACCCCTGCATACCCGACAATGGTTGAGCTAGCTCAAAACGCGACCGTTCATTATACATTCTCGTTAGCATGGCAGAATTTAAGGGGAAGTCGGAGTGGCTATTCTAGTAATGAGCTCATGTGAATGCCTCTCCATGTATTTGGAGCAGTATTTAGGAGCTTGTGGCCGCAAAATGGTGCATTAGGCGACGGGAATTGTCAGAGGAACATGCGCCTTAAATCTAATGGGTTAGTTGAATTGGTTTTGCTGACCACCGGCTTATGTCGTTCCATTTGAATTTTGGATGCATTTAAGGATTAATGCATGTAACTTACGTTTAACTGAAATATGGATAACGTTACTAGCATGATTGATTGAATATAATATGTACTTATGCCTTGTACACGTCAAGAATATTTTAAAAAATGGTGGTTTCGGCCTTTGCCAGCCGAAACCACAATTTTTTTAGTCTACACGACAAGAAACGCCAAAAAAAACTCAAAGATAACAGTTTCTTTTAAAGACCCTTTTGCTCGGGAGCTTGGTTGCGTCTCGGAACGAATATTAGAAACTTTAGATTTCGATTGTTTTCAATTATTTTAGTCAAACAGTTTACAATATTGTGATTTATTTAATACTAGCAGTGCCCCGCGGTTTCACCCGCATAAGTTTCGACCCCGGGGGAATATCGGGATAAAACTATCCTATGTCCTTTCCCGGGACTTAAACTATCTCTATACCAAAATTTATCTATATCGGTTCAGCGGTTTAAGCGTGAAGGGGTAACAGACAGACACACTTTACAGACAGCAAATAAATGAATATTCTATTCTATTCGCATTTATAATATTTGTATGGATTCTGTTATTTAAAGTTCAATACAGATAAGCTTGAAAAATGAGCTTCTGATCCATGACACCAGACACTATCTATAAACTCATTTCAAATAACGTTTGCTATGAAAATCCAAAGGGGTCTCAGGTTCTTTTAAAGACTATTAATAAAAATTCCCAACACAGTTATGTCGAGTGTTATACCCATAAAGGTTAAAGCCACATCGAAACGCTAGTACAACTTGGTACTAAAGTAAAATTAAAAAGAAACGTATGAAAAAATTCAACATTCTGAAAATAACGAAAGAATTTCCGGCAGAAACGAGAACACGAATATCCAATATGGATGGAATGAAAACCACTGAAATATGTCTGTTAACATTCTTCATTATCAATTTCCAGGAACCAACGGCCCGGTTGAATTAAAAATGCCAGTCGAAATGGCCAGTGGTGAACGTCTATTTACATGTGAAATTAAAGAACGAAAGTCTAAAAGGTAGTACGTACCTTTTCGACTTTTATTAATGCCATTTTGAATTTTATTCAACGAAAATATTCGTTAAATGAAATGGAAAATGCAAATGGTGGTATGGAAATTTTAAAATCAAACTGATGAATACACAAAAACTAATATTCGATCTTTTTGGAAGGAAAAGTTGTTATTAAGTAGGAATATTTATTCCTGGCAACTTTAATGCATAAAATTTTACAGGGTGAATTTTTCAAGTGGGCGTTTTTTTTTTTCAAAATCAACGGTTTTGGACTCCTTTGAGTACTTTTCGCTATTCCTCATAGTTTCGGATTTGGCCTTCCACGCCCACTTGGAAAATTCACTCTGTAAATTTTCGAATTATGAGCTTTTGTTCCGCCTGCACGGATGGTATTATTTCATTTTGCAAAAACTCTTTTGTTTCTAGTTTTAGGAAAATCGTAGAATATCAATATTAAACTTTCTAACAGTTGAATAATGGATTTGTGAATATTGCTGGAAGTTGAGTGCACAAGCTTTCACTAGCATAGTCTGTTGTTAAAAAAGGATTGTGATTAAACGGAATAGTTTTATGGATAGCCTGTATATATCCAACTAGTGTAGTTAATGAGTTTTATCAGTGTCACGCAAAATTTTGATAATACAGCTGTTTATGCACACATAAACAGCTCACATAGTAATAGTTTTTGGAACGAAGTCCTAGCGGCTTTTTATGACATATAATAGAGATAGTCAAAGAGAGAGAGAGATAGTTTTCATGGTTTTCGAGGGTGCTGAAGCCGATAGCGAGGTCAAAATGACAATTCAAGATGGCGGCTGCGAACATATTCATTTGTTTTTTATTTTTAACTTCGTTCCTGCCGGGGGTCCCCCGACCCCACACGTTTTTATTACCCGACTGCGCGACGCAAAGGAGTGGTAATGTGTTTATCAGCCTATGTATGTATGTAAGTATGTATGTATGTATGTTTGTATGTTCCTTTGAAGCACTATACAGACCAAACGCCTGGGCCGATTTTTATGATTCACACGTCAATCGATTCCTCTTAGTCCGGCGAGTGTCACTAAAGACATGAAGTTAATGAAAATTCAATATGGCGACTACTAGACGCCATATTGTGAAAATGAAAAAAATGAAAGTCAAGAAACTATGTCAAATGGGGTATTGTTGGATAGGTCTTTCAAAAATATCAGTGGTTTGGGAAGACCGTTTTTTGATTAAGTAAACCGTTTGTGACTTATCAAGCTTTAAAGTACCAATTTTCGTTAGAATCAAGTGTCCCCCCCCCTCTACCAACTAAACGCGGCAGTAGTACCTATATATTACGAAGTTTAAAGGGAAACTATCACACTTAAGTGGGATTTACAACTCATAACTAAAAAGAATAAAATAAAAAAATTAAATTTAAAAAATCAAAAAACCCGACTGCGGTAAAAAACTTAAGTTAAAAAAAAAACTGAAAAGCTGAAAACAAGCCCATTTTAAATTAAATAAAAGTTGGAAGCAGGCGGGACCCATTTGAGTTTGAAAATATAAAAATGGTATGGGTCCCGCCTGCTTCCAACTTTTATTTAATTTAAAATGGGCTTGTTTTTAGCTTTTCAGTTTTTTTTTTTAACTTAAGTTTTTTACCGCAGTCGGGTTTTTTAATATTTGAGCATGTTCATACAAGGTAGGTAGGTACTCGAAACTTAATTAAATCAGCCAAGCGCTCTTAAACAATAAATACAGAATTACGAAATAAATCAAATTACATACTTCCATGAAAACAATATCAGTATCGAAATGAAATATCTAAAGTAATTAAATTAGATTATTCTAGAAAAGAATAATGAAGAATGGACAAAACCAATGAACCAAGATATCCAATGTACCAAATATTTCTTAAGTATTTCTTCAGATTTGAGCTAAGTGTCGTAATTTCGGTACCTAGCTCTTTGTAATCCGCTCAGCCCATTTCAAGGAGAAACTATACAATAGTCAGCCTATAACGTTCCCACTGTTGGGCCACAGGCCTCCTCTTATTGAGAGGGAGTGGGCGTATTCCACCACGCGGGCCCAGTGAGGGTTAGTAGATGTTACATGTCTTCGAATTTTTATGGTTCTAGGACATGCCGGTTTCCTCATGATGTTTTCCTTCACTGTTTTAAGAGTAGTGGTGATGACAAAATACAGAATCTGCCGGGATTTGAACCTAAGACGTACTACTCGTAAGTCGCGGTCGTTACCACTGGGCCACCACTGCTGGTCAACTATACAGGGTGAGTTTGTGAACAAGGATTATACTGGCAGCTATGTTAACGGTTGAAGGTACACTGCTTCAAGGATCTCTTGGCGCTCGAATGACGTTGACGGGGGGCGCTCTTGGTAAACATTTGCACATTGTTTTGTGAAATGTATCGAAAAAACAAGACGGCGGCGTTAGTTCCGATTTTGGCCACGCGCCAAAAGATCTTTGTAACAGCTATAGGAAGATTTGTATTTGCTAATGCGTCTAGTTTTCGAGGCGTATTAAGGGTAGTACCTACGTATTTTTCCTCAAGAACATTTGTCATTGTCCATTATTCAAGAAAAGAGAAAGACCAAAAGTTTTATGAAGTGAAAATGTAACGTATTGTTTGTTAAATTTAAGTCGTCAAATGATTTTCCTCCATGATGTATGTCCACCATTAAAACAGTCCGCTGAACGCCCCACGGACTTGCGGGTGTCCAAAGCTAAATACGCTCGCTAATAAGGGGGCGCTTTTGCAACACGGGTTAAAATATGTATAGGAATTGAGTAATACAGGGTTATTGAAGTGAAACTTCTTTACGCACGCTTGACTTGGGGAGTAAGCTGTCGAACGCGTGACGTAAGCGTTACGAAAAGTGTGATCGGGCGAGGCGAACGGGAGTTGAGTGAGGGATATAAGCAAGAGAAAGCAGTGCGCGCGCACATTTTCTTTCTCTCTTCCTCTCATAACCAAATACGTTTGAAGTTTCACTTCAGTCGTGTGGTCATAAGCACACTTGGTTTTTTTTTTTTAAATTGGCTAGCTAAACTCACAGTCGTGATGGGTATCGTTGTATAAACACGACAAAATATCAACTCATACTTCAAATAGCATCGGTCGTTGACTTCCCAAAAGAAACATCAAATATAATAATTAGAGATGGGCAAAGATCGTCACTCACTGGACGTCTGAGGCAGGACATCGCCGTCGAGGTAGACCAAGACGAAGGTGGTGTGACGATCTAATATCATTCGCAGGGCCAACATGGCCAGAGATTGCACAAGACAGGGAGGTTTGGAAGAAAAAAGGGGAGGCCTTTGCCCAGCAGTGGGACACAAAATAGGCTAACAAAAAAAAGTATCTTAGTACCTAATTATTATTTTGTCGCGTTTTGATATCGATACCCAGCGCGTCTACGGAATTTAGCTAGCCAATTTAAAATAGCCCTGTATATAAAGAAAATTAAAATCAACTCAAATCGTGATTTTGATTTGTCATCAAGTCTTTCTCTTCCAACGTTTGGGAAAGCTGCCACCGTGATTGCAGTACAAAACCTGACGTCACCCAGTGTAATAGTGGTATTGTGAACCTACCTTTTGTTTGCGAATATCAGCGGCTAAGGGGTGAGGAGACCAATATTTGGAATATTTTGCTACGTAATCTCTTTAGAAGTTGGAGATAGTTTGGTTGCGGTAGTGAAAGTAATCTTTTTGTGACCAAAATGTGGGTAGATATTGTTTTGGTTTTGCTGAGATTAGCAAAACTTATCTACCCACAGGTATTGAATTTAGATGGAAAGAAAAATGGGATCCCTTCTTTTCGCATAATGTTCTTTGTCCTAATATACTTCGGCATAACGATTTTGGAACAATTTGTTTTGGCATAATAATACTTCGGCATAATTTTTTTAGGCATACGTTTTATGTTGGCATAATCATCTTAAAGACTAATTTATTTTGGCATAAATTTTATAGAGGTATGAGGAACAGGGTGTAAAGTTCACTCATACTCTATAGAAAAGGGAGGATCCTCCGACCAGACGGGTGTTGTGCCTGGCGGGCAACTGCCCAATGAGTCATGTCGGGCTGTTGTATATATGCTAGTTGCGTGGTAAACTCTGCTTGCGCGATGCAGGATTTGCGTGACGTCAGTATGACGCGTTGTTCGCATGTGGCGTTGTAGATACCGCTACATCACTCCCCCCCGGAGACCGGAGGTCGATAGTGGGCTGAGTCTTGTATCTCGCGATGCTTGCCAGGCCAGCTGAGGTTCCAGTGAGTCGGAACCGGTTGCCGCATAGTTCACGGTGAGTCGGAACTGTCTGCGAAGATGTCCCCAGTGAGTCGGGGTGGCGCTGCTTTATGCTCCAGTGCGTCGGATGTAGTACAGCGCCGGGTTGAGGCTGGCTGCTGACGTCGACCAGGAGAGAAGGGCTCTGCTTGTAGACCGGCCGAAAGTGCAGTGTGCTGTGCCGAGGTTGCTGATGAGGCTGAGGGTGATGACCAGGTATGCGCGGTCGCTGCATGCTGGTGGTCAGGATACCTGTTGAAGCCGAGGGTGCTGGCTGGCTGGCTGGGTGACTCGTCGCTCTAAAGCTTGCGGGAGTGATGATGACGTCACGCTGAAGTAGGTGCACGAAGGCTGCGCTGACGTTCATGTTCGGGGTCACCAGTATAGAGGTATGAGGAACAGGGTGTAAAGTTCACTCATACTCTATAGAAAAGGAGGATCCTCCGACCAGACGGGTGTTGTGTCTGGCGGGCAACTGCCCAATGAGTCATGTCGGGCTGTTGTATATATGCTAGTTGCGTGGTAAACTCTGCTTGCGCGATGCAGGATTTGCGTGACGTCAGTATGACGCGTTGTTCGCATGTGGCGTTGTAGATACCGCTACAATTTAATTCGCATAATACTAAACGACGTTAGGGGCAACCCGGGGTTCGGTTTGGTTAGGTTCCTTCTAACCCTGCAGACAGAAATAGGAGCACCGCGCAGCGGGGCTCCGTCGACCTGACTTCGTCGTTAGAAATAAAACGAGCATGCTAAATTTATGCTTTAGAATGTTATGCTTAATCATTAGTATGATTAGAAAAATTATGCTTAAAAAAAATATGCGTAAGCTGTTATGCGTAGGTAATTATATTATGCGAAAATATAATTATGCCAAACAAAATTATGCTAAGTTAAAAAGTTAAGTCTTAAGTGTTAAGTCTTAAAATTTTATGCCAATGGATAGGGAACCAAGAAAAATATCAGCTGCTTACCTTTCACTGATAATATCGTCATAATTTCATGAAAGAAGACAAGATTGATTTAATTAAAAGGGTTTTATTAGATACTAGCTGAGCCCGCGACTTCGTTCACGTGCATGATCCACACTGAGATTCCCTCTCACTGAGAGGAGGCCTATGTCCCAGCAGTGAGAACATTATTTCATTTTTTCATTTCATTTCATTTATTCATAAAACAATTTACATTGTGTTGAATATTTTATATACATTATAGGCTGGTTATGATCGTAGCAAGGATTTGGGATGCATGCAGAAGCCTCCTCGTATAGCGCAGTTTGTTCCGACAGTTACTCAACTGAACCGAGCGCTTGGCGCATCCTGGACAGTGATACCCAACACCTTATTTGACTGGCCAATTCTTCGCTTGCGGTGGTAGGACTAACGCCCGCCTGGTTTCCGGTCACCCTCCCACCGATGTCCGGCGTCAAGCAGCCTGCTGTGTTTCGTCGATGCTTGGGAGATCCAGTGCCTTAGGCATCTCCTGGGCACGCTCGTTCCATCATAGACCTCGTCCATCGCTTTCCATCAGGCGTAATCGAGGTCAAGAACGGGCCCATTCAGCAATAAAAAATACCGGCCAAGTGCGAGTCGAACTCGCACACGAAGGGTTCCGTACGGTTTACGATTTATGACGTATTAAAAAAAACTACTTACTTACTAGATCTCGTTCAAACTAATTTTCGGTGGAAGTTTACATGATAATGTAAATCATATATTTTTTTTAGTTTTATCATTCTCTTATTTTAGAAGTTACAGGGGGTGGGGGGGGCACATTTTACCACTTTGGAAGTGTGTATTCAGTTTAGAAAAAAATGATATTAGGAACCTCAATATCATTATTGAAGACCTATTCATAGATATTAGATACCCCACACAAAAAAAATTTTTGAGTTTCAGTTCTAAGTATGGGGAACCCCATAATTTATTGTTTTTTTTTTCTATTTTTGTGTGAAAATCTTAATGAGGTTCACAGAATACATCTACTTACCAAGTTTCAACAGTATAGTTCTTATAGTTTCGGAAAAAAGTGGCTGTGACATACGGACGTCGGTTGAGACTGGTCATCTCTTAACTGCCAAGGCTTATTTTTAATCTTATTTCTTGTATTGTTTTTTCGTTTGTGTGTTTTTTTACATTGTTCTCACATATAGAAGCAACAAGAATAATGTACCCAGGATTTTGTAATATCTTGATTTATAAAGAGTGTCCATGGAGTTTCTTGCCCGTTCTTCTCCATAGAGATCTACGCTTTGGAATGGGCAACTAGCTTCAACTTTCTGACCAACTGACCGACTACTTAATTTTGACAATTCAAAAGTGCCTGTAATGGTTTAATTGAAATAAATGCTTTGAGTTTGAGTTTGAGGACGGACAGACAGACATGACTAATCCATAAGGGTTCCGTTTTTTGCCATTTGGCTACGGAACCCTAAAAAAGAGGTGTTTCTGCCTACCCCCATGGTAAGAAAGCGTAAGTTTATGTACTCGTATGTATGTATGTCTACGAATTAATCTCAGTCCACATAGCTTCCTCACGATCTAGTAGACACACGCCAATCATTGGAGCAACTAATAGAGATGCATTGGATCATATCTTAACACTCGATTACATTTCACCCCTCTAGGGGAAATAGCTTCAAGCTGTCTTGTTGATTGGTGTTCTAACTAGTTAAAGATGTTTTGTAGGCTGTTAAATGTTTTATGAAGCCAAATGCTAATAAAATTCCGCTTGCATTCCTCGAAAAGTTAGACAGAGGTCAGTGGCGTAACTATAGCCACTAGCCAGAGGAGGCCCCGGGCCTGAGAGGGCCATGAGCACAGGAGGATCCTAACATAAGTTTATAAATGCAAACTTTTTTTGAAAATGTGCAACAAAGGACGTCATTCAGGTTTCGAACATTTTGTACCTTTTTCCCATTGTTTGTCTAATTTTTTGGACAAGACCTCATACTCAGCACTAGCGCTTGCGACCACTAGACCAACGAAACATTCAGGTGTTAAATTTCGTAGGGGAAAATATGAAATCTGCGCGGAAGAAGTCGCGGGAGAAGTGCTAGCAAAAAAAAACTATAACGTTGGTTGAGCTTCTTTACATTGAGACAGGGCCCCATCCCTTAAATTTGCCACGGGCCCCAAACGGTATAGTTACGCCACTGACAGAGGTACACCCCCAACTCACCAGTTATGTTTAAGTCCCATGTAATAGGGGGCGACCCTATTGTCAGCACCTGGGCACAAATCCAGACTCCGGACTGCTACTGAGAAATTTCTAGATGGAATAATCCAATACGACTTTGCCCGATCCGGGATTCGGACTTAGAACCTCGTGATCAGTATTGGCGCTTGAGACCACTAGACCAAAGAGGCAGTCACGAATCCATACTAATATTATAAATGCGAAAGTGTGTCGGTCTGCTGTTACCTCTTCACGCTTAAACCGCTGAACCGATTTAAATGAAATTTGGTATAGAAATAGTTTGAGTCCCGGGAAAGGACATAGGATACTTCTTATTCCGATATTCTCACGGGATCAAGACTTATGCGGGTGAAACCGCGGGGCGCTGCAGTATATTATATCGCGTAATTATTTCTCGAAGGCAGAGATTGCAGCACACACACACACATTTCGCCCGTCTTGTGTTTATAGAGCGAGCCTGTTTTCATTACCAGGCACAAATCCAAACTCTGGGCTAGTATAGAAAATTTCCTGTAATAACGGAATAATGGAAAAACTCAAGGAACACCTGGGACCACCGACCACCTCACGCTCAAAAGCGTTGACCAAGAGACTAGAAATAAACAAATGAGCATCGTGTATTTTCGATCGTGACGATAAAAGCTCATCATCTATATAGCTTTTTACCCAATTACGTTGGGGTCGGTTTCCAGTCTAACCAGATGCAGCTGAATACCAATATGTTATTATAAATGCTGATTCAGCTGCATCTGAATGACTGTATAAGTTATTCTTCATAAACATAATCCTTGCATAATACAAACAAAACCGTATGCATATGCTAGCTAGCAGACTCAAAGACAACATCGTTGGAAGATAAAATTAACTTCTAGAATATTTTAATACCCACAAAGTTTTCAAAATTTTTGTCAAGCGTCGCAAACTCGGCATTTTAGATGTTTCTCAAAGGAATTCTGGATAATATTTGTTGTACGAAAATAGCGTACTTTTAGTGTAAAGGCGGCCAAGGAAATTGTTAGTTACTTGGGGGTATTTCGAAGACTCGTTGGTGATTTGTCACTAGTGATTCTTGAACAAAATTTTCTTGTACTTTCTGGGCCTTTTGCCAAGAGTTTCATGGAACTGAAAAGGAAGGCTTATGAGCCGTGATTGATTGTTCAGAAAGGATTATGTTCAGAGGATGGGCATGCAGAGTAGCGTTATTTTGTTGAAGTGATAACTTGAATGTCTCGCTGACGGTGGCGTGTGTGTTGGATCATTTAGCTCCCTTCAAAATGGTTGAGCTGAATGGTGCTGATCTATGCGTCATGTTCGTGAACGGGCGCCGTCAGTTGGGGCTGGTCATCTCTTAGCTTACTTTTAATTATTTTATTTTTGGACTGTTGTTTTTTTATTACTTGCTGTACTCTGGACGCTTTTAGCGCGTCCGTATTTTTTTTTACATCGTTTTTACAAATTATTATAAATTCAACATTAATGAGGTACCTAAGTAATATTTTTGTAATAATATCATTTAAAAGAGTGTCCATGGAGTGTCTTGCCCGTTCTTCTCCATAGGTACCTACGCTTTGGAATGGGCAACCAGCTCATTTTTTCTGACTGACCGACTTCTTGACAATTCAAAAGTGCCTGTAAATGGTTTAATTGAAATAAATGCTTTGAGTTTGAGTTTGTGCCATACAGCCTCATTTACACGATGCAAATTTCCTGCCCGTGGCATACAATAAAATAGAAGCAACAAATGACTCATCTGAACACTGTTTAGCTAGTGCAACTTCTATTGTTGTTTCCACTTATGCCACAGGCAATAATTAAAATGCACCATGTAAAGCAGGCTTTAGGGCCACGTATACTTTTATTATACTGGCATTTTTAAACCAAACGTTTTCTTAACATCACCTCGGCCCCTTGCCAAGACGGGGCGGCACTGCTGTAAAGAACTAGCCATGCGCTCATTATGAGCAAACACATGAGTTGTTTTGTCTCTTTCCTTCACGCGTGACATGGTGGGTTTATGATCTTGGCACGATACAGCTGCCAAGTTCTTGTTTAGTAGAGGAATTATAATTATATTACAAGCTGTGTGATGGGAATTCTCATCGGCAAAAATAAAATCCTTTCATTGAAAATTTTCATCCCCGATTTAGGGGATGCAAAAATCTTTCCTTAGTTCTCCATAGAAAAGGGAAGATCCTCTGACGAGTGTTGTGTCTGGTAGGCTACTGCCCGACGTTTAATGTCGGGACGTTGTATATATTATGCTAGTCGCGCAGTAAACTCTGCTTGCGCGATGCAGGATTTTGCGTGATGTCAGTGTGATTCGTAGTTCGCATGTGGCGATGTAGATGGCGCCACAAGCACTAAGGAAGGATTTTTGAAAATTCATCGTAGTTCGTCGTACTTTCGTTATAGAAGAAACTTTTCTAGACTCAAAGGTTTAGGCTGTGCGTTATCTGTCACTAAATGAATGATTTTAAAAAGAGAGGTGGAAAAAAGATGTAGTGTATTCTATAAAAGACTTTCACTGGGAATTATCTCAATCGTTTGAAAGCTGTGTTCCTACTTTTGAGTAGATGGGTACACGTGAGTATAAAGCCAGCCAGATTTGATGAATCCTAAATGCATGCTGATTTTCAGTAACGTACCGACATATCGCTAACAAGGCACAATTGTTTACCGCTTGAAGCCAACTCATCAGTTCATTTGGTCAGCTTCATTCTAGTTTAATTCTCTACACGAGTATATAATTCTTAGTATTCTAAGCAAAAGTGGTTTAATAATATTAGAAGGGCTCGTGACTAAATAATAACAGCCGAACGGGTCGATCGAAGGTTATGCCATGTTGACCGAGATCGGTTCGTGGATGGGTGATCTTCCATTATTATATTGAGAACCCTTCAAACGGCGGAAAGCATGTTAAGCCATTGGTACCGGCTGTTATTCGTAGATCTTTGACAGTCTTTCCGGGTAGCCAGAAGCCCAATAGTCTGACAACCAGTTTTACCAAGGGGAGTCGTGTTACCCAGTTACTAGGATTTGGAGGCCTGATAGGCAGTCGCTTCATACAAAACCAACGTTAATAAATTAGCACAATAAGCAGTTAGCTTATTTTTTGTTATAATATTTATAGGCCGACCGCTTAACTGAGACGTTGCTTGAGGTAGCTGTGCGGTGCGAGAGGGGTGATAGTTGTCACAAGTTAACCAATCACTGAGCTCTCGCATCACGTCACCACCCCCCTCTCGCACTGCGCTGCTACCTCAGGCTACGTATCAGTTAAGAGGTCGGCATATGTTTGTGTAATTATCTACGTTTGCAGGGACAACATGGCTAGAGATCGCAGAAGACAGGGAGGTTTGGAAAGAATAATGGGAGGACTTTGCCCAGCAGTAGGACACAAAATAGGCAAAAAAAATGTCTTCACATTGCATAAAAACATCCAAAAAAAGACCGTATATATCTCTAATAAAAGTCCAAACTACAATAAATAAAAAAATCAAGATCACTACTATACTTACATAATATGTATAAACCGCGTTTTCTCAAAGACATTATTTCCTATTCAAAGTTCCAGAAGGTTCTTACCCACTATTTTAACGACAGACTGGCGACCTCTGCTACTGAATAAAATATAGCAGTGTCGGTTCCCTGCAGTTAATTCCACAACTTTTCGGGTACATTTCGACCTCGTTTGAAGTTTTAATAATAACTGGATTACATTGTTTTTGAAGCTGGTTTCCTTGATAAAGTGGATAAGAGAGAGATTAAAACAGAAGACGAACTAGCAAGGGATCGAGGAGGGGAGGTGGAGGGGGGGGGTTCAGAGTATCAGAGCGGAATAAATCGTTTTTTTAGACGATTTTGTACTTCTTTTTTTGGATATAAGTTGTCAACCCGTCTTGAGCAATCGTGGTGATAAATGCTCATGCCTTCTCTGTATGAGAAGTAATGCTCGCCTCGCTTCGCTCACTCAGCTCGCACGCGGTTGATCACAGTTCTAACCTAACCTAACCCATTTGGTCGGGGTGCCCTGGGTTACTTACTGTGACCAATTCGGCTCGCGTGTGATTACTTACCGTTCCAACCTAATCTTAATAATTGAATATCATTCAGACCGTTGGTTGAACGGCCGCCGTTTAGTTAAAAGGCTAGGCGGTTAACTAAGCACCTAATTAAACCAGTTGGCTGTGACATATGCACAAAAATTTAAACAGACATGAAGAAAGGAATAGAAAAATATGTACAAAGGCGATGGTAATTTTTAAACAATCTCGTCTAGCATACTTGCGATAGGAAAGTGGATGAAAAGAGATTTAGACAATTTGTATAAGAGAGCAGATTAAACAAAATACATAAATAAAAAAAACAACATTTAAATATAAACATACAATTATACAAAGTGTAAAAAAATTAACCTTAAAAACTTTAAGAGGTGCTTTAGACCATCGAACTGAACAACTTTCACTATGGGACCAACTCCGAAATCACGAAAAAAAAATCAGCTGTTTCATACAAAAGTTCAATACCTACTCGGCCAAAATGTATGAAACAGCTCATTTTTTTTTCGTGATTTCAGAGTTGGTCCCATAGTGAAAGTTGTTCAGTTCGATGGTCTAAAGCACCTCTTAAAGTTTTTAAGGTTAATTTTTTTACACCTTATATAAGAACAAACACAATATTTTTAAATGCGGCTTTTCGGCGTCACGATCAATGGGATAAGTGCCCAAAAGGCTGGCAGCATTACTACGTTGAATGGCAAGGCTTTCTTTGGCCTAAAAATAGGCCAGCCCTCTGGTCACGTGAAGAGTCGTTGAATTAAGTTCCGTTAGGGCAGACATGTCCTTGAATGAAGACAGTGAAGGGGCCATAGAATAGGTTACTTTAAGCGACACTTTTCGCAAAATGGCTGGAAATAGAAGAATCTGAATCAGAATATATATTTGTGAAACATATAGGTATTTACATAAAGGAATTAACCAAATAACATGGGCGCTATGTTTTGCCGTGATGGCGTACAAATATTGGAGTAAATACGAGAACAATAGGAGAAACTCATTGAGTATCGAGCTCTGTAGTGCTCAATTTGAGAGGCCAATGTTTGGTTGTGTTGTGAACTATATTAGGCTGATAATGGTGAGAATTACGACAGTAATAGGAATAGAATTATGATGATAATAGGTTTATGCGTATCTTTATATTTAAAATATTTATTCCTCAATTTTCATGATTGCATCTACCACTGTTTGTCTCTGCATCACCCAAAGGTTGACTGGTAGAAAATGCCTATGGCATCAAGTCCGCCTCTTTACATTTATGTGCTTGAATTATTATATAAATAAACTAGCTTCTGCCCGCGACTTCGTCCGCGTGAAATTCGTACTGTCCTCTAAAAATTTCGAAAATATATGTAGGTATGATCTTTATAATTTATTTAGATAAATAAGTATTCGGGCCAATTTTTAAGTTTATAGATCAAAGGAATCAGATTTTTCAAATAAACTGCATTCCCGCTTTTCACCCCTACAGGTATGGAATTTTGAAAAATCGTTCGTGATGACGACGACGTGACTCAAAGATTATTTACACCAATTTTCGAGTTAATCAAACCACGCAGTAAAATCCTCCCCTGTAAAATTAATTACCCCTTTTCACCCGGTTAAGGGTAGATTTTCGAAAAACCCTGATACACGTTATTCTTTATTTTTGCTCTTAAGTATAAATTCAGAATTTCGAGTTAATCGGACCGCGCGTTAAAATTCTATTATCGCGTATTCCTGGACATGTTGTATTATCTCCCCGTCTACTTTTGAAGTGAAAACTTCTTTAGCGGCGTTGAACATTTTTTGTAATGGGTAAAAAATGTTAAACTCGCGTCAGGGCATCGCGTCAGGACACGTGACCGTCAGGAGAGATTTTCCCCCCCCCCCATCTCTTTCTACGGCGGCGCCGACCGAAGTGAACCAAGTGAGACACGTCACACGACAAAGATGGCCGAAGAAAATGACATTTGATGTGCAAATGTTTGAAAAGTCAGTTTCGTAAACAATAGTACTTCGAGGAGCCGCAGTTGTATTTAATTTATTTTGAACTTCTGTTTAACCAATTTAGTTTATTATTATATACCTACCTACAATACAAAATAGAAGCGACGAAAAATATAACGAAGCACATTATAGCAACAAGAAATACTGTGGGACATTGCTGCTTTTGTGTGAAAACAATGCTTCCGTGTCGACCACGAAAGTTTACACCCTGCAGGGAGATGCTCCAGTAGGGTGTGGCTGTGAAGCTATGTTGCAAAACATGCTCCATTTCCTATCCTGCCTTATTTGTCCTACCCAAAACATGCAGTCAAAGTGACCTCTGCGCTGCCACCGACGACAACGTGGAAGTGGCAATATTTTGAGCCAACAAGATCTAAAGTAAAAGAGAAGAAATTTAGGGAGTAGTTCATTAATAAAAAGCTTGTATACAAATATCAGTTTATTTTTATAATACTTGTACGCACCGGGACTTACAGCTTAGTACGGCTGTTATTCCAAATGCATACAGTGTGGCTAAGTTTGTAACAATTGAGCCTGGTATCTATGGTTACCTCACCCTACTGATTATAAAACTACAGCAACTACTTAACACCCTAGTTATCCTAACACCCTAACCTATCATACAAGCCTACGGGAGACCTACGGGAACAGACAGAATTTGGGTAGGAATAGGGGTTTGTGTACGTCGTGCAATGTGTACACAGGAAATAGTTTTGTCATTGCCGGTCCCACAGACTCATAGAACTGGTGATGGCTAAAGGTGTCTTGGCCATAGTGAGAGGAATTATGGAAGATGAATCAAACTCTACTCCAGCTTGATGACTAATTTATTAATTTACTAATTTATGTGGAACGAATGTATGTCGCTCTTGATGCTGACGCTGGCGTATGTAACTCTTGCCTGTTCACGGCTGAACAATACTCTAAACTCTAATTTGGCTTCTAAAACTTGTGCAAGCAGAACAACATTTTTAAAATGTTTGCTTTTCATTTGCCATCTGTGCCATCTCTTCTGTAGGCCGTTTCATTTTCTGCTATTCGTAGTGAAGCACCATCCTTACTAGTCCTATTGACCTGAAATACAAAACTAATGTTATAAATTCTTTCTCTTCATTATCTTATTTATACTGATTTAATTAATCAGTAGCGGCATCAAAATAACAGTCATTATTATTCTTATGGCGGTTTTTTTTTGTTACAATGAGTTTTGTACAGGCAAACGAAGTTCTTCATAAAATTGTAAATTGGATAGGCACCTAATTCGTAAATCATTCCAGGCTGCCCCTGTTTAGCGTTAGTGCTTGTGTCAGTGTTTTTATTTTCTATTATGGAGACCTCTCCCTGACCAATTCTTCCAAAAAATCTAAGGATTAGAAGCAAAAGCAAGCATAAGTATAAGAAATTGAGAATGTTTACAAAACATAACTTACTTTGAACACATTTTAGCTGTAACAGTAGGTACACACCTTATCCTCCTCCAACCAATATTCAATTCTTTGCCCTTTATTGCAACTAGTCTCCGGTCTTAATTTCATTTATTTTAAATACAAAAAAAATATTCAAAAGTTTTTTAGTTTGACACATACAATATCAAATTCATTCATTGACATATTCATATTGTTTCCATGACGACCATGACGTTATCGCGTCAGAACTGTTGAAACTGTAGACAATAAATTAGTTTTTCATACGTAATAATGTCTATGGACACAAATATTCGGTTCGTAGACAGATATTCTCGTATGCCGATTTAATGTTTTGGCCAATTTGTTGGATGACTTCATTATAATGGCAACATTTAGAAGTTGTAGGACATTCTAGTTATAGAACGTTTATGAAGCGTTTATGAATACAAAATTTTATCGAATGTTTTGAAGGCCTATTGAGCATTTTAACTAATGAATGGTTTAAACCTTCAATAGGCTTTTTTTATTAATAAGACCGAAAGTGTTTAAAATATGGAAATTGAACAAAGTGCATCTATTAATGAAAAAAGTGACGCAGAAATATTGAAAAAAAATTAGTAATATTAATTAAATTAATAATTGATTTATTTCAACGTTAATATTCAAGTTTTCACTTCTGCCGGCACTCCCGGAGTGCAACCCGTCTTTTTTATGCTTCTAGGTGTTTCATTGCACATGACTTTGGTCTTAGACATATTCATCTTCAGTCCAACCTCAAGGCTTGCATTGCTTAGTTCTTGGAGCATCTGTTCAAGTTCAGTGGATGAGGGGTAGTTTAGAAAAACAAAAAATGCCAAATTTCATAATTTACTTATATAAGTATTCGTGCCATAAGATTTTTCATATACACTGTATTCCCGCTTTTCACCCCCATAGGGGTAGAATTTCGAAAAATTGTTTGGGGTGTGTTCATTACTTGACTTAAAGATTATTTATACGAATTGTTGAGTTAGTCAAGCCACGCATAAAATCTTCCCCTGTATAATTAACTACCACTTTTTACCCCATTAGGGGTAGATTTTCGGAAAACCCTGATACACGTTATTCTATATTTTTGGTCTTAAGTATAAACCGAGTTTCGAGGTAATCGGACCACGCGTTAAAATTCTTCTATACAAATTTTGACACCCCCCACCCCAATCCTCCTTTAGAGGTTAGTTTATAGAAACAAAAAATGCCAAAGTTCATAATTTATTTAGATAAATATTCGTGCCAAGTTTCAAGTTTATTAACCAAATTAATAAGATTTTTCATATAAACTGTATCCCGCTTTTCACCCCTACATGGGTGGAATTATGAAAAATCGTTTAAGATGTGTTCATAACTTGACTCAAAGATTATTCATGCCATTTTTCCAGCTAATCAAGCCACGCAGTAAAATATGACCTTGCAAAATTAACTACCCCTTTTCACACAGTTAGGGGT
This sequence comes from Amphipoea oculea, assembly GCA_945859645.1. NCBI lineage: Eukaryota > Metazoa > Arthropoda > Insecta > Lepidoptera > Noctuidae > Amphipoea > Amphipoea oculea. Next base: position 13,040,812 of record OX243886.1, on the reverse strand, counting down.
AGATTTTTGAAAAACCCTGATACACGTTATTCTTTATTTTTAGTCCTTAGTATAAATACTGATTTTCAAATTAATCAGATAGCGCGATAAAATTCTACCATACAAATGTTGACACCCCCCAATACCTCTTTAGGGGGTAGTTTAGAAAAACGAAAAACGCTAAACTTCATAATTTACTTAGATAAGTATTCGTGCCAAGTTTCAAGGTTATTAACTCAAGGAATAAGATTTTTCATACAAACAAAATCCCCCCTTTTCACCCCCTTTAAGGTTGAATTTCCAAAAACCCTTTCTTATTGGATACCTACTCTTTACAAAGAACACACCCTCCAAAATTTAAGTCCCTAGGACCTGCGGTTTAGGCTGTGCGTTGATATCTCAGTCAGGTCGTTCTTCCCCCGTTAGGGGTGAAATTATCAAAAACCGTGAAACACGTATAAATTAATTTTCTTATATAAATAAATAACTTTTAAACTGACGGACTTTCATACACAACTTCATCCCCCTTTTTAACTCTTTGGGGGTGGAATTATCAAAAACGCTGAGACACGTATAAATTAATTTTCAATCTTCAGCCTAAACACAAAACTTGAAGATCCTAACTTTAAAACTGACGGACTTTCATACAAACTTTCATCCCCTATTTAACTCCCTTAGGGGTTGAATTTCAAAAAATCCTTTCTTATTCCTGGTCTACATCATAAAAGGAACCATCGTGTAAAATTTCAGCTTTCTAGGTCCAAGGGTTTGGGCTGGGCGTTGATGAGTCAGTCAGTCAGTCAGTCAGTCAGGCCTTTTGTTTTTATTTATATAGATTACTAATTCTTCTCCTATTAAACAAAAAAAAGGAACAATAATAGGGTGGAGGAATGTATGAACGTAAACAAACCAAATAGAGTACTTATGTCAGGCGTTATACATCCCCCTTATTCATAATCCTATTTTATCTCTATTTTAGCTAAAATAGGTTTATAGAACGTTTGTCTTTATCTGTCACGTTGACATTTCTGTGTGTAAGAAAGAGACAAACCCCATTTTAACTAAAATAGGTTTGATAAGTTTTATGAATAAGGGGGATAGTTTCAGTCTACCCCCATGGGTAGAAGGCATGAAATTATGTATGTAAGTCATCATCTGCCTAGCCTTTTCCCAACTATGTTGGGGTCGGCTTCCAGTCTAACTGGATGCAGCTGCATGCCAGTATTTTATATGGAGCGACTGCCTATCCGACCTCCACAACCGCCGCCAGCTGTTGGTGTACCTTCATACATAATCAGCCTATATTGTTCCCACTGCTGGGACACAGGCCTCCTCTCTGTGAGAGGGAGCGGGCCGTAATCTACCACGCGGGCCCAGTGCGGGTTGGTAGATGTCACATGTCTTCGAATTTTTGGTTCTAGGACATGCCGGTTTCCTCACGATGTTTTCCTTTACCGTTTTTTGAGAGCAGTGGTGATGAAATAATTTACACAAAGTAAAGCGCCTGTCTGGGTTCGAACCTACGACCTACAACGCGTAAGTCGCGACCGTTACCACTGGGCCACCACTGCTCTTCCTTCATAAATAAATAAATAATCCTAATACATTGCTAACTGAAAGACCAGTAGGTACTCTCACTTGTAACTCCAGAATTACCGAAATTATTACAGTACAAGAGGCTTCACATCAAACTGAGATACACTCGCCATGAAAGCTTTAAACCGTGCCAATCTCCTACACTGTAGTAACAGCTTAATTCAAGTATGACTGAGCTAAGACTTAGGGTGTGGTCACATTGGTATAGTCAGAAGGCTAGTGCGTGTATGTGTGTAGTTAAAAATATTGAAGACGGAAGAAACAACATAGCTGTTAAAGTTTCTGGTTGGTTCCACAGGCTTTGAAAGTATAATTATACTGAATAAACGTTATTCCAGTTTATAAAAAAATAAATGTTTTAAAATTAATCCAACAAACTTTAAGAGGAGCTTTAACTGAACAACTTTCTCTATGGGATAAACTCTGAAATTACGAAAAAAAAAATCAGATGTTTAATACAAAAGTTCAATACCTACTTGACCAAAATGTATGAAACAGCTCCCATCAGCAGCATGCATGCATGTATGATCAGCTCCTGTGTCCCAGCAGTGGGACACAGGCCTCTAGGGGTGGGGTAAGACGGGTGCCGTACGCGGCGACGTCTTTGAATCGATTTGATTTTCAGATCACTAAATAGTGCTTGTGACGTCATAGTGGGTGGTCAAAAAATGACATGCTTGGTTTTCATACAGATCGTGATACTTGCGTTATCTAGGTCTATATATATCTGTGACCGTACCGCTTACTCCCCCAATGCGAACGCTACCTTAACCCCGTTTACTCGGCACAGTATCGTGTGTATTGCGAATATTACTGTGTATTTTATGATTATGCTTCATGTAAGCCTACTACCTAGCTCCAATGAACGTGTAGGGATTTAGCTAATAGGTATTTGGCTCTGTATGGACAATATTATTGGTATAAATTTACTTAGGCTATTTTATTGCTGGATATACCTAGGGCTCTCCCAAATTACATAATTTTACTCAGTTTAGTAGTTCGAGACTGGCTCGTGGCTAAATAATAACAACCGCACGGGTAGATCGAAGGTAAAGCTACGCTGGTCGATTATAAGAAAAACAGGGATATTTTATGGGATAGTTATGACCTAGGATATGAAAAAAAAAATACATGAGGCAATGTCTATAAGCAATAATAATTTTAAACGAAAAAAAATATCATTATCTTACGTAGTTTTTCACCCCACGCAAGACTTTTTCCTGTACCGTAAGTACGTTTTCAGACAAAGACAGATTTCCATTTAACTTTAACTTCAAATGAATAGCCTCCTGGTCTCTCTAAATTTTAACTTAAATTAAGATTTAATTCGTTCTTTCAAGTGAGCGCAAATCTTTTCTAGATTCGATTTTAAAATTGGCGAAAATGAAGGAAAACTTTTGGCAGAAAGCCAAAATGGCCGCGAGCAATAAAGAAAGCTTACATGTTAAGGCAACGTCTTATTCCAGACAATTTTAAGGAAAGAATAGATGCTTTTAAATACAGTTAGGGAAAATTATTGTTAAGCAAATTGGCTCATGTCAATTAGCCGTGCTGTTGCCATTTCATATACATTCGTACGTTTTTGTGTTTGTTTCATACTTACTATTCAGTGTGCATACATACGAGCGACACGCATCAACGTCAGAGGAAACTGCAGCTGTCCACGTGTCGGCGGCTTCACGCAAAAGAAGTAAGAAGAATTTTTTGTAAATTCATCCTCTTTAGGAGTAAAATACGGGTGAAAGTTTTTATAAAGCTTCGGCATATTTGCCATTGGGAAATCTCATCGGACTTGTTATAGAATCTTAGATGAATGATAAGCCTAATTATTATCTAAGCACCGTTGTCAGTAGAACTAATCAGTTGAACATACTGATTCTCCAAGACTGCATCGATGATCCGGATTCAAACTCAGATAAACTCACAAAAGTTCCCCAAAACAGTATCATTCTATAAATTGATATACCCTAAATCTTTTCACAGCAAAACGCCAGTTATTTTCCGTATCCCAGAATTAGAATAAAATATACAAATCTTCTTTGAAAATAGGTAAACATCTTGGTAATGAGTGTCGGATCCCGACTCAACGGGGATTTATTTCAGCAGATGTTCCTCTAAATTGTAAATGAATTTAGTGAAGTTTCCCTTGAAACTGGAAGATATTTTGACTGAAAATTATATTTTCGAGCGAAGGTAAATTTATATTTTGTGAAGATCTTATTTCTTGAAGGGGTAACAGAGTAGGTATGTTATTCCGTCTACTTATTACTAAATGGAACCATGTACAGATGCCAGCACATCAAGCTACTACAATCTGTCAATTTTCTTTAATAGATTTTTAACTTTATCGCTAAAGCGTAAGGTTCGAAGTTGATGGGGAAAATTTGACAGATTCGGGGAGCTTGATGTGCTGGCGTCTGTACCTACCTCGACGACGACAACGGGTATACCTATCAATTATGTCAAACTGTCATTTTTTATATTTTGACAGAATTGATAGGTACTGTGAAGAGCAGATGAGCTCTTCTAAGAAACGAAACAACGTTACTTTACAACGACTTTACATTTTCCCGATTAAGATTATCATTGTTTTAATCTAAACCAAGAAAACCTAATTCAAAATATTTGACACCTTGCTCTAAGCTTGACTGTTCGAATGCGACGAGCGCTAATTTATTACCAGCCTGTACTACCTAAGGTCGACTAGCGGATAACCTTTACAGGACATACTATATTAATATCAGGGTTTTTGTGAATAATATTTCGTACACTGCACAGTCAGATCTGTTGCCAACCTCAAGCCCGGAATAAACATGCTCTTTTTAATTTGATTAAGTTATGACCCTAGTGCGCTTCTCACCTCTTTTCATTGTTACTGCAATACCTCGTTTATCACGTCTAGCTTGAACGTGCCTGCTTATCATTGTATTATAACTGTCACCAGGAGGCCAAGTTGTGTCCTAAATCATCACAACTTACTTTTTATCCCGGGAAGCGACAAACTTCGTCTACGTGGGTTTCACTAGTTGAATAATGAATGTAATATTTAGTGGGGGTAAAGGTTCGTTTACATGGAAAAGGGTTTTTTACAGTCTTGTAGTTTAGGTACACTTGTCCGTGGATTATCGCAGTCATGTTAATATTCAAACAAAATGTCGTGTTCACGAGACTTCTAGGCGCTTATTATTTCTAGGCTTGTGTAAAAACGATTTCTGAAGACATTTTCATGTTTTTGAACACTTACTTAGTGGTTTAGAACCCTTATGGCCGAATTCTAAATTTGACGGACAGTTATTGGTTAAAATTAAGATTCTTGTATCTTCACCAATAATGAAGCAAATACCTCATAACTTTGCATAGTAGACTCTCCTATATGCAAGTAGCTATCACAGGTAAGATTAGCTACTTATTATAATTGTTTTTTATTATTTTTGAAGTGAAAACTTCTTTAGCGGCGTTGTACACTTTTTTTGTAATGGGTAAAAAATGTTAAACTCGCGTCAGGACACGTGACCGTCAGGGCACGTGACCTGATCGAAAATTCGTAAGACGGATGGAGAGTAGACAGCCGGCGCGGCGTAGGAGAGGAAGTATCCCCCTCTCTTTCTACGGCGCGGCGAAAATGTATGCCTGCTGTTTTATTTAGGCGGCGCAGGGCGCTTGCGCGAATGTTCGTGTGTGGTTACGTTACAGCGTGCCACGAGCATCCATGGATGGTGACAGCTGATGGCTCGACCGTCTGTGTAGTGGCCACACTGCCGTGTATTCGTAAAATTCGTGTATATAAAGTGTTTAAAATATGGAAATTGAACAAAGTGCATCTATTAATGAAAAATATCAAAAATGCACAACGTTAATATTCAAGTTTTCACTTCTGCCGGCACTCCCGGAGTGCAACCCGTCTTTTTTATTTTTCTTACTGCCGGGGGTCCCCCGACCCCACACGTTTTTAACCGTACATTAGTCATTATTTTGCAGGAGACTCGCTGTTTCATACATTATAAAAACTTTTTGAATCGATTTGACAGTGATATTTTCCAGTCGAAGTAAGTATAGCCATAGCTGTCTCATGGGCACTCTTTTGAATTATTACTCTTTTAACCGGTCAAGCCCCGCGCGTTACTGATTAGGGACGAAACAATAGAAAATAAATTGTGTCTCATTAGTGGAGCTTGACAGATTAAGGTCGTTCGATTATCGAATCTCCTGTAAGAAAATATACCCGTGTAAATGAGCCTTAACCATAAATAATGAGCAGTTATATTTGGAAGGATCCCTGTGATTTCAGCTAAGAATAGCATCGATCTGTCAGACCGTGGGAGGTTGCCCGTCAGGCGGTAGACGGATTCGTTGTGGCAGTATAATCACGGACTATTTAGGTATTATTATAGGTTTGTTATTGTTGGGGAATATTAATCTTGACGTGGAATTATTATTTGTGTTTTCTTTACTATTTATTCTGTCCTCGAGTACCTAGTCTTGGCTAGAGACTAGCTCCTATCTGGTATGAGATTAAGAAAATCTTTTTCAAATGATAAATGATTTTGTTTCTATATATTAGGTCCTTACATATGAAATTGGCGTTTTGTATGGAAGGAACAAAAAGTCGAATATTTTTTAATATAATATATTTAATTAATCAAAGTATGAACCATTGTTTTCAATGCACTTTTGCCATCTTATAGGTAGTTCATTGATCCCTTTACTAAAAAAACCAGTCGGACGGGAATCAATAAAATCTTTGAAGGCGATTTGGACTGCCCCATCGGAGTTGAATTTTTTCCCTTGCAAAAAGTTATCCAAATTGCGAAAAAAATGGTAATCTGTTGGAGCAAGGTCCGGGGAGTACGGAGGATGTCTAAGACATTCCAATTCAAGCTCTTCTAATTTGGTAGCCGTCTGTTGCGCAGTGTGTGGTCTGGCGTTGTCGTGAAGCAGCAGTGGCGTGGAGCGATTGACCAGCCTTGGTTGTTTAGCCGCTAGCTTTTCCATCATGGTTTGTAATTGCTGACAATAGACATCAGCTGTAATAGTCTGGCCAGATTTGAGAAAACTGTAATGAACAATACCGGCACTAGTCCACCAAACGCTTACAAGTAACTTTTTTGGGGTTAATTTTCGCTTGGGGCAGGATTTGGCTGGCTGGCCAAGATCCAACCATTGCGCTGAGCGCTTCCGATTATCGTAAAGAATCCATTTTTCATCACAGGTAATGATTCGGTTTAAAATACCTTCATTGTTGTGCCGGTTCAGTAATGTAACGCAGCAGTCGACGCGCGTTTGCCGGTTTGCTTCAGTCAATTCGTGAGGTACCCACCTTTCAAGCTTTTTAATCTTCCCAATTTGCTTCAAGTGAATTAAAACAGTTTTATCACTAACATCGAAGCCTGCAGCTAACTCGGACGTGGTTTGCGATGGGTCCGCTTCCACAATAGCCTTCAATTCTCCATTATCAACTTGGGTCTCAGGCCGTCCACGGGGCTTGTTCTGCAGGTCGAAATTTCCAGAACGAAAACGTTGGAACCAAAAACGAACTGTGTTTTCTTTTGCAACATGACCGCCATACACATCATTCACCCTTCGAGTCGTTTCCGCAGCACTAGTGCCACAGCGGAACTCGTACTCGTAAATAATGCGATATTTTAAATTTTCCATTTTGTAAAATGAGTGACGCAAACAGAAAAAACAGAAGAAAAAAAACAAATGAATGACGGTCATCGAAGCACAAATACATGAGTAAATAGCTGTACAAATTTGAATTTGGAATTCCTTACCAAAGAGGAGAAATTCGTGATTAAAGTGGCCAGTACGAAAAACGCCAATTTCATATGTAAGGACCTTTATATAAGTACTTTTGTACAAACACTTTTACACGTCAATCATAAATGACAAATGGTTTTATTTCTGTAAGTAGGTTTGTGCAAACACTTTTACACGTCAGACATATTTAAAAAAAAAAACTAGATGAGGTCTTCGTTTTCTATTTGACTACTCTGAGAAGAAAGGCCGAAGCAAACTCAGATGGCGCAGTCTCTTTGAAAGTCCAGACATAATCTTGGCCAGATAATTTGAGGACCATGTAGATTGATGTCTGAAATGGTATTTTGAGGAAAGAACCACACAGATTTGAGCGGACCTGTCCAGTCTGTGCACGCATTTGTCAATTATCGTGCAGCTCAACTCAGAACATATTTTAAAAACTAGACGAGGTCGGCAGTAATGAATGAGTCAATGAAGGAGTCTTGATGTTTTAAAAACTTTATATGTGTGCAACAAATGAAACTGAAAAAACCGCTATAACTTTAAAAATCGTCTTGCAAGAATTGAAGAAATGGTTTATTTTAACCAAAAACCAAAAGGCAATTCTACTATTGTTACGGGTCTTTGCCGAATAAGTAAAAATCTAAACCTTGATCTTTTATTATTGCAATCACACTAATATTATAAAGGCGAAAGTTTGTGTGTGTGTGTGTTTGTGTTATATGTTTGTTACTTCTTCACGCTCAAACGGCTGGACCAATTTTGATAAAATTTTGTATGGAGGTAGCTGACACTCTGGATTAAATTATAGGCTACTTTTCGTTCCGATATTCCCACGGGATCGAGACTTATGCGGGTGAAACTGCAGGGCGCTGCTAGTTTAAAATAAAACCAAACTCGATTTTCCTACCCAAAAAACATAATCCTTTAGAGACACCAAACTCCAAATCACCTACTTATCTTAAACATTCATGACAATATTTGCATATTGTATTTACTTGGAGCAAAATAAGAAGTTTTCGCTTTACACGTCGTGGAGACACTTCCGAGTTATACATTTATACTTTAAGCTGACCTCTCATTGTTTGGAAAACCTATACAGTGTACGGGGTGACGAGGACATTGACGCGCAAACTTGAACCATGAATTCAGCACATGATTGTAGATCCTCCAGCAGCGTAGAAATTTTAAGGTTTTATATTGAAAGAAAAAGAAAACCGAGTGTGCTTATGACCACACGACTGAAGTGAAACTTCAAACGTATTTGGCTATGAGAACATCGTATTTATGGGATGCATGAAGAAGCCTCCTCGAGTACCTAGTCTTGGCTAGAGACTAGCTCCTATCTGGTATGAGATTAAGAAAATCTTTTTCAAATGATAAATGATTTTGTTTCTATATAAGTACTTTTGTACAAACACTTTTACACGTCAATCATAAATGACAAATGGTTTTATTTCTGTAAGTAGGTTTGTGCAAACACTTTAACACGTCAGACATATTTAAAAAAAACTAGATGAGATCTTCGTTTTGTATTTGACTACTCTGAGAAGAAAGGCCGAAGCAAACTCAGATGGCGCAGTCTCTTTGAAAGTCCAGACATAATCTTGGCCAGATAATTTGAGGAGCTTGTAGATTGATGTCTGAAATGGTCTTTTGAGGTAAGAACCACACAGATTTGAGTGGACCTGTCCAGTCCGTGCACACATTTGTCAACTATCGTGCAGCTCAATTCAGAACATATTTAAAAAATTGGATGAGGTAGGCAGTAATATCTATGAAGGAGTCTTGATTTTTTAAAAGCTTTTTATGAGTGCAACAAAAAAACAAAAAACCACTATAACTTTAAAAATCGTCTTGCAAGAATTGGAGAGATGGTTTATTTTAACCAAAAAGCAAAAGGCAATTCTACCATTGTTACGGGTCTTTGACAAATAAGTAAAAATCTAAACCTTGACGTTTTATTATTGCAATTTAAAACAAAACCAAACTCGATTTTGCTACCCAAAAAACATAATCCTTTAGAGACACCAAACTCCAAATCACCTACTTTTCTAAAAAATCATGACACTATTTGCATATTGTATTTCCTTGTTTCCTTGGAGCAAAATAAGAAGTTTTCGCTTTACACGTCGTGGAGACACTTCCAAGTTATACATTTCTACTTTAAGGTGACCTCTCATTGTTTGGAAAACCTATACAGTGTACGGGGTGACGAGGACATTGATGCGCAAACTTGAACCATGAATTCAGCACATGATTTTAGATCCTCCAGCAGCGTAGAAATTTTATGGTTTTATATTGAAAAAAAAAACCGAGTGTGCTTATGACCACACGACTGAAGTGAAACTTCAAACGTATTTGGCTATGAGAACATCGTATTTATGGGATGCATGAAGAAGCCTCCTCGTGTAGCGCAGTTTGTTCCGCCAGTTACTCAACACCTTACTTGACTGGCCAATTCTTCCCTTGCGATGTTAGAGCTAACGCCTGCCTGGTTTGCGACCACCCTCCCACCGGAGTCCGGCGTCAAGCAGCCTGCTGTGTTTCGTCGATGCGTGGGAGTTCCAGTGCCTTAGGCATCTTCTGGGCACGCTCGTTCCATCATAGATCTCATCCATCGCTTTCCATCAGGCGTGATCGAGGTCAAAAGCGGGGCCCGTTCAGCAATAAAAAAAAGTAATCGCGAAAAATTCAACTGATTCAAATGTATAGGACGGCTGATTACTTTTTCGCGCTTATGATGTTAGAATCCCATGGAGAAATTTGTTCAATTTGATAGTCTGTTTAACGCCCTTAAATATGACCACACTTTCTGATATGTGCTGTATAATTCGAGGTCAGCTTATACTAGATATTTATACTGAGATGTGTCGTTGCGTATCTCCCTGCTTGGCACTGCTGAAGTATTAATATTTAAGTTCGAGCCCAAACTGCTCAATTTTCAATATAACCAACCATTCTATTATGCATAAACGATGCCATATTTTAAAATTTATTGAGTTTGGGATACTGGAATATATTCTGTTAAAGTATGGTGTGAGAATTGATATTTTGGCAAAGGAAGATGCGACAGTCTTTTGTTTTCGCGAGTTTTTTTATCTCACCCTCACTTTCTTCTGTTTCTTTCTCAATTACCTAATAGGTTTTTCGTTAAATAATTGATTCTTTTCAATTTTAATCGTTAGAATCCACATTTCTGTATACAACGATCCTCACACCTACGCCAATATCGTCACTTTGGCTGATAAAAATAAACTTTACTTAGCAAGAGCTTTGGTTCAGAATTATACCGGTCACTGTCGCACAACTATCTAACTACAAGTGCAAGATAGAGAAGGGAAGATTACTATCTAATTCAAAGTTCATTCTATAACGCAACGTTTATTCATCTCAGCCTTAGTATACATAAGTTATCTTAGAAGCATTTTCTATAATAATTTTACTGTGACAAGAAATTCTATTGCCAATATATAATCAGCCTATAATGTTCCCACTACTGGGACACAGGCCTTCTCTCAGTGAGAGGGAGTGGGCCGTAATCCACCACGCGAGCCCAGTGCGGGTTGGCAGATGTCACATGTCTTCGAATTTTTGGTTCTAGGACATGCCGGTTTCCTCACGATGTTTTCCTTCACCGTTTTGAGGGCATTGGTGATGAAATAATTTACACAAAGTAAAGCGCTTGTCTGGATTCAAACCTACGACCCACAACCGTAAGTCGTGGCCATTACCACTTGGCCACCACTGTGCTATTGCCAATTATGAAGATGATAATTCTCAACAACAATAATAACTTATTTAATAAGGCACAAGCAATAGAAATGAAACTGTGATGGCTTCAGGAATACAGGCAGATTATGCTATTTAGTTTCAAATGGACTATTAAGACTAAAGCCTTTAGCCTGGCTATTGTGTTGTGAATTAAATTTTATTGCCCCTACTTAGTGTTGTGCCTTTCCTAGTTTGTATTGTTAAAGATAATTGGCGTTAATCGCTTGATCCCCGCTAATGAGACACCATTGACTGTCTATTGTATCGTGCCACATGTGCTTGTCCGGTTATGATTGTAATTTTACCTAAATTAGAATTAATTTTTATGATTTGAGTTTTACTAATACATAATGTTGTGATAGATGGTTGGAGCCAAAAGTGTAACAAAGAAACTGTCTTGTACTAAGGGTGATATTACACTATCATAACCCCCTTACTAATAAACGTTGCACAGCGTCTGTATATATAACGCTTTGTCTTCTTCTTTCAAAAGTCAAATTACTGACGGCTGAAAGAGAGAAATCGGTGTGTAATTATTCATCTGAAATACGTTTATTAGTAAGGGGGTTAATCTATAAGTCATAGATATAATGACAATGTAATGTAGACAGATGAACCTTTTGTCAGCTTCGGTATAATACTGGCTGACATTTTTTAACCGTCTGGACAAAAACAGGAAACAGGGTATCAAAAGGTGAACGGAGTAGAAGCCTAAGGTACAGAAATTTCTTTTTGAAATGAAAATATGAAGACATGCTACTTCTTTTCTCAAAAAATTCAGAGATTGATGTCTGATATAGTTTTTTGAGAAAAGAACCACACAGATTGATTGGACCTTTCCAGTCAGGGTACGAATTTGTCAGTAATTGTGCGGCTCAACTGAAAACTAAAGGAGCTCAACGATTTGACGAACAATACCAAAGAAAGGAAATTTAGGCCGCATAAATTAGGTACTCTAACTGCCAGACCATGATAAAAACGAAAACAAACAAAAAAATACCCACAGTCACAATAATTAAAATAATATCATACTTTACAAAGTAAATATTCATGTCATTGTACATACAACATTCATTGATGTCAATGTGTTTATCAAACGTTTGGACACTAATTACTTCCCTAATGACACATCTAATGAAAAAGTAAATGGGTCCCGCCTGCTTCCAACTTTTATTTAATTTAAAATGGGCTTGTTTTGAGCTTTTTTACCGCAGTCGGGTTTTTTTGTTTTTTTAATTACTTTTTTTTTATTTCCAGCTATTTAGTTTACAAATGTGAAAATTTTATTTTTATTTCGTTTTTTACTTTTTGTCACTTCGAATTATTTTTAACCATATAAGTTGTATATATTTTTGAAATCACCTTTTAAAACCCTTCATTTTAATATCCCACTCGATGGTATTAGAAGAAAAAAAAATTCGAACTCCACAATATGGCACCCCAAATCCACGATTTTATTTTGTTTTTGATTTTCATGTAGCCAGTGACACTCGCGCCACCAAGACAAATCTAAAGACGTATAATTTATCCAAATCTGTTCATTCGTTTAGGAGTTACGAGGGAACAAAAAACGGACATACATACAGGACAAACACATAACCCTCCTTTTGGGCTTCGCCGCAGTCGGGTAAAAAAAGAGACCCTTATTATTTTCCCATCGTCCAAGTAAGTCCTTTAATTAAACTCCACAAGGGAAGTAGAGGCAAAATTCCGGAGTAATAATTCCGGACTTTTACGCAATAATATTAACAAAAAAAGTTCTTATTTATTATGCCTTGGGGCTGAACGATAATCTCTGAATCCAAGTTTCGGGAAAATTTAGACATTTCAATGTGACTTTTATATGTAGAGAGTTGAGTTTTGTCTGGACTTGCTTTAATAAGATGAATCCTACCAAACCACCAATCAAACCAATTTGATGGTATATGACATTTCTTATTTCTTGCATATGTGTTAGTGTAATGTAATCTTTGATTTTTCATTTAAATTGGCACGTATTAATGGTTAATTAAATCCAATATGTTCCTATCTTTCTTAATTATCGTGATAAGTAAGAAGTAGTGACGAGTATATACGTATAAAAGTTCTTAAAAAAAATTATTTTGTTAAAGATCCTATGTACTAAGTACCTTTAATAAATTCCTCCTGAAAGACACACCTCAGCATTTCGGATCATAATCTCAGCAATGATATTATTAATATAGATCGAAAAGGAAGACTATTAGACAATGAAAGGGACCGCCATCAATCATTGTTAGACGAGGTTCCTCGGAATTTTGTCAACTCGCGCTCTGTTGTTTTTATTATAACCAGCCTTAATTTAGAACTAGGTATTGTGTATTTATTTCATTTCTTATTTCGTTATTTTTATCTTATCGTATGATGCACCGGTTGACGTTATAACGTCAAAGTCAGATGTTATAGAAAACCAACGCTTTGGCCCATGTTATTTGGGGTCGGAGCAAGACGTTTTCTTCTCCCATTCTTCTCTCTCAACCATCACGCTATCATTCACTCCCTTCTCTTTCATATCATTCCTCACACAATCCATCCATCTTTTCTTAAGCCTTGTTCTCCCTCTCTATCCATCAACGTTTATATTCACCACATGCATTTTTTCCCTCACCACATGCCCATACCAAGCCAAACGATTTCCTTTCAACGTTTCTGTCACTGACGTCACTTTCAAATTTCCCCATAAATACTAATTTCTTACTTTATCCAACTGTATAAAACAATCAATTCAAGATGAAAAATAATTTCTTGTCCAACGTTAAGAATTTGTTATTACATATTACCGACTTTAAAAAAAAGGAGGTTATAAATTCGATACGTATGGATGTAATATTATTGGAAATGCATCAAATTCACATATGAAAATTTATTAGGGCTGCTATTAGGGACTTTTTTACTCTCCCAATCTTAGCCTATGTCACGTATTGTGTCTATTTAAATGGGCCTTCTAAAAAAACCTTTGAGACGGGTATGACGTTTTATCAAATTCCTACATCTATTGAAGGCTCACAGACAATGTCAATTCTGCTGTTGACAAAGAACGAGTCTTTGAGGACAGACTAAGCCAGAATACTAAGATGACTCGCCTCTCGCATAAGTAAGTATTATTGATTAGGTCAATCACTAGATTTGGAGCTCTTGAGTTACATAGCCGACCTCGAACCCAACCGGTCTAATCAGCTTTTTCTGCTTCAATATGAAGATTCTGATTGTGATTAAAGGCTCGGATAATCAGATTGAACTGCCAGACTATACAAAAACTTTTAGTTTGAAAGTCCGTTGGCCGAAATTTTCTACCAGCTAGGTAGAAAATTTTACATCGCGAAGTCACGAATCCTCTTCTTATCTTTCAGGTACAGTTGCCGCAACAAAACAAGTATAATCTGGCCTCACATTCTATTGAAACTTCGTACTTCACTAGGCTAGTTTAAGGTCAAAGTGTTATCGACGTGTTGTCGACTGTACAAGAAAATTTTACGATTTTTGGATTTTGATAAACGAATGTAGTATTTTTATTATTTCACGAAACTACACGCGCTTTACTTTTGGTAACCAAGGGTAGAAACATTTTGCGAATGTGTGAGTGAAGACGAGTAACGTCAGCACATAACGCACACATGCACACACACTTCCGACTTCACCCGTGTCTCGGACGCTACCAAGAGCTCCTACGCTTACACACACATTCACAGCGTGTTTTTACACTTGGTTACCACAAGTAAAGCGCGTGTTACTTCGTGAGATAAAAATACTGTGCTCTTAGTTACAGATCATCTCGAACAAAGAAATGCATCTTCTGTGATAGGTCTAATGATTCTTTTTCATTAGGAACTGGAAAAATATGATATTCTCCTGTCTATATCGTGGGAAAGGTTAGGGGCCGACTACTAAGGGTGCATCAAATGTAAATCCCGTCGGACCTTCTTTTTAACGGAATCAAGTCATTTATTCAAACTAGGCTGAGAATCACCACTTTTCGAACGCCAAAATTACAAAAGACACTCCCCCGAAAACGCCCACCCTTCACCACTTCCTAGTGCTTTCGCTGGGGAGAAGAAGTGGCGCAACAAACTCCCCGCAGCATTAACTATGTAGTTTAGAACTATATCTTCAGATTCAACTATGTAGTTTAGAACTTCAATGAAATACTGGTGGACTGACAGCTCACTTGAAGCTCGCTTCACCTAAGTTTTCACATTGAGATTATTACCAAATAGACGGCAGCTTCGTACTCTACAAATCTTCAAGATATTTTGAAAAAACGGACTGACCTTTATCATCAGCCCTGAACTCCGCCTCCAGCTCAGCCTTGGTCGGCTGCGGCTCCGGCTGCTGCTGCTGTTGCTGTTGGGGTTGCTGCTTGCTGGTCTTCATGCTCATTGACTTCCTCGTCCGGTGGCCACGGAACGCTGCCTGGATCTTTGTCGCCGCCTGTTCTTCTGACTTGGGCTCTGTGGTCTTCGCTTTCTCTTCTGGAAAAGAAAGAAGGGATGTTAAAAGAGTTTTTATGCTACAGGCTTTGGGTTTTGACGTGATAGCCTCTTATGAATCGATGAACGCCGGCTGAACGCACGAAAAACATAACTCATTGTCACGTTCCGCCTGAGTCGAGCGTGCAAGCGAGAGCGCGGAACAAGCGATAGAGAGGCGTGTGACGCGTTTATCTCTCTTCCACTCCATCGTTTTCATCAATGTTTTCTTATGACGTTATCTCGTAAAATTATCGTCCGTAAACCGACTTTACAGACAACCAATTTTTCTATCTGGAATTTTCCAGTAGCAGCCCAGAGTCTGGATTAGTGCCCGGTTGACGGCAATAAAAAAAATAAATGAAGAACTCCCATAAGTGGTAGTGGGCAGGGCACATTGCTCGCAGAACAGACGGCCGATGGGGCCGAAAGGTTCTGGAGTGGCGACCGCGTAGGTACTGGAAAATGTAGCGTTGGAAGGCCTCTCACAAGGTGGACCGGTGACCTTGTGAAGGCCGCAGGAACCCGTTGGATGCGAGAAGCACAGAACCGGTCGAAGTGGAGGTGCTTGGGGGAGGCGTATGTCTAGCAGTGGACGTCTTTTGGCTGAAATGACGATGATAGCAAAAGGCTCGCCCTCTATTACATGGGACTTAACCATAACAAGCGAAATGTGGGTGTACTCTAACATCTCTGCCTAGCTCTTAGGGGATTACAAGCGTGATGCTATGCTGTTCTGATACGTTACTGGCAATTAAGTCGAATGCCTACACTTATTTTATAGAGGTATGAGGAACAGGGTGTTAACTCATCCTCCATAGAAAAGGGAAGATCCTCCGACCAGACGGGTGTTGTGTCTGGCGGGCAACTGGCCGATGAATCATGTCGGGCCGTTGTATCTATACTAGTTGTGCTGTAAACGTTGCTTGCGAGATGCAGGATTTTGCGTGACGTCAGTATGACGCGATGTTCGCATGTGGCGTTGTAGATACTGCTACAGTTTCATGTAAGATGGTTGCTTATCAGTAACCATATAGAAAGTGATTTGGTTATCACCTATGGAATGGACATTTGCTACACCGTAGCTTATCAACCTTAAAGAAAAACAAATATGTTCTGATGTGTCCTTGTTTTTTTTTGTTTCTATCTTATAATAAATACTCTTTTACAAAGCCAACTACATAAAAATACTTATTTCACACTTCACAAAATTTTCAAGACTTAGGTACATAATTTTGGAAGGAAAATATGGCGAATAGTGCCTTATTGACGTGAAAACTTCTTTAGTTGCATTGGGCATTTTTTAAGATGGGAAAAAAACAATGAACTCGCGACACTATTACCGTTACCGTAACCGACACCAAATAAATATCTCCTGACGATTCAAAAAATACACACGTAATTGTTAAAATTTTCACTTCTGTCGGCACTCCCGGAGTGCCACTGTTTTTTTTAAGCGGAACACCAAAGTGCCATCGTTAACGTGTCCATGAAGTTATTAATGATGATTGCTTTCATCGATTTGTAATTCTAATGATCATGTTCGATTTCACAGTAGATAGGTCTAATTTTCCAAACCCAATTCATCATCATTATCATTTGCCTTACCTTTCCTCAACTATGTTGGGGTTGGCTTCCAATCTAACCAGATATAAGCTACACTAAGTAAAATACCAGTATTGTGGCTGCCTATCTGACCTCCGTTGGTCTCGTGGTTGCAAGCGCGACTGCTGAGTGTGGGCTCCAGGGTTCGATTCTCTGGTCGGGCAAAGTGTTATTGGGTTTTATCATTAAGAATTTCTTAGTAACAGTCCGGACTTTGAAAGTTGGCGGTGTGATACCCCCGTGACTCGGAAAGCACGTTAAGCCGTTGGTCCTGCGTATGATCTCTCTCAGGTTGTGTCGGATTGCCGCCCCATCGGACTATGAGAGTGCACCTGTGTCTGCGCAGACACTTGTGCCCTAGTTAGCCTCCGTTATTTGGCCGTTTTGGCCGAAATACGGTCTGGAAGTCTATTATTAATAAGATATTGGTAAGGACCAAAAATTATGATACTGACAGTACCAACTCAAAATCTGACCTAGTTGGAATCTGACCTACTTGGAATCTGACCTTCATCGCCAATATCCTGCGCCCATTGGCGGCACGGCAGGGCATGGGATTTTTTAGCGACAAATAGAAATATAACTTAATAGTATGACAATATAATTTAAATTTCAATGTCACTGCCTGTCTAAGGATACCCTAGCTTTGTTTTTGCACCTACGATGATTATCATTGAAATTTCAATTTTATTATCATACAATTAAGTAACATTTTTATTCGTCGTATACAAATCCCTTGCCGTGTCGTGCTGACAGTGGGCGCAGGCGCTAAGACTGGCTGCCAGACTGTCCAAATCTAATTACATTGAAATATAATGAATAACGGACAAAAACTTGTCTAACAGTCTTATTTATTGGCAAAAAATGATTTAAGTTTTTCACAAACTTATTCTTTCCTTCTAAAATAGCCCTTTACTGCCGTCCACTAAAACAAGCACTGAAATTGCTATGCGATTTGGAATCTTATGAAGAACAAGATAAGGCACAAAAACTAGAGCCAATATTTCTTCACCTGTCACAAAGTTTTTAAGTAGTTTTATCTACTTGGGTTCGATGCCAAACAAACACTTTTGTTGAGTAAAATTGAGCAAAATTTTTCTGAATCGTCTACTATAATTTTTCGGCAAAATTCCGAATGTAGGTCAGGAGTCGAAGTGAAGTACCTATTTCTTCTTTGATATACGAATTTATTGTTTTGTGAAAGTAGGGCAAAAATAACTTGAATGGTATGTAAATTATAGTACCTACTGGCAATGGAAGAACGGTTTAGATTGTATCTTTAGCTTGTTATTTTTCCAAAATACCTTTAAGGTATTAATTTCCTCGCCTAAATCCATGATGGACTATTAGTCTTCGAGTTTTTAGTTCTAGGACATGCCGGTTTCCTCAAGACGTTTTCCTTCACCGTTTTGATCAACGGTGATGAAATTAGGAGCCGATACGACTGGGCCACCACAGCTCCCTCCCCCGAGTAAAATCTAAATCAAAGAACCTGCACATATATTCTGTAAAAATCTCACCGTGAAAACATTGGTGAAGTGAGTTTGAAGTGAGTTGTCAAACCAACTGATACTATGGATTGACAGTATTGGCAGCTCACTTTAAGCTCACTTCACCTGTTTTCACGGTGAATTTTTTACAGAATAGCACTGCTGTCCCAAAATCCAGACTTAATTCAGAAAATTAAACTCAAACCACCTTACACTGCCCTACATTTTAAAACACAAAGAGCTCCTAAATAAATTTAAAAAAGACGTAATTTTAGTCACAAAAAGGTCCAGACAGAGACTATAGCCTCACGAAACCCGAATTTTTCAACGGAATAAAGGAATTTTTCAACGGCTCACGTTAACGCGGTGAATTATTCAAAAATGTGAGGACACAGACAATTTGCGAGTGGAAGAGAGGTGATTTTATTTTAGGGTTAGTGCAGACTGTTGGTCGTGCGAAAACTACACGCCATAAAATACAGCGAGTTTTGCCCAAAGTAATTTGGTTTTATTTTGTCTTGTAACTATCTATTTCGGTAAAAAGTATGAATGAAGTAGGTTCTTTTAATCGCATTTATTCTAAAGCATTTAATTTTGGGCTCATCATCATCATTTCAGCCGAAAGACGTCCACTGCTGGACATAGGCCTCCCCCAAACACCGCTACTTCGACCGGTCCTGCGTTTCTCACATCCAGCGGATTCCTGCGGCCTTCACAAGGTCATCGGTCCACCTTGTGGGAGGCCTTCCAACGCTACGTCGATATGCGGTCGCCAATACAGAACATTGCATACCCGCAGAACAGATGGCGGATGGGGCCGAAACCATATTCCGTTAAAAAGGTGGTAAATCATTTTAATCTGCATTCTTTCTAAAGTATTCAATATTCATTTTTGGATTCAGTTTTGAGATAGCAGTGGAATAGATTCTAAGATTTTTGAAGTGAAACTTCTTTACGCACGCTTGACTTGGGGAGTAAGCTGGTGAACGCGTGACGTAAGCGTTACGAAAAGTGTGATCGGGCGAGGCGAACGGGAGTTGAGTGGGGGATATAAGCAAGAGAAAGCAGTGCGCGCGCACATTTTCTTTCTCTCTTCCTCTCATAACCAAATACGTTTGAAGTTTCACTTCAGTCGTGTGGTCATAAGCACATTCGGTTTTTTTATGATAATAATTCACATTACTCGCATAGTTTTAGCGTTTGGCTGAAATCAGAAACCGTTTTAACAACGAAAATTAGTTAAATGCGTATACTAAAGTTTCAATCATACTCTGAAAACAAAACGTATTTTTTTTAAGGAAAACGTACAAGAGCAAAATTATAAACATCCCGCTCGAGTTATATAAATCGCGACAATACGCGTCTAAAAACCGCACGTGTGTCGACGGATTGTACGAGTAAGAGCCCTTAGTTCTTTGTTTTTATAATGCTAAGCTCAGTAATTCTTGCGGGGGATAAAAACCGTGCCACGTTTTATAGTTGGGGCATTAAAATGTAACTGAGTTTGTCCCTCGTCATGTGACATTCTAGACGCTCTCATAAAAGTGTTTTAGTGTATGCTGGTGATTTGGTTGTGTTTTGAATACGGAAATGGGATCTTTATTCCCAACATTAATTGTAACATGTAGGTACAAGGACATGATGTCTCATGTTCCTGTAATTTAACCCCTCAAGCGTCAAGTGTACGCCAAGTGTACATAAGAGAAGGTGCTCGAAATGTCAAGGGTACAGCAAGTGTACACAACAGTGTCATTGTTCTATTGTCTTTGTCATTGTTAAAACAATGACTTTACTGCGCCCATCCAAGTACTCCGACGCGTGGGGTGTTTCGACAAGCAGGCGGGCAAACGTGTGAGAGGGTAATAAAAGAAAACTTTTGGCAGAAATAAGTTACCTAGTAGGACTTTGCGGGACGATTCATTTCCCAAAAATACCTTAAACAAAGTCTGTTCTAGCCTTGCATCGTAATTCAAGCAGTAAGAACACAATAACTCAAAAACAAAAGGCACATTTGGGCACACACATGGTTTCTTTAATGTGATTTTTATTCTGATAATGATAACCTCGTCGCTTCAAGTACCTACTTGTTCTTCGACTGCGATTCTAAACGGGCACTAAAATTGAGTCACGTTTGTTTTATAAACTTATACACTAGGAACCAACACGTTATTTAAATAGTAGGTGAACTTTTATCACACCCCGGACACTCCATACAACGCTCGCAAAATAATTACCTACTACTACTACATTAAAAAATGACGTTTGTATACAAGAGCGCTCGCAAACACAAGTACCTCACGCACACACGTGAGGTACTTGTGTTTGCGAGCGCTCTTGTTAAAGAACTGCGACGAATACGCCGAAGTGCGGGGTGAAGTGCGGTAACTGATGTTAGTGCGGGGAAGGGAGTGGCCTTTCTGTACGTAGTACTTTAAGTATTCTGTGCTAACACGTTATTTAAATAGTAGGTGAATTTTTATACTGCTCCTCTTATGCAACGGCTACTATGTCGCTAAAAGGTGACACACTTCGCGCGCTCTCGCTCGCACACCGCTCGATATCTCGCCGTACAACAGAGAGCGCGCTAAATGTAGTTCCTGTATTCGCGACAATGTAGCCGTAACATTAAAAGCAAAGATTTAAATCGTTAGATTCGCCCGTCCGCGTCAAAAGATGGTAATTTTTCTGTTCGTTGACAGTGACATTTGAGTAGTTTTGTCTCGCTCACTTATATTCAAAATCATATCTTTCGTTCCATGTGGGATGTGCGAGTTAACTCTTCTCAAAATGTATGGAACAGCTATTTTTTTTTTATAATCTACGAAAAGTTTCGACGCATGGGGGTTCAAAATCATATACTGAATCTATGGCAACAGGTTGTGCATCAATGTCCTTGCCAGCCTATATTATTTTTTAACAAATAGAAAATTAAAAATGTTAATCCATTTCGTTACGCAAGTAGAAAATATTTCACTAGAAGAATACCTAGGCCCGTCGTGGCTAAATAATAGCAGCCGCACAGGTCGATCGATCAGGTTAAGCTACGCTTGCCGCGGTTGGTCTTTGGATGGGTGACCATCTTTTCTTATCGAAACCCCTCCGTGCCTTGGAAAGCACGTTAAGCCGTGGATCTTTGACAGTCGTTACGGGTAGTCAGAAGCTCGAAAATCTGACAACCAGACTTACCTAGGGGTATCGTATTACCCAGTAACTGGGTTGTGGAGATCACATAGGCAGTCGCTCGGCTGAAAATACTGGTATTCAACTGCATCCGGTTAGACTGGAAGCCAACCCTAACATAATTGGAAAAAAGGCTAGGCAGATGATGATGAAGAATACCTAGGCAAACATCTATCCATTCATCTAAAACAAAAAATAGTCATTCTTCCCCAATATTACTCAAGTCCATGCACGTCTCGAATAAATAATTCTAGCAAAAGTTAGATGAACCTAGACTATTGTATCTAGGTCGTAGGATGCCCGACTTGTGTGAAATTATTTATGAACGAGCGAGGCACACGAGCGAAGCTGTGGTAAAAGCTACTACATAATTAACCTGGCCTAAAGGAAATAGTTTGAGCCGAAAACTTTGGCCGACATTTGCATTCCGCTTTGATGTTTTGTAACGAATTGTGTGATCGAAGTGAACGTTACACAATGGAAAAGTATGTGTTCAGTTTTTGAACATAATATAATTGGTCGCAACTGCCTCGTTGGTCTAGTGGTTGCTAGTGCTACCACTGAGCAAGAGGTACTGGGTTCAATTCCTAGTTCAAGAAGTGTTTTTGTTTTCTGAAGTGAAACTTCTTTACGCACGCTTGACTTGGGGAGTAAGCTGGCGAACGCGTTACGAAAAGTGTGATCGGGCGAGGCGAACGGGAGTTGAGTGGGGGATATTAGCAAAAGAAAGCAGTGGGTGCGCACATTTTCATTCTCTCTTCCTCTCATAGCCAAATACGTTTGAAGTTTCACTTCAGTCGTGTGGTCATAAGCATACTCGGTTTTTTTTGTTTGGTTTTTTTTTTATGGATTTGTGCCCAGGTGATGGCAAAGGCTCGCCCCTTATGACGAGTATAAGGAACTTAAACATAACTGGCGAAATGTGCGTATCGGTACATCTCTGCCCAACCTTTTGGGGAAACAGGCGTCAAGCTATGTTTGTTAAATAATCTGGCTATATACTCGTAAGTTATAAGTAAATGTAAAGGAAATGTTTGAGCCGAAAACTTTGGCCGCCATTTGCATTCCGTTTTGATGTTTTGTAACAAACTATGTGGTCGTAGTGAACGTTACATAATTGAAAAAGTTTGTGGAAAAGGTTAAGTTGTGTTCGAAAATCGCTCTTTATTATTTTATACTAGTTTCTGCATGCGACTTCCTCCCTCGTGGGGGTCACAGAGGGGCATGCCAGACTCTTACCGGCTACCAATTTGTTTTCGCGTAGCGTTTTTGCTCAACTCTTATGGGTCATAGTGTGATGATAAATAGCCTATAGACTTCCTCAACAATTGGGCTATCAAATGCAAAAATATATTTTTTTAATCCGACTGGTAGTTCCAGAGGTTACCCCCTACCTACATACAAACTTACAAACAAACAAATTTTAACCCTTTATGATATTAGTATAGATTAAACTAAATATGCTTTATTACAAAATGTACAGAGGAAAACAATAATAACGTTATTATGATAATAGATGGCGCTACGTGTCTTTCGAATCATGATTGAATTATATTAGAAACTCGAAACTTACTCGGGTGCAACCGCGGGGCGCAGCTAGTATAATTAAAAAAGTTAGTACAATTAAAGCTAGTTTAATTAAAGTTTGAATCGGGCTGTGCCTAGTTGTTAATGTTGTACGGTGGTAGGGACACCTTGTGTGAGTCCGACTCACATTTGGCCGCTATTTAGGGTTCCATACCTCAAACGGAAAAAAATGGAACCCTTATAAGATCACTTTGTTGTTTGCCTGTCTGTCTGTCTGTCAAGACCCTTTATCTCAAGAATGCGTAGAGGTATCGAGTTGAAATTAAAACCATATAGGTACTCAGGTCTACGGCCCCTTGAAGCTGTAAAAAAATCAAACTTCTAAGTTAACATAAAAAAAAGATACGGCCGTTTATGACGCAATAAACGTATATTTCGACACTCTCAAGGAGTTCAAAATTTATAGGGTACTTTCCGTTGACCTAGAATCATGAAATTTGGCAAAAAGCAATGTCATGTAGTACAAGTAAAGGAAAAAATCCGAAAACCGTAAATTTTTACATAGTTGGCTAACATAGCATACGGAACCCTCGGTGCGCGAGTCCGACTCGGACTTGCCCGGTTTTTGCGATTACTATAATTTACTTTAGTTTTACTTTCACCTTGATTATAGTCATTCCGACACATATTCAGGAAACAACTTGGTAAAACTTCATAATTTATCAATCAGTCATTTGTATCAAACTCATATATTTTATGCGTCCATTAGTGTCTGAATAGAAAATAATAACATGTTAACGGAATGGTATATTAGGGAAAGAAATAGTTCTTTCTATGTTTTTGATAGTAACAACCGTGGACCCAGTCATACCTACAGGTACTATTTAGTATTATTGTGGGGTTCCGTATGTAAAGTTATGAGACAAAATGGAAATCTGCTAGTTTTTTCGATGATCTTATAACATACCATAGTATACTCTTATATTTACTTATCCATAATATTATGATATATTGCGCTTCAGGCACCTGTCCCACGGCCTTTTTTTATTTCTATTTTCGGGGGGAAACCTTCAAAAAGCACCCGACCTCCGGCGATTGAGGTCGGGGAGTGTGGGATTTTTACCACACTAAACCACCCCGGTGATCACCATCAGCACATAGGGGTGGTCCCGGTTCCTCTTAAAAGACCAATTCCGGAACCCCCCGTGCAACGCCTGTAAGGCACATCCCTGGGGAGACTGTAAAGGGTTCTCCCCTGAGCCTTGCTATGCACGGCAGCACGTGACCACTGTGCCACCGTCTTCGCTGGGGTCACTTAGTGGGCGGACAGAGTACACAGGTACTCACAGCCCGTGAAGCGAGTAGTAGAGCTAACAACTAAAAACGAGTTGGCGAGCACCTGTCTTGTATAGATCAGAATGTTGGGCCACATAAATGAATGAAAGGCATGCAACTGAGATGACAATGTTAAGAGGGAGGGTAGTGTTACGCTAATGGGTACAACTAAAAATGAGTACGTATGAGGAAGTCTGAAAGTGGCAGCGGTGACTGAAAAGTTGCGTGGAAATCGTTTGCCATGCTATGGGCAATTGTGCATGTGATGCTGAATGAGGAAAATGTCTTGAGGGGAGTTTTGAATATGAATGTATCGATCGGCAGTGGCGGCGACCTCTCGCGTCCGGCCCTGGTTCAAACCATGGTCCGGGGCGAGAGGGAGTGGGAGGCATTCACCTCCTTCTGCGAAGCAGTCATGCTAATGCTAGCGAAGGAGGTGGCGGGATGGCAGAGGGAAAGAGCCTCACGTCCCAGCCGCCGCGGGAGACGCTCCGGGCGTCGGGAGCCGCGTGGCGACTCCCGGCCACCATAGACGAGGGCCTGCGGACGGAGAGTAATGGGTAGCTCACCGTCCGATCAGGACCAGGCCCGTGCCGGACGGCGCGTATGTGTTCCACGCGCGCCTTAAAGAGATGTCAGGATGCGGGATTGTCCGAAAGGGTTACCGCTACCCCGGAACATAAAGGACTAAGGAAGGAACACGGATAGGTTTTAGTCAGTAAGAGTCTGACACTCCCTTCCGCTCTACCCAGAGCGTGAGGGGTCATTTGATGATTTCCCATCCATAAAAAAAAAGAGTAGCTATAAGAGTAGGTACACAAATTCAAGGTTGCTCAGCGCGTTATGTAGCGGGCTATGCTCGAAGTTTTTTTGAAGAATAAAAGCTGGAATTAAACTACCCGGAAAAGAACCGGAGTTACCGACATAGCTTGCAGAGTAAGCCGGACATGTTTGTCGAAGGACCGATGGCCGGTGGTGACCGCGTGTCAGCAAGCATGGGACGACCAAACTGGATGGACCTTGAGACAGACTGGGTGCGGATGGCGAAGGACAGGATGTTGTGGCGCTGCCTGGGAGAGGCATAGGCCTCTCACAACCTCACAAACTCAGCTTATCACAGTCCACTGCTGGACATAGGTCCAGCAATGGATTGTGATGGGCTGAGTTGATAAGGTAAGGTAGGGGAAGACCAATGAAACGATGGATGGACCGCAAATAAATTGGGACAAGTGCAGGAGAATTATCACTCTAATCACACTAATAATATAAAGGCAAAAGTTTGTGAGTGTGTGTGTGTGTGTGTTTATATGTTTGTTGCTTCTTCGCGCTCAAACGGCTGGACCAATTTTGATAAAATTTTGTATGGATGTAACTGACACCCTGGATTAACATATAGACTACGTTTTATCCCGATATTCCCACAGGATCGACACTTATGCGGGTGAAACCGCGTGGCGCAGCTAGTAGTGATGAATAATCACGAGGAAAGCTTATTCATTGGCTTTAAAAAAATATATTGATGTCAGGTCCACATACCTGAGTTTCATACCCCGATTTTTTATGATAATTTAAAAATTGACTGTCAGCAATATCCATACTAATATTATAAATTCGAAAGTAACTCTGTCTGTCTATATGTTACCTTTTCACGCCTAAACCGCTGAACCGATTTAGATGAAATTTGGTATAGAGATAGTTTGAGTCCCGGGAAAGGACATAGGATACTTTTAATCCCGAAATTCCTACGGGATCGAGACTTATGCGGGTAAAACCGCGGGGCGCAGCTAGTTATAAATAAAGAAACAAACATAATAACAGTTGACAGTTACCATCAGCCGTTGGCAGTTAATTTATTTTAACTGTTTCATTTTATTACCTTGGCACACGTGATGTATATGAGCCGATTAATTTTTTACTAATCTACGGATTATTAAACTGTCACCAGTAAATTAATAGAGGTAGGTTGATTAAAAACATAAAGCTGACGTCGTCATTAGATTATTTATTTATTTTCAGCCAAAGATTTAAATCGTTAGAGCCGTATCTTACTGGGACACCAAGGCGGCGCAACCAGGTCGCGCTGCCAACAAAATGTATGTATGCTTGCGCAACCAAGCGGACACTAGGACCACGACACCATACTCCCTGGCTTACGGACGGAGAGTAGGCGCTTGTACACGGTAAGAAAATACGCCGGGCCTACGCAAGAATTCGTGTCGTAACAAGAAAATAACTGTGTACACTGCTCGCAGCGGTGCACGAAAAAAAAATCTTGTCTGCGCAAGACACGACGTGACGAACGTTGTTGCAGAGCGGTGGGGGGCAATTTTCTCTTGTATAATTGGATGAACCCAGTAAAGTCTCTTGTTTTATGTTTCCTTTTTCATTTTGTTATAATAATAATATGCAATTATCATTCTTTTTGCTTTGTAGTTAACATTTTTATAAATAAACGAAAATTATTATCAGACTTGTTATTAATTGCGCGCCCTACGCCCGACTGACGACTGCACGAAAAAAATCGTGTCGTGTACACGTTCCGATTGGTCTTGTCTGCGGAAGACACGAAAAGTTTTCGTGTGTAGAACAGACAAAATTCTTGTCGTGTACACGAAGAATTTGTCTTGTCTGCCGCAGACACGGTAAATTTTCTTACCGTGTACAAGCGCCCTAATGGGTAGCTCACCGTCCGATCAGGACCAGGCTCGTGCCGGACGGCGCGTACGTGTTCCACGCGCGCCTCAAAGAGATGTCAGAAAAAAGGAAGGGGCCTGCCAGGGCCGAAACCTGCCGGGGGTGCGGGATTTTCCGAAACGGTTACCGCTACCCCGGAACATAAACGGCTAAGGAAGGAACACGGATGGGTTTTAGTCAGTAAGAGTCTGACACTCCCTTTCCGCTCCACTCAGAGCGGGAAGGGTCATTTGATGATTTCCCATCCATAAAAAAAAAATACTCCCCATAGAGTTGTATACATTTTGTTGGTAGCGGCGACTAGTTGCGCTGCTATATTGCCCTTAGATTTGGCGTCACCATACTTAGTCGCGCGAAAAAGTGCCCATACCATACAGAGTAAAATGAGCTAATATAATAATAATAGCGTGTCTATGACAGTTAAGTAAAAAAAAAAGGAACTATTTTTAACCGACTTTAAAAAAGGAGGTTCTGTATTCGACCCGTATGTATGTATGTATGTATGTTTGTATGGCCGCGATTATCTCAAAAACTACTGAACCGATTTTGATAATTCTTACATTAATGTGATCTACATACTTCCAGGAAGGTTTTAGTATATAATAAATTAGGTAATTATTTTTATGTACGAAGTTATATGCATAAATGTACTGCATCTCCGACATTTCTATGCGAATTTTGATGATTCTTCGAGTCGTGTCTTCAATTCTTCAATGCACTAGTGTTAATTGAATTTGTGTGGGGTAGGTACAACTTAAAAGTGAAAAATAAAAACTTTTGTACAAAAAAAACAACCGACTTCAAAAAAAAACACTACAAAGTGAAAAATAACTTTAATTTCGGAAGTCGGTGTCAAAAAACGAAAATGCGGAACCAACGACACCGACTTCCGAAATTAGAGTTATTTTTCACTTTGTAGTGTTTTTTTTTTTAAGTCGCTTGTTTTTTTTGTAAAAAAGTTTTTTTGACGTAGGGTTCGGGGTTTGATCTAAAGATTTAAATATTTGCTATCAGATACCGAATATTGGAAATTACTTTTTAAGTTTTTTTCTTTTTTTATCTGAAAGATTTATTTATAAAATCGCATTATCACTTTGTTTAAAATATCTAAAGGAATATTATTCAATCAAAATTAAATTGCGAAAGGCTAAATTGTAAGCTTTAAATTATTTTCCCAACAGGGACATACATAGAGTTTCAGTACTTTAAAGCAAAGTGCTTACCGAACAATGTAACACCACACAAAGAACTTTAATCCAAACAGAACACAAGTTTGTCTAACCGAACAAATATTAAACCTAAAACCGTCCATGGAATCCTAAATCAGGCCGTCAGTTATTATGTTTTAGCAAATAGACGGTTCCTAATGAGTGTTTCACATGCAACCGTTGATTGTTTTGCCTTTTATTGGTATTTCTATTCATATTCTGAAGGTAGGAACCTATTGTATCGAAATCAAGGAGACTACATGACCTTAAGCGCGGTCACTGTCGGACTGCATAGAAAAGAAAGAGAAGCACGATGACACAACGCTGGTAATTTATTGCAAAATATGAAGCAGTTATCTATTTACAAAAGATCTATTGTTTGGACTAAAAAATTAAAACACTAGTGCTTTAGTATGTTGCTTGTAGAATAATCAGCATGCAAGCAGCATGAGCAGTGGTGGCCCACGTTTATTACCGTTGGATCCCGTTTTTTGATCCCGTTTTTTAGGTATTACCGATGGATCCCGTTTGCTATTTCCGTTGAATCCCATATTATAACAACATGTGTACATTTCAGAAGAAAAGTGATTTACCTTTATCAAACACTAAAAAGAGATTATTTTTAGTGGGTTACCCGGAACCGAACTAGTTAGATTAGGTCAATTATTAAAAAAAAAACAATGTTAGGTTAGGTTAGGTTAAAACTGTGACCCCTACGCACGAGCCGAGCGAGCGAAGCGAGCGGTGCCGCGGCAGCGGCCGGCGAGTGCCAGAAACGACTAGATTATATAGAAAATGAGTTGTTTGTGAAATAAATAGTATACGAAACGTTGGTTGTAAACTAAAAATTTGTCAATGGAGTTTTGGTGAAACATTAGTGAACCCCTCATTTTATTATAAACAATTTTGTTGTTGAAAGTACCCGCATTCATATTTTTTTAAGCATTCGGGATCCAACGGAAATACTTTTCGGGATTCAACGACAATAAAACGTAATTATCTTGCATTTTTTAAATTCGGGATCCAACGGAAATACATAATAATGTTTTGCGGGATCCAACGCCAAAAATATTAAAATGGGATTCAAAAACGGGATCCAACGGTAATAAATCGTGGCCCAGTGGTATCAGCCGCGACTTACAAGTTGTAGGTCGTAGGTTCGAACCGACAGGCGCTTTACTTTGTGTAAATTATTTCATCACCACTGCTCTCAAAACGGTGAAGGAAAACATCGTGAGGAAACCGGCATGTCCTAGAACCAAAAATTCGAAGACATGTGACATCCACCAACCCGCACTGGGCCCGCGTGGTGGATTACGGCCCACTCCCTCTCACAGAGAGGAGGCCAGTGTCCCAGCAGTGGGAACGTTATAGGCTGATTATGTATGTATGTTGTAGAATAATCTGACAATAAATCAGAATGATTGTATGTATAGCAGTATGGTTTTTTTTATTGTAAAAAGAAAGTTTTTAGAGGTATCTTCATGATTTTTTCTATCGTATCAAATTAGTTGTATTATGTATACAACACACTATCTACCTAGCATATGCCCTGAAGAATATCATATACTTTTCCGATTTTGTTTACTGTAGTTGATCATATACTTTTATTATAAAACTTGCGTTTTTTGCGCTTAGGTCCTGTAAGCCCCTTAAAGGTGAAGAATAAGCTACCCTTCTCGAAACACCGCACCGAAAGTTTTATGTCCCGGAGGTGATAAAGACCAGTATCCTAGTTGCGTAACACTCTTAGAGTGTTGAAAGAGTGTTTTCCGAACCCCAGGGGTTTTTAAGAAAATTCCTAATCCGTTGCTTTATAGGTTTGAAAAAATCGTCTGCTCAACAACGTAAATAACGCAATGAAAGTAGCTGAACTGCCTAAATGAAAGGCATTGCGATCGATTGGCATTTTATGTGTCTTATCACCTGACCTGGCGCCTGATCTCTCTCCGGTCGTGTCGGATTGCCGTCCCATCGGACTATGAAAGTGAGGGAAGAGGGAATGCACCTGTGTCTGCGCGCACATTTGTGCACTATGATATCTCCCGCGCCGAAGGCTAGTCTCCGTTGAGATTGGCCG
Organism: Amphipoea oculea; assembly: GCA_945859645.1. Lineage (NCBI taxonomy): Eukaryota > Metazoa > Arthropoda > Insecta > Lepidoptera > Noctuidae > Amphipoea > Amphipoea oculea. Next base: position 13,010,100 of record OX243886.1, on the reverse strand, counting down.
CCGTGGCCGAAATACGGTCTGGAGGTCTTAATGTGTCTAAGAGTGAGGCCACACGATGCATTAACGGTGTGGTGCGGTGCCGACAAACAAATCACTATGCCATGTCACACGATGCGTTGGGCCGCTGCCGTGCGGCGTCGCACCGTAGGCCGGAGCCTGCCGGGGGTGCGGGATTATCCGAAAGAGTTACCGCTATCCCGGAACATAAAGGGCTAAGGAAGGAACACGGATGGGTTTTAGTCAGTAAGAGTCTGACACTCCCTTCCGCTCCACCCAGAGCGGGAGGGTGATCATATTCCTGCCCGTGTCCCAATTTATTTGCAGTCAGCGCAACATGACTTTTTCTCTCATACTTTTCTATTAGTCGTCATATCGGTGTCGCCCCCTTTCTAGCTATATCACCTTTCACACAGTCCTTCCATTGATTCTTTGGTCTTTTCGTCTTACATCCATCCACATTCATACTCAAAACTACCCTCACGACGTCCTCATTCCTCCGCCTCACATGCCCATACCATGACAACCGATTTCGACACAACTTTTCAGTTACCGGTGCCACTAACAACAAACAAACAAACTATTCTAATTCCACCGCATCGCTGTCAACTGATAATGTACCCAAGAGGCTAAACTAAACATAGTACTAAATGTACAAATTATGCCTCTTATATTATTAGTTCCATCCACAGAAACCGAACAAACCAACAATTAATCTATCTTATATATTACATTTATCATTCTCACTATAGTAATGAGAACTCTCGTCGGGAATAATCATTAGGATATATTATTAGACGCCAAACAAATTAGTCTAGCATCCTCTCGATGTACCTAATAATGTTATTGACATGTCTCTGATTCTAATTATAGCAATAATTATTAATTGGTCTGAGTGTGGGATGTATGTTTTTGGTATTAAAATGTACCAGTGTGTTATGGAGCTATCTAGTAATTGGGTATTTTCATAGACAAGAAAAATCATTTCATCACTGAGCATTGGTGGCCCAGTGGTAACGGCTGCGACTTACGAGTTGTAGGTTGTAGGTTTGAACCCCGCGCCAGGTAAGCGCTTTATTTTGTGTAAATAATTTTAAATTTAATCGCCACTGCTCTCAAAAACGGTGAAAACATCGTGAGAAAACTACTACTAAAAATTCGAAGACATGTGACTACTACCAACCAGCGCTGTGCCTGCGTGGTAGATTACTGCCCACTCCGTTTCGAAGAAAGGAGGTCTGTGTCCCAGCAGTGGGGGTTACACTATAGGCTGAATATGATTATGCTATTGCCATTAATTTTGGGTTTGTGCCCGGTTGACCCAGAATCCGGGGTGCTACTGAAAAATTCCTGGTGGAACAAACCCAATCACACTTTGCTCGACCTAGAAAACGAACCAAGGACCTCATGTACAACAATAGCCCTTGCGACTGTTAGATCAACGAAGCAGAAAGCGATTCATTTCGATATCATATTTTCCGGGAAAATTGTGACGATCATTCTTATTCTATTTATATTCTTAATGCTGCTTATTTTGAGACGTAATTGCTCTTCCAACAGTTGTCTACTTCGTTAGATTACTGGCGCTTATTGAATTTCAGAGGGATAGAATTACAGTGGGAGTACTGTCGATCTAATAGCCTGATGGAAATATTTTTATTTCCCATTTTTGCGAATTTAGTTATGAAAAGCTCAACAATTATGTTTTTACAGTGGCGGATTTACACATTTGCCGCCAGTAGGCTATTCAAATTTTGCCACCCCTACCGACCTCTACAATAATGCCCCATGTCTTTTGTATACTGCTTCGCCTTTTCCTCAAAATAATTAAAATGTTCTCGTTCATCAGCTACGAAAAACTTGCAAAGAGATTTGTAAAGATCGGCAACTGTGATAAAATCTGCGGTAGAAGCCTGATTTTGAGCATTCACTTTGGTAGGTATTTAAATAATATTACTAGGTATTTATTATTATAATTAAAAGATTAATATTATTTATATTAATCTTTTAATTTCAGTAAGACATTAAAAGAAATGTTAGCCCCAAATTTGCCGCCCCCAAAATCTGCCGCCCTAGGCTCCAGCCTACTCAGCCTCTTGGTAAATCCGCCACTGTGTTTTTAGTAATACCTAATATACGACAAATGGCCTGATAGCCGAAAGCCTCGATCAACATCTTTAGAGGCTCTCGTTAAGCGGTTGTATTAACATAATTATCATCATCATCATTTCAGCCAAAAGACGTCTACTGCTGGACATAGGCCTCCCCCAAACACCTCCACTTTGACCGGTTTTGTGCTTATCGCATCAAACGATTTCCTGCGGCTTTCACAAGGTCGTCGGTCCACCTTGTGGGAGGCCTTCCAACGCTACTTCTTCCGGTACGCGGTCGCCACTCCAGAACCTTTCGGCCCCATCGGCCGTCTGTTCTGCGAGCAATGTGCCCTGCCCACTGCCACTTAAGTTTGGCAATTCTTCGGACTGTGTCGGTTACCTTGGTTCTCGTGCGGATTTTTTCATTTCTGACTCGATCACGCAGGGAAACTCCAAGCATAGCACTCTTCATTGCTCTTTGGGTGACTTTCAGCCTTCTAATCAGACCCATTGTGAGCGACCACGTTTTAGTATCAACATAATGCTGAACACAATATACAAGAACTTGGTAAACAAAGCGAGTACTTAAAAGACACGGTATTGTATTGTCAAGCACCCAATTAATTTCTCAGTCAAGAGTACTTGTTACAAGATGTAAGACAAAAAGGGTAGGAATACATAAACATAAAAGATTCGACATAACTTTGTACAAGAAGCGTAATTTTATTTGTACCGCACTTGAACATACATAATTTAGGTTTTCTATCTAAGAGATGAGAGGCTAAATTTCCAAATCAAAATCCTTTCTTTGGATAAAATGTGGTAGGTACAAAAGATGATTATATACAAGGAGAATGGGTAAGACCGTATCCAGACACAATACACAATGTTTGAGTGGCTTGTCGCTAAGTAATAACAGCCGCATGGGTGCTACGATTGCGCGGTCGGTCCGCGAATGGGTGACCATCTTTACATACCAAGACCCTCGGCTGTGGAGGTAAGATAGGCCTCCATATAAAATACTGGTATTCAGCTGCATCCGCTTAGACTGGAAGCCAACTCCAACATATTTGGGAAAAGGTTAGGCAGATGATGATGTCTAAGAATGTTTAAAGAAATATAGAAAGAAAAAAAAATACGTTTATTTGCGGCAAATATTCACGATGATGATTTCATGTTCAAAAGTACGCACGCAGTAATGGCTTTTGCTTACGTTTTAGTGTAAACCCGTTTGAGAAAAGATCGGTATAGTGCACTATTTGATTTATTTTCTTCATAACCCTACTTAGGTATATTAAGACAAAGACTGCAAACACGAACAAGAGTCTTTAATAAAAATGCTATAAAGTGAAGTAGCGACATTAACTTGGGCTTAGGCTTGTATGAAAAACCACCGATTAATCACAACGCGCCTAGCCAAACTGCAGTCTCAACAAACAGTATTTATTCCGTAGTATCAAGTGTCGCGGGTGTCTATCGGCGTGCGAACCCGCACGTAGAGCTGACATAGCTGGCGGACACTCGACTAGAGCGCTCTCAGGTCTAAGGCGCTGGCCACACAGAAAGGACGTAAGACGCAGACGGGGCGCGGGCATTTGTCTCTACCGCGTCTCTTTCATACAAAATGTATAGAAGCGTCGCGACTCAAAACATACAGAACAGACAGGGCGCGGGCGCAACGCTGGTACTTTTGCGCCTGTCCGCGACGCGCCCTCGTCTTACGTCTCTTCTGTCTGGCCTGCCCCTAACCTAACCTAACTCGTTTGGTCGAGGTGCCCCAGCTTAGTTACTGCAACCAATTCGGCTCGCGCGTGGTTGCTTACAGTTCTAACCTTACCCGTTTGTTCGGGGTGCTTTATAGCTTAGTTTCTGCGACCAGCTGTGAGAAAAAGCCACAAAGTTAAAAATGTGCTAATTAAGCCCTTTAATTTGATACCCAACATAGCATGATTAAAAAATTTTTTTTTTTAGGTCATGACTTTATTTCCGCTAGAGGGCGCCATATTCAATTTAATGTGAAGTCACATAACCTATAACCAGCGGACGATCAAGACGCTTCTAACGATACCTCACTTGTCAAATTATTACAAGACGTTTAGAAGTTATGAGGGAACAGATGAACATACATACATACATACCGGTCCAAATCATAGCCCTCCTTTTTGATTCGCCGCAGTCGGGTAAAAAGAGGCTTATTTATTAAAAAAGCGCGCATCGTTAGAAGCCCAAAAGTTTTTAGATGTGCATAAAAATAACCGACCAATCGCAACCTAGTAAAACTGCAGTCCCAACAAACAGTATTTATTCCCTAGTGTCAAGTGTCGCGGTTGTCTATCGGCGTGCGAACCCTCACGTAGAGCTGACAAAGCTAGCGGACACTCGACTAGAGCGTTCTCAGCGGTGTCGAGTGGCTTGTAACGAAGTAAGAAGGGGCTAAGATAGACTGCATGTGAGTAGCCTAGATTTGTTGGGTGATTGTAATGTACTGTGTGTATAAAGCTTTATAGTGATTTTGTAATAAGTTGTAGTACGTACTTTTATGAGATGTTTGCGTACTAAAGCCTACGCAAATGACAGGTTTTTGAAGAGAAACTTCTTAGGCGAGAATTAAGAATGAAATTTCAAGGACGCGTCACGTTTGGGCACATTTCCTTACATGAGTGTGGGAATAAAAGGGCTGAAGACAAAGGAAAAACACAACGAACACAGATACACTGGTTTATTCGTTTATAAACTCGTAAAAACACATAAAAACATCTTAGTGAAAAATCACGTCTTTACGTCTTCCTCGTCATTCCAAAAAGCCAACTGTCATTCCCCTTTTTTAATACCTTCCACGTCTTCCCAAGCATACGTCATCATCTGTCCCACTTACCACTGTACCTTAGCATTCAGCTCTTTCTTATAGTCATGCATTCAACAGCGTTCCATTCCTGCATGAGAGAGAAGAATGATATAATTCTCTCTGTCTCTCGCACTAAATCTCTCGTATTTTATTTTTTCACCAGACCAAACTCTCGACTACAAAACTAGCAACAATTAGCCGAAAAAAAAACCGTTTGTTTTTTTTTTTTTTAACCACAACGAACCCTTCTAGGAGTTATGAGGAAGTAAATATAACACTTTGATAAATATTCATATTTCGTTTAGGTTTTTTTTTGCTAGGGATTAACGGAGCTTTGGGAGGGTTGAACGTGGGTGTGACAGTAGGGGCAGCTGGCGGGCTATATCAAGCGATTGGCAATATTTTATAAGTGTTACTGATATTTTTTGTTTTTAGGGTTCCGTACATCAAAAGGAAAACCGGAACCCTTATAAGATCACTTCGTTGTCCGTCTGTTTGTCCGTCTGTCAAGATCCTTTTTCTCAAGAACGCAAGTTGAAATTAATATGAAATTCTCAAGGTTGCAATCACTTGAAGCAATGAAAAAATCATACTTCTAAGTCAACGCAATCAAAAGATACGAGCGTTTATGTTTCGAAATCAAAACCTATAGGGTACTTCCCGTTGACCTAGAATCATGAAATTTGGCAAGAAGCAATATCATGTAGCACAAGTATAGGAATAATCCAAAAATTGTAAATTAGAAGTTACATACAAATCTGTACGGAACCCTCAGTGCGCGAGTCCGATTCGCACTTGACCGGCTTTTTTTTGTAAATTAAACTTTGATGTGCTATTGTTTTACCTCAATCCCTAACGCAGGCTTTAGACAGGCGACTATAGTCTATATGGCAATTGGGCTAGGCCGCGGGTGAATAAAATCGCAAGTTCCAAATCAGAATAGGTTTCGACTTTGGTCGTGGCGACAAGTCGAGTGAATAAAATCGATCGCGAAAATATTCAGTCGCAAGCGATCGCCCGCCGCATAGGCCGACCGCTTAACTGAGACGATGCCTGAGGTAGCTGCGCGGTGCGGGAGGGGTAATAGTTGTCACAAGTTGACGAATCACTGAGCTCTCTCATCACGTCACCACACCCCTCCCGCACCGCGCTGCTACCTCAGGCAACGTCTCAGTTAAGCGGTTGGCCTATAGTCACCTGCGAATTTTATCGTCCTGTGTATATGGGGTGGTGATTCGACTTGTGAGGCGATTTGGTAAGCGACCAGCCGCTCGGCGAAAATCGACCTAGTTTAAATCCCCCATAAGCCGCCTTTGAGATTGGGATTAGAGCGTACAGGTTTCTTTCCTCGGACGTAAGTATAGGTACACGTAAATATAAGACTGGTAAATTATTATGCCATCAAAAACATAACTTGTAAAAAAAAAACCAAGTCTCGCAACTCGGTTCTTCTACCGTAAAAAGTTGTGAGATCCATGTAATACCATGTCGGTTAATTTATTCAGTCCCTACTTAAGGGACCTTCTGTCTTAAGTTATTACGTAATTAGCTAACCTAACAACATCTTATAATGACCATATCAATATTAAAAATCTTTTATGTTTTAAATAAATAGATTGACTTGGCCATCGCATAAAAACACAATATATCTCACAAGTAATACATATTATATTAAATTAGACTGCTTAGTGCGATTGCCAAGTTGAAACTCAATGACCTCCCTTCATAAATTATGCATTACCTGCTGAATTTGCAAACGTACCTAACTAACTTTTCCCCCACGAAATTCGACTTAACTATTCACAAATTCAATTCCCATCTTCCTAAAGTCCGCATGCACTGTCAACCGTCCAGAAAATGGCGCTATTACGTCAAACTGTCCTGAAAACGTCGGAATTGCAGGGAATTAGAGGGTGTTCTGGCCACAGGTATTCGGTATGTGTAACCGTTGCAAGCGACCACAAGTATGTAGCGTTCGTTTGTGTTGCAATTGTTCAGTTATGGACTTGTTGTTTTTGTATCGGATTTGATTATGTTAGATTTTTGTTTGTATCCGCGAGATGTTTATGGAATCTGTCTTTAATAAGAAAATGTATCATTGCTCTATTTATCGATTCGCTTAAACAGAGTTTACACGTAAAATAAGGAGTTTCGATTTAAACATTTTGGAACAACAAAATCATATCATAACCGTTATTTCCAAGTATTGCCAAAGTAGAATAATACATTTAGTAGCAATTTGTACTTTGACAGTGTTGCCACAATGGATATTATAGGTAATGCGGTATTAAGGGCCAAAGCACACACGCTACTTTTTGCATGGGCGATCGGCGATTCAGCTGCTTTTTAGAAGCTAAATGCAGCGACCAAGCATTCCGCACCGCACACTTAAAAACGCCAATCGCGGCGATTCAGTCGCTTTTCGGAAGCTCGATACAGCGGCTGAACGCTACACTCCGCACACATTCGGATGCCGGTCGCAGCGATTTGGCATTTGCGCCAGCATCGGAGCAGTCGCTAAAACGCGCGATTCCGATACCACGTCCGAACGCAGAGAGTCGCCAAAACGCGATGCAGCATCGGAGCAGTCGCTAAAACGCGCGATTCCGATACAGCGTCCGAACGCAGAGAGTCGCCAAAACGCGATGCAGCATCGATACAGCCGCAAAAACGCCGATCGCCGATGCAAAAAGTAGCGTGAGTGCTTTGGCCCTAACCGGTCAAGCGGCGCGGTTCGCCAATCGGCAACGAAACAATAGAAAATCAATTGTGTCTCATTAGCGGAGCTTGACAGATTAAAATTAAATCAATGAAATCACAAAACTTCTATATTACCATTCTGCCCCTGCAGTCTGGACATTAGACAGCGACAAAAATCGGTCGCTAAGTCGTATCGTTGTCAACTTTATTTCGAAAACATAAGGTTGAAAATGTATTAAAGAAATTTGACATCGACGACCGATTTTTGTCGTTATATTTGTCGAAACTGCAGGGCCAGGTAAAATAAAAACAACGCACTGTTTACGAAATGGGACATTAGGTCCGTCACTGTCCATAAAATGGGTACAAGCCGCAGGCATTCGCAACGTTAGCCTTCCCTTAGGTACTGCAGACCGCAAGTATGCGTCGCACATTGTTGCCTTGCTGTGTAGTTCTACTAGGTTCATTTGAAAACAAAATTCATGGTTGTGTGACCTTGACCTCTTTGTATCTATCTGATGTGACCTTTGAAAATAAACGTTTACCTGTACCCTCCATTTTGTGTGGGAGATGTTTTAAAGAGGGTGTGCGTGGCGACGCATAAGTGACGTCTGGCGCTCTATAGAGAATAGTGTGTTACGCGATTAGGGTGCATTTCCATAAATATTAATCAATCCTTCCTATCTATCCATTTTACCCCACTAGCTCTAAAATTATATCAAACTATCACACTATGCATCCAAATTCCCTCCTCCATTGTTTCAGACCCCGTTCGTTAGTTTCACGCCGATATACACAAATATCTGTCGTGTTATGTACTGATGGCATGTTTAGGTATGTACAACTTATGTACATAGCTCGCTTGTGTACAGTCAACAAAATAGATTAGTATGCAGGATCCTCGGATATAGTTGAAGTTTAGTAAGAAACCGATGGATGTTCTCGAATAAAATTTAATTTTATTAATAGAAAACCAACAGCTCATTTATCAAATCAAATTTCAGTCAACAACATCCATCGGTTTCTTAATAAACTTCAACTATATCCGACGATCCTGCATACTTATCTCTTTTGTTGACTGTACACGTTTATGTATATCGGGCTACGAAATTGTGTATTGTTGTGTCCTAGTTTTGGATAGATAACATGGAACGACGTTATTAATATGAAGGATGCTGTGTTTTGTGTTTAATTTATTTGGAACATACACAACTTGGTAAACATGATAAGCTCAAAAAAAGTTGTTGGAACTCTCAAATCAATGAACGCAGTTTCGGAAGTCAGTACCAAACAAAATTAAATAAATTTTACCCGAGAGGCAATTCTCGTAATTTTAAGAACGTTCACAGTCTGATCTCAGTCTCAATCTGTCAAAAATACCTACATTTTTGACATTTTATTTGTCGTCGAGATGAGACTGCGACTCGAATTACGAGAATTGGTGTGCAGTTTCCGAATATTTTCTCACTAAATTATTTTTAAATGTTTTTGCAAGTAATATTTCAGTATTTTTGAAGTCAATACTTGTCGACTTAGAAAAGGTGACCTCACCTCACCAAAAAAGTATCTTAGTAATCCGGAATATTGTCAGTCGTACACTAGGTACGTGTTTACTTCAACAAAACAAGCACTATATTCCAATTAAATACAGCTTGTCCGGTGCTAATAAAAACAAATGCCTGTCCCCGTACGAACGGGGCGGTAACTAGAGCCTGCAATGATAATGTAACTATCTGCACGTATGTAATGTATTGTTGTGGTGGCTTTTTAAGCTAATTAGTACATAAATATTAATTTAATTTCAATTTGTTACGCCACTTCTTCTTCTCAGCTGAAGCACTAGGAAGTAGTGAAGGGCGGGCATTTTGAAGGAAGTGAAAACAGTTTTTATGCCTTTTTTACACCGTAACAAATAAATGTTACAGGGACTATACGGACTAGGGGCGTCCGTCGTCCGACCAGACAGGCCCGAGTTGGCGCTGCAGTGTTCCACACCCGCCACTCGAGAGTGGGTGCGGCCATTATAAGAATGGGCGCACGGGGAGGCCCCGGCCATAGGTAGAAGTGGAACACCGCGGTGGTTTTAGCCGGTAAGAGTCCGGCATGCCCCTCTGTCACCCCCACGATAGAGAAAGTCCATGAGGATTTCCACCGCGAAAAAAAAACAGCGACTGCCTTTATAAACACTACCAAAGTCTCATAAGATATCAAAACTAGTCTCAGATTACTCTTTCATCTAATTTATAAATACCAGCCTTCCTTAAAATAATGTCCTCTAAAGAGCAACACTCTCTCAGAGGCTTTAGATCTTGAGAGAGAGTGCCTCAGGCAAGTCAAAGACCTCGGGCGATAGAAAGCTCTCTGAGAATCTCTAGTGCACTGTGCGTTGAAAGACGTATGTTATTACCTGGCTTTTAACGAGCTTATAGTGGATCCGTATTTATGTGAGACGTTATTGAAAAATGCAATGTAACTACACTACTTGGGGAAATATTCAAGAATCATACACGATTTATTGTAAGATTTGAGTATCCAAATGATATTAAATAGAATATGTCAGTTTTGAAATGTGATTCATGCTAAGTACGTGTACGTAATAAGGCTTTTGATTTCAATAAAAAAAAAACATGTCTTTTATTTGATGGCAATCGTAACAACAACATGATATGACATGATCGTGACAAGCAATAAGTAAAGAGTTATTAACAAAGAAACATAATTTTCCTTTAGATATTTTCCTCACTAGAATTAACTCTGTATCGAAGTTGCTTTTGCAGACACAAATCTGACGTTTACAAACACTAATACCTGAAACAGCTGTCCGTAGGTCAAACACCGGCCCTAGGTACACGAGCATGTGTCACAGCCGTTATAGGTCTTCATTAGCACGATAGCCTGCTAAGCTAAGTATTATATCTAACCTTTTAATATTGAAATCAACACTAATCTTTTTGTACATTATACTTAACTATCGCAAATACCAAAATATGTATCAAAAATCAAATAAAAAATCATTTATTCTTCAACATAATTTACAAGAACAGAATAAGTGATTGGAGCCTCCCTTTATTTTATTTATATTCAAAAACAAGTAACAAGGACTCAAAAAATGTTAGTAACAATATTTCTTACAAACTACGTTAGTAAACTTAACCTACACACTTAACCTAACACTGCAATACTGGTTAATGCAAATCCCTGCTACAAGCTCAACACTGATGTGGAAAGCTTGCAGCAGCGATTCACATATAAGCAGTCCAGTCTGCTCGCGACACACCGCAATATAATGTTGGGGCTGGCCCGCACCCGGCGCACCAGGGAAGCGCATCTTTTTCGCATCGTAGCGTAGAAGCAATCGACACGAGCTTCAGCAAACATCCCTGAAGCGCTACAGAAGCGGAACAGCCCCATCAACACCCGGAACGCATTATTATATTGAATGCGAAGGGCGCTGTACGATTTTTGAGTGTAATCTACCCACAGGCTGCACGTGTAAAACGATGTACAATATGCACGAAATAGGGTTTTTTTAACTATTCTAGAACAACGTGCAAACCTGCGAGCGATCATATTAGCTCTCACCGACAGCGCCCTTCTTTCTCTTTCAATATCATCATCATCTTTGAGGTCAGCGGTCAAGATATGTCCCAAGTATTTCACCCTATATGCCCTACTAAGCGATTCAACTTGACCGGGGGCATAGTATCAGAACATCGACCGCTGACGCCAAAGACCATGACTTCACTCTTAGTGACGTTGTATACCAATCCATGATCCAATGCATACTTTTCACAGATGGCTACCAACCTCCTAAGCCCACAAACCGAGGCGCTCAGCAGCGCCATATCATCGGCGTAACTAATGTTGTTAACACACACATCGTCAATGTAACAGCCGGCACGCTCTCTGCTAAGCGCCTCGATCAGCTCATTGACATATAGATTGAAGAGCGTGGGTGAAGTCAACCCCCCCTGCCTCACCCCGCACTCCAACCTATACGGCTCCGAAAAAGCCCCTGCCCAGCGCACCTGATTGATCTGGCCTCCATACTAGCTTTTAAAAGTGCTTATCAACTCTGGAGGCACTCCAGCTTCCTCTAACTTCCTCCAGAGGATACTGTATGAGACCAGATCAAATGCCCTTTAAGCAAGTAATGCCTGTATTAGGAGACTCCACTCTTTCATGCTAAATATATGAGCTCCATTCATGGCGATATATCAGTAAAAAGTAAGCCACTTCAGAATTGCATTCACTATTGTTAAAATGCTAGGTTTCTAAACGAAATGATGCAAAGTTTGTGTAAAAGAAGATAGAAAGAAAGAAGAAATCACACTAATATTATAAAGGCGAAAGTTTGTGTGTCTGTGTGTGTTTATATGTTTGTTACTTCTTCACGCACAAACGGCTTGACCAATTTTGATAAAATTTGGTATGGAGGTAGCTGACACCCTGGATTAACATATAGGCTTCTTTTTATCCCGACATTCCCACGTGATCGACACTTATGTGGGTGAAACCGCGGGGCGCAGCTAGTAAATATTAAAATGACGGCTGATAAAGATTTTCGAAAGAAGACATACTGCGCCGACAACAAACAAAAGAGGCAGGGGCACGATGACAAAGGTGTATTGTAGAAGACAAATCAGAAAGTTCCTCCTTTTAAAGTAGACATTCAGACGATTAAACTAGACACCAACCATTTCCGTTTTCAACATGGAAAGCATACCTAAATGAACGGCAAATGAATGTTTACATAAATAATAGCACCATCAAGTATCAAGGTTGCTTATACATTATGTAGTAACTACGTTAAAGCACATGTCTCACCGTCGACAATAAACGAGAAGCGAGTAGAGCACCAACCTGAACTGGGCCCGCGTGGTAGATTACAGCCCAATCCCCCTTGAAGAGAGGAGGCCTGTGTCCCAGCAGTGGGAACATTATAGGCTGATTATGATCTTGTATAATTATCATAAATTCAGCCGAAAGACGTCCACTGCTGGACATAGGCCTCCCCAAAGCACCTCCACTTCGACCGGTTATGTGCTTCCCGAATCCAGCGAATTCCTGCGGCCTTAACAAGGTCATCGGTCCACCTTGTGGGAGACCTTTCTGCCCCATCGGCCGTTTGTTCTGCGAGCAATGTGCCCTGCCCACTATAAACGCGAAAGTTTGTGCGGATGGATGGATGGATGTTTATTACTCTTTCTTGCAAAAAACTACTGAACGGATTTGGATAAAATTTGGCACACAGATAGTTTATAACCAGGATTAACATATAGGACACTCTTTATTTCGATATTCCCACGGGATCGAAACTTATGTGGTTGAAGCCATGGGGTGCTGCTAGTCTTGTATGTATACATATATCTCTTATACTAACACGGGATCTACGTCTATTGTACGTTTCTAGAGCGAGAAAACAGTCGATAACTAGTCGCTTCCTCCCTAGTTGGCGGTGAGACATGTGCCTTAGGCACAAGAAGCGAAGTTCGTTCCATGTACTATTCAGCCTAATTGTAACTAGCTTCAAATTCCAATCAGCTCCGCTAATTGTGTTTACTAACTGAAACATACGAAGGTATACAGACAGCCGGCCATTATTGAAATTTCATTTTTGGTCATTAATATGTGGATACATTTTAATGATGGTGTTTTTTTTTTGTCATTTGTAAAGGGAAAGCAATAATATTGATGGGTGATTGATCGAAAGCACAGAATAACTAATAGTACGATAGTAAACTGTCTATGGCTTATGTTTCACTGGTATTAATTCCTGTTAACTTTTCTGGCAAATAACATGAAGAGCTGATTTTAAAAAAGTCAGATAATAATATCTTTTATTCGTGGAATAAAATTGACGTCTGATAGTTCTATTATGGAAAAACTGTAAAAAATTCAAAATTTATTCTCAATGTAAGACTTATTCTAAGTTTGGTGGAATGCGCCCTTAGTATATCGAATCATATTTTATTTTCTTCATAATAAGTAACTAACTATATACACTAGATACTAAAATAAATGACTAACTAACTTACAATACAAATAAATAAAACAAAGGACACTTAGGCGTCGCAGTATTCGTCCGCATCGCTGTCATCCGGAAACGTGCCCAGAAGACTGGCAGTATTGCCCCGTTGAATGGCAATGCTAATTCTTTGGCCAAAGAACGACCTAGCCCTCTGGTCACGTGAAATATCGACCAGCCGGCGAGAAATTTCCTTAAAAAGGAGACGCGCGCTCGGGCCCCATGACCCGAGCGTTTCGACCCCAAACGGCTCAAAGCTGTAGTTGCCCATAAGGTTACAGTATTTGCGCCGCTAAAGGGTCTCAGCAGCTGCAGCAGCGGCGCCAGCACAGCCCGCAGTGCTAGGAACATGAGATGGCGCAAGGGTATCGACACATGTTGCGTCCCACACCAGAGGCCTACCCACCTTCCAAGGCAACAACGTTTAGGTTTATGTGGTAGACAATGCCTAGTTTTCCAATATATATTTGCCGGTCCGAAAAATTGAATATGACACACGTTTTAACGGATCAACAACTTTCGGACGGGGCACGTATCTTCGTTGACGGATTTAGAGAGTATGCTGGTCCCACTCAAAATTCACGAAGACAACGTAGGTACAGCCTATTTATCTGCCTAGCTTTTTCCCAACCATGTTGGCGTCGGCTTCCAGTCTAACCAGACGCAGCTGAATACCAGTATATTTGAAGTGAAACTTCTTTACGCACGCTTGACTTGGGGAGTGAGCTGGCGAACGCGTGACGTAAGCGTTACGAAAAGTGTGATCGGGCGAGGCGAACGGGAGTTGAGTGGGGGATAAGCAAGAGAAAGCGGTGCGCGCGCACATTTTCTTTCTCTCTTCCTCTCATAGCCAAATACGTTTGAAGTTTCACTTCAGTCGTGTGGTCATAAGCACACTCGGTTTTTTATTTAATATAGAGCCTCCTATTATTATAATTTATTTCCATGTATAGTAGTTACCTAGTCAAACAAACCTATCGATCTATAAATATAAAACAGCATGTAATTAATTTCAATTATTTTCTTTCTACCTCACGTGATATTGATTGGCTTGTATACTGTGTGGAAAATACCTACGTGTATATAATTTATTTACTCCTGCCCGACACACAGTTGCTACTTATGTGCTCACTCAAGCCGTAGTAATGTAGTGTACCGGCTAAGCTGACCTGTAGTCTGTGTTTAAAATGTTAAATACCTCTAATTACTTATGACATTAGGTTTTTGTGAATTTAGTGAAACATAATATTTCGAGCAATGGAGCGCAGCATATTAGATGTTAAGCGTACAGATCGAGTTAGAAACGCCACGCTGCGCTCCATAACTCAAGTAGCGGATGTTGGAGAAAAAACAGCCAAGCTGAAGTGGGAGTGGGCCGGACACGTCTCACGAATGCACCCGGAGATATGGGCAAAAATCGTTACTCACTGGACGTCTGAGGCAGCACATCGCCGTCGAGGTAGACCAAGGCAAAAGGTGGCGTGACTATCTAATATCATTTGCAGGACCAACATGGCCAGAGATCGCGCAAGACACGGGGGTTTGGAAGAAAAAAGGGGAAGCCTTTGCCCAGCAGTGGGACACAAAAAAGGCTAAAGAAAAAAACCTAAACATTTGGTCTATTCCGCATTGGGGGACAGCTGAGGCGTATGGTACACAAATAAAATAAAAAAACTGTAACCCGACTACGGAAAAATAACAGTGATCTGAAAAGTACGAGTCTAATTCTAACAATGCAGGGTCATGTCTGGAAGGGCCTTTTGAAAGCCATTACAGTTTTGAGTTGAACTCATGTTCAAGTAGGTAGAAAAACCGAAAATAATCTTTCTTCAAATGTGTGATGTGCATGAGAGCAAATCTATATACATATATAAAAATGAAACCCGTTTTCCGTTGTCACGACATAACATGAAAACGGCTGTACCGATTTCGATGAAATTTGGTATAGAGATAGTTTGAGTCCCGGGAAAGGACATAGGATAGTTTTTATCCCGATATTCCCACGGGATCGACATTTACGCGGGTGAAACCGCGGGGCGCAGCTAGTAAACAAATAAAATTCCATTTTTTAGGACCTAAAAAAAGACTACAGATTATCTGAAAATAGCCTCAATACTAAGATTCGTTCGTAATGGTTCGTTGATAATCGGGACTCTGTCGGCTACTAATTTCCTGGGGATGCCACTAAAAGGCCGGAGATTGAAATGTGACGCGGCAATAATAATAGCGTTGCCGAAATCACGGCTGTAATGGTCTATTTTAGAAGATTATCAAATACTAGCTTCTTCGTGACTTCGCCTGATATTTCATCGCATCGCCCACTCGCGCTATTACTTCGTTTTCGCTTAGTGTTCTTTTTGACTTATTTTCCTTTTTCTCAGTTCCCGAGGTTCCTAGCGTCATTTAAAATAACCTATTAGCCTTCTTCAAGAATTGGGTTATCAAATGCAATGATTTTTACACGTCCGACTGGTAGTTCCAGATATTAGCGCGTTCAAACATACAAAAACTCTTCAGCTTTATTTCAATATTTTTAAATATCTATACTAATATTATAAAGAGGTAAAGTTTGTAAGTTTGTAAGTTTGTATGTTTGTAAGTTTGTAAGTTTGTATGTAGGGGGTAATCTCTGGAACTACAAGTCGGATTTGAAAAATTCTTCTTGCATTTGATAGCCCAATTCTTGAGGAAGGCTATAGGCTATGTAACATCACGCTATGACCCTTAGGAGCCGAGCAAAAAGAAAAAAAGTAAAAAAGAACGTTAAGTGATAGCGCGGGCGGGTGATGCGATACGACGGGGTGGCTCGGGGGAAACAAGAAGTTTCACGCGAACGAAGTCGCGGGCGGAAGCTAGTTAGGATATAAAAACATTTAAAAATATAAAAAATAGTAGTCCGCCAGTGTCGGGAGTAGGGTCCAAGCTACCGGTGGTTAGGGCTCCAGAAACAGGAACCTCCTCACAATGCGAGCCGTATCGAGGAGTACTGCCTTCTGAATTAGGCCCTTGATCCAACCGCCTAACGAGAGCCTCGATAGATGTTGATCGAGGCTTTTGGCCATAAGGCCATTGGCCGATACGACAATCGACACAATGATAGCCGAGCTCACATTCCACATGTCAACAACCTCGTGTGCTAAGTCAAGATATTTAATTTGTTTCTCTTTCTCATCAGCTTTATATTATAGTATAGTATTAATGTTAGTTCCTACTAATATTAGTATAGTAATAATATTAGTTCCTCTCAGATGGCTCGATGAAATTGCAAATATAAGTTCCTCTTATATTTGCAATGTCATCGAGCCATCTGAGAGCCTTCCGCCTGGACACGCGTTACCGTGGCCGACTTGGAATTATGGTTGCTATGACACTGGTTGTCTTAATGTTGGCAATAAGCTAACTGTTTCAGAAACTTTTATAAAGGATTTATAGCGTGGGTGTAGATAAACAATATAAATATTACACCTCCCTTTGTCGCCCACGTCCTTAGTAATTGTCCGACGTTTAAACGCAAGGCGACAAGCTGTCTGAGGCTATCCAGGATAAAACGTTATACGAGTAAAAAAAGATCGAGTTGACAATGAGTAAAAGATGAGATAAAAGTTGTGTGGTTATAGCCAGCCTGCACTATATAAGATAAAGCTACATAGATAGCCTTTACAGTACCTTATTAGTAAAGCATACATACAGTTTCATAGTTGGCTGTCACCGCTAAAAAATTGTAATTACCTGGAAAAGAAGATAAAAATAATTAACAACACGTACTAAATCAAAACATAAAAACGACCTCGAAGTTCAAAAGACATTAAATTATATTTTTAATAATTGTAACATCATTAATGTTAAATTTATCATTATATATGTGAGAACGATGTACAAAAAACGTTAAAAACGTATAGAATACAGCAAATAGTAACAAAACAACAATCCAAAAAAACAAATAAAATAATTAAAAATAAGCCGAGGCAGCTAAGTGATGATGTAAGAAGACCTGGTAAAGTGGGGGGCTACGTTGACGGAACGGCAGTAGGGTGTGATTGTGGAGCTATGTCACAAACCATGCTTCACCTTTTATCCTGCCCTCTGTGTCCCAAAACATGCAGTCAAAGTGACCTCTGTGCTGCCACCGACAATGCCATGGAAGTGGCAGTTTTGGGAAAACAAGATATAAAATACAGTCATGCCAGCGATACGAAGAAGAAAAAGATCACAACCACGATAGTTGGAAGCAATTTAACCCTTCAAAAGCGAGCGTAAACATAACGCGAGCAAATCTACATAATGACAAACATTTCGAGCTAAAAATAAATATATCCCGAGCGGTATCAGATGTTTTCTGTGCGAAGTTGCAAGAGTCAATTATAAGAAATGGGTCACTAGGCAACGGATAAGCTGGCGACACAGAATAGATAATTACAGAAGGCTGGCTAAATACAGTTTATTTTGTTTACTAATTTCTGCCTGGGACTTCGAGGTTCGCGTGTCCGTTGCATCGCATCGCTTGCCTGCGCCATTTCTTCGTCTTAGCGTTCGATTCCTAGGAGTTCTAGTGATGTGATGGTCTTTAATAGCCTGCTAGTAATATTATAAACGCGAAAGTTTGTGAGGATGATGATGGATGTTTGCTACGCTTTCACGCAAAAACTACCGAACGGATTTGGATAAAATTTGGCACACAGATAATTTATAACCAATATTTACATATGCATGAGAGCAGTGGTGGCCAAGTGGTAACAGCCGCGACTTACGAGTTGTAGGTCGTAGGTTCGAACCCAACAGGCGCTTTACTTTGTGTAAATTATTTCATCACCACTGCTCTCAAAACGGTGAAGGAAAACATCGTGAGGAAACCGGCATGTCCTAGAACCAAAAATTCGAAGACATGTGACATCTGCCAACCCGCACTGGGCCCGCGTGGTGGATTACGGCCCACTCCCTCTCACCGAGGAGGCCTGTGTCCCAGCAGTGGGAACATTATAGGCTGATTATTAACATATGGAATACTTTTTATCCCAATATTCCTACGGGATCGAAATTTTTGCGGGTGAAACCGCAGGGCACTGCTAGTACATAATAAATAGAACGAGCAAAAACACATGCACACATAGACACGCTTCAAATACAGCGAGCGCAAGTGCACTAGTGACTTTCATTTGTTTGAGATAGCCGCGCGCCGTACGTACACGTCTAGTGCGTGCTTCTTTTCTCACTCGTTGTATGAAGTTGGCCTTCTGTTGTATGGTCTATCTTGGCTTTGTTTGGCTTGCAACCTGTGGCCCGGTCTGTTCACACTTACTGCCTACGTTATTTTTTATAGTACGGGTTTTCTTAGCGTTTATTTTTTCTTCGGGTAATCAGTGCTTTTTGCTCGGTGATCAAAAAACTTTTTGCATTTGTGGAAATGGTGTCTTTAATGGTTTGTTGTACTCGAGCTCATATGAAAGAAAAAATTCGTAACAAAGAAAAATAGAAAATATTTTTTTCGATAGTAAACCTTGTTTTTAGAGCCCCTTTCGGTCGACAACGGAGGTTCTGTATTCTTATTATTCGAGTTAATTTTCTTTTTGTATGAACCAGTCTTACCAAGGGGTATCGTATTACCCTGTAACTGGGTTGTGGTCAGATAGGCAGTCGCTCCATGTAAAATACTGATATTCAGCTGCATCCGGTTAGACTGGAAGCCGACCTTAACATAGTTGGGAAAAGGCTAGGGAGATGATGATGATAATATCTTTTTGTATGAACGTGTTTCTGTGACATATAAACCAATTTTTTATTCTTTCTTCTTTATTTATTTCGCTTTACCAAATACCTAGTTAACATTGAAAGTCAAACAAACATGCCCCCACAAAAAGGGACAGTTAGTGGTCAAACAAAGCAAAGGTACCAACATTTAATATCTTTGAGAGCTCTTGTATTAATTACACTCGGGTTGAGTATCGGTACCCTCGACCATTACCCACCGGCTAAGTGAACGATTGTCGCACATTATCTACAGGGTTGAAGAGGGTTTTAATACGAGATTGTTCCTGGGAGAGTTACTTGAGTTGGAGGTAAATGCTAGTCGTATTTTTGGTACCTATTAAAGGATTTTAGTCAGTAAAGCCAATCCAGGTATAAGATGCAACTCAAAATTAACGTGTTTTTGGTATAATTAAGCACTACTTGTATTTTTGTGATAATATTTATGTGATCATTAATTTATTATATTATTTACATTATAATTATATGAAAAAATAAACAATCATTACAGGGCATCAAAGAATTCGTCCGCATCATCGCTGTCAACAGGAACAGTGCCCAAAAGGCTGGCAGCATTGCCACGAATTCGATGCGGACGAATTCTTTGATGCCCTATAATGATTGTTTATTTTTTCAAATAATTGTACATATTATAGTTTATATGTTAGCTTATATTATGTAAATATTTAATTTTTGGAATAAATATAATATCATTATAATTTAATGTGTGTGTTCGCGTGATGTACATAGATGGTGTATTGAGGAAAATGTACTTATACTGAAGAAATGGAAGATGTAAGTCCAACCTGGTAAAGTGGGGCTCCCTGACGGAACGGCAGTAGGGTGTGATTGTGGAGCTATGTCACAAACCATGCTCCACCTCCTATCCTGCCCTCTGTGTCCCAAAACATGCAGTCAAAGTGACCCCTGCACTGCCACTGACAACGACGTGGAAGTGGCGAAATTTTGGGTTAACAAAATCTAAAATACAGTCGCGACAGTGACAAGAAGAAGACCGAAGAAGTGTGTTCTCATTTCCTGACCTTTTAATACTTTTTTCACAGCATAACCAATCAAGCACTATAGTCCGTGCGGAACTAGTTGGCCGCGCCTTAGGTATGTGAGCGGTGGGACGGAGGGGCGGGAGTGCATTACTCAGTACGTGTGTTGCGAACCGCCCCGCCTCACCCCTGTCCCCACCTCAGCGGCCAACTAGTTCCGCGCGGACTATTTAGTTAATAACGCGTTACTAAGTCGCATTGTGTACGGACAGCCATTGAAATACTAGTGGGCGTAAACACACACATAAAGCTTTAGAAAAGGACGCCCACATAGGTATGAGTTATATTATCCACAAATCACGCCTTTTTCGCACGAGGAAAGTTATAAACTACCGAACGCCACGTGCTACGATCCATTTATAGCCTTTTCACTTTGCCCACGTCCATACGCGTGTGGGGTTGCCATGTTCAGACATGTCCGGCTATCTAAATAGCCGGAGGTCTAAGACCTCCATCCGAACTTTGCCCTGCCCTGACATTTGTGAGATCTTTTCGATTTGAGAAGATTTGTTTTAGAAAATAAATTTAGTAAAATGAGTTTTGAAACAAGAAGGATTAAAAAAAAGACGGGTTGCACTCCGGGAGTGCCGGCAGAAGTGAAAACTTGAATATTAACGTTGAAATAAATCAATTATTAATTGAATTAATATAACTAAGTTTTTTTCACTATTTCTGCGTCACTTTTTTCATTAATCGATGCACTTTGTTCAATTTCCATTTTTTTAAACACTTTATATATACGAATTTTACGAATACACAGCAGTGTGGCTACTACACAGACGGTCGAGCCATCAGCTGTCCATCCACGTCCGCGTCCGCGTCCGCGTCCGCGTCCACTATCACCATCACATCACATCACATCACATCACCATCGCCATCGCCATCACCATTAACATCGCCATCACCATCATCATCGCCATCATCATCGCCATCATCATCGCCATCATCATCGCCATCACCATCACCATCCATCCATCCATTATCGTGTCTCA
The DNA here is from genome assembly GCA_945859645.1 of Amphipoea oculea. Taxonomy (NCBI): domain Eukaryota; kingdom Metazoa; phylum Arthropoda; class Insecta; order Lepidoptera; family Noctuidae; genus Amphipoea; species Amphipoea oculea. The sequence goes on along the minus strand of OX243886.1, from coordinate 12,988,642 downwards.
CTTGGTTCACTTCGGTTGGCGCCGCCGTAGTAAGAGATGGGGGGGGGGAATCTCTCCTGACGGTCACGTGTCCTGACGCGATGCCCTGACGCGAGTTTAACATTGTTTACCCATTACAAAAAGTGTTCAACGCCGCTAAAGAAGTTTTCACTTCAAAAAAGTTTAGTATTGGGTTTTTTTTTGTATATGTCCGACTTTTTGTCAGGCCTTTTCAAATTTCGAAATGGTAAGCCTATACAAAGGAGCCTGTTGCTATTATAGCTACATACGCAACTGCCCTCGTACGTGGTACCGGAAGACATAGCGTTAGAAGTTGTCTCACAAGGTGGACTGATGACCTAGTAAAGACCGCACGAATCCGTTGGATGCGAGAAGCACAGAACCGGTCGAAGTGGCGATGTTTGAGGGAGGCCTGTGTCCAGCAGAGGAAAGTTTTCGACTGAAATGATGATGATGATGACACAATTCTCGTAATTTAAAACATTCAAAATCTAGTCGCAGTCTCATCTCGACGATAAACAAATAGGGAAATTAGAGGTATTTTTGACTGATTGAGACTGAGACTAGACTGAACGTTCTTAAAATTACGAGAATCGCCCCTCTGACCTTTTTATAGAACACTAGCTGCGCCGCGCGGTTTCACCCGCGTAAATGTCGATCCCGTGGGAATATCGGGATAAAAACTATCCTATATCCTTTCCCAGGACTCAAACTATCTCTATACCAAATTTCATCGAAATCGGTCCAGCCGTTTTCATGTTATGTCGTGACAACGGAAAACGGGTTTCATTTTTATATATATAGACTAGCTGCCCGCCCCAGCTTCGCACGGGTACAATTTTTTTTTTCGAATTTCCAAAATTTTCTTTCATACAAACCTTGTCCCGACAATACCGATCACAACAAAAAAAGAATTAGCGAAATCGGTCCAGCCGTTTTCATGTTATGTCGTGACAACGGAAAACGGGTTTCATTTTTATATATATAGATTATAGAAGTTTGTCGCTTTTCATCTGTGCTCTTCAATCATTATTACAAGAAAAGCAACGCTTCTAAGAATATTTAAATTTTTGTCACTACATATTTTAATTTGCAGCAATTTTCTGAGTATAAGCAATATGCTACTACACTGGCACTGCTGCTGTTGCTATACTTGTATTCAGCTGCATCAGGTTAGACTGAAAGTCGACCCCAACATAGATGGAAAAAGGCTAGGCAGATGATGATGATATATTTTAAATTAAAGCAATGTTCTGGGGCGGCTGCTGCAGGTGCGGAAAACCTCAAACGGTGCAAATACTTCAATCTCATTCGAACTTTATGCTCGAGCCGTTGGGGGTTGAAACACTAGGGCCATGGGGCCCGAGTGTCCACTTAGTATTTCGAGATATCGCCAAGCGGTTGGTCGACTCTTCACGTGATAAGAGGGCTGGCCTATTTATTGGCCAATCATCAGCATTGCCATACAACGTGACAATGCTACCAGCCATTTGGGCACGTTTCCTATTGACAGCGATGCGGAAGAATTTTTTGATGTCCTTTGATTATTTCCCTTCCTTTTTATATACTTGTATCTATATATCACTAGCTTCTGCTCACGACTTCGTTCGCGTGAAATTTCTTTTTCCCTCGACCCATCTCGTCGTATTACATCATTTGCCCGCGTCTCCTGCTCTATCACTTCGTTTCCCCATAGCGCTTTTGCTCGGCTCCTAAGGGTCATAGCGTGACGTTAAATAGCCTATAGCCTTCCTCAAGAATTGGGCTATCAAATGCAAGAAGAATTTTTCAAATCCGACTGGTAGTTCCAGATATTACCCCCTACATACAAACTTACAAACAAATTTTACCTCTTTATAATATTAGTATAGATGAGAACATAATAAAGAAGAGAGTACAAGCAATATGATATTATACGCCTATTACAATATTAGAAGGCAGAATTGGTTTCCAATAACAGTTTTTCAACTACCCACAAAGTTCTGAAGTGGGTTAACTAAGGCTTATAGTTGTGAACTTGTAAGCACTTTGATCCAGCTTGTTATAAGCTTAGCTTGCTTGGAATATTGTAACTTCTAAATAAGCCTTTCAAGAATAGAATAGAACACTCTTTATTATGTACACCATATAAATTACAGACGTAAATATAGAAACTTTACAATGGGTGAGACAATGGACGGTCAAACTATTTTGTGAAGGCTTAGAATACCTAGAATGTACATTTATTTCTGAGTATATGGTTCATTCCAAAGTCTGACAACCAGTCTTACTGAAGGCTATTGTGTTACCCAGTTCCTGGGTTGTTGAGGTCAAATAGGCAGACGCTCCATGTAAAATACTGGGATTCAGCTGCATCCGGATAGACTGGAAGCCGATCCCAACATAGTTGGGAAAAGGCTAGGCAATTGATTGATTGAAAGATCTTATCTAGCTGAAAAATAGGGCAACCTTGATTACAAGGCTGTGTCTGCATCTATACAAATAAATAAAATTGGAGTGTCCGTTTGTGATATTAAAATAACCGCTTTTGACTAAATGCATATGGATGTATACACGGTACATATACCAATAGGTAATACGGGCTGGTGTCCGCAACTCCACGTCAATGCGCGTATTTTGCGTACGGTAACATGTACCAAAATAACCTTTTCTTTTTTCAATTTTTTTCTGTCTGTTTGTTCCGGCTTATCTCTGAAACAGCTGAACCGATTTTGACGGGACTTTCACGAGCAGATAGCTAAAATAGTAAGGAGTAACTTAAGCTAATTTTTTTTTAAGAAAAAAAAAGAATTACACGCGGACGAAGTCGCGGGCACAAGCTGGTTTTACATAACATTAGACGGGATAGATATCAGCCGTTTGACGTGTAACTGTGGGTTTGAATAATTCATTGTAAGGTAACAAATGTCGATGTGATGAGGAGACCGTTCAATCGTAGGCGGAATATCAAATAACTTTAGAGAATATTCAAATGTAGGTACTTTTGTGTAGAAACACATTTTCGATATATTATTTTTTTCTTTTTTGTCAGTTAATAGTCACACTTACAAAGGCGAAAGTTTGTGAATGTGTGTGTGTTTATATATTTGTTACTTCTTCAGGCTCAAACGGCTGGACCAATTCTGATAAAATTTTGTGTGGAGTTAGCTGACACCCTGGATTAATATATAGGCTACTTTTTATCCCGATATTCCCACGGGATCGACATTTACGCGTGTAAAACAGTGGGGCGCAGATAGTTGAGACAATAATTCACTATTAGTTGATCAAATAATACGGTCCTTAGATATAGTCCTTTCTCAGTTATTTTATCTCTGACAGCAGCAAACCAATATCAACCTTATTGTAATGATAATAAAGATCTCTTTGAATTTGACAAACTTGTCAAATGGCAGCAACCCAAAAGCAACCTTATTGCAACGGCTTTAAAGATCACTGTTATTTTGACAGTGATGCAAACTCAGAGGTTTTAACTATGTACGGACTGTAGTTATAAACACACCATAGACCGCGGGTTCCATTTTTTTTTAATTTTATTAATTACACAAAAACTTTATCCACTAAAAGCAAGCCGGGTAAACCTTTGAATACATAGTTTATGACAACCAATATACATATACCAAACAAAACTTGCTTCTCTGTAACATAAAACGACCCTAACTATAGTAATAAATCAACTGCGACAAACTACCCGTCAAATGCACAATAAGTTCAGAACAATGGCGACGCGTAGCGGATCTGCTACGGCGTAGCGATCGTAGCAACGTAGCGGTCTCATTGTTGAACTTGGATCGGTATTATATCGCGATGGTTCTACGAATTGAAATAGCGTAGTCACTTGATATTGAAAAGGTGACTATGTAGTATTATTATAGTTTTGCAAAGATCCTCCTACATGGATTTTAAAATTAATTTAATTCATCACATCACACTAATATTATAAAGGCGAAAGTTTGTGTGTGTGTGTGTGTTTATATGTTTGTTACTTCATCACGCTCAAACGGCTGGACCAATTTTGACAAAATTGTCTATGGAGGTAGCTGACACCCTGGATTAACATATAGGCTACTTTTTATTCCGATAATTCCACGGGATCGACATTTACGCGGGTGAAACCTCGGGGCACAGCTAGTTAATATTATAATAACAGCCGCACAGGTCGATCGATCAGGTTAAGCTACGCTTGCCGCGGTTGGTCCGTGGATGAGTGACCATCTTTACATACCGAAATCCCTCCGTGCCTCGGAAAGCACGTTAAGCTGTTGGTCCCGGCTGTCATTCGCGGATCTTTGACAGTCGTTACGGGTAGTCAGAAGCCCGAAAGTCTGACAACCAGTCTTACCAAGTGATATCGTATTTATCCAGTAACTGGGTTGTGGAGTCAGCTAGGCAGTCGCTCCATGTAAAATACTGATATTCAGCTGCATCCGGTTAGACTGGAAGCCACTTCAAGTGATAGAAGTCCAGACATATTAACTTGTTACTGCAATGTTCGCAGATCGTTTCCAAGCGAATGTCTTGAATTATTCATTCGTAAGGCTTGTTTACACGAGGATTGATTCTCGTCTTGAAAAGGCGATTGGCGAAAGGAGATTTACAATTAGCCCGTGTTGTCAGTAACTACTGTTCATATTCGCGTGACAAAAAATCAAAATAAAATGATGAATTTCCATTAGACCGATGCAGTTTTGAAGGGTGAAAATCGCTTAGTCTTTGAAGTTGGAAGTTTTTTGCCATCACAGTTTTAAAAATTTGCCTTACTGACATAATAGTACGCTAGTTTTTATCAAATTCAAACCACATATTTCAAATTCACCAATTGCAGGCACTTTTGAATTGACAAGGAGTCGGCCAGTCAGTAAGATGACGCTTGTTGCCCATTCCAAAACGTTGTACAGACGCCAGCACAAAAAGTTACCCGAAACTGTCAAATTTTCCCAATCAACTTTGAACCTTACATTGTAGCGATAAAGTTGAAAATCTATTAAAGAAATTTGACAGATTGTAGTAGCTTGATGTGCTGGCGTCCGTACATTCCTATAGAGACCAACGAGCTTAAAAATTCACGGACACTATTTTAAATTTAAATATTGTTGCAAAATATTTTCTCGCTTGAGTGCGATAATAAATCGCCCACGAGACTGCATTGACATTCTCGTCTCTCGACGGACGAGGAAGTTTCTTCGTGAAAATGAGGCTCTAATGAACGTACACGCCAGCTCCGAAGGTATGGAGAATGCTAAGTGCTATGTTCATGGAATAGACGAACTAAGTACATAAATAACAACGTTTAGAATTGCTTTCAAGGAACTAATTGCGGTAGTTATTAGTGGAAGTGAGTGTTTGACTGTGATGCTATGAGTTTGTGGTACAGTTTATATTTGCTATGAGTTTGTGGTAAGTATTATTGTATCGAAGATTTTTTAAATGACATATTATGATACAATTTCTATAATATTATCTTCCTTTGACATGCATGTAAAAATTAATTTAATTGACATTTCTTCATTTAATTGTATTTAATTTAACTTACTATTTATTTACTGTTTAATCCCGAATTTTTTATGACATAGTACAAAAATTACTATTTATACACCAATTTCATTGGTAGAACATAAATAGAGCTCGACTACAATAATATTATGTAAATTTAAGATCTTTTACGTATATCTACGTTCACAAATAAAGATTGATTGATTGATTTATATTTTCTAAATATCTCGTTATGGTTTTTGTAGATGACTTACCAACTGAATTTCGACAAACTGTAATACGACAAGATTTTATTTCGACACTATGGAACTCCGACGCGTCTTCATTTGTCTTGATGGTCTAGTGGTAGAACACACTACTGCTGATCACGAGGTCCTGGGTTGGAATCCCGGGTCGGGGAAAGTGTTATTGGGTTTTCCATCTGGAATAAGCCTGGACTCGTGCCCGGTTGATGGCAATAGGCTCGCCAACCGTTTTTTTTACCAGCCATTTTTTTTTCTCTTTTCATCTCCCAAATTTTATTAAAGGAGTCCAGCTCATCCGCCATCTCCGTCTGGGCTCCTATTACATGTGATTTCAAGTACACCTCTGCCCTACCCTTTTGGGATACAAGGCGTGATGTTTTGTAATAAAGAAAACTACATAAACCAACGTAACTATAAGTTAGCTTACAAAGTGCTGGAGTATATCTATCCTGTCGACATTTACGACTCAGAAGAGATAATAAGGATATAAATAACTTCGGGAGTCAAGCGTGACTTTTTCCTTCAAAAGGATATATATATAACGACGTAATACTACTACTCAATCACAGTATTTTTCGCGGTATTTTTATAGGGAGAATTAATAGTCCTCCAGACCGCATTTCGCCTATTGCGGCCAATCTCAACGGAGACTAGCCTTTGGCGTGGGAGATATTATAGTGTACAAGGAGAGAGATTAGCCGCAGAATCCACGGCGTAACGTTCTTTGCGAGGTGATTTAATTGTCACACCGTACGAAGTGGTTGTAGAATACAAAACGCTTTGAAAGCGACTGACACTTGTCAGTTCCCAGTTCTTTATCATTTTTAATATCATCATCATCAGCTTCATTTCAGCCGAAAGTCGTCTACTGCTGGATATAGGCCTCCCCCAAGCACCTCCACTTCGACCAGTTCTGTACTTCTCGCATCCAACGGGTTCCTGCGGCCTTCACAAGGTCGCCGGTCCACCTTGTGGGAGGCCTTCCTACACTACGTCTTCTGGTACGCGCTCGCCACTCCAGAACCTTTCGGCCCCATCGGCATTTTTAATATACCGAAATTCATTGTCGTGTATTTTGGAATATTATCCCACTCACCACAAATCATTACATAAGACTTCTGCTGACATCCAGACAAGGTCGAGCCGTCACCTAAACCTGAATTATTCATTTTTTTGTATATAGACTCGTACATAAGCATTCTTGAGATATTTGCCTCTCATATTATTCTAAATATTTTGCGAAGAAAAAATGGTTCAGCTTCAGTATAAGTGGGAAGGTTGTTGAGTGCAAGGGATATTTATAGACCGCCTGTCGTCTTTATAAGGATCAAAATTGTATGTTTCATATACTGCTTCCTTAGTGAAGGGCTTGTGGCTACGTAATAACAGCCGCACGGGTCGATCGATCAGGTTAAGCTACGCTTGCCGCGGTTGGTCCGTGAATGGGTGACCATCTTTATATACCAAGACCCCTCCGTGCCTCGGAAAGCACGTTAAGCCGTTGGTCCTGGCTATCATTCATAGATCTTTGACAGTCGTTACTGGTCGTCAAAAGCCAGAAAGTCTGACAACCAGTCTTACCAAGGGGTATCGTGTTACCCATTAACTGGGTTGTGGAGGTCAGGTAGGCAGTAGCTCCATGTAAAATACTCGTATTCAGCTGCATCCGGTTAGACTGGAAACCAACCCCAACATAGTTGGGAAAAGGCTAGGCAGATGCAGATGATGATACTGCCTTCTTAGTCTTGAGGCGCCGCCGCCGTGATTGGTATCGATCTCTGGTCTAGGTGTTGGATTGGATTTACCATTGTGGGTGTTATGATATACGCGAATGGATTGAATAAGAAATTAGTTCTTGTATAAGAATTCTACATTTTGAAAGCGGCACCGGTGACTGACAAGTCGTGTGGGAATCGGCTGTCATGGTATGGCCATGTTATGAGGAGGAATGAGGAAAATGTCGTGAGGAAAGTTTTGAATATGAATATTGATGGCTGTAAGAGTAGGGGAAGACCAGAGAAACGATGGATGGACGGAGAGAAAGATCATAAGGCTAGAACGAGGGTGACTACCGAGAAGACGACATATACAGGGTCCCATTAAAATAGAAGAACAAATTTTAACACAGCGCTCAGTACATCTAACCAAAGATATCCAAGCAAAAAAAAAACACTTAGTAAAGTGATTTTGTTTGGACCTAAAATAATAAATTGCCGGCACATTAGTGTATTTTCATTAGCTGTTTATTTTTCTTGTAAGTATCTAACGCGTTTTTCTTATACATATTTTTTACCATCGTCCTTATTTTGGTGGTCTGAATGATTTCTAAAAGTTTTTCAACCTATTTTAATGGGACCTTATATAGAAGTTTGGAAGAAAACACACGTTGTATCAACCTCAAATAAATTCGTATAAGAGTAAAATAATGATAATAACATTACTGGTCAAGGTGGACCGACGACCTTGTGAAGGCCGCAGGAACTCGTTGGATGCGAGAAGCACAAAACCGGTCGAAGTGGAGGTGCTTGGGGGAGGCCTATGTCCAGCAGTGGACGTCTTTCAGCTGAAATGATGATGATGATGATGATGAACATTACTGGCGAAATGTGAGTGAACTATACACAGTACACACAGCCAACCTCTTGAAGGAATTCTAACGCGGTGTAATACTATGCATGTTTATGTTATAAAAAACAGAGTAAACCTCTTGCTTTCAGCGTGGTGACTTTAGTACCCATCGTCAGTGGTTAAGACTATGGACGCCTCGTAAGTGGGTTTCCAATAATGAAGCGAAGCAGAGTAAGCTGTTTCTAGTAGATTGGTTCCTAGAAACTAGCTTTAAGATAAACTTTGGAGAAACTTACTTTTGGATTGAATTACTTTCGATTCTGGGGTTTTTTCTTCTTATTTTTTTAATTATTTTTGGATTTTACGAGTATATATTGATTATACTCATAGGAGAATTCAAAAATAATTTAGGCTGATTATAAATCAGCCTATAACTTTCCCACTGCTGGGACACAGGTAGGAGACCTGTGTCCCTTTTCGAGAGGGAGTGGACTTATAATCTGCCACGGGGCCTAGGGATCTAGTGCGGGTTGGTAGATCTCACGTGTCTTCGAATTTTTGGTTCTAGGACATGCCGGTTTCCTCACGATGTTTTCCTTCTCCGTTTTGAGAGTAGTGCAGCAGTGGTGATGAAATAATTTACACAAAGTAAAGCGCCTGCCTCTCGCAAGTCTGGGCCACCAATGCTCTCCCTACGAGTGGCTAAACTTAAACGGACGTCTGGCGTATCGTAGTCAATTGGCCCCCCTACCACCCTGCTAACTGCCTTATAGGTATATATACATCAGCTATTTTTCGATAGCTGGCATTACACAATTCAAACACACACGTCTTTATTTAGGTCACCTGATCGATCAAATCATAAATACCATATTTGAAAAAACTAATTATCCTTCCAAAATACAGGCAGTAAAAATAACCTACATTGGACGCCTATCCCATAACATAACAAGGCTTATACAGAAAGTCAAAAAATAAAACAACTTTAATAAAACATAAAATATGAAACAAGCACCCTTCGTTAGCATTCGCGATGGCGTTGCATGTCCACTCCGTTTTAAAACCTGGACACGTACGACTCGAAATAATAATAATAAACGAACTGAAGTTTCAGTGTGGCCATGTGGTCAACGTGACTAGCGAATGCGATGCGATGCTATGAAGGAAATCAAACAGTAGTCTAAGTTGGAACTTCGTGTTTCAGTATGTCTTTTCCGTGTCATATAACTCGCCCTGTTTCTTTTGTTATTCAATGTACTAGATGCTAGATAAGAGTATCCAGTGGCTAGCTGACATATATGTATTGCAAATAACCAAGGACCATGACTGCCTTATATCATGCAATTATTGCTCTTGAACGATCCCGAATCTTACACCGTGTAAATGGGGTTTTACTTGACAAAAAAACATATTTTTATACGACTACTGCACCGGCACCTCAGTGAATAGGTTAGTTAAACTTTTTAAACGCGATGCAAGTTCGTGCTAAAACTTTTGTTTTTAGTGTTAGTGCAGTTTTACGTGGATGAAATAACTGTTTTTATACGTGTTCCAATTTGGAAATGGCATTCAAATCTAGGTTAGGTACTCGTTTTTTCAGCTTTTTGCACGATGAAAGAACGGCTTTGTTAGAATAAGTATTCGTATATAAGGTATATTTAAAAGAGCTCGTAGCTTAGTTATAACTGCCGCACGGGTCGATCGATCAGGTTAAAGTCTGTGGATGGGAGACCATCTTTACCTACCGAGACCCCTCCGTGCCTCGAAAAGCACGTTAGTCATTGGTCCCGGCTATCATTCATAGATCTTTGACAGTCGTTACTGGTCGTCAAAAGCCAGAAAGTCGGATAACCAGACTTACGAAGGGGTATCGTGTTACCCATTAACTGGGTTGTGGAAGTCAGATAGGCAGTCACTTCAAGTAAAATACTGATATTCAGCTGCATCTGGTTAGATTGAAACCTGACCCCAACGTATTTGGGAAAACATAGAAAGGTAGATAAACCATTTATTTAGTGAACACAAAAGATATAGCACAACACACAAAAACACAATAAAAACAAAACACAAACAGTACACTTTGCCATAACTCACTGACATATCGGATAGACATTAAAACCGAGTACATCCCGAAAACAGCCGAACACATCCGAAGCGGTGCAGGTTACGGTAACAGTGTCGCGAGTTCCATGGATTATTTCCATCTCAAAAAATGGCTAACGCGTCTAAAGAAGTTTTCACTTAAAAAAAGAAAAAGACCTCGTGTATATCAGGCTTTGTCTCTCTACATCTCAACGTAAAATCCTGGTATTCACCAGTATTTTACGTGGGGTGACTCAGCTGCATCCGGTTAGACTGAAAGCCGACCCCAAAAATTGTTGGGAAAAGGCTAGGCAGATGACGAGGTATATTTTATTTAGGAAAACTGTGTTATCATTATTATAAAGGCAGGCTCCAACAAAAAGGTAGAAAATTATAATTTTTGAGCACGAGTGACTATTTTATTCCCAGTCATCTCGATCTTGCGGTCGTAAGCGAGATTTCTGAACGACCTGTGTTCGATACCAGGGTCAGGAAGTATTATTTAGGAAACACCCTCCAATTTGTGCCTTCATTTGTTTTTTTTTTTTTGTAGGGGCTTGTGGCTAAGTAATAACAGCCGCATGGGTCGATTGATCAGGTTAAGCTACGCTTGCCGCGGTTGGTCCGTGGATGGGTGACCATCTTTACATACCAAGACCCCTCCGTGTCTCGGAAAGCACGTTAAGCCGTTGGTCCCGGCTGTCATTCGTGGATCTTTGACAGTCGTTACGGGACGTCAGAAGCCCGAAAGTCTGACAACCAGTCTTACCAAGGGGTATCGCATTACCCACGAACTGGGTTGTGGAAGTCAGATAGGCATTCGCTCCATGTAAAATACTGGTATTCAGCTGCATCCGGTTAGACTGGAAGCCGACCCTAACTTAGTTGGGAAAAGGCTAGGCAGATGATGACTTGTTTTTTTCATTCAGGTACCTATCATAATCCTAACTGCTTAACTAATATTATAAATGCGAAAGTAAGTTTGTTTACGGCTGAACGGATTTGGATTGGCAAGTGGGTAGACCATGACCTGGAGCAGGACATAGGCTACTTTTCATCCTGGATCGTAGACGGAGTCGCGGGTAACATCTATAAGTAATAATCTTAAGTAATACTCTTACCCCTTACCAATAAACGTTGTATAGCGTCTGTATAGTTACACAACGCTTTGTCTTCTTCTTTCGAAAGTCAAATTACTGACGACTGACAGAGAGAAATCGGTGTTTCATCAGTCATCTGATATAATACGTTTATTAGTAAGAGGTAAATAATGGAATATAATTTAGTAGGTTTTTCCTCAAATTAACGCGGGTGAAACCGCGGGGCACAGCCAGTTTGTAAATAAATTAAATTACAGGACAACAACATTTTTTATCAAAAAAAAAAAAAAAAAACTAAGCAGGAAAAAGGAAATGTCGCCGTTAAATGCCAAGTTGAGTGATGTCGTAAGTCTGACCCCAGGGCGAAGGAAAACATTGGTACCCGTCCGTTGTAAAAAGAATCTAATTTTTATGGGGTCTTTACTACATACGGTTATAGAATATTAAATTTATAGTTAGTTTATAATATAGTACAGCTATAAATAGAATTGGGACTTTTTTTTTGTAGATGGGAAATTGTCAAATGACCGCTCCGGGTGGAGCGGAAGGGAGTGTCAGACTGACTGACTAAAACCCACCCGTGTTCCTTCCTTAGCCCTTTGTGTGCCGGGGTAGCGGTAACCCTTTTGGACAATCCCGCAACCCCGGCAGGCTTCGGCCCTAACAGCCCCTTCCTTTATGCTCACATCCTTTGAGGGGCGCGTGGAACACATACGCGTCGTCCGGCACGGGCCTGGTCCTGATCGGACGGTGAGCTACCCATTACTCTCCGTTCGCAGGCCCGCGCCTACGGTGGCCGGGAGTCGTCATGCAGCTCCCGACGCCCGGAGCGTCTCCCGCAGCGGCTGGGACGTGAGGCTCTCTCCCTCAAATAGAATTGGAACTTGGTTTCTTATTTATATAGGGTAAGGTTGAATGAGATTATACTGAGTTTGTACCTACAGCGAATGTTGTTTTTACACATAATCTAATATCACGCCTGCTTTCTCCAAGAGTTAAGCAGAAGTGTAACTAAAGTGCCCAGTAAATGCGGTCGGAGAGACGTTTGAAAAACTCTAAGTAAAAAGTCGTAATTCGAGGTTTGGCTCTCGCCTATTTCCTCCTTCAATATTGGACCAATTTAAGAGATACGTCATACACTGAATAAGAAGAGTATGTCCTTCTTTGTGTCCCTATGTTTTCTTTTTCATTAATAGTTGTTAGTACTGCACTAGGCCTATGTTGACAGCGGTTTAAATTGGCATTTTTTGAGGGTTCTAGTGCTTAGAAAAATAATGTATCATCAAAAAGGAAAACATAGGGACATGTGTACAAGTAGTTAATATTTATTATTCTGTAAAAAAACATTGCTTTATGGTCATTAACCAGAAAGAAAACAGGCGAGTGCGTATCTATGGAGACACGACCACCCGCGTTTCCTCTTCAGGACTGATTTTTCCAACGCCAGAAAATTTTGTCCGCGGAACAATTTTGAATCTTTGACAGTTCTTACGTACAAAATCAATCAGACGTCAATTTTATTCCACGAATAAAATATATCTGTCGATTAAAAAATCAGCCGTTAGTGTAATAGGGGCGAGCCAAATGCCATCAGCCGAGCACTTAATCCAAACCCCCGGTTACTGAGAAATTTCAGATGGAAAAACCAACACTTTGCCCGACCGACCCAGGAATCGAACCTAGGACCTCATATGAGCTCAGCAGTAGCACTTGCAACTACTGGACTAACGACTGTCTCGTTGGTTAAGTGGTTGCAAACGCTACATGCGCCCTCCATTATTTTCTAATTTTGGTGGATTATAGGCTTTTTTTTCATGGCTTTAATTCCAATGGTAACCCATCTTCTGGTAAAATATAAATTAAAGAGTTCAAAATGAGATATGAAATACGTAGGTATTTAATAATAATAAAAACGTTATTTAATAATACAATAAAACAAAACTAATCTCACAAAGCGACTAACACATCAAAATAAATTCAAAACGTTATTCATCAACTTAACGTCAAAACAAACTCAGTATACATGAAAAATACATGTAACTAGTTTTCTTATGAATGGCGTGGCCCACTGAAAGTTACTGAATTATGTACACGGTATTACGTACAAGTATAACCACAACTGAACAAAGTTAGAGAGAGATCGTTGAAGTACGATAACAAAATAGTTGTACTCGTAGAAGTTAAACTTTGTTGAACACTCTGGCTTGTTTATTTTGACAGGCTTCGAGTTAAAGAGTGGAATATTTTGTTACTCAAATAAGAAAACCATGATAATGTTACAATAGAAATCCCTTATAGAAAGGTATGTAACTTACCAAGTGTTCGCTTTAATTATTAAAAAAATTGAACGATAATTATCTACGGACTGATTTTTCCAACACCAGATAATTTTATCCGAGGAATAATTTAAAATTTTTGACAATTCTTCCATACGAAATCTATCAGACGTCAATTATATTCTACGAATAAAAATTATATATAGATTAAAAAAACCGGCCAAGTGCGAGTCGGACTCGCGCACCGAGGGTTCCGTATAAAAATTTAAGGTTTTCGGAATTTTTCCTTTATGTGTGCTATAAAACATTGCTTCATGCCAAATTTCAAGATTCTAGGTCGACTGGAAGTACCCTTTAGGTTTTGATTCCCTTGCGAGTAGTTGCGAGTTTGAAAATATGCGGCTTAAATTGCCGTTTCTTTTGATTGCGTTGACATAGAAGTTTCATTTTGTTACAGCTTCAAGGTATTATAAACCTGAGTATTTGATATTAATTTCAATTTAATACCTATACGCGTTCATGAGAAAAGAAGTAACTTTAAAATTTTCAAAAATATTTTTTATTATATGATGTAACTAAAAATTTACGGTTTTCGCAATTTTTCCTTTATCTGTACTATAAGACGTTACTTAGTACCAAATTTCAAGATTCTAAGTTCACGGGAAGTACCCTGTAGGTTTTGATTCCCGTGCGAGTTTCGAAAATTTGCAGAAATTTGCGGCATAAACGGCTGTATCTTTTGATTGCGTTGGCTTAGAAGTTTGATTTTTTCACAGCTTCAAGGGACAGTAGACCTGAGTAATTGATATAAATTTCAGCTTCATACCTCCACGCGTTCCTGAGAAAAAGGGTCTTGACAGACGGACGGACGGACAGACGGACAACAAAGTGATCCTATAAGGGTTCCGTTTTTTCCTTTTGAGGTACGGAACCCTAAAAATCAGCCCTACATCATCTTTAGATAATTACCGTGTTCGTTTGTGGCTGTTTTATTTATTTTATTTTATTGATTGACCCTCGAATTCTTATACGACACTTCTTGAACGACACTTCTTCTTCTGTCAAGCTCCGCTAATGAGACACAATTGATTTTCTATTGTTTCGTCGCCGATCGGCGAACCGCGACGCTTGACCGGTTAAATCTAGACAACAACTCACCTTCGGTCAAGATGTAGTGTGACAGGCAGGCTGTTGCCCGGTTAGGAAATCATTTTATGCAGATTACACGTTAATACGTTTTTCCGCTGATAAATATGATGTATGATTAAACTTCAGCTTAAAGTTTCAGGTAAAATGTAAAGTAACAGATGGGCAGATAAACCCTTCTTCTAAAAACTTAAAAACGCAACGCAAGCATTGCAGGCACCTGTCTAGAGTACCTAATTTATGGCGAGCAGAATGCAGAACAAACTTGTGTAAAATGTAACGTATCTTCCTTTGGGAGCTCCTTTGAGAATTCCACTTTCCCGGGATTTTAGCGTTCTATTCACATAAATTTGTGCTTATTTCCAACCATGCACATTCTAACGTATCTCCCGAAAGTCCTTGACCGACTTACGAGACCAAAAAGGAGGTTAGGTCAAGCATTTCATACCAAAAATGCTACCAAAAATACATTTTTCATCAACATGACTTGTTGACCAAGTATCACCCTTAATGAACAATACATATAAAGTTGACATTCTGTTGTCCGTTTTTATCATACCACCGCATAACATACAATGAAAACATGCTCTCATGTACATAGGGGAATAAAGTAACTTTTCGGCACGGGAAAACCTTGCTTATACACCGGGTGTTAAAGCTGAAAATCGTGTGGGATTTGTTGTAATTGGTTAGTAAACTTGGTAGTTGTTTGGTAACCAGTAATAATGTATGATGGCTCCCATTTAGAGTGTAATTAGCTGCAAAATGCATGGTAATGTTGATTCTTATCAATGGCGGGACTGTTATTTAGATGAATAGCCTCATAAATTACATGTTTTAGTTTACCATAAACCGGTTATCCTTGGATGGGTGACCATCTTTACATACCAAGACCCCTCCGTGCCTCGGAAAGCACGTTCAGCCGTTGGTTCCAGCTGTAATTCGTTGATGTTTCATTGTCGTTACGGGTTGTCAGAAGCCTGAAAGTCTGACAACCAGTCTTACCAAGGGGTAGGTATTGTATCACCCAGTAACTGGGTACAAATGAGCATTATGAGTCATGCACTTTTGGAATTCCAATTTTTTTTTTATTCCTATCGTATCACATGCCCAGCTCATTAATATAGGTACGGACACTGCATACTGCAGCCGTAGTAGCCGTACTGTTCTATACAGTTCACTTGAAACTTTAAGTCGGTTACTTGAGAGAAGTCCTTAGTTCCACACACGTTTGAGCTTCACGAATTCGAATGCGAACTGCTTGAATTAACTCGTGAAACATGGCGGCATTTACGCCTCGACATCTTTCGAATTTCGAAGTGGTGTTGAGAAACAAAGAATACACGAGATCTTTTTTTTTTTTTTTTTATTGTGCTTTTGTGTGTTGCAATATCTTTTGTTTTCACTAAATAGGTAAATGGTTTATCTACCTATCTACCTTTTCCCAACTATGTTGGGATCGGTTTCCAATCTAACCGGATGCAACTGAATACCAGTATTTTACATGGATCAACTGCCTATCTGACTTCCACAACCCTGTTACTGGGTAACACGACACACTTTGATAAGACTGGTTGTCACACTTTCGGGCTTCTAGACGACTGTCAAAGATCTACGAACGACAGCCAGGACCAACGGCTTAAGGTGATTGGATACTGACACTTTTTCATACATTCTTTCGGGGTACAAATCTCGAAATATAAACGATTTTTGCAGAATAAAAGCACGTATATTAAGTTGTTATGACTTATTATTGACGCATATCGACAAAAACCTATAAAAAAAACACTATTTACAGGATATCTAGGCCTGATAAAATCGATAAATTTTTCTATGTGTGCGCGGCCGGAACACGCCCTCTGCAGGATATTTCAAAGAACCATCGAGAAGCAGAACATGAGCAGAACATACATTTTTGCTATGGTTATCAACAACAGTTGATCTTGATCGTTAGATGGCGTTGTAGTCAACCGTCGCACAGGCATTATTATGCGTGATTTTGTTGACAAGTTTAGTTGCGAACATCGATCACTATTGATCGATGGTTGCGAAGCGTAGGTATGCAATTTTTAACCGACTTCAAAAAAAGGAGGAGGTTCTCAGTTTGTCGGAATCTTTTTTATTTTTTTTTATGCATGTTACCCGACCCGATTACTCGAAGACGGCTAGACCGATTTGAAAAATTATTTTTTTGTTTGAAAGGGTATACTTTCCAGGTCATCATCAGATCCTGACTTGATGACAATGGGACCACCCATTGTCATCAAGTCAGGATCTGATGATGGGATCCTGGAGAAATTGAAGGAACTCTTAAAATATTATAAGCACACCTATAGCGATTTGGGTACCTATTTTTTATAGTACCTAACTCGTGCATTTGCTTTCGGAAAGCGCCATTTGGTGAAGTGGAACTGATGATGAAGACCACATGACTGATGGCCACTGGAACTACTCAATAATAAGTATTTCACGGGTTGCGATTCGAGTACTTTAATGTGCTTGCTAAGCAATTAATTATTATGCTCGTCACAATGCGTATGGTGAAATGGAGCTGATGGTGAAATACCAGGAGAACTCCTCAACAGTTAACGTCCCTGCATCGGGAAAAGCAATATTTTGTAAAAGGCGATAAGCAAGTTGACATTAGGCTATTGAAACTTAGATAAATTATAAACAGACCCACTAAAAAGCGAGATTTATTTAATAAAAAAAAAATACCGACTGAAAAAAAACACTAGGTACTAGGCGAAAAAACCTTTATTTTCGGAAGTCGGAGGCAAAAACTAAAGTAGGTACTAAAGACATCGAAGTTCTTTTCGACTTAGTAGGTAGTTGTTTTTTTGGAAGGCGGTTTTTTTTTGTTAATTTTTTTTCTTGCAAGGCTGGCGCGGTGGCTCTGCCCGCGCAGTTAGATTTTATCAATTTAATCATGAAGTGAGAAAAAATGCTTTACTTTGTGATAGAATTATCTGTGATCTACCCTGGGTTCGATATTACTGTAATAATGAACGTACTTATCATCTATAAAGTTTATGAGCACACTAGCCGAAATATTTCCATACTTACTTACAAATTTCAGGAATTTATTAGGTACTCCACCGTTTGACATAGCACAGACGCCAGCACATCAAGCTACCCGAAACTGTAAAATTTTCCCAATCAACCTTGAACCTAATACTTTAGCGATAAAGTTGAAAATCCATTAATGAAATTTGACAGATTGTAGTAAGTACCTAGTTTGATTTGCTGGCGTCTGTACATCCAAAGTTAAACATTATATCGTTTTTTCTTATTTAGTTTTATTCATTTTGTTTGCGCGGAAGCAAAATAGTAAAATGAAAAGCATTAAAAAGTTATGAGCTAAGAAAGATTCGTTTTTTTTAGGGTTCCGTAGTCAACATGGAACCCTTATAGTTTCGCCATGACCGTCAGACAATCCGTCCGTCCGCCCGCAGCTTAGCTCAGAGACTCTTAGTACTAGAAAGCTATAATTTGGCAAGGATATACCTACATATTAATCACGCCGACAAAGTGGTAAAATACAATCTTGAAAAACAATTATTTTTAGGGTACACGTAAAGTGGGAATGTTTTTTTTTCTCTCGTCTACCCCATGGTGTGGGGTATCACTGGATAGGTCTTTCAAAAATATTGCGGGTTTGTGATAATCATTTTTCGATTCAGGGATCCGTTTGTGAAATACTAGAAGAAATACTAAAATTCACGGCAGT
The DNA here is from genome assembly GCA_945859645.1 of Amphipoea oculea. NCBI lineage: Eukaryota > Metazoa > Arthropoda > Insecta > Lepidoptera > Noctuidae > Amphipoea > Amphipoea oculea. The sequence continues at coordinate 12,970,002 of OX243886.1, read as the reverse complement.
AGTATATGTCACGAAATCAAAATCACAGCTGAGTAGACTTTACGAGTAATAGTCGACCAACTTTTAGTTGCAATGTATGGGAGAACATGATTTTCAACTACAATGTTAAGCTTGTTCTTGGGATAAATTCATTTCAACTACGGAACTCTTCATTGTGGTCCGACATGGACTTGGCCGGTTTTTCCTTGCTAATTTTAATGTAACTTAGGGTGTAAATAAGTAATAAAAGATGTATAGAATCTTCAAAACAAAGTCGGTACCAACAAAGCTCAATTATCGAAGAGAGAGAAGAGTTCAATAAACTTTATTTGCAACTAGCTGCGCCCAGCGGTTTCACCCGCATAAGTTTCGATCCCGTGGGAATATCGGGGTAAAAACTATCCTATGTCCTTCCCCGGGACTCAAACTATCTCTATACCTACCAAATTTCTTCTAAATTGGTTCAGTGGTTTAGGCGTGAATAGGTAACATACAGACAGACAGGCAGAGTTACTTTCGAATTTATAATATTAGTATGGATATAATATAGTATAAGTACCTATATACAGGGTTATTGGAACAACACTAACATGGTCATTGTACTCATCATTATGAACAATTTTTTTTACTATGGGACCAAACCTGAAATCGCGAAAAAAATCAGCTGTTCCCTACATTTATGTTCGTAGGTATAGGTAACTCGTCAAAATGTAGGGAACAGCTGATTTTTTTTCATTTTCTCATTTGAAATTGGAATTGTTGGTTCGAGTGGACGCTGGTGTATGTGAAGTTGTTGGTTTTTAGGCTAAACATACAAACACACGTAAATAGTAAACACATAATACATATTACACATAACACTTATATACATATACATACACACAACAGTAATAAAATTACACTAATAATTAAATACCCACAACCGTGTGTACACGGCCTAATAATTTCACGCGTCTGTACACTGCCTGTGGCGGCGGCGGGCACGCTGGGCTGGGCTGCGGTTGAATGATACATTATTATACCTACGCTACGACCGAAATTCGCGGAATTGATACGATGATCGTTGCCGCACCCCCGCCGCGCCTCGCGTCGCCCGCGCCGCGCGTTGCGCCGCCTGCATCTCTCGCACACGACTCAAATAAACATTTTATATATTTTGTTTTATAGTAGCGTTTAATTATACAACAAATCTTAACTGTCCCGTTGGTTTCGTGGTCACAAGTGCATCTGCCGTGCAAGGGGTCCTGGGTTCGATTCTCAGGTCGGACAGTGTTATTTAAATTGGGTTTTTCCCGTTAGGAGTTTCTTTACTCTTTTTCTTTTTTTTTTTGCCCGGAGTTTGGAAATTGGTGGCGTAATACCCCCGTGCCTCGGAAAGCACCTAAAGCCGTTGGTCCTGCGCCTGTTCTCTCTCCGGTCGTGTCGGATTGCCGTCCCATCGAACTATGAGAGTAAAGGAACAGAGAGTGCACCTGTATTTGCGCACACACTTGTGCACTATAATATCTCCTGCAAACCTGGCTAATCTTCTTTGAAATTGGCCACCGTGACCGAAATCGGTCAGGGGATTTATTATTATTTTATTACCTATTTTTAAACCTAAACCTACCCTAACACACTACAAAAGCACCCTTAGAATAATTGAATAAGCAACTGACAACCCTTGTAGCAATCAAGTATTCTTTTCTTCGGTTTTTACTATAAAAAGTACGCTTTTCTTTAGAGAATGATGGACAGTCATAAAAATATTTTCGTAAAAATATTTTATTTTAATTAACGCCACCTCTGGAAAACAAGTTCACAAACCATGTTTATGAATACAACGCCATCTAGTTCCATCGCAAGTAAAACTATACACGTAGTGTGTAACTGTACATGTGTGTGTAAAGACATAGTAAAGATATAAAGTGAAACGGCTAAATGTTTAGGGGTACAAATCTTTGTATGAGACGAGTTAACAAGCAAAGTGAATATCTAAAAAGATTATGTTAATGCGTTAGTTGACGCATATAATAAAGTTGTTTCGCAAAGCTTTCTGAGTTAGGCGTAAAAATTGAAAATGTTCGAAGTGCGAATGTGCCGCCATCTAGCGATAAAGTGGCTGGGAGATCATGTATCGAATATCCTTAACGTGCTTTTCGAGGCACGTAAGGATCTCGATACCGTACGCAAAATACGCGTATTGACGTGGAGTTGCGACACCAGTCCGTATTACCTATTACCCAAGAACCTCGATATGTAATGGATAGTCACCCATCCACAAACCGACCGCGACAAGCGTAGCTTAACCTTCGATCGACCGTGCGGCTGTTATAATTTTGCCATGGGCTCCTAAGTGATTAATCAAATCGATTGATATAAAACATGCTTGGCTGACAAATAGGTCATCAAAGTTTATTTCTACTAGCAGATAATATGGGACAAAAAGATGTCACGACGCCATCCCGTCTGCCTCATTCTATCGCCTTGACGTCATCCCTTGGCCGACCTTTACAAATGTCTGGAGCAAGGGTTGGGAAAGGGTTATCCATTCTCTACCGGGAACCATACGCAACAAAGGACACCTTTCGACTTCACGGTAGCCTGGTAAAAAGGTTGCTTTTCTTCGAAAAAGGTAACGTATTGTGATTCGGCCTACTTTGTAACATAAAAACCTTATTTTCAAGTGTGCACCTTTAGAGGCTAATAATATCAGAAGTATTATGAATATTTGCAAAAGCAGACAATGGGGCCGGTTCCCTTATTCACAAACTGAACTAAATTTAAGTTCAATGCATATTTTTCTTTCTATTTCATTAAGAAAAGGACAGAAGATAAATTTTAGTTTAGTCCTGTCAAATTAATCAGCGCCTGACACTACTCTAACTACTAACGGGATGCAGCAGAATACCAGCGTCAGGTATTGTACCTGGCATATGCTCAGCTGGACTCCTATTTGGTGCAACCATAACACACACCGACCAGTAGTGATCGACCGTTATAAATGTCATATGTGGTGTCTATGGGTCAATTTATCTTTTTGAAGTGAAACTTCTTTACGCACGCTTGACTTAGGGAGTAAGCTGGCGAACGCGTGAAGTAAGCGTTACGAAAAGTGTGATCGGGCGAGGCGAACGGGAATTGAGTGGGGGATATAAGCAAGAGGAAGCAGTACGCGCGACATATTTACTTTTCTCTTCCTCTTATAGCCAAATACGTTTAAAGTTTCACATCAGTCGTGTGGTCATAAGCACACTCAGTTTTTTTTTAACACGTTAAGTGCGATACGAGGCCTAAATCACCCCGCATGCAACTTCCTTGTGGTGCGGCAAGGAAAAACGTGAACATCTCTGTCGTGCGAAGGGCATAGCTTTGGTTTGGTGCAGTATAGAAAAGAGATAAATGTATATTTGAGATGCGCTAATGGTCCCGGACTCGGTGGTATACCTACCTTGGTACCGGATGTTTTAGGCCTCGTACCGCACTGAATTAATATAATTTTAATGCAGTGCGGAACGAGGCTAAAACGTCCCATATCCCCCCGGACCTCGTACCGCACCCAACGCGAGCTTCCCGCGATTAGTGTTGTGCATCACGTCGATTGGAGAGCACGTCCTTTTACATCGCCGAACATGTCTAAACGATGTCGGAAGAAGTTAATTTTAAAAAACCCAGAAACAGAACCAAAACAGGTAAGTTTTTAATTTATATTTTTGTAGGTAGTGAAAAACTCCACAAAAAACGCAAAGCAGCCGTTGACAAAACAGGTAAGTAATTAATTAATAATTCAGTAGTTCTTTGTCTAGCTTTTGAAAGTAAATAAAGATTACCTAACGATTTTTAGGGTTCTGTATCGAAAGGGTAAAAACAGGACCCTCTATTACTAAGACTTCGCTGTCTGTCCGTTTGGTTTTTACATTTGGTCATTATTAAGTTATTTATTATTGTTTCCTTTTCGCAAAATTAAATTATTTTGAATTTAAGCTACCTTACCTACCCACTCTTTCAAGATTTTAAGCATAAAGCAAACACATTCATTTAATGCAGTTATACATTATCATTGTTATTCTCATCTACGATCTAACCTAAGTAACAATGCCAGTTTTATTACGTTATCTTTACATTTTTGTTATTTTTCAGCACCTGAAAGCAGCGCACCTCATTGCCTCGAAAAGGGTGAAAAAAGAAAAAGATGTGTTGGTTGTTACCAGAAACTACGCACAATTTTACCATCTCGTGAAGCTGACAAAAAATCCAAAAAGATTTTGACTCAGTGCTCTCAGTGCAAAAAATCTTATTGTCTACCCTGTTATAATGAAAAACACTCATAAATATGTACAAGATATAAATTGAGATTTTTATAAAAAAGTATATTGTTACTGATTTTTTAAATGTTAATTCAAGTTTTAATAAGTGTATTTTTAAAGCCCGAGGCAGAATAAATAGGATAGTTTCTTTTCTACTTCTGGTTTTCTTTTTTTTCTATTCTATGAACCGCATTAAGATTTTCACACAAAAATAGATAAACGTCGTTGCGTCGATATTATTTTTCCCATCACTAATCTTAGCGAAAATTAACCCTATTTCAGTGCGTTACGAGGTGTATAAGATCCCATATTTTGTTTTGCCAATAAATTCCAAACTAGCTATCAGATCCAGGGGCGACGGTAGATTAGGGTTCATCAACTCACTGTCTATATCGATAAGGATCAAAATTTTCATTTATCTTTGATTTCGCGCCTGAAAATGGATTTTAGTCTGTTAAAGCAGGTGGGGTCTAATAGACCTCGTGTCGCCCTAACGTCTGGTCACGGTGCGGGCCGATAAGACCTCGTGCCGCAGGAACGGAAAGTTTGCAAAAATTGGTGCCGCAGCTAACGTGTTAATCTTTGTTTTTTTTTTTTTTACCTTTTTTGATGTTTTTTATAATGCCTGTATTGTGTCTTTTGTTGTACTAAATAAACGTTTTATCTATCTATCTACTCCATACAAGTTTAGACGTGAATAAAAACTTGCCTACTAAGGCTGAGGCCAAACGAGCGTAATTTTTTGGGTCCGTGGCTTAGGCCCCCAGTGGTCGAGGCACATGTGGCCGACGCCCCCGATTCGATTAATTTAATTCAAAGCAATTTTTGATCAAATGTACTGTTAGGCACAACATTTTTGTCACTAATTCTATTTTTAACTATATTGTAATTATTTCTTAAGAGCCCTTGGGAAGGACCTTCGCTCGTCATTGTGAGATGACACACTAAACTTTCTTATCTGTTGCATATTGCAATATTCAATAACTTGACTTTGGTATGAAAGAGATAGATATAATATTTATTCATACTTCCTTATTGTTTTCAATTTTGTCGACAAAAAGACGGACTTTTGATTGTTACCAATAATTGGTTTGGCTCCGTTAGTTGACGAGTTGGTTGAAGTTGAAAGATAAAATTTCCATAATGGTACCTAATTTATTATAAATGTTTATTAACAACATTCACTAACATTTTGTATGAAGTACTTATTTTTGATTTTTCGGATGTTTGTACATAATAAATATGCTTTTAATGGAGAAAAAGGTGTGTAAGTATAAGGTTAAGTGGCGATCTATTCTCTCTGCTATTTGATAGATAACTTTTGTTTAACAAGGCAAAATACATTATTATTATGGTGATACACTTTTCTCATTTACGGTACTAAGTGGAAAAGCACAAAAAAATAAAGATATTAAATTAATCGAATCGGGGGCGTCGGCCACAGGTGCCTCGACCACTGGGGGCCTAAGCCACGGACCCAATTTTTTGAGCTGTGAGTCGCGGAATTTACGCTGCAATCGGTTTCATACTAAAATCCTGTTTGTACCACACGGCGACGCAAAACGAGTTGTCTGCTGACTCACGCGCGTTATTTCAACTGAATTGCGCTCGGGGTGAGGGAGGTTAGCGAGGCAAGCGTCAGTTTAGTTACAGAATGCGACCGAATTTACGTCCGTCCGTCTGGCAGCCTAACCGAATTTCAGTTGAACGTAAATTGCGACACTCAAAATACGCGACTCACAACTCAAAAAAATTACGCTCGTTTGGCCTCAACCTTAAATTCCGTCAATTTACGTCAGGTATAGTCAGTCACCTTTGTAAAGCCCGCATAAAGTAGGTTTGCAATCGATCCGAAAACACCGCCCACGTTTTCATTACTCCGCCAACTCGGTGTAGTATTACCTAAGTTCAAATTAGTCGAACGGTGCTAAACGTTTTCGAAACTATTCATAAAGTAACTGTTTTCAAACGGGTTCAGTTTCAAAGCGGTAGTTTTACTGCAGAACATTCTGCACATAATTTATTATACGAGTAACAATATCTATGTATTTACATTTGATTTTGTTTTTATAATGCAAGGTTTTTCAATAGTTATTGTTACCTCAAGGCTTTAGATTTAATTCTTTCGTCGTGGGTTTGGTTCCTGGGTCGGGCAAATTTTTATTGGGTTTTCTCAGTAGTGGCCCGAACGCAGACAAAAACAAAACAGTGGCACTCCGGGAGTACAGACAGAAGTGAAAACTTGAACAATTAGGTGTGTATTTTTTGAAACGTCATATACACAAATACTTTGCCATCACTCACTGACATATCGAAAATACATTAAAACCGAGTTCATCTTGAGGACAGCCGAACACATCCGAAGTGGTGTCGGTTACGGTAACCCAAAAATGCCCAACGCGGCTACAGAAGTTTCAAAAGAACCCTAGAGCGATCTGCGCTCTATTCTTCTTTAACAGTATCGTCATATAAAAAACATTTATACCACATAATGATAACTGAAAGGATTTTGTAGAAACAATTAATTCTCGATGAGCCTTTTTACTGTTTGGTACTAACTCAAATCAAAAATAATTTATTCATATTAGACTGGGAATAGAAGTTTCCCGAGACCATACAAATAACAGATATGAATGCAAAAAATTTACAATGGGTGACACAATGGGCGGTCATATCGGTAGAAGCGATCTTTTAATGATAACCTTTGGATGGATTTAATGGGAAAAGGAGAGACAATACTGTAATCTGCATTTGCGACTTATTTGCCAAAAAGGTAAACAAATACGAGTTTTTGAAAAAATAACTTTAATTCCAACACAATAAAGTGCAGTTTACGCCACCACCACTTCAAGCATTTTTATAACTTTTTCAACAGTGCTAGTCTCTCTGAAATCAACTTAATTAAATAAAACTGATATTTGTTTAACTTGAAATAACATAAATTTGAAACATAAATTTGAATTGACTTTAGGTAGTCAGTGTTGTCACATTTACATAAGATAGTCCCCCAAAACGCCCGTTCTTTACCACTTCTTAGCAGCTTATAAGTGGCGAAACAATCTCCCCAGCAGTAAGCACAGACGCCAGCACACCAAGCTCCCCGAAACTGTCAAATTTTCCCAATGAACTTGGAACCTTATGATTTAGCGATAAAGTTGAAAAGCTATTAAAGAAATTTGACAGATTGTAGTAGCTTTATGTGCTGGCGTCTGTACGATAATAAAAAAATATACTTACGGTTAACTGAATACCTAAGTCAAATGAATGTGAAACGATAATAATAAATTTTAAAGCTATTATAACGACGGTTACAAAGCAAAAAAGATTTTTCAATCGCGATAAAAATTAACGAGGTCATTCCGACCGTTTAACCTGAAGATCCTAAATAATTGAAAAATGCTATACTTACATCATAAAATATTACACGAAATTCCAATGTTAACTTAAGGGTGTGCACACACTACGCGATTTTGCGCGGCGCATTGATAGTTACTTCGGCTGACCGCGCCGTGACTTCAGATAATATGAGTAGGCACATGTGGCCCACAAGGTTTGCCTCTTGAAATGAAATTGTTTTGTAAATAGTATATCGGAATCACTTTTACATGTCATAAAATAAAAATAAGCTAGATGAGGTCGGCGTTTCCTATCTGACTTCTCTGAGAAGAAAGGCTGAAGCACACTCAGAGGTCACAGTCTCTTTTAAAGGTCCAGAGATAATCTTGGTCTGATCATGTGCCGGCTTTTCCACACTGCTAAGTAGGCTCAGAGTGTCATTCTACACAAGGGTTACCCTGAGTAGGAATGATATTGTAAAAGCTGTGTACCGTGTCGTCCATCTTGCAAGAGAGGTAAAAGACTTTTAATATTATATTTTTAGTTATTGTATTTATGTATTTTAATATTCTATATGTGTTATTATATTCTCTGTATTATTGTGTTGTTATTATATTATGTTATGTGAATTTTATAATGTTAATTGCCTGTAGTAGTATTTAAGTGTATGTGTCTGTATGGTATGGGTTTAATAATTGCCTGAAATAAATGATATTTAATTTAATTTAATTTTTAATTTAATTGATGTCTAAAATGGTATTTTGAGGAAAGTACCACACAGATTTGAGAGAACCAGTACAGTGCAAGCATTTACCAGTAATAGTGTAGCACAACTCAGAACTTGTCCTAGCTTGAAAGGGAAAAACTGCACTGCTTCATTTTAAAAATTTTATTGGTTACCGCAGTGAGCTTTCCCGTGTTATTTAAAAAAAAAAAGCAACAAGAAACCAGCAGAGGAATTGTTATTTTTAATGAAATAAGGAAGAAAATACACGAAGAATTGGTTTTATTTGATGCAAGTTTTTGGATCCTTGAAATTATTAGAAACGAATGTATTTAGCATAACAATAGTCTTTAATAATTCATTCCCTATTACTAATAACCACCGTCATGTCCGTGGCGGGGCCGCTCCGGGAGCGTCTAGTGCCCGCCGCGCGATCGGAATTTATGCCCGAATAAAAAAAAAAAACAAAAAAAAAAATTGGTAAAATACAGTGCAAATATTAGAAATAGTATAGGTATTACAAATGGAATGCTAGGGACCTTTTGTGTACCGGACACGGATGTTTTGGGAGGTTCCTGCACATCATCAGGCGGGAGGAGACGCCCGGGTGTCACCACTGCGAGGATCGCCCAGAGGACACGGTGGAGCATACGGTGGAGGTCTGCCCCGCATGGGCGGAGCACCGCCGTGCCCTCGTAGAGGCGATCGACAGCGGCGGCGACCTCTCGCGTCCGGCCCTGGTTCAAGCCATGGTCCGGGGCGAGAGGGAGTGGGGGGCGGTCACCTCCTTCTGCGAAGCAGTCATGCTAGCGAAGGAGGTGGCGGAACGGCTGAGGGAGAGAGCCTCACACCCCAGCCGCCGCGGGAGACGCTCCGGGCGTCGGGAGCCGCGTGACGACTCCCGGCCACCGTAGGCGCGGGCCTGCGGACGGAGAGCAATGGGTAGCTCACCGTCCGATCAGGACCAGGCCCGTGCCGGACGGTGCGTACGTGTTCCACGCGCGCCTCAAAGAGATGTAAGCATAAAGGAAGGGGCCTGCCAGGGCCGAAGCCTGCCGGGGGTGCGGGATTGTCCGAAAGGGTTACCGCTACCCCGGAACATAAAGGGCTAAGGAAGGAACACGGATGGGTTTTAGTCAGTAAGAGTCTGACACTCCCTTCGCTCCACCCAGAGCGGGAGGGGTCATTTGATGATTGACCCATCCATTAAAAAAAAAAAGACGGGTTGCACTCCGGGAGTGCCGGCAGAAGTGAAAACTTGAATATTAACGTTGAAATAAATCAATTATTAATTTAATTAATATTACTCATTTTTTTTCAATATTTCTGCGTCACTTTTTTCATTAATAGATGCACTTTGTTCAATTTCCATATTTTAAACACTTTCGGTCTTATTCATAAAAAAGCCTATTGAAGGTTTAAACCATTCATTAGTTAAAATGCTCAATAGGCCTTTAAAACATTCGATAAAATTTTGTATTCATAAACGCTTCATAAACGTTCTATTACTAGAATGTCCTACAACTTCTAAATGTTGCCATTATAATGAAGTCATCCAACAAATTGGCCAACACATTAAATCGACATACGAGAATATCTGTCTACGAACCGAATATTTGTGTCCATAGACATTATTACGTATGAAAAACTAATTTATTGTCTACAGTTTCAACAGTTTTGACGCGACAACGTCATGGTCGTCATGGAAACAATATGAATATGTCAATGAATGAATTTGATATTGTATGTGTCAAACTAAAAAACTTGAATATTTTTTTTGTATTTAAAATAAATGAAATTAAGACCGGAGACTTGTTGCAATAAAGGGCAAATAATTGAATATTGGTTGGAGGAGGATAAGGTGTGTACCTACTGTTACAGCTAAAATGTGTTCAAAGTAAGTTATGTTTTGTAAACATTCTCAATTTCTTATACTTATGCTTGCTTTTGCTTCTAATCCTTAGATTTTTTGGAAGAATTGGTCAGGGAGAGGTCTCCATAATAGAAAATAAAAACACTGACACAAGCACTAACGCTAAACAGGGGCAGCCTGGCATGATTTACGAATTAGGTGCCTATCCAATTTACAATTTTACGAAGAACTTCGTTTGCCTGTACAAAACTCATTGTAACAAAAAAAAAACCCGCCATAAGAATAATAATGACTGTTATTTTGATGCCGCTACTGATTAATTAAATCAGTATAAATAAGATAATGAAGAGAAAGAATTTATAACATTAGTTTTGTATTTCAGGTCAATAGGACTAGTAAAGATGGTGCTTCACTACGAATAGCAGAAAATGAAACGGCCTACAGAAGAGATGGCACAGATGGCAAATGAAAAGCAAACATTTTAAAAATGTTGTTCTGCTTGCACAAGTATTAGAAGTCAAATTAGAGTTTAGAGTATTGTTCAGCCGTGAACAGGCATGAGTTACACACGCCAGCGTCAGCATCAAGAGCGATATACATTCGTTCCACATAAATTAGTAATTAGTAAATGAATAAATTAGTCATCAAGCTGGAGTAGAGTTTGATTCATCTTCCATAATTCCTCTCACTATGGCCAAGACACCTTTAGCCATCACCAGTTCTATGAGTCTGTGGGACCGGCAATGACAAAACTATTTCCTGTGTACACATTGCACGACGTACACAAACCCCTATTCCTACTCAAATTCTGTCTGTTCCCGTAGGTCTCCCGTAGGCTTGTATGATAGGTTAGGGTGTTAGGATAACTAGGGTGTTAAGTAGTTGCTGTAGGTTTATAATCAGTAGGGTGAGGTAACCATAGATACCAGGCTCAATTGTTACAAACTTAGCCACACTGTATGCATTTGGAATAACAGCCGTACTAAGCTGTAAGTCCCGGTGCGTACAAGTATTATAAAAATAAACTGATATTTGTATACAAGCTTTTTATTAATGAACTACTCCCTAAATTTCTTCTCTTTTACTTTAGATCTTGTTGGCTCAAAATATTGCCACTTCCACGTTGTCGTCGGTGGCAGCGTAGAGGTCACTTTGACTGCATGTTTTGGGTAGGACAAATAAGGCAGGATAGGACGTGGAGCATGTTTTGCAATATAGCTTCACAGCCACACCCTACTGGAGCATCTCCCTGCAGGGTGTAAACTTTCTTGGTCGACACGGAAGCATTGTTTTCACACAAAAGCAGCAATGTCCCACAGTATTTCTTGTTGCTATAATGTGCTTCGTTATATTTTTCGTCGCTTCTATTTTGTATTGTAGGTAGGTATATAATAATAAACTAAATTGGTTAAACAGAAGTTCAAAATAAATTAAATACAACTGCGGCTCCTCGAAGTACTATTGTTTACGAAACTGACTTTTCAAACATTTGTACGTCAAATGTCATTTTCTTCGGCCATCTTTGTCGTGTCTCACTTGGTTCATTTCGGTTGGCGCCGCCGTAGAAAGAGATGGGGGGGGGGAGGGAAATCTCTCCTGACGGTCACGTGTCCTGACGCGATGCCCTGACGCGAGTTTAACATTTTTTACCCATTACAAAAAGTGTTCAACGCCGCTAAAGAAGTTTTCACTTCAAAAAAAAAAAAAAAAAAGGACCTTTTGTATAATATGTTATGCCTTTTAAAAAACTTTAAAGGAAAATACTTTCGAAGTCTCCTCTGTCAAAATCATTTTACAAGCTAACAGAATACCGCGTAACTTTTCGCATTTCCACATAAATCGCACCGTGTGAGTTCACCCTCTAAGGGTTCCCTAAAAGAGGGGGAAGGGGGGCTGTCAGGTGGGCTTATGACGTCACAGATAAACCCCTGTTTAATGCGCCCGCCATTGTAAGGTAGCTGGGTATTTCCAATGAATTGTTTCGCTGTTCCATGTTCGCCGCTTTTGGGGGATTTTTTCCAGAATTTATTCGCTTTTGTGCTTCAGTCAAAAATGTCTATTGTTTCGGTTTTCTGTTTGTTTTTTTTTCGTGTTGTGTGTTCCGCTTCGTATGTGCGAAGTTCGGGTTGGTTAATTGAGTGAGAATTCCATTTTTAGATTAGGTTTCGTGTGTATTCAATTTGTGGAGCGTGAATTCCATTATTGAATTTAGAGACCGTTCACAGTAAAGTTATTTTACCTCTGAAAGCAGCAATCTAATAGCAACTTTATTGAAACTAGAATAAAGATCACAATCTGTTCGGTCAAAATGTATAGAATAGCAAATTTTTTTTTTTTTCAAAAAATTTAAACGCGCTGATGTTCAGATTCATGTAACTAAACCTACTGAATCCATCATGGTAACAGTTTATGCCTCGATATCCCTGCCATCTTGTATACAATACAGATAAACCACGAAAATATGTATGCCTTTTATTAAATCACAAGATTGCTTCGACGAGATTCTCAAGAAGTTATAATTATGTATGTAGCATAGACATTACAACAATGATTACTTGTGAAGCCTAACATAAACATTAGCCTAAGTTCAAACTCCCACTAACGAAGTATTAACATAGCATTAAGGCGTACTATTTAGGTTTTAAAGTTCAAGGCTAAAAATCTAAAATAGAACCCAAGCAATATTTACTTAAACTTTGGTTCCCTACGAAAGTTGTTCCATCATAATAACAGCCGTCATATAATCATTTTCAGCAGTATTTGACATTGAGCTGTCAAAAACGCTTTGTATTTGGACAGCCGTTATTGTGTGATCGTTCCCCGCTTCCTTACGAAATCAAAGCCACAGTATAATAAAGTTAGCAGTAATACGTCGTCATACAAAACGGCCCAAACGAAGCGCTTCGAAATCTCGGTGTACCTACACCAGTATTTTAACAGTGGTGCATGCGCCGCAGTTACGTACAGGACATACTACCTTTAACAAATCGCAAGGTTTAAAAGAAGAATGCTCTCCCACCAACCCAAGTACGTTTACAACCCATGAGACCCAGTCAGTGGGCAACCATAGTGCGAGTTTATCTACCGAGCAGCCGTAGGTAATTATTTCAAGGACACCTCCGAGACGTAATACTGCTTACATTATTATATTGTGCCAATTTTTTAACCCAGAACCCACCGGTAACTTTTACGTAAAAAAACCGTGTAACAATATACACACAACCCACTATCCGCACGTCTGCATACATTAAGGAAAACATGTCAAAAATACACCCACAAGAGAAATTCCGCACGACCGCTCACACCTAAAAAACTAACGCAAAAATCCGAAAATAGACTACCAATACACTTTATGGGTTTTACTAAGAAACTGATACTCTTTGGTAATATAAATATGGATATAAGGAACGTTACTGACTGCCACACCTTTGATGTGTTTGATGTTAAGACTTCCTTACACAGGCGCAGTTTCGACTAGTCGCGCGATATGTTGCGAAGCTACTCTGAAACACCGCAATTATTTCTTGAGTCGCGTCTAGCTTAAGAGAAAATGTACTAGAGATAGATTCCACAACGTGATTTATCGCGCGACAAACTGTGTCTTTGTGAGGCTTCAACTCGTGGCAAACAGCGATAAAATGTTGAAAAAAAAAACCCAAAACATACCTCCAATATACTTTATGGGTAAACCGATACTCTTCTGTAATATAAATATGGATATAAGGAAAGTTACTGCCATACTTTTGTTGTGGAACACGTCAAGGCTTGCTGACACAGGTGCTACTAGTCGCGCGACATATTGCGTAGCGACTCGCAAACACGGCGGTTACTTTTTGAAAATGTAGGTACTGTTTGTCGAATAAAATGTCTTCATCTTTATTTATCTCAACATCATATTACAGGCACTATAATTAATAAAATGCACAACCATAAATAGATAGAGGTCTGAGGTAGAAGGTGTCTTTATCTCAACATCACAAAAAAGTTTTAAAATTCATGAAACTGACCCATAATTTTCATAGGTAATTGTTAAAATATAAAATGAAATACTTATAAATCTGTAGCCTTGTTTGCATGAGACTAGAATTTTCTTGTGTAATCTGTGGTCACTGTCATATAGCTAGCTCTTTCTTGATATGCTATCCCGCTCGTCCTTTTTCCTTCTCCAAATCATTCAGAAGTGGAGGAACAGGAGTTTCACCATTGGGAAGAGAAGAACTTTTCTCCTCGTAATTTATATTTATTCGACACACTATACTAGGGATAGATTTCATCGCGTGACAAGCCGCGCCGCGTCTGTGTGCCGAAGGCCTTAACTCGTCGCAAACAGCGATATACTGTTGAACTGGAAATACTAAACATAGTAAGGATAAATATTTGGTAGTTGTTCAAAGTAATGAACTGAGATTTTATGTGATTTGAGAGAGGAAATCGAAGCTCATCAAAATTGTTTGATGTATTTCTGCACTGTAAGTGTTGTTAAACGAAACTATGAAATTGAAACCGTTACCTACTTACGATACGTTAACGGTACCTATGTGCTAGGTTTTCCAGCAAAGTCTATGAATTAAACAACTAACTCGCAGTCTGGAGTTGCGAAAGACCTATATCAATTTATTGATGGAATGTATTCGGTATGAGTCTGTCAGAAATTACCTTTTTGGGGGTCGTGAGGCTGAACCGAATTGATTTAGACACATCCCATAGGATTCAAAGAAATTAGAACAGTGCTGGCCAGTGGTAACGGCCCTGACTTACGAGTAGTATAGGTCGTGGGTTTGAACCCAGCCAGGCTCTCAAACCGCTGAAGGAAAACATCATGAGGAAACCGGTATGACCTAGAAACAAAAATTCGAAGACTCCAACATTCACAGTGAGAAGGCTTGTGTCCCAGCATAGAATTATCTCATGTTGCGAAGAGTCTGTTCAGGCTCTTGGCCCAAATATAATCCGTATCAGTGTGTATGTATTTAGAATATGATGCGACTGTCGTACCTACGCCTTGCGATTATAAAAGTCCATAATTAGATATACAGGGTGAAATTGAATTCATGGGCATCCTTTTAAGGGGTCATTGTAATCATCATTATGAACAACTTTTACTATGGAACCAAACCTGAAATCGCGAAAAAAAATCTGCTCTTCCGTACATTTTGACAAGCTATGTGAACATAAATGCAAGGAAGAGGAACAGCTGATTTTTATTCGCGATTTTAGGTTTAGTCCCATAGTAAAAGTTGTTCATAATGATGAGTACAATGACCTCTTAAAAGGATGCCCATGAATTTAATTTCACCCTGTAGATTAAAAAACACTGACTGCGATCCCGAATAACGGCATAGAGAAATTCTAACATTAAGTTTGAATTTTCCTGCAAACATACCTAAAATTCTTCTAAATGCATCTCAAATTCCACTCATTATAAACGGCCATATTCTAGAACGGGGCTTGGCGCAATTTAAATCGAGATTTAAGCCAAGATAGCATCAAAGCTGGCATTTTAAATCTAGATTCATAACTGAACATTATTCTAAAATAAATCTACCTAGCCTTTTACCAACTATGTTAGGGTTGGCTCTCAGACTAACCGGATGCAGCTTAATACCAGTATTTTACATGGAGGGACTGCCTATCTGACCTCCACAACCCAGTTACTAGGTACTGGATACCCCTTGGTAGAACTGGTCGTAAAGCTTTTGAAAGATCTATGAATGACAGCCGGGACCAACGGCTTAACCTGCTTTCCGAGGCACGGCATCATTTTAAAATACTTGCCTGAAATAACGAGCACATTTTCCTATGAAAAAGGACAGTCAACTCGCTTTTGCTACAGCACTGCATTTACTTAAGGCAAAGGATTTTATACATAATTATAATAATGTGTTCTTAACACGCGATATTTGAGAATGTTGCTGATTCAGCAAACTTTTCACATCTATTGTTGTAAATAGAACCTTATCTTTATCTAAATTAGAGTTTATTTTCGCTTTTAGTGTAAATTTCAAAACAATAGACTGAAGCAGTGTAGCACACCGTATATTTCTAAAATAGAACCTTACCTAGCGGTTTATTAAAGTTTATATTCCCATGCAACGTAAACACTAAAACAGAATACGCAGTTAATTTCAGCACACCGTATGTTTCGATAAACAGAACCCTATCGTGAGGTTTATTAGAGTTTATTTTCGCTTGCAACGTAAAAACTAAAACAGAATACCCCAGAGCAGTACTCTTTGCAATTTAGTGCAAAAATCCGGGTGGAATCAATAGTTTACACACGTTTCGTATAGTGCCATCCATTTCAAAGAGCTATGGCTGAAATTGAGTGTGCGAAATTGCTAGCGATTGTAACAACAACGGTTTTGTAGTGCAGAAGTATTAGTATCGCAGTTATTTTTGAACAGCATGTTATTGTATACCGGTTTGAGAGGTGGAAGGCGGAAGGAAGGCATTAGAAAAGGCGGTGAAACTTTTAGTTCATGAAGACTACCATATTATTGGGTACTAGTTTCTGCTCGTGACTTTATTCGCGTGAAATTTCTTGTTTTAACATATAATGTATCCTATGACACGTGAAATTTCTTGTTTTAACATAAAATTTATCCTATGACACTCGACAGTGTTATCTCTCCGTTAAGGAAATATTTTTCGGAAGCGTATTATTAGTTCCGAAAATTACATAGAAATACGTTTTATAATAATTATTAGTATAAATATTAAACTTTTATTTCGACATTATCATGAGGATGCAGAGGCTATGATAGATGACTAAAATTAATTTATTTCAGGCAAGTTTTTTACACATACACCCATAGTATCCAAAAAAATGAAAATGAAATTAAATATGAAATAGATATTAAAATAAATTATTGTTTTGTTGTTGTTTATGGTTGTTTGTTTATTGTTGTTGTATTATTGTGTAATTAACATCTATATCTAAATGCCTCATGGCCTATGCCCTTATGCCTCATGCTTCGGAGGCTGTAGTGCGGTGGCCAGAACGACCACTACTTGAAAGAAGCAATTATGTATAGCATAATAAGCCTATAATGATCCCACTGCTGGGACACAGGCCTTCTGTCGGTGAGAAGGAGTGCGCCGTAATTCACCAGCGTGGCCCAGTATGGATTGGTAAATATCACAGGTCTTCGATTTTTTGGTTCTAGGACATTCCGGTTTCCTCACGATGCATTCCTTCACCGTTTTGAAAGCAGTGGTGATGAAAAAGTTTACACAAAGTACAGATGCCAGCAAATCAAGCTACCCGAAACTGTCAAATTTTCCCAATCAACTTTGAACCTTATGTTTTAGCGATAAAGTTGAAAATCTATTAAAGAAATTTGACAGATTGTAGTAGCATGATTTGCTGGCATCTGTACATAAAGTGCCTTACACAAATCTTACTGCACGTCTCTTTTTTCTTAGAATCTATGAAAATTATCTCTTTTTCTCAACAAATCAACATTAATGTTTGTAAATTTCTTTGTGAATTAGCTCAGAAAACACTTAATCCTTCCAAAAATCGTTTCACTTTTTTAACCCTCTGTCTTTTCACCAGCCCCTCCCTTCCTCTTTTGTCTCTTCACGTAAAGGAACCACAAAAACCTCATATACATGAGAATACATAACGTCATTACATCCTACCGGAGAGATTAATTATGTAAACAAAGGACGGTGTTCAGGCGAAGTGGAGTGCCACGGTGTGGCCTTGAAGACAGCGGAGATTGATGGAGGGCGTTAGGTTATGTTGCATGATGATATTAGGTGAATGATTGAATGTCGTTTAAGAAGATATGTTGTTTACTGGGGTAATTGCGTGACATACCTAGAATTGTAGGTCTTTCATTTGCATGGGGTGCTGGCTGTATTTCTAATGTGAATAAAAACGGTAAATTCCACGTGATAAATTGAATTTTTTAAGCGTTTATTAAAATGTTATTTTTCATATTTTGACAACGTCTGTCAAAAACAAAGAAAATTAAAATGGAAGAGAATGAATAAAAAAGGTATTTTACCTAAAATACAGCAGTGCTATTCTGTAAAAATCACTGTGAAAACTTAAGTGAAGTGAGCGTGGAGCGAGCTGTCAATAGTGTCAATCCCTAGCATCACGTGGAATGACAGTTCACATCAAACTCGCCTAAGTTTTAACGTTGATATTTTTACAGAATAGCACTGCCACGAGTTAATGTGGTGAGATGATCCTATTGTGATAACGGGCATAAGCTAGAGATAAGTAGGTACTTCGATGCTGTAACTGAAAACTATCCCTAAACGTTTTGGAAAGTTACCTATAAATATTTTGGATATAGGTGCTGCCACACCATAACTCTGGCGGAAAGTGGCTTCCTGCCGGTAAATTGTTGAATGACTTAGCAAATTCCGCACCCTTGTCGGTAAGGAACGCATAGACTAGTGGGAAACGTATTCTACAATCTAGGATTTGATGAAAAATTTTACAATGGAACAGAATACTCTTCATTGTGTATTCATGTATATGGAATACTTTTTGCACATATACAATGTCTGTAAAATTACTTCTTACTAAACTACTACTACTACTACTTCCACTACTACTACTTCTTTGCTTATTACTTCTTTCTTCTTATTACTTCTTTTTCTTCTTGATTTTAGATCTCGTTTTTTTACACAAGAATTTTCTGACTAAAATGCAATTAAAAGTTTACCCTACTTTGCCTAATCAGCGTGAACCGTCGACGATTAGCGCCGGCAAGTTCCTATCTGCTTAGTCGGCGCCGATTCGCGCTGATTTAGAAAAAAGTATGAAAACTGCCGGCGCCGACCAGGGTTGACGACCAGCGCTTGTAGGAGCCGGGACACACCTCGGACACTCCATACAACGCTCGCAAAATAATTACCTATTACTACTACATAACCAAATGACGTTTGTACACGTGAAAATGTGTGCCCTAGTAGGGTTGGCTGTCGTGCGTAGAGTCGGCGACGAATACCTCGAAGTGCGGGGTGAAGTGCGGTATCTGATATGAGTGCGGGGATGGAAGTGTCCGTTCTGTACGTAGTACTATTAAGTATTCTGTTACCGGGAAGAGCTGGCATATCGGCGCTGGTGTTCAGCGTTCTACATGAATACACCTTACCAATTCACCATTTAATAAAATGTCAAATTATCACACTACACTGAATTTCACAACCAACAAAGTGTAGCCTCTTGGCAACATTTTAAACCAACTAAATAAGTACCTAAGCCTTCCCTTGTCATCTGAGTGCGCGTTTTGTGGCCCCAATCGACTTGTCAACTGAGATTAGTCAAATGTCACTTTGGCTAATTAAAATAGTTTGAGCTCGAGTTTATAATATAGCCAGGCTGGGGATGGGACAATAGGGCTTTGATAGAAGTAGTCGGGGCGAGGTTGGTTGGAGATTAGTAGTTGGAATATAGGGTATTCAGATCACACGATCACGATCGTGATCTGAATAACCCTATATTCCACAGTTAACCATTCGAGTATTCCTATATTTCACTATTCGAAATGAGACTTTGACTAAATTAATTGAAAGTAGTTTCATGTGAATGAAAACAGCAGTCACTTCATACCTATCAATGGATAATTCAGTAGGAATAGTCTATTCAGACATCAACGAGTTAGGAGTGGAATGTGCACAGATGTTATCAGATATAGAAACACCTTATTACATTCATCATTCATTGCTTTTAAATAGTACTTGCAAAATATTCTGACTTGACTATTTAGTGGTCTTTATTATTCAAGAATTATAATGTAATAGATATCATGAGAAATTCAGATATTCAATATAAATATGAAACATTTATCTTATTGAACATTCGTCATTATACATATATTATAATTTATCATTACATTCATTCAACAATTCAATGACACTGAAATTGGAGCAGCAGCCGGTGTATGTTCGATACGACAGACTAACGAAAATGAAGTGCGCTCGCCATTGTCCACCGCGCTACCTTATATACAGTGTAGTAACGATTTAGTTTAAATATTATGACGTAGAAATAAAAGGTACTTTATTTTAAATACTTTTATTTACAATGAATATTTACAGTATATACTAATTATTTAAAAAACAAATAATAATAATAATAAAACTATTATACGTCTATTTTAAACATCAATTAGGTACATGAAGTTGAACTTAATTTTTTAACTATTTTAGCAACTAAATACTCGGTTTCACTCATTATGTCATCAATATCACTACGGACTAAATATTGTATATTCACGCTTGCACTATCGATATCGGGGTCACTGTCTATTTCATCCATCTGACGGCCTTCCACATCATGTACAATTATTTTTATAATTCGGTGAATATGTCCGGGCTCTTTACGCTTGATAAAGGATGTCTTTTTAAATGGTTTTGATTTTTTCTTCTTCTTCTTTATTTTTTTCTCTTGTATTTTTTGCTGTCTACTCTCTTCACAAGCTTTTTCCGCTACTTCGACATCCCAGCTTTCTCGGTCTTGAGCATAGTAAAATGGATTAAGAACTGGATCGGGGCAATCTATCAAATTCTGAAACAATGAATAATTTTATGCTATGAAACTCCATCATAAATGAATTCAATTGCTAATATCGATGATTACTTAGATACTTACATCATATTGTAGGTTAATGTTTTCTAAAACAGGACTGTAGGATGGTGAGTGTGACATATTTAATTCTATGTCCCGACTTTGTTAAACACCTGGAAAATAATAGTCTAAATTAGTATTTCGTTAACCAATATTCTATCTCAAAAACAACAATGGCGATTGAAACATAGTGTTACCTGTATATATATATATATATATACATATATATATATATAAATATATAAATATATATATATATATATATCAATACGGAAGAATAATATTAAAACTTACCAATAATACACGATCAAGCCAGTTGTAACAGTCAAGTGTAGATTTGGAATAGATTTTAAATGATTTTTTCTCTCTATTTATATACCCTAATTTAATTTTATGGATAGAGTTCAAAATCACACATTTTTATGTTAGATACCATATCTTTTCCAAAAATGGTATAGTGAAATAGGAAACGTAAGACATTACGACGCCTATCATTTTATTATTTATTATAAATATATATCGATAAAATAATACTACTGCACTTATGTTTACGGTAATCGTTTTCATACATTTTAATAAGATGATTTAGCAAGCAAACCCTTGGTATGTTAATTGTATATCAAAGTTGCGCCGTAAGCTGAAGTTCAGATTCAAGATTATTCTCGTATACCGAAATATGAGATTCTGACTCGTCATAATTATCTCCACTTCTCCACGTGTCTAGGAGTTGCATGCGAGCGTGCAAACCGCAGCGGTTATACCGTCGCCGTCATCGACGTTCAAAACATTCAGCAAAAAACAACAAACTACAACCATTTTTTATAATTGTAAGTAGGTTTGAAATTCCCCTATTGTTGATTTAAGTGAGTACCTACATAATATTCAAAATCACTTTTTATTTGTCTTATATAAAACGCTGTAAACTTAAAACCTTAACCGCTACGATAAATACGCTCGTCTACACAACTGTCAATTTTTGCAAGTATGCAGTTTTACAAATTTGGAGTGAATGACGTGATTTTAGACCTATAAAAACGCTTCGCAAATTAGTCTCCGGCACAATTCCTCTCTGGAACGAAACCTCTCTACAAGGAATCAACGCTCCGAACTCCTCATCAAACTACCTGTCTAAGCATCAATCAAGAATGTAAGTATCTATTCAATTAAAATATTATATATCTATATATATATATATATATATATATATATATATATATATATATATATATATATATATATATATATATATATATATATATATATATATATATATATATATATATATATATATATCCATTAAATATAATATCTATCTATATATATATATATATATATGTATAGTATCTATTCAATTAAAAATTATCGTATCTAACTATTGAATGGTCAGAGTAATGTATTAATTGTATTTTGAATGGTTAGATATATCGAATAGTCAGAGTAATGTATTAATAGAACCAAGTACCTATTGCAATGCTTGGCTCAGAGACTGAGTGATGCTTTTCTGTGCTGCAGGTTCGATTCCTGCACAGATCAAATGCTATGTTAACTATTTATCTTCCTCACGATCAGTTCCTTTTTACTAATGTAGGAATTTTGAAGAAAAATTTTGATTGCAATGCACTAATGTATACATTTATATTTTTGTTGACAGGTCGACACTACTTAGCAACGACCTTTTCCTCTCCAGCGATGACTCTGAGCAAGAGGCGAAGCCGAAGAGGAAGACAGAGGAAAGAAAAAAGAAGCGGGAAAGGTCCATCAAATCGAGTGAAGAGTCAACAAGCGCAAAAAAATCGAAGCAGGTCGTTTCGCCAGTAACACCGTCACCTCGAGTTACGGCCAGTGAATTATTCGGTGAAGACACCGATAATGAAGAAAGCGTCACCCCAACACAGAGACCCCACAAAACTGGTAATATACCTCCACTGTACTCATATTTTACTAGAAGGATGGCTAAGGGATATTCACGACAAATAAGCGAGACTAAAGAAGGAAAATATTATGTCGAAGTGAAAATTTACAACACGGAAGAAATTAAAAAAATAATGCCCATAAATAGATGGCGCTCGGCCATAACTACCATCAAGACAAAATTAGATGAAAATAAAGAAGCTTGGCCCCATTTAAAGGAGTTTGTTAAAGCAACTCAAAATGATTTTAAAAATTGTCCTATCACCTGCATAGGTGCTTATGATACTTAAAGACTTTATTTGTTTAACTAGGTGTTCATCAATATTTGCTTTTCTAAGTACTTACTTTAAATTGTATCTTCTTTTAATTGTGTTTACCTACATGAAATGTCTTATTATTATTTTGTACTGTATTTTATAAGTATGATATTGTAGTATTAATTAATATAATATAAGTAAGTAATCTAGTAATTGGTTTTCTTATTTACAGTTACACACTTCAACAGCAAAACGAGACCTAGAAAGTCAATAACCTGTCATAAATGTAAAATTGAAATACCAGAAAATCAGTATTCCTATCATATGAGAACGAATATACACAAAGCAAACTGTTTATTAAATACCAAGTTCACAGATATTCATATTATTGCAACAGCATTCAAAAACAGATTAATGACATACAGATTGAATGTCACTCAGGAAGACGAGTACCTTGGTTTAGAGGCGTTCCTGGGTGATCATCTAATAAATATAACAGAATTGATAAATATGTCACTTAATGAACACAATTGCATAAAATTGAATTTCGAATTGTTTGCCTATTTCATGTTATCGAAATCAGACGAACAACAATTAAAGTCGTTTAATACCAAATATGAAATTATATATAAGAACACTGATTTGAATGAATTATTAATGAAAGTAATAGATAAACTAAATAATAAATTAACCGAGTTCCAGCACTGTCAATCTGGTTGGACATTTGTTTCTATGAGTCATCTCGAAATTAATGTAAACAAGTATTCCCCTATGAGAGGTGGGTCTTATATACAACTGCCGTCAGCTATTAAGCAGTCAAAAAGTTGTATAAATATTAAAAATAAAGATAATTGTTGTTTATTATGGAGTATAGTTGCTGGATTATACCCAGCTAAAATTAATGTATGCAGAACAAGTTCATACCCCCATTATACCTCTGTTTTAAATATTGAGGGAATGTCATTTCCTCCTACGATAAATGATATTAAAACGTTAGAAAAAAATAACCCCAACATCAGTTTAAATATATATGGTCTACAAAATAATACTGTGACCGGACCTCTTTACGCAACACAAAATAGAAGAAAAAATCATTTTAATTTACTTTATATCGAAAAAAAATCTATCGGACACTACTGTCTAATTAAAGATTTAGTACGTCTGGTGCGACGTCAAGTGACTCGTTCTAAAGGAAAACATTATTTATGTGATGCATGTCTACAACTATTTAGTAACGAAAATAGACACAAGACTCATAGCTGCTCTAAGATTTTGACTATATTACCTGAAAATAATTCTGTACTAAAGTTCAAACATTACGAGAGGCAGCAAAAAATCAATTTCATAATTTATGCTGATTTTGAGTGTTTGTTAATAGACTGTAATGAAAGTAGCTCTTTGAATACACAGAAACTAAAAACACATCAACCTTCATGTTTCGCTTATTATATTTGTTGTGCACATAACGATCAATTAAATAAGTATATTACATATCGAGGTACAGATTGTGTGGAAATATTTGTTAAATATTTAATAAAAGACGTTAAAAATATACATAAGATTTTAAGTAGTAAAAAGCCAATGGTTCCATTATCGGCAGAGCAAGAGATGGAGTATCGAAATTCGACTACATGTCACATATGCAAACGATTATTATTGAATGATAAAGTCCGAGATCATAATCATATTACATCTGAGTATCGTGGGGCAGCGCACTCCCATTGTAATTTAATGTATAGAGTTTGTTCATTCATTCCTGTTGTCTTTCATAATTTGTCTGGATATGACTCACATTTATTCATTGAAGAGTTAGCAAAGTATGAAGGTTCTATAAATATAATACCGAAAACTAAAGAAAAATATCTTTCAATAATAAAAGTAATTAATACGGAAAAAAACAATCATCCTATACAAATAAAATTTATTGATTCCTTTCACTTTCTTAGTTCTAGTCTAGATGCACTAAGTAAAAGTTTGTCAGAAAACGATTTTTTAAACTTATCGAGAGAGTTTACTGATAAAAGACAATTTGATTTAATGAGAAAAAAAGGTGTTTATCCATATGATTACGTTGATTCTTGGTCTAAATATGATGAGACGAAACTTCCCTCGAAGGATAATTTTTATAATAGTCTGTGTGAAAAACATATAACTAAAGAAGAATATTTACACGCTCAAACAGTTTGGAATATTTTCGAAATAAAATCTCTTGGTGAATATACAGATTTATACATAAAATGTGATGTGCTTTTACTATGCGACATATTTGAAAAATTTAGAAAAACAAGCTAACATTTCTATAAGTTGGATCCGGCTTATTATGTAACGTCACCGAGCTTAAGTTGGGATGCAATGCTTCTATATACCGGCACTGAACTTGAGTTGATAAGTGATTTACGAATGTACGAGTTATTAGAAAAAGGAATTCGTGGTGGGCTTGCACAGTGTTCTCTACGTCATGCTGTAGCAAACAATAAATATTTACCACATTTTAATGAGTTTGAATCAAGTAGTTATTTAATATATCTTGATTGTAATAATCTATATGGCTATGCTATGATGAAGAAACTTCCTATTAAAGAATTTAAGTTCTTGAGTCTGAAAGAAATTAGCAAGTTTGATGTAAATGATGTGTCAGATGATAATGATTACGGTTATATTTTGGAAGTAGACTTAAATTATCCAGATTATTTACATAACAAGCATAAAGACTTGCCTTTCGCAGTTGAAAAAATAGTACCTCCTTATGGAAAATCAGTAAAATTGGTTGCAAATCTTTATGATAAGCAAAATTATGTAATTCATTATGTTCACTTGAAAGAATGTTTGAAAAACGGTTTGATTTTAAAAAAGATTAATCGTATACTTAGCTTCAGACAAGAATTCTTTCTCAAAAAATACATTGATCTGAATACTAGTCTTCGTCAAAATTCCAAAACTGCGTTCGAGAAGGACTTTTTTAAATTATTGAATAATGCCATATTCGGGAAAACTATCGAAAATAAACGGAAGCAAGCAGATGTAAAACTAGTAACAAAATGGACAGATACCAGAAATAAAACAAATAAACATCTTGACGCTGAAAAATTGATATGTAAACCAAATTTAAAAAGTATATCAATTTTTTCAGAAAATTTCGTAGCTGTGGAATTATACCGTGAAAAGGTCGTTTTGGATAGACCTATTTATATTGGATTTACCGTTTTGGAATATTCGAAGCAACATTTGTACCAATTTCATTATGATGTTATGAAAAATAAATACGGAAACAATGCTGAGTTGTGCTATACAGACACTGATAGCCTATTATATTTAATTTATACAGATGATTTTTATCATGATATGCATTCTGATCTTTCAAAGTTTGATACTAGTAATTTTGAAATGAATAATCCATATCATATACCACAACTTAATGCTAAAATTCCTGGATTATGGAAACATGAGGTTGGTGGCGATTTAATTATAGAATTTACCGGTTTAAGAGCTAAATTATATTTTATTAACAGTGTGAAGACTGAAATTAAAAAAGCCAAAGGTGTTTCTAAGTCTGTAACTTGTAACCTAAAATTGAATGATTACAACAATGTATTGCTGACAAATAAAGCGCATAGATGTAAAATGAATATGATAAAATCAATTAAACATGTTTTATACACTCAGCAAGTAGACAAACAAGTTTTAGAAAGAAACGATGACAAAGTTCAAGTATTACAGGATCAAATTCATACATTACCCTGGGGGCATTGTGATTCTATGTTTGTAGATTATTCCAGTGATGTGTAATCTGTAAATGTGTTATTATTTTACGGTGATTGTACACAAATTAGATTTAAATTTTATTTTGTTGTAAGTACCTACTGAAATAAAAATAATTGTCAAATAAATGCTTAATGTGCAGTAATTATGAGCCTTTTATTTTAATTTCCATTTACACAATAATCTTCATACTTTACTTACAAGTTAAGAATTAGTTAAAAAATAAAACATAACACCTTTTAGTAAAATAAGAAGTACCTATATATACTCAGGTCATGTCTTATTACCTCACATTTCACAATGAATTTCGTTAAGCAATCACATACTTTTAAAATAAATAATATAAAATTAGAAAATCATTCACAAAAAGTGAGACATAGCACACTCTTACCTAACACTATAAGATGTATTATATGCGGTCCATCTAACTGTGGAAAAACTAATATAATGCTTAATTTACTATTACATGAAAATGGAGTAAAATTCAAGCATATTTATTTATACTCGAAGACAGCTTTCCAGCCAAAATATTGTTTTTTAAAACAGGTCATCCGTTGCATACCCAATGCAAAGTTATTTATCTTCCATGATAATAAAGAAGTTATACACCCTAATGATGCCTTAACCAATTCAATAATGATTTTCGACGATGTCGCATGTGAAAATCAAATAAATATTCGTAACTACTTCGCAATGGGGAGACATAAACAGATAGATTGTTTTTACTTATCACAAACCTATTCCAAAATACCTAAACAACTAATACGAGATAATGTTAATCTTTTGTTAATCTTTAAACAAGACGACATAAACTTAAAACATATTTATAATGAACATGTAAATACGGATATGGAGTGGCTTCAATTTAAAAAACTTTGCTCTACTATATGGCAAGATCGGTTTGACTTTGTATTGATAAATAAAGATTGTTCTCTAAATGAAGGTAGATATAGACAGGGGTTTGACATATTCGTAACTTTTGAGCAAACATAATAAAAACCATAATACTGTAAAAAAATGATCAATCGTAGTCTACAATCTGTAAATAACGGTTGGGTATTGTCGGAAATCATTATGGAGGTCAATATAAAAGAACAATTGATAAAATCCGTAGATAGTATAAAAAATAAAATTAAAACAATACAAAATGCAGAAGATGTCGATAATTTGAAATTTAAGAAACTTTTTAAGCCAATAACAGATCCTCTAGAGACTTTAATTAAAGTTAATGATAAGAATAGAACTATATTGGATACGAATGAAGGTGATAATAATATAATGAAAAGATGTAGCTCATCCGTAGATTTTGAAAATTTCAAAGGATTTATAGAGAAACATTCAAATGATGGTTCTACATCCTTTAGCTGCACAAGTGATGATAGCGAGAACGATACATTTATGTCACTTAATAAAGAAGATATGATTGAAATCTATGATAATAATATGAATGTACCTTTTGGGATTCGAAGTGAAAACAAAAATTTGATGATGGGAAACTCTAAAGTATCATTTTCTTTTACAAACAACGTTAACAATTCCCTCAAATCAATTATAGCCACAGTTAATGACAAACGTTATGAAATAACTCCTGGACTTAAAGAACTTTTACTACGTAATAGACCTGATCTCAGTCTGGTAACTGAAACTGATAAAATTGTTTACAAAGATATGCTCAATAATACAAATGCTCACAAACGCGACTTTAATCCAAACGTTCAATTAAAAGGTGACAAAGGCTTGAAATACCGTCAAATCATTAAACCTTTGTTTTCTGAACAAAATTACATTCAACACGCAGAACAAGTCATTAAGTCAAAAAGTGGTGGCTACTTACCTAAATTGAAAAAAAAGTATAAGAGTAATACAGATTATGTTTATTGGGATGACCCTAATGAATTAATCGATAGATTAAGACTGTTAATGGCTTCAAAAAACGCTGGTAATACTAATCATGACAATGAAATTATATCAATTGTTGAAGAGTTAAAAGAAGCCGGTGTAATAAAATAATAAAAAGCATTGTATCTAATTTTATACTTAGTTATTTAAAGCGTCTAGACCATGAAGGTTCATACAAAACAAACATCGCTGTCTTTTAACGAAATAACCTCTGAGCATATTGAGATCTTAGACAAATCAACCGAAACTGAATGTTGCAAAGATATTAATAAATTCAAAGTTGAAATATTAATTAAAATAGAAAAATTGAACAAATTAATTAGTGGTTTAAATAGTAGATTAAATAACATTGAAAAGACCATAGATTTAAAAGAAATAGCAGGGAAGTTATGCAAGCATTATGAGCAAAATAGACGTCATAAATGAAATCCATAAAAACGCTAGAGTTAATTTCCCAAGAAGAAGTGTAATACTTAAAGATATAGATGACCTTTGGCAAGCAGATTTGATGGATATGCAAGGAATATCAAAAGTGAATGCAGGTTATAAATACATACTGGTGATTATAGACACTTTTTCAAAATATGCTTGGGCGATTCCAATTAAACAAAAAAATAAGCAACAGGTATCAGAGGCGTTTAAAACAGTAATAGAGAAAGGACGAGTTCCAAAAAATTTGCAAACTGATCTTGGGAAAGAGTTTTATAATGATCAATTTAAAAGTGTTGTTAATAAGTATAAAATTAATCATTATTCTACTTATTCTACTAAAAAGGCCTCAATTGTTGAAAGACTAATAAGAACGTTAAAGAATAAACTATACAAGGAATTTAGTTTGAATGGAAATTATAAATGGTTAAACGGTATGTTAGAAAAAAAGTTACATGAATACAACAATGATGTTCATAGAACTGTCGGTCAGTCACCTGTTTCAATAAATCAAAGGAATAAAACAAATATACTACAAAGATACTTAGACGCAGCTCAGTCTCGAAAAAAAGTGAAATGTAAGAAATTTAGTGTAGGAGATTATGTGAGAGTAAGTAAATATAAAGGATGTTTTGATAAAGGTTATTATCCGAACTGGTCCACCGAAATATTTAAAATAACAAAAATTCAAGGAACAAATCCAACAACTTATTTAATAGAAGATGGTAGATGTCGACCAATACTAGGCGCATTTTATGCACAAGAACTTCAGAAAACCAATCATCCGGACATATACCTCGTTGAAAAAGTTTTGAAACGAGAAGGAAAGCGAGTATATGTTAAATGGTTGGGGCTGCCGACCAGTGAAAATAGCTGGATTGATAAATCAAATGTATTATAACTCCTGAACAATATTTAAGCATTTTACAAACAATTATCTATTCACTTCCACTTTATTCTTAATGCAATAAAGACATACTTTATAATTCAGGTTTATGTAAAATAATTCTTAAAAAAAAAAAAATATATATATATATAATAACAATGAAAAAAGCACGAGGACTATGTACAAGCAATAAAGAAATGGCTGGTTTATCATCTTTCAAAATGGGTAAAGTAACATCTGGAGCGGGTTTTAGAAAAACCTTTAAAAATATTATATCACATACCAAAAAACACATCAAGAAACTAAAACCTACCTGTAAGAAAGCATTAATGGAATTAGCCTGTACTACAGCTCATGAATTTGCATCTGATTTACCCATAAAACTACCCAGAATTATACCAGTACCTAAAACTGGAGGATTTCTTCCTTTAGTACCAATATTTGCTGGTTTATCTGCCGCTGGAAGTTTGGCTGGGGGTGCTGCTGGGATTGCGAAAGCTATTAATTCATATAAAACAGCTAAGAAACAGTTGCTTGAATCGGAACGTCACAACAAGCAAATAGAAGCTTTAATTATTGGAAAAGGATTACATCTTAAGCCTTACAAAGAAGGTTTAGGAATTTTTGTTACAAAGAAAAAAAACTAAATTGTCGGCTACCCAATAGAGCTTTAACTAATATTGATATATTGAAGCATTCAAATAGTATCCCATTCTTTCGAGGTGTATTTATGAGAGATGAATTACCAGATAACCCATTACCATTAGAATGTGGAGTGATTAATCTTGATATTTCTCAAAACTCTGGCACTCATTGGGTAGCCTATGCCAAAATATACGATCACATTGAATACTTTGATAGTTATGGTAACTTAAAACCACCTAAAGAAGTAATAAAATATTTAGGAAACAATATTCAGTACAATTATGAAAATGTACAACATGATCACTTGTATAATTGTGGACACTTATGTTTAAAATTTCTTAAGTTATTTTGGAAAAGTAATAAAGGAACTTATTAATTGAGTGATTTTTATTTCTTACGTCTCCAAATTTCGTTAAACTAGAAAAATATAAATGACATTGCTAGTTCATACACATGCATTCTTTGGTTGTTGGTGATAACAGTCACTAGTGTCGAAAAAGGATTTTTTTATTACCTATTTAAAGTAACCTCCTTCGTTTTATTCATACCAACATCATGCTTGTTCTTAATAAAACTCCTAATGAGAGAGGAAAATATAACATAAGACTACCAATATCCAAAGAAGTGAGACGTGTCAGTGCAGTGAGAATTAATAAAGTTTCAAAGGAAAACAAAAGATTTCTTCAAGATATCGGTTTTAAAATATAATATGCTTCACATTACAGATTTACCACAATATGATACCTCTATTGAGGGTTATGAGATCCATAGTTACAATCCATATAATAATAGCTTTAAAGAAAATGATGAAATTAGAATACCCATACAACAGCAAGATTTATATGTATTGCCATCAGGTAGTTCCATTTACATAGAAGGATATGTAAATGTGTCAACTAAAGATGCAGCAGGAAAATTATTAAAAAAAGATGTTGATTTTATAAATAATCCCATTTCATATTTGTTTCAAGATATTAGATATGAAATAAATGGTGTTGAAATCGATCGGATTAAAAATGTTGGTATTACAACCACCTTAAAATCGTATATCTCAATGAATGAAGGTGAAAGTAAAGCTGCAGCAGTCTGGGGATGGAACTTAGGTGGTACAAAATTAAGAAACGAATATTTTAGTGTTATCGTGCCATTGAACAGAATACTGGGATTTGCAGAAGATTACAACAAAATAATAATCAATTGTAAACATGAACTTATTTTACAACGAAGCAGCTCAGCATTGAACTGTGTGCTTATAGACAAAAATGATAACGTAGAAATAGATATACAAAAAATACAATGGCGTGTGCCGCATATTAAAGTTTCTGATCGTAATAAATTGTTATTGCTCAAAAGCTTGGAGAGAGATCGTTCTATACAGATAGCATTTAGAAATTGGGATTTGTATGAATATCCATTACTTCCAAAAACAACAAAACATTCCTGGTCAGTAAAGACAACTTCCCAGCTAGAAAAACCGAGGTTTGTAATATTTGGCTTGCAAACAGCTCGAAAAAATAATAAAACTAGAAGTTCTTCTATATTTGATCACTGTAATGTAAGCAATATTAAATTATATTTGAATTCTCAATACTATCCGTATGACTCACTTAATGTGAAATTTGATGAAGGTAAATATAGTATATTATATGAAATGTATGCTAATTTTCGTCAGTCGTATTACAACTTAGGCATTGATCCATTGCTTAGCTTAGACCAGTTTAAAGAAATTGCTCCACTTTTTGTGATTGACTGTTCAAGACAAAACGATTCACTTAAAACTGGACCAGTTGACGTGCGATTAGAAATTGAATGCTCTGAAGATATTCAAAATAATACATCTGCCTATTGTTTAATAATAAACGATCGACTGTTCGAATACAAGCCGTTGAGTAATATTGTGAGAAAACTATCATGAATATCATCGTAGATGTTCAAGGGTTTAAGAGTGAAGAAAACGAGTTTATTCCAAAAGAAATAGCAATAATGTACAAAGGACGTATACAAGTACTGTTGATAAAACCACCACGACCATTTTATGACTTGACGAGGAAAGAACGGTTACAAGTGGCTTGGATTGAAAAAAACAGAGGAATAAACTGGAACGAAGGCTTTGTACCATATTTTAATTATCAAGCAAACTTTGGTGATTTTTTAAAAAATAAATCTATATTTACGAAAGGAAACGAAAAAGTGTTATGGATAAAAGATATATTCCGAATTAATAATGTATACAATTTAGAAAGTAAGAACTGCCCGAGTTTGTTAACGTTATATAACAATTATTCAGATTCATCTGACATTATAAGTTGTATGTATCATACCAATATATGTGCCTTAAAAAATGTGTTTTGCTTAAATAAATGGTGTGAAGAAAATAAAGTGTTTTGTCAGTAAGATAAAATAAGAACGATACTAGTTTTACGTATAAATGATTATAGAATGTTAAACCTACTTATAAATCGAAGTGTGAATATCTAATCTACAAACTTACACATATTCTATTATTTAGGTTAGTGAAAATGTAAGTAATAATAGTGATGTAAGAAATGTATCATTGCATATAAAATATTTTTGAATAAAATGGTGTACTAAACAATATTTTTTATAATTATGTAGAAATAAATATTTAAACTTGACCTACTTGTGAGTTTTATTTCTAGACATGACTGACCAGAAAGTAATGAACACCAGTTCGTCAAAATCGTTTCATGCGAATGAAAAGAGCCGTCAGTGTAGTTGGGAGAGCAGTTAATCATCAACACTTATAGCGACAACATGTATCAGTTTATACAACCATCATATACTCCATCGATTCCACCCTTGCATTTTGAACTTTGCAAGTATATGTATCAAGTTTCCAGCCCTACGATTCCGTA
Source organism: Amphipoea oculea (assembly GCA_945859645.1). Taxonomy (NCBI): domain Eukaryota; kingdom Metazoa; phylum Arthropoda; class Insecta; order Lepidoptera; family Noctuidae; genus Amphipoea; species Amphipoea oculea. The sequence continues at coordinate 12,936,548 of OX243886.1, read as the reverse complement.
TATTAAAACATATTTGAAGTCATCAAATCAAATCAATGGATTACTGGAAGAGTGCATTGATATCGTTAATCGGGTAACATTAACTAAAGACGAGTGGGACATGATATTTATGGAAAACGCTTCTGAAATATCAGGATTCTTCACATCTGGTTCAATTCCTTTACCAAAGCAGCAGCAGTGGCGACGAGAACAACAAGTGATCAATTATATAAACCTGCCTGAACATGAAGAAGGAAGCAAAAAATACATCATAATTGACATTGGAACTAAATCGATCGTCATCTGTTGTGAAGAGTGGTGGTGTCTGAATCATTTACTGAATTGTCTTGATTCACGTTTACGTCACTTAACAAGGGTCAAGGGTTACTATGAGAACCGTATTAATTTCTTTAGAAAGCAGTTCAAGCTCACCCAACCGAAAACAATGTCTGAAGCCTATGCGATTATGGAAAATGTCTATGATGAAATGTCAACTGTGGATCAAGAAATCAAATGTTTTGCAATCGATTATTTATTTTTCTCATGCTTTTTATAAATAGTAATAAAATGTGTTACTTAGTTGATAGCAAACTTTGTGAAAAAGTGGTGGTGGTGGTGGTTTAACTGTGGAATATAGGGTTATTCAGATCACGATCGTGATCGTGTGATCTGAATACCCTATATTCCAACTACTGAGATTAATATCACCAGTTTGAGGTGTAATTAAAGGGCTATAATCGTCTGTAATTTAGAAGGTACCTTGCAAAAGACAGTTGTGTAAGGTGTCAAGGAATAATTGAAAATGTGTACGTTTATAATACTGCAAATAGCTCTCAATGCGTTCGAACTCGCACTATTATCCATTTAAGTGTGTTTGTACAACTGAAGGTAATAAAAAATGTTTTTGAAGTGAAAACTTCAAAGAGGCATTTTTTGAGATGGGAAAAAAAAACATTGAATTCGTGCCACTGTTACCGTAACTGCCACCGCTACGGATGTGTCCGGCTGTCCTCAGGATGTACTCGGTTTTACTGTGTATCCGATATTTCAGTCAGTGACGGCAAAGTATTTTTGTTTTCACTTCTGTCGGCAGTCCCGGAGTGCCACTATTTTTTTTTTGTCATTGACATAGGCTTTCTAATGGACGATTTCCGTACTTTTTACCGAACTCTTCAGCATCACCTTCTTTTCTGCCGAAAGTCGTCCACTGCTGGACGCAGGCCCCCCAAGCATCGCCACTTCGACCAGTTCTGTGCTTTTCGTATCCAACGGATCCCTGCGGTCTTCACTAGATCATCAGTCAGCCTTGTGGGATACCTTCCAATCGCCACTTCAGAATCTTTCAGCCCCATAGGCCATGCTTGGCGAGCAATGTGTCCTATCCACTGCCATTTAAGCTACCAAACTGCTACAAAGTTACTCATTCAACGTGGCAATGCTGTCAGTCTTCTGGGCACGTTTACGGATGAAAGCGATGCGGACGAGCACTACGACGCCTAAGTGTCCTTTGTTTTTCATTTACTTGTATAGTAAGTTAGTTAGTCATTTAATTTAGTAATTAGTGTAAATTGTTAGTTAACTGTACATACAATAAATAGGATAGTAACAAAAGCTCCGACAAAAAATAAGAATTGTCCTTACTAAGAATATTAAATCTACTGCCTAAAATACTAACTTTCCGACTACTTTTGTCCGAATAAAAATGACGAAACGACCGAATGAGATACTGAAATCTTCGAAAAATAAACATGACTGTTTATAGCTATAATACTTTTCCACCAGCTTAAATTACGTTTTGGTATATATCTAGGTAAAGGTATTTCTATTCTCATTCGCTCGCTCTTGTATCCTTTGTCGACGGAGCCCCGCTTCGCGGGGCTCCTATTTCTATGTAAAGGGTTTAAAGTAACCTAACCAAACCGGACCTCGGGGTGACCTTGACAAAACCTCTGTTGTCGGTAACTTAGTAATTTTGTCGGAGGTTCAGTATTTTATTCGGAAGTTTTAGTTTTGTTATTCGAAGAGCCATTTTTTTAGTCGGCCACAGATCGCTGGAGATTAATTTGTTTTTCGGAACCATTATTATTTCCCCAATAAATAACTATCATTTAATCGTAAATCAATCGAAAAGCACACTGCTGGAAAATCCTCTCCATCATAGCTGGTGTCAACAAACCCATACAAAAACAGGTTAACTATTTCAGCAATTTTAATCAACACCGACCTTTCCCCTGGTATTCCAATAAAGTGTTAATAAAAGCGACTATGCCTACTATACAGGTGTAAGTCTACTGACCCGTTTTACGATTACATGGTCGAATTGTTATGGCGCAGCAATCTGTTCACGTTAACTATCTATTAATAGTTATTACATAGTTAATCGTTCTAGTTCTTTAATGTAATGCGCCCGCGTGGTAGATTATTTGCCCACTCCCTTTTGAAGACAGAAGGCCTGTGGCCCAACAGTGGGAACACCATCGGCTGATTATGTTCGTTGAGTCAGTCTTTTTAAATGTGTATTGAGTAAATTCTGCATAAAAAAACAGAATTCTTTTAAAATTAATAAACATCAAGATAATTTTTTTTTTCATCCTCGTTCACGTTTGGGTATTTACTTTTGTCTTACGAAAGAGCCTGTAATTCCTTACCTTCACCTTTACAAAATTAAATTCCATTGAACGTAATCCACATTAATATTCCTTCATATCCCTTCATCATAATTCCGTGTGTATGAGAGAGCACAAAAGATATTAAATTATAATTATCTAACCCTTCACACACATATCCATAAAATGCAAATGAGTTTCCCGTTATAAGTAATTAAATTCACACCAGTAAATATCTCGCCCCTAAGCGATGCTTTGTTCCGTATCAATCAAGCCCAAAACAAGCAAAATTAACCCCAGTCACCTTCCAAAGGAAAATTAATGGCCGTCAATAAAGTTTCAATCTTTTGGCGGGAAACTACGCGTCCATTACCGGCGCCATTTTGTGCCACAGATAATTTAGTAAAATGGCGGATGACTGGCGTGTTTCGTTCGGATACACAGATTTATTGAGGCATTTAGTTGAAAACATTCGGCCTTTATACGTAATTGCTTTGCCTTTCTTGGAAAGGGAGGTATTTTTCGCCAAATTCTGGTAGTTTTTTAAGGAAATTTGACAAGGTATTTCTGAGAAAATGGACAGAAAGTTATGAAAAACCAAGTCCAATGAGTCATTTTCATTAAAATTAAGCTTGTTTAAAAGAATGACAGTCGTTTTAAGATTGCCTGAGGGTGTTACACTAATTTCTTTTACTTATTAACTTTAACGAAGTATTAATTAAGAAGTAAAAACTTGAATAAATATTATATAAACCTTGGACGTAACCATTTAAAGTTCGTTCATTCTCATAAAATTCTATCACCTTTGCAAAAGCCGTTTCTAGTTTCAATGAAACTGTGAAATGTTGGGGCTTACAGTTGAAAATTGCCTTTCAATGGGCATAAATAACAATAAAAAATCCATTTAGAGTTGACGAATATAATTATACTAATGAATTGTTAGTCAGTGCAGTTTTCACGAAAAAGTTCATTGAGTGAAAAGTCTTTGCCTTCAATGTAACTAAGGGATTAGCGGCTATGTCGTCACTTTGGCCATTTCGTCGCTATCCCTAATAGGTCACTTTCACTAATACGTCACCTTTGCATCTGGTCAGTTTCTTAACTCGTCTCATGCTGGTACCTACCTACAGGTCAGTTCAGTTTTTACACCCAGTTCTCATGAAAAATATGTATGAAAGATGTAGTTAGTTTCACTGAGATGTACACAACCTAGCAACACACCAGCAAACCCCGTTGCCTTACATGTTATTGTAGTATTAGTAGAGACCTCTGTGAAGGACCTCGTCCATATCTATTTAAGCCGCCAAGCAGAGTTGCCGTATTCCTATTTGAAAGATATAGGGGCCAGTAGTAACCCACACGAGTAATTCAATGTTGTCTCTTGGATAGTAAGGTAGATCACACACTACGACGTCGCGCAGATAACACGCGTGTTTTTGAAGTGAAAACTTCTTTAGCGGCGTTGCACACTTTTTTGTAATGGGTAAAAAATGTTGAACTCGCGTCAGTATACGTGACCGTCAGGAGAGATTCCCCCCCCCCCCCCTCTCTTTCTACGGCGGCGCCAACCGAAGTGAACCAAGTGACACACGACAATGGATGGATGGATGGATGGACAGCTGATGGCTCGACCGTCTGTGTAGTAGCCACACTGCTGTGTATTCGTAACATTCGTGTATATAAAGTGTTTAAAATATGCAAATTGAACAAAGTGCATCTATTAATGAAAAAAGGGACGCAGAAATAGTGAAAAAAAATGAGTTATATTAATTCAATTAATAATTGATTTATTTCAACGTTAATATTCAAGTTTTCACTTCTGCCGGCACTCCCGGAGTGCAACCCGTCTTTTTTTTTACATACAAATTCAATAAAAACGCGCTTTCTTTTCGGAATTTGGCTCCATACCCGCGCCCCGTCGCGTGGCGCGTTGCAGATTGTGATCCGCCTAACATACAGATGTTCAAAGCCAGTGATAACCGTTTACCACCAGGTGGTCCATCTAATTGTTTGTCATCCATCTTCAACATCATCTACCTTTTCCCAACTGTTAAGGTCGGCTCCCAGTCTATCCGGATGCAACTGAACACTAGTATTTTACATATAAAGTGACTGACTATTTCTGAACTCCTCAACTCAGTTACTGGGTAATACGATACCCCTTGGTACGACTGGTTGTTATCGAAGTTTCCATCACAGCTTTTATTGAACGTATTACATAAAAAAGCCCTCGGTAACAACTTAGCTAATAATGGCAGCGAGGTAACATCACACATTATATATCGGCTACTTTCAGAACGCGCACAAGGTTGCGTGGGCAAAGCCATGCTATTTATATAAGTCCCAAGAATGGAGGTAAATGGCAGAGGTAAGAGGAGGTAAATAGTCTGCCAATTATTTCGTCATTGTCGTATTTTAAAAGGTTTTGCGGGAAATCTGCGGGTATTGTCATTAGATGTAAGAGAATAATGTTGGGTCCCTATCTCTATTGTAATTCGTATGAAATAGGTTTGGAGTCTTGGAGTCTTTGGAGAACTGCTAGTATTTATTTTTCAATTGAACGTCGTAAAACATTTGGATTATTGAACATGTTCATGGTATTATAACTTTCAATTATTTAAATTCCACAAAAAAAGACAAATGAAAATCCTTTCCCGGACTACATCATTTTAGTGTAAGTTTCCCGTGGGAATATCGGGATAAAAACTATCATATTATTATGTCCTTTCCCGGGACTCAAATCGGTTCAGCGGTTTAAGCGGAAGAGGTAACAGACAGATATTCTTTCGCATTTATAATATTAGTATGGATATGGATAAAAATTCGCATGGAGCCCCATAACTCTTTTTCGTTAGGTCGCAATTTCAACGAATTTACTCCTACCGCATCGTTCCAAAAAACGAACGAATGTAACTTTAAATAAGTGAATCTTATCCCTACCATTTACCTAGTAACTTCTACTTTATATCAAGTTCTTAGCGTCTGTTTTAGAGAATGAACACGACACCCTAATCCCGGTTGTCTATAAAACAAGGTAAATCGGCCATTCGTGGACATTGCGTCATGGGGCCGCACTTTTTACGATATTAACTCGCTCGAACGAGCGGTTTATCGTTACTGTGACATCGATGTTTATTGGGCGATTTATCGATTTCATTATCGATAGATAGATTGCAATCGATTTAAAGGAGTTTGAAGACTTTAGATTTGCAAGTAAAACATTTGAAATTAGACGAATTTGATGACGAAAATATAGTGCCTATATGAGTACCAGCGCTTGAATTTTTCGAAGCTTATAAAAAAAAAAGACGGGATGCACTCCGGGAGTGCCGGCAGAAGTGAAAACTTGAATATTAACGTTGAAATAAATCAACTATTAATTGAATTAATATAACTCATTTTCTTTCGCTATTTCTTCGTCACTTTTTTCATTAATACACTCAGCGGCACGGAATGTGGCCCAAACTTAAACAAACCGATAACAGGCGATTTTGATATCGCGTATGAGAATTTCGAGTGGCAGTTTGTCAGGACGTTTGTTTTTGTTAATTTAAGAGGGTAAGCACTTAAAAAAGTTAAATTGTTTCATTTCTGTGACACTTAACGTTAGTTCGTTACTGGAACGCACAAGACACGGGTGAGTTAAAACTCGATATTCAAATGATCGTGCATTTTAATCTTTATTGTTTTATTTTTTAATTAACCTGTAGTAATTTATGCTTCCAGAATTGGAAAATAATGCCTCTAACTTCAGCTCAAGTTGCTCAAGCTGTGTTGCTTCGGAGTCAGGGGCGAACGCAGCGAGAGATTGCTGAAACTTTAAATGTACCGCGTACAACTCTCAGGTACGCCTTAACAAGGTACGACCAGACCGGCCTTTACACGAGGAGACCTGGAAGTAGCGGTATTAGGTGTACATCAGCGCGAGATGACCGATTTATCGCTCTCGCAATTTTGAGAAATCGGTTCCTTACTGCGGTTGAAATACGGCAGCGGCTACAAACGGCAAGAGGGGTCAACGTAAGTGAGCGGACAATAAGAAGGAGAATGGAGGAACGGGATCTGCGTGCTCGAAGACCAGCGCGAGGTCCAGAACTGCTCCGGCACCATCGTGTAGCTCGACTTCGGTTCGCTCGCGAACATGCAAATTGGACTCACGAGCAGTGGAGTAAAGTTCTGTGGACTGACGAATGCAGAGTGGCCCTAAGAGCTCCAGATGGCCGCGAACGTGTGTGGAGAAGGCATGGGGAGAGGTTTCTGCCAATAACTACCAGGCAAACCGTCAGTTTCCACGGTGGATCAGTTATGGTTTGGGGAGGGATCTGTTCAGACGCACGCACAGAGTTGGCAGTAGTTGCAGGTCGTCTAACGGCAGTGCGCTACATTGAAGAGATCCTTCAAGAACACGTTCTACCATTCATGGGATTCATCGGTAGCGAAGATTTCATCTTAATGCAAGATAATGCCCGACCTCACACTGCACGTTGCGTGGATGATTACCTGTCGGAGGTGAGAATTAACAAATTGGAGTGGCCGGCACGAAGCCCAGACATGAATCCCATAGAACATGTCTGGGATATGCTTAAAAGACGCATCCGATCCAGTCCCAACCCTCCAGAGACTATCAGTCAATTAAAAACCGCTTTGGTGGCCGCCTGGGAAGAAATACCCCATGTGGACATTAAAAACATAATCCACAGCATGCCTGACCGCATGCAGGCGGTCATCAGGGCCAGTGGTGGAAATACCCGCTATTAATTTTAAGTACCATAGCTTTATTTTGTAAATTTAATTGTAAAACATTTTTTTTAAACTTAGAGCTTAATGTCTTTTTTGTAATTTTGTAAATGTTTAATAAAGTTAACTCACTTTTTGTAAATTAATAATTCGCATTTAAGATTCGAATAAACATTTAAATTTTACAACCAAAAAAAACCCTATTTTGCATTTAATTTATGATAATAAACCATATAGCGCGCTTGGGCCACATTCCGTGCCGCTGAGTGTAGATGCACTTTGTTCAATTTCCATATTTTAAACACTTTATATACACGAATTTTACGAATACACAGCAGTGTGGCCACTACACAGACGGTCGAGCCATCAGCTGTCACCATCCATGGATGCGCGTGGCACGCTGTAACATAAACACACACGAGCATTCGCGCAAGCGCCCTGCGCCGCCTAAACGAAACAGCAGGCATACACTTTCGCCGCGCCGTAGAAAGAGAGGGGGATACTTCCTCTCCTACGCCGCGCCGGCTGTCTACTCTCCATCCGTCTTACGAATTTTCGATCAGGTCACGTGTCCTGACGCGAGTTTAACATTTATCACCCACTAGCTTCTGCCCGCGACTTCGTCCGCGTGAAATTCGTACTTTCCTCTAAAAATTTCGAAAATGTATGTAGGTATGATCTTTATCATTTATTTAGACAACTAAGTATTCGGGCGAATTTTTAAGTGTATAGATCAAAGGAATCAGATTTTTCAAATAAACTGTATCCCCGCTTCTCACCCCCCCAGGGGTGGCATTTTCAAAAATCGTTTGGGATGTGTTCATTACTTGACTCAAAGATTATTTACACCAATTTTTGAGTTAATCAAACCACGCAGTAAAATCCTCCCCTGTATAATTAACTATATACCCCTTTTCACCCCGTTAAGGATAGATTTTCGAAAAACCCTGATGCACGTTATTCTTTATTTTTTGTCTTAAGTATAAATACAGAGTTTCGAGTTATCGGACCGCGCGTTAAAATTCTTCCATAGAAATTCCGACGCCCCCAATCCCCCGTTAGGGGTAGTTTAGAAAAACAAAAAATGCCAATCTTCATAATTTACTTGTGTAAGTATTTCTACCGTAAGATTTTTCATATACACTGTATTCCCGCTTTTCACCCTATAGGGGTAGAATTTCGAAAAATTGTTTGGGGTGTGTTCATTACTTGACTTAAAGATTATTTATACGAATTCTTAAGTTAATCAAGCCACGCATTAAAATCTTTCCCTGTATAATTAACTGCCCCTTTTCACCCCATTAGGCGTAGATTTTTGGAAAACCCTGATACACGTTATTCTTTATTTGTGGTCTTAAGTATAAATACCGAGTTTCGAGGTAATCGGACCACGCGTTAAAATTTTGACACCCCCAACCCCAATCCTCCTTTAAGGGCTAGTTTATAAAAACAAAAAATGCCAAGCTTTATAATTTATTTAGATAAATGTTCGTACCAAGTTTCAAGTTTATTAACCAAATGAATAAGATTTTTCATATAAACCGTATTCCCGCTTTTCACCCCTACATGGGTCGAATTATGAAAAATTTTCCAGCTAATCAAGCCACACAGTAAAATATGCCCTTGCAAAATTAACAACCCCTTTTCACACAGTTAGGGGTAGATATTCGAAAAACCCTGATACAGGTTATCCTTTATTTTTAGTCCTTAGTATCAATACTGACTGAGTTTCGAGTTAATCGGACAGCGCGTTGAAATTCTTCCAAAGAAATTTTGACACCCCCCAATACCTCTTTAGGGTTGAAATGAGTTTAGAAAAACGAATGCCAAACTTCATAATTTACTTAGATAAGTATTCGTGCCAAGGTTCAAGGTTTTTAACTCAAGGAATAAGATTTTTCATACAAACAAAATCCCCCCTTTTCACCCCCTTTAAGGTTGAATTTCCAAAAACCCCTTCTTATTGGATACTTATACTTTACAAAGAATACACCCTCCAAAATTCAAGTCCCTATCACCAGCGGTTTAGGCTGTGCGTTGATATCTCAGTCAGGTCGTTCATCCCCCGTTAAGGGTGAAATTATCAAAAACGCTGAAACACGTATAAATTAATTTTCAATCGTTAGCCTAATTACAAAATTTGAAGATCCTAACTTTTAAACTGACAGACTTTCATACACAACTTAATCCCCCTTTTTAACCCTTTGGGGGTAGAATTATCAAAAACGCTGAGACACATATAAATTAATTTTCAATCGTCAGCCGAAACACAAAAATTTGAAGATCCTAACTTTAAAACTGACGGACTTTCATACAAACTTTCATCACCTATTTAACTCCCTTAGGGGTTGAATTTCAAAAAATCCTTTCTTATTCCTGGTCTACATCATAAAAGGAACCATCGTGTAAAACTTCAGCTTTCTAGGTCCAAGGGTTTGGGCTGGGCGTTGATGAGTCAGTCAGGTCGTTCATCCCCCGTTAGGGGTGAAATTATCAAAAACGCTGAAACACGTGTAAATTAATTTTCAATCGTTAGCCTAAATACAAAATTTGAAGATCCTAACTTTTAAACTGACAGACTTTCATACACAACTTAATCCCCCTTTTTAACCCTTTGGGGATAGAATTATCAAAAACGCTGAGACACGTATAAATTAATTTTCAATCGTCAGCCGAAACACAAAATTTGAAGATCCTAACTTTAAAACTGACGGACTTTCATACAAACTTTCATCCCCTATTTAACTCCCTTAGGGGTTGAATTTCAAAAAATCCTTCCTTATTCCTGGTCCACATCATAAAAGGAACCATCGTGTAAAACTTCAGCTTTCTAGGTCCAAGGGTTTGGGCTGGGCGTTGATGAGTCAGTCAGTCAGTCAGTCAGTCAGTCAGTCAGTCAGGCCTTTTGTTTTTATTTATATAGATTACAAAAAAAGTGTACAACGCCGCTAAAGAAGTTTTCACTTCAAAAAATTGGTGTTTTATACAAAAGTGCAATATCTACATGGAGAACAGCGGTTTTTTTACGTTGAATATTTTTACGCTCTGGGGTCTAGAATAATATTCTGCTTAATTCAAGGTATAACGGTTTGCGCATCAATATCCCTAACACCGTGTATTCTACTTATCCATCATCTGCCTAGCCATTTCCCAACTATGTTGGGTTCGGCTTCCAGTTCAACCAGATGCAGCTGAACACTAGTGATTTACATGGAACGACTGCCTATCTGACCTCCACAACCCAGTTACTGGGTAATACGATACCCCTTGGTACAATTATTTGTCAGATTTTCGGACTTCTGACTAAAAAGACTGTCAAAGATTTACGAATGACAACCGGGACCAACAGCTTAACGTGCTTTTCGAGGCACGGAGCGGTTTTGATATGTAAAGACGGTCACCCATCCACGGACCAACCGCGGCAAGCGTTGCTTAACCTGGTCAATCGACCCGTGCAGCTGTTATAACTTAGCCACAAGCTCCTCTATTCTATCTACCCATCTACCTTAATTTTGCAGATTTGATAAGCAAAGGCTGCTTGGCATGATTTTTTTTTATGATAGTTTCTACGCTTATTAGCTTTTACAAATAACGTCATCGTTCTACATACATAGCACACCTTAGAAAAAAAGTCGCACTCCGGGAGTGCCGACAGAAGTGAAAACTTTGACAATTACGTGAGTATTTTTTGAATCGTCATATATTATAAACAAAACACAGACAGAATACTTTGCCATCACTCACTGACATATCGGATATACATTAAAACCAAGTACATCATCCTATTGTTTAAGATACACGCATCAGACATGGTTATATCACGATTTCGTTGAATAACAGAATATGAGGTTTCATATCATGTTATTTCCGAAGTTATATTTTGAAGGCTTTATCCTAAAAACTTTTTACAAAAAAAAAACAACCGACTTAAAAAAAAAAACACTACAAAGTGATAAATAACTTTAATTTCGGAAGTCGGTGTCGTTGGTTCCGCATTTTCGTTTTTTGACACCGACTTCCGAAATTAAAGTTATTTATCATTCCGTATTGTTTTTTTTTTTGAAGGCTTTTTTTATTTTTTTTAGTTTTTTTATTTTTTGTAAAAAAAATATTTTTCACATTTTAGTTGTACCTACCCCACACAAATTTAATTAACACTACGGTATTGAAGAATTGAAGACAGCGACCAGAAGAATCATCAAAACTCGAATAGAAATGCCGGAGAGGCAGTACATTTATGCATATAACTTCGTACATAAGAATAATTACCTAATGTATTATATACTAAAACCTTCCTGAAAGTATGTAAATCACAATGACATTAATGAAAGATTGCGGACATACATATGGGTCGAATACAGAACCTCCTTTTTTGAAGTCGGTTAAAAATGCCACGCGCCTAAAAAAGTTTTCACTTCAAAAAAAGTCGAGAAAAAAAATGCGGTCGGGGACCCCTAACAGGAGCGACAGAGAGAGAGAGGAAGTCGCAACGAGGGGCGCTTTTTCGTTACGTGACGTTTTCTACATTTTTACTCCTACTGCAAGCTGAAGAACTTCGTTCCAAAAACATAGCTGACGTTTTGAAAGGCATACCTGAGAATCTTTCCTACTTTGATCCTGAAATGATGCCTTTCAGTTACAGCCTTTTCAGCTAGGATGTTATTTTTAATTAATTAGGTAAGCTTTGCCTTCAAAGGAAATTGCTTTATGCAGGAGAAAGCAATAACCGTGGCTTAATGCACTAGCGGTAATATCTCAAAGAGGATTTACTCTTTGCAGCAAACTTGGTATTTTTCAGTTGTGCCTATGTTGTGCTGAACACTATTGGGGTTTATAAAAATATATGGTGAAACACGTATTATAATTGTTACTTAAAACTGTAAGCAATGTTTTTAAGTAAAGGGGTATGTTTATTAAGAAGAATCAAATTATTAGAGAGGATTTTTATAAGTGAAAATTATGCGGTGACAAGAGTAGGATGAGTGGTTTGGATGTATGGAGTATTTTAGTTTAGTATTTTGAGTAGTAATTTAAATAGGAACATAAAGTCAAATCCCAATCATTTATTTCAAATAAATTAAAAAAAAAAACACATAAGTAAAATGCACTTTTGATCGTCAAAAAGAAACTATGATGGGGTCGGCTTCCAGTCCAATCAGATGCAGCTGAATACCAGTATTTGACATGGAACGACAGCCTATCTGACCTCCACAACCCAATTACTGGGTAATACTTACTGGTTGTCAGACTTACGGGCTTCTGACGACCCGAAACAATAACAGGAACTGTCTACATAAAAAACTTACCTCAGCTTCTTTCAAAATCCGCACACATTAAAGAATACTTACCTCCTTACTAATAAACGTTGTATAGCGTCTTAATAGTTACACAACGCTTTGTCTTCTCCTTTCGAAAGTCATATTACTAACGACTGAAAGAGAGAAATCGGTGTGTAACTATTCATCTGATATAATACGTTTAGTAAGGGAGTTAAACTATAATATCTATACTTCTATACTAATATTATAAAGAGGTAAAGTTTGTAAGTTTGTATGTTTGTAAGTTTGTATGTAGGGGGTAATCTCTGGAACTACCAGTCGGATTTTAAAAATTCTTCTTGCATTTGATAGCCCAATTCTTCAGGAAGGCTATAGGCTATGTAACATCACGCTATGATCCTTAGGAGCCGAGCAAAAAGAAAAAAGTCAAAAAGAACGTTAAGTGATAGCGCGGGCGGGTGATGCGATACGACGGGGTGGCTCGGGGGAAACAAGAAGTTTCACGCGAACGAAGTCGCGGGCTGAAGCTAGTTTTACAATAAGTTATTACGGTTCCCGCTAACGATGTCCCGCTACTCAGGTCTAATTATGCGCAGCGGTAATCTATACCAAACGCGTGACTAATTAAATTTTGAACATATTTTACAAGGCTTCTTGTTTGTATAATATTAAGGTTGCGGTCTGAGACAAGCTGGCGTAGGTGATAGCGGGGCGGTGACAAAGCGAGTTGGTCTAATACATCGCTCACAATGTCACATTGTCGCATGGATTCCCTATTAGAATTTCCTTAGATTGTAAATCAATTCCTTCAATTTATTTTCCTTTATGTTTCCTTGCAACCAATCGGACATTGGAAAAATAATATAATAGGTTTATTACAGCATAATTTCTCCACTTTGACATGATAATTTTCGTTTTTCCTCGTGCATTACATTCAGGACTAACAACCCGTCCATTCAATTCAATTCATCGAGTTGAATGGCGTGCAATATGAGAGCCTTATGTCCAGCAGTGGACTGCTGATGATGATGATGATGATGAACCCGCGCATTCTTCGCACGTATGCAATAGCACATGGACATGTCAAAACATTAAGACATTGTCCTAAATATTAATGAATTAAATACACATAAACTTTATGTGTTTTCGTGTTGAAATGCCAAAATATCCCTTTTTTCCTTATACCAATTTTATCACTTATACTGCGTCTGTACTCGAAGTTCCGCCCATGGCGAGACTATTATTTGGTGCATTCGTATCCGCTACGGCTTACGCTCACCACCCTGCCTACATCTGTAGACGTAGCCTTAGTATTAGTTCATGTAACCTAATTCTACCAACGCATGTACGACTTATATTCGGCATTAACATGAGAGCTGCCTAACTTTAATATCGTAAAACTATAATCCTCTAACTATACATAATTTATGTAGCAATATTGTCGTGGAAGTGCTGTGGAAGACACTTTTTTTCTTTCATAACTTTGAGGTTAAAAACTAGATATGCAGTACATTTATGCATATAACTTCGTTCATAAGAATAATTACCTAATGTATTATATACTAAAACCTTCCTGAAAGTATGTAGATCACATTAATGAAAGAATTATCAAAATCGGTTCATTCGTTTTTGAGAAAATCGCGGACATACAAACATACATACATACATACGGGTCGAATACAGAACCTCCTTTTTTGAAGTCGGTTAAAAAGGTTTAATATTTTTGCATTCTTTACATAATTATCATGTAACTCAGCTAGTAATTCTTGTGTATTGTGGATGTTAAAATTTCTACCGTAGAGGTCCACAACGGATGAACGTCCACGTCCATTAAATGTATGGAAATACGTCCACATTACAATAATATCGTGGAGGGATATTTGACAGCGTCTTTATATTATATAGCTTCTGCCCGCGACTTCGTTCGCGTGAAATTTCTTATTCCCTCGACCCATCTCGTCGAATTGCATCACTTGTCCGCGTCTCCTGCTCTATCACTTTGTTTTGCCATAGGGCTTTTGCTCGGCTCCTAAGGGTCATAGCGTGACGTTAAATAGCCTATAGCCTTCCTCAAGAATTGGGCTATCAAATGCAAGAAGAATTTTTCAAATCCGACTGGTAGTTCCAGAGATTAACTTACAAACAAATTTTACCTCTTTATAATATTAGTATAGGTATTAGATTTCCGTCCATTTTATACTACGTGGAGTCTTGTCATAGACAAAAGGCATCGCGGCAGACCCCATAGAAGATGGCGGGACGAGCTGGACAAAACAAACGACCGGTGGTCCACTTTAGCCCTGGATCGAAAGACTTGGAAGTCATCGAGAGAGGCTTGTGCCCAGCAGTGGGATGAGCAGGCTAACAGTAACAGTAATTACTTCCATGTGTTATCGTCATAACGTGACGTCACGACCACGATAACATCGTCCCGTCAGAAATGATAAAAGCGCATCACAATAATATTATAAAGGCGAAAGTTTGTGAGTGTGTTTATATGTTTGTTACTTCTTCACGCTCAAACGGCTGGACAAATTTTGATACAATTTTGTATGGAGGTAGCTGACAACCTGGATTAACATATAGGCTACTTTTTATCCCGATATTCCCACGGGATCGACACTTATGCGGTTGAAATCGCAGGGCGCAACTAGTATTAGATAATATCATTATTGTTTCTATGAGGTACAAGCCACTTATCTTGTGAAGTGGCTATTATGTGATAGTCGTAATAAACGATAAGCTATCTGTCAGTTTGATAACAGCCTACACTTTGTGTTATCAAGATTCTAGGTTGTTGTTGGTTAATCTAGAGTCTAGATTACCCAACCATAACATTTTTTTTTTGTTGTCGTGGGGAAACCTTCAAAAGGCACCCGACCTCCGGGGAGGAAGGTCGGGGAGTGTGGGATTTTTACCTCTCTAAAATCACCCCGGTGATCACCATGAGCACATAGGGGCGGTCCCGGTTCCTCTTAAAATACCAATTCAGGAAAACCCCCCCCCGTGCAACGCCCCGTACAACGGGGCCGTCTCCACGAGCGAGAGAATCGCGGTGATAGTCTCACCGTGAACGTGCTTTCTGGTGGGTGCTGATGGTCACCCATCCACGAACTGACCGTGGTATGCGTAGCTTAACCTTCGATTGATACAAGCAGCTGTTATCATTCAGCCACGATAAATAATGTAAGTATCAATACACTATTCGAGCCATCACAACTAATTTTGCTATCATGAATGTTGTTTGAAAACCCTAAATGACAAAAGGGTTTGCCCTAAGTCGTTATTCGCCACCTAAGATAGGAAACGACATAATTTCAGCAAACAAAATGAGCTTCAAAACAAAACAAACTTTCATTAAGTTCACAATCACTAACACACCAAGTTCCAAAACAATAAAAACTGAAACTCAACAAAGTGACTCTACAAACTAGCAAAGATGCAAAGATAGAGGTTTCTACGTAATTATTTACCAACTCTACGAGCAACTTCCGTCCTTATTACTAACCTTTCGCACATAGAGATCCTTTGCAAACTCTACCTAATGTAGAGTAAAATTTAATCTTAGCTCTTTGTAGAGCCGCTCTATGTAAGCTCTATGTGGGGATTAAATATTGTATTTGCAAAGCTTTGAAGGTAGTTCTATTTACAGTATCGGGGCTATTTTGTTGTAGGAAAGTAGATTTAGATTATACTAGCTGCGCCCCGCACTTTCGCCCGCACAAGTGTCGATCCCGTGGGAATTTCGGGATAAAAAGTAGCCTATATGTTAATCCAGGGTGTCAGCTACCTTCATAAAAAAAATTATCAATATTGGTCCAGGCGTTTGAGCGTGAAGAAGTAACAAACATATAAACACACACACACAAACTTTCGCCTTTATTCTTTAGAAAAATATATAATGATATCTTTAATACAAATTGTTTTTGCATGCTGTGTCTATCGCTAAGGAGATTGAAGAATGGAACGCGTATAGATAGACCAATAAATAAATACCTAATAAATAAATAATGAATTGTAACTAAATGCAAATCCTCGCTACAATATCAATATAGTCACAGCGCGTTTTGTCGATCGTCAGATGTCATCGCATGTAAAGGGGCAGTCACAAGTCACGAAATCGAACACCGATTGATTCCGAGCCGCTGGGTCGCGTTGAAGCCTGCCGATAGTGTACACGAGGCACTATTGTTAAATGGAACGTTGATATACTATTGTGTTTATCCAAAGATTTAAATCGGAGATTCACCGTACCGCGTCAAAGTGGCATTTTTGTTTCGTTTTCACACCTCTGACACACACAATTTTGCAGTGACTTACGGCTTAAGATTTATTGAAGTGAAACTTCTTTACGTACGCTTGACTTGGGGAGTAAGCTGGCGAACGCGTTACGAAAAGTGTGATCGGGCGAGGTGAACGGGAGTTGAGTGGGGGATATAAGCAAGAGGAAGCAGTGCGCGCGCACATTTTCTTTCTCTCTTTCTCTAATAGCCAAATACATTTGAAGTTTCACTTCAGTCCTGTGGTCATAAGCGCACTCGGTTTTTTTTTTCTTCACTTATAGAGAAAACATAAGTAGATTAATACAATAGGTATTCTGTGCCTTAGAACTTGACTTGGTTGTCATGGAAACACCATTAATAATGTGTGAGCTCACTTTCCTTAGTAAATGGGCATTCTATGTTGAGGTCGGCTTCCAGTCTAACTGGATGCAGCTGAATACCAGTATTTTACATGGAGCGACTGCCTATCTGACCTCCACAACCCAGTTACTGGGTAACACGATACCCCTTGGTGAGACTGGTTATCAGACTTTCGGCTTCTGACTACCCGTAACGACTGTCAAAGATCGACGAATGACAGCCGGGACCAATGGTTTAAGGTGCTTTCCGAGGCACGGAGGGGTCTCGGTATGTAAAGATGGTCACCCATCCACAGACCTACCGCGGCAACCGTAGCTTAACCACGGTAGGTATCTACCAGATTCTAAACGAGTTTAAAGCCATTTTTCCGCCTGAACGAAAATTCCTGGAATATTGTCGTCCGTAAATATTCTCCGGAGTTCAATTTACTTGAACTGAAAGACACAATATTTGAAAATGGCGTTCTCTAGTCAACATTGGAATTGAAAATGTCTTTTAAAAACAGAAAACGGTTCTTTAATACACAAGAGTTTTATGAATTTAAAATTGTTTGACTTTAAAAATACTAAACTGAAATCGTTAACGTAATGTTATTAACGTAATGTAATATTTTCTGTAGAAACACGTGTTGTTTTATTTATTGTCTGCCTAAAATAAATATGTATTGTTGTCTATGTATCTCGGCCCGTTTCGCCAAACTTATCCAAAGATAGGACTAAAGTATTTAAAGATTTTGCCATTCTATTTACAAACCTTTCGTCCTCATAATCCCTTAGGCCTTTTGTTACTCCCACGCAGACTTTGGGTGTAACCTATTTATGGGATAAAGCTTTCAAAATATAACTTAAGAAATAACATTATATGAAACCTCATATTCTGTTATTCAACGAAATCGAGATATAACCATATCTCATGCGTGTATCTTAAACAATAGGTGTGAAAAAAAGAGATTTCGTTTTAGTATGGAATTTATAGGCTCGAAAGTATTGTCTATAAAGGTAGGCCAATCTTTTTCATTCAGCTTTTTTTCTTCGTTTAAATTTTGTATTATATCCCATGCTTTTTTTTTTTGATGCCCGGATACCTATTAGTTATAAAGACATAAGTTATTAATTTGGCATAAGTTTTATTATTACACAAAACCATTAGGCACTTTATATATCAACCAATATTACTATCATATTATGATTTTTCATGGTGCTAGGATCCTAGACCATGGAGCGTTTTGGTCCTTCGAGCCGGATCACGGATATCGAGGGATATGGCATGGAGGCGTGGCGCACGTCGCCTCTATAAAAGGCCATAACCATGGTACAATTATATAATACCATGGCCATAACTTGTAATCTGGGCGTATGTTAGATGCGCGAGTTGCGCGACGACGGCAGTAAGCGCCGTAGTCATATGTTTGTATCGAAACGTGTGGTGTCATTTCGTATTTTTACAAAATGCCGAATTGTTCCGTCCTTATTTGCAAAAATAGATCAGTCACAACAAACCTTAAGACAAGCGGCGTGTCCTACCACCGGTAAGTAAAAAATCACTGCACTAATTATATTATTTAAGAATTTTACAAATATTTCGTTGTGAAATATTATTGTGATGACATGAGAAAATTGCCTAGCAACGTCATTTGACATGGATCGTGTCAAATGATGCATTAGTGATGCGTAGCGCTGAGATATTGCTATCGATAAATTGTAATTTTACAAGAATTAATAATTATTTTTTTCAGTTTCCCGAAAGATCCAGAAATTAAAAATAAATGGATAGATGCAACAGGCAGGGAAAATAATTGGTTTCCCTCAAACCAATCTGTAATTTGTTCTGTACACTTTAAAAAGGATTGTTTTAAGTCGCCCGCGAAAAGACACTTCCTTTTTAAAAGGGCTGTACCTACACTCAAATTAAGATACGAAACCGTAAGTTAACTACTGTTAGTACAGCCACGTGCAAAAGTATTATGCATGTTTACTTCATAATAAAAACAAAAGATAGGAATCCCAAGGTATTTTATGGTACAACACGTATTTTCTAGTTTTAAATTTGTATCTATCATTATTGTTCATTACTTACAGCCTTCATCACAACAAGAATCCATATCTGACAGAACCACCACTCCTATACCATGTACCTCTACAGACAATAACGTTTTAAAACTGCCAGATACACCACGAAATAAAAAATTTGAACAATTGTTAAAAAAAAAGGATACTGTTATTAAATCACAAAAAATGCACATCAAACGTCTGCAAACGACAATAAGGCGATACAAAAAAAAAAGTAAAAGATATGAAGGAAATTTTAGATGCATTGAAGGAGAAAAGGTTTATCAACGAAGATCAAGCTTTACACATAGAAAATATGAACGTTAGTTCTGGAGACCTGATTATTAGGTACAATACCAGCCTAGCTGCGGGACATGTCGGAAAAGCTAAGTACACTGCTGGCTTGAAATCATTTGCTATGACATTGCACTTTTATTCCCCTAAAGCACACCCCGGACACTCCATACAACGCTCGCAAAATAATTACCTACTACCACTACATTGACAAATGACGTTTGTATACGTGTAAATGTGTGCGTGAAATCTAGTAGGGCTGGCTGGCAGTACTCGGCCAGAAGTGCGTAGGCGGCGGCGCTGCCCGAACGTATGCAACAATGGGGCGCCGCGCGCCGCGACAATAGGTACTCGCAGAAATCTAATTAATAACATTTCTATTGTACTACTTTTCAAGTCGAAGAACGAATAGAACGTGAAAGAAAGAGACATAACTAAGACAGTAAAGAGAGAGAGAGCAATAATTTAATAGTTGATATAATATGTTAATATTACGGAAGTTTTAATTGTTCTAAAACGAAGAAAACTTGGAAAATAAACGAATAATAGAGAAAATGATGAAAATAAATTATCACAACACTGGCTTAACTTGTTTGTCTGTAATATACTAGCTTTTATTTTTTATGGGTTTAAAGGATATTTGAGTTGCTGTTCTTTACCTTCTTTCATGTTTCGGGAACCGAAAGAAACTCCTGTTTTTATCGTTCCTCGATGATGATAAGCATCCAAATAATGCACAATATCGTGATTAACACAAAATATAAAACTTTAAAAAAATAATGTGTTCGTGTCAGCAGTAGGTAGGTACAGCGCTGCGGTTCTTGTGTATGCGAGCGCCATTGTTAAAGAGCAGGCGACGAACACATCGAAGTGCGGGGTGAGGTGCGGTAACTGATGTTAGTGCGGGGAAGGGAGTGGCCATTCTGTACGTAGTACTTTAAGTATTCTGTGCCTAAAGCATAAGAGTTTGTTAGACAGAAGTGGAAGTGAAGTGGAACGGACTTTTGTAAAGTACCAATAATCAACACTATTCTAAGTTTTAACCTTTTAACCGCCGGACTTTATATCAGTTGTCGTGCCCCCAGCGCCCGACAAAAAAAAAAAAACTAACAATAAATACCGATGAAACGAGCTGTGATGATGTAATAATAATACAGATTAAACAAGCTGTGTTATTTGGTCGTATATATACGACTCTGGCGGAATGGACACGAAAATATTTGTCGGATTAATCCGACGTAAGCGGTTAAAAGGTTAAAATAACCCTCCTTTTGGGCTTCGCAGCATTCGGGTAATAATTATTATGTAAAAAATTTAGATTAAAATTGCTTGTTCGTCTTATAGGCTAGATTGTAATTAATTATTAAGAACCTGTTTATTTTAATAAACGTTTTTTTATTAAATGTTCAATAGGTTATTTGAATTGTTGTTTTATGATCGATAGTTAAATAGTTTTAATTTTACGTAAGAGAGAAACTAAAGAAACTACTTATTTACTTAAATGTCATTTACAAACAAATATATTATATTATTACGTGATTTGGTTTTATTGGTTTTTTATTAATATACCACGTTGAAAGCAGGAAAAATAAATAACACAAAATACACCCAAAAACACTCCTCTTTTTTGTAGTTGATATCTATCGATATTTTTATCGATCAAATATTTATATTAACCCATCTTCCCTAGTTGATGCTAGAGTTGCATGTGTGCATTCCGTGACTGTGTCTATACTTTCTAGTGCCCGCCCCTTTTGAGCATGTGTGCAATAAGATAGCACAAAAGTGTTACGCTTATTTTCTTGTGTGTGTGCCAAAAAAGCCGCCCAATTTGATCATGTGTGCCGTATCTATTTCTTTTGTTTTTGTGGGAGTTTCCGGAGTGGGGAAAATGTGGCGACACTTGAACTTGAACAAATATGCAGTGAAGGCATATCTCTCGGATATCTATGAGCCGGATCGAATCCATGCACTAGTTATTATGCCATAATTACTCTTATAGCCGCCCGATTATCACCAAAGAAACCACACATTTATACGGTTTTGCGTTTTCGTTTTATGAACATATTTTAATTTCATTAACCGACTTTAAAAAAGGAGGTTCTTTTACGTTATTATTTATTTACAATTTTGTAAAATAGTATATTGGAGCAACCTGTACTTAAACAATTGTACCGCAAGGGGTCTTTTACGGGGGTCACCCAACCTAACATCGTAGTAATGAAATGAAAACGAGTAACATACAAAGGGTAGATGAAATGCAGGATAGAGAATGACCCTATGACGGCGAGCGGCACAGGCGGTAGTTTTCAAATTACGAATTATTTTATGTCGTTGTAATTTTTATGATTACTGGCCACTGGACCTGTATATTAAATTAATGTCGCCATTGTAGCAGTATAGACGCCAGCACATTAAGCTACCCAAAACTGTCAAACTTTCCCAATCAACATTGAACCTACTGTTATAGCGATAAAGTTGAATATCTATTAAAGAAAGACTATAGCAGCTTGATATGCTGGCGTCTGTGCCTTATATACCAAGCCACATTGTCAACCACCACCAATCACGTTGTTTTGGTTAACCAGAGCTTCTATGAGAGATTGTTTGCTTCAAAGTTAATGAAAAAAATGTAGATTCAACGGGAGTCATCTATCATTCTTATGGAGGTGAAAACCTCGCCAAGTATGCCAGTAAACAATTTGCACGAAAAAATGAGGTAGACGATCCTAAGCCCCCCGGGTTAAGGTCGTGACAACCTCATTCTATCGTGGAAATTGTTGACGTACCTATAGGTAAAGTTAGGACTTGGTTTTACATGTTTTGTTTTTTATGGTTATGTTAGCATAAATGTATATTATAGAAAATACTATATTATTTTCTGCGGTTATACATATCTTTGTGATGTCTCATTTAATTTTCAAATAAATAGGTACAGGGTCTAATTCTTACTCACGACCACACGATATAAGTGTAAACTTACGAATGGAGCTGATTATATGCGATTCAGCGCCGAGTATGTATACGCGATTCAGCGTCACCGACCGATTGGAGACGAGTATACCCGATTCAACGTCACCGACCCGAGCGTGACGGTTCAGTTACGTTCACTTTTCAAAAAGAGCACATAGTGCCCCTAAAGAAGTTTTCAGTTCAAAAAACGACCTACTTATATGTAATCATACCAAAAAGTAAAGCCAAAACCAGCTTCCAAAGTACAGTCAACAAAAGAGATAAGTATGCAGGATCGTTGGATATAGTTGAAGTTTAGTAAGAAAGCGATGGATGTTATCGACTGAAATTTAATTTGATAAATGAGCTGTTTGTTTTCTATTAATAAAATTAAATTTTATTCGAGAACATCCATCGGTTTTTTACTAAACTTCAACTGTATCCAACGATCTTGCATACTTATCTCTTTTGTTGACTGTACATGCCAATGACGTAAGCAGCCCGCATGTCCTAAGATCAGATATCAGTTTCAAAATCAACCTACAATGTTATCACCCGTATAGCATCGCAGGTCCATAAACCTGTTGGAACTTTCTATTATCTATAACCTCGGAACTTTGTCCTGATGCAGGATTAGTTGGTGTAATACCTGTAGTTTTGATGTCATTAAAAGATAAAAACAAACGAAAACAAATGATGTTAGCTTGTGGTTGAATAATGTAAAAAAGAAAATCTGTTTTGTTTGACAAACAACAGTGGCTTACTTGAGTTTAATCACAGTAGTAAACTTAGTACACAGTACCCACCTAAACCCCTGTTTTGTTTCCATGTTCAACAGTGCCTGTAAATAATTTGAGTTTGAGTTTTTCACGTTTTCCTTCGAGCATACTCAATTAATTTATCTATCCATAATATAATATAATATTATAAATTCGAAAGTAACTACGTCTGTCTGTCTGTCTGTCTGTATGTTACGTTTTCACACCTAAACCACTGAACCGATTTAGATAAAAGGTATAGATATTGTTTGACTCCCGGGAAAGGACATAGGATAGTTTTTATCCGGATATTCTCACGGGATCGAAACTTATGCGGGTGAAACCGCGGGGCGCAGCTAGTCTTCTATATAAATAAAACAAAGTCGGGTTAGTTACACCATTTAAAACTCAAGAACGGCTGGACCGATTTTTATGATTTTTTGGATTTGTCTCCGCCCCAAACAGCAGAATATCTATTAAAACATGGGAAAAAGTCACAAAAAAAAATAAAGATTTTTGTTTCTCATACACTTTGCAAGGAACGGCTTTTTTGATAAATAAATTAACACAAAATTTATTGATTCTGAAGTGGTATGAAGTTCGCCGGGTCAGTTAATCACACGAATAAATATTTGATAATTCCACTTAGTATTTGAGTTCATCATTGGCTACGCAATTACAAAGTTACCGATATCCCTAGGGTTGTTTAACTAGAGACTAACTATTGATTAAATTATCTGAATCCATAGGGAACAAGCTCAGCTCGTTTCGCTAGTATTAAAAATAGTCTTAAAAAATTAACTAGCAATCTATGAAAAGAACAAATACTCCAAGCTGCAATGGCTTTTTCTTCAAAGGGCTCTTCCAGATATTCTAGATTATGAGAGTCTAACTATGCAGCTATAATTAGACTCACATCTTCTTCTTCTTAGCGTGTCGATAGCAATCTA
The DNA here is from genome assembly GCA_945859645.1 of Amphipoea oculea. Classification (NCBI taxonomy): domain Eukaryota; kingdom Metazoa; phylum Arthropoda; class Insecta; order Lepidoptera; family Noctuidae; genus Amphipoea; species Amphipoea oculea. The sequence continues at coordinate 12,912,302 of OX243886.1, read as the reverse complement.
GATGTACTCGGCCCAGAATTCGGCCACTTGTTTGGCGCCATCACTAGTGTCCATCAGTTCCTGTAACGTGTAGCTGACAGGACACGCAGGGCACGATATTAAGTGTCCCATCGTTTGTGGAACAGCACCACATTTACACTCCAAGGCGGAGTCGTCTATAAATCTCCACCTGAACAGGTTTTCCTTGCTTCGGCCAACCTGGGTCCGGAGTCTGTTTAGACTCACATAATATCTTAGTTATATAATGTTTGGTCTTTAAAAGAGACCTCTGAGTTAGTTTCGGCATTTTTTCGAGGATCAATCAACAAGAAAATGTCGACGCTAAGATATCTAGTTTTAAAATATAGACCAAAAAATTCAAGTTTAAACGTTGTTTTTTTGTAGTAGAAAAAATATACATAACCCTACATGCGCACTTATGAAACAACAGAAATATGTTTCTGATTGGTCGTTTCCAATGGAGAAGAGCCGGCAAGAAACTCCACGGTTATTCTTTTAAAAATAATTGGCTTTAACAATGTTTTCAAATCACACTGTTACTCCCTTACTACGAGTAATAAATGTTTTATATCAGATGAAATCGAATTCGACACACCGATTTCTCTCTTTTAGTCGTCAGTAATTTTACTTTAGATAGAAGAAGACAAAGCGTTGTGTAACTATACAGACGCTATACAACGTTTATTAGTAAGGGGGTTAATAGGTAAGAGAGGACAGTGTAGGCCTGTCAACAAGTACTATGAGTCTACAAGTGTCTTAAAAGATCTACTTACAGAAATAAACATAATTTCAAATCATTCCATTAGGAACCCAGGTGTACGCAAAGACGTGTACGATCCATAAACCACGTCGCTATAAGAATAAATATAACAGTTTCTGTTAAAACCTCTTCTCGGCAAGTGTTGCGCTACCCAGGCCCATTACAGCGCAGTTTATATAATAAAACAAGCATGTTTTCAACCCGCAATGGTTTGTTTATTTAAATTTCAAACGAAATTAACATTTATTTATTTTCATAGCTAATTTTGGCCGATGAAAGCAGAGCTCGGATTGCATCAGATGTTGCGTTCCCACGCAAATTGTAATTTTCAGGGATTTTAAATGTTTACCACTCAAAGATTATGTTCATGGAAAATGTACAGACGCCAGCACATCAAGTTATCCGAAACTGTCAAATTTTCCCAATCAACTTTGAGCCTTATGTTTTAGCGATAAAGTTGAAAATCTATTAAAGAAATTAGACAGATTGTAGTAGCTTGATGTGCTGGCGTCTGTACCTATTATATATCAGTCGGTTTGTGTATAGAATCCTATCTAAATATCTATACTAATAATAAAGCTGTTGAGTTTGTTTGTTTGAACGCGCAAATCTCTAGAACTACCGGTCGGTTTTGAAAAATTATTTTTAAATTTTATAGCCCTATTCTTAAGGAAGTCTATAGGTTACTTAACATCACGCTAAGACTCTTAGCCGCCGTGCAAAAACAGAAAAAAAACAGTGACACTCCGGGAGTGCAAAACACAAACAGAAACCTTTGCCATCACTTACTGACATATCGGGTATCGTCGTTGACAGTCCAATTCCGCTAACTAACGTTGTTAAATACCGCGTGTGTATACTTTCGCTAGTTTTACATGACGGTCAAAAAACTAACCCCCTTATTCATAATCCTATTTTATCTCTATTTTAGCTAAAATAGGTTTATAGAACGTTTGTCTTTATCTGTCACGTTGTCATTTCTGTGTGTAAGAAAGAGACAAACCCCATTTTAACTAAAATAGGTTTGATAAGTTTTATGAATAAGGGGGTAAGTTTCTAAAAACTAATAGGCCGAATTTTGAACGAATTTGAATATGTCCTATATTCAAGTTTGTTCAAAATTGGGCCTATTAGTTTTTGAAGTGAACATACGAGGTATTTAACAACGTTAGTTACGCCGAATTGGACTATCAATGACGATATACATTAAAACCGAGTACATCTCAGGGACAGCCGAACACATCCGAAGCGGTGGCACGAATTCAATGGTATTTTCCCGTCTCAAAAACTGCCCAACGCGCCTAAAGAAGTTTTCACTTCAAAAAAAGTCTGAAAGATCGCTAAGTGAAAACTAAGTGACAGCACGGGCAGGTGATGCAATGCGACAGGGGAAACAAGAAATTTCACGCGGAGGAACTCGCGGGTCATGAAACTCGTCTTTATACAGGGTGAAATTAAATTCATGAGCATCCTTTTAAGGGGTTATTGTACTCATCATTATGAACAACTTTTACTATGGGATTAAACCTAAATCGCGAAAAAAAATCACCTGTTTCTTGCATTTGTGTTCACATAACTCGTCAAAATGTAGGGAAGATCTTTTTTTTTTCGCGATTTCAGGTTTGGTCCCATAGTAAAAGTTGTTCATCATAATGATTACAATGACCCCTTAAACGGATGCCCATGAATTCGATTTCACCCTGTAGACGTTTCTTGATAATTTCGTGGTGAGAGGAGTAGATTTGTAACGCACGATTTTGCACGATCATGAGAATAGATAATGAAGATGTGTATTCACATATTCACGTGACCATTGTATGGTACAGACACATTCGCCAGTTATGTTAAAAGTCCCATCTAACAGTGGGGCGTGTCTTTTGCTATTAACCGGACTGAAACCGGGCTGCTTTGGAAAAATTCTTTTTTTTATCTGACTGCGCGACGCAAAGGAGTGGTAATGTGTTTATCAACGTATGTATGTATGTTCCTTTGAAGCACTATACAGACCAAACGCCTGGGCAATTTTTTATGATTCACACGTCAATCAATTCCTCTTAGTCTGGCGAGTGTCACTTAAGACATGACGTTAGTGAAAATTCAATATGGCGACTACTGGACGTCATATTGTGAAAATGAAAAAAATGAAAGTCAACAAACTATGTCAAGTGTGGTATTGTTGAATAGGTATTTAATAAAAATCATTTTTTCACATTGTTCTCATATAATTGTTAATTCAAAATTAATGATGGAACTAATATTTCGTAACAATATAAATTAAAATAGTGTCCGTGAAGTTTCTTGCCCGTTCTTCTCCATGAGTACCTAATACGCTTTGAAATGGGCAACTAGCTTGATATTTCTGACTGACCGACTACTTAACATTTCAAAAATGCCTCTAAACGGTTTGATTGAAATCGAGTTTGAGTTTCAGTTTTCCATTAATTAACTCTTTGCCCAACCCAGGGACCGAACCCAGGATCCCGCACTCAGCAGTCGCACTTACCACCACTAGACCAACATCTCAGTCAATTGTAGAACTTCCTACAAAAATATCCAACTCGTAAATATTTGCCAACAGATGCGTTTTCCTCACTTTTCATAAACGGCCGCTTTCATCACAAAGAAAAGACTTCTTTTGTTTTACAATCACTGTTTTGTATACCCACAGACTTTGATCGCTTTGATGCGTATGAGAGCAAACAAGTTTCACTCAAAACTGCTTAAGACAAGAACCTTGTTTGAATTTCTTTATTGCTATAGAACCCTTATAACAAAGAAAGTTTCTGTATAAATTCTATTTTTATCCATATCAATGTTATAAACAACCATCAACCCGACATCGCGACATCTACCAACCCGCACTGGTACCGCGTGGTGGATTACGGCCCATCCCTTCTCACAGAGAGAAGGCATGTGTCCCAGCCCAGCAGTGGGAACATTAAAGGATGATTATGCTAATGTTATACATGGCGAAAGGAAATCTGTCTGTGTATATGTTTCCTTTACGCACGTATTAACGGCAGAACGAATTTAGATGTTTGTTACACGGATAGACCATGACGTAGATTAGGACATAGACTACTGTGCTGTGGAGCGGCTCCTATATAAAAAAGTCATTTATTCAAACTAGGCTGAGAATCATCATTTTCCGAACGTCAAAATTACATAAGAGAGCCACCCTTCACCACTGCCTTGTGCTTTCGCTGGGAAGAAGTGGCGCAACAAACTCACCAGCAGCACAGCTGTCTCTTCAGTAAAAAAAAACACTTGCTTCTATACAATACTAGATATGCAAAGTAGTTAATATTGCGAGACACAGAACATTTTAAATTAAACTAATTACCAATGTCAACTAGCCACGCCAATATACCAATAAATAGAACGTAAACTATACTCAAGCAAAAAAACTAAAAATATTAATGAAAACAAAATTAAACACCTAAATAAAAGCCTCCAGGCATAAAGGGCGTGACAGCTTACATATTTATGCAACGCTGGGTTCATTTACATAGCTGTCACTCGAAGTCACAAATGATAAACTAGGACCATCGAAGTAAAATAAACTAACAGTTAATTACCTACTAATAACAAAACCACGGTTAGCAAGACGAACAGTCACCACAAGTAGCACCCGTTCACGAGCATAACGCAAAGATCAGCCATTACCCTCCCTCGCCATATTTTAGGGATCTTTATTTTTTATGAACTTTATAAGGCAAAGAAATAAAGAAAAGCATAATCGATTTCAAAAGTAAGTATCTGATTATCGGAGATAAGTTGCGACGCTGATGTGTCGGCGAAGTGTCCTGTCGGCGAAGAGTCCCGTCGAAAGAAAGTCTTGTCGGTGTTCAGTCTGTCGGCGTTTAGTCGTACACTCGACCTCCGACGCTATATAATAAGGCAGCTGCAGCATCGATGCTGTTAGACTAGGTATGAAATGCAAGCATTAAATTGTTTGTTGTCAACACGCCAGACAAGGCGATTAAACACTAACCGAAGTTAAGCTGACTAATCCAACGTTGTCGACCCTGGTATTCGTCACTAGGATCATACGACATGTTGCGAAGTTAGGATGGCCCTGTTTTCAATCTTTCCAGGCATTGGTAACATTTTCGGTGCTTTTCTTGACAACAACACGAAAAAGCATGACTCATTGTCACGTTCCGCCTGAGCCGAGCGTGCAAGCGAGAGCGCGGAACAAGCGATAGAGAGGCACGATCGGCCTAAGCGTTCGGCTTGTGACGCATATATCTGATGTTTTCTTATGACGTCATCACGTAAAATTATCGTCTGTAAACCGACTTTACAGACAACTAATTTTTTTGATTGCAATAGGGTTCGACCAAATCGAGAAAGGGAGTGAGTACCGAGATGACGACTAATAGGGAAGTAAAAAGACAGGTTGCGTCGACCCCTAATTCGGATTAGGGCAAGTGAATCATGAAAAGGGTTTGAAAAAAAAATCATTCATTCATTCATTCTTTGCCTGACTGATGACTCTTCAAATAAACTTCTGGAACTACCACACCAATACCAATCAAATTGATTCAGTATGGATTCAGTTCATTATTAGTTCGGAGTCCGACAGTCGCGGAGGAGCCGGTAACTTTCTGTCTTTGAAGCTAATTAGCTTACTATTAATCTACTGCGTGCAACACATACCTTACATGTATATTATTAACTGTAGAGAAGACAATACGATATACCTACATGAAAATGCTGGTGATACTAATGCGTAGGAGTATTAAACCATTAATTAATAAAATACAAATATCGTAAAAAAAAAGAAAACTTCATTTGACTAAGTTAAGCGACTAAACTTTGATTCATTATCATCATTTCAGCCGCAAGACGTCCACTGCTGGACACAGGCCCTCCCCAAGCACCTACACTTCGACCGGTTTTGTGCTCCTCGCATCCAACGAGTTCCTGCGGCCTTTACAAGGTGAAACTTTGATTATTTCCCCTCTTTTTTATATACTTGTACATTAATTATTATTATTTAAGACTGTTAGCTTTTTAAATAATTTACACAAAAACTTTTTTACAAAAAAAAAACAACCGACTTCAAAGAAAAGCTACAAACTGAAAAGTAACTTTAATTTCGGAAGTCGGTGTCGTTTGTTCCGCATTTTCTTTTTTTGACATCGACTTCCGAAATTAAAGTTATTTTTCAGTTTGTAGTGTTTTTTTTTTGAAGTCGGTTGTTTTTTTTTTGTAAAAAAGTTTTTATTTTTCACTTTTTAGTAGTACCTAGCCCACACAAATTCAATTAACACTAGTACATTGAAGAATTGAAGACACCGACTAGAAGAATCATCAAAATTCGCATAGAAATGCCGGAGATGCAGTACATTTATGCATATAACTTCGTACACAAGAATACTTAATGTATTATATATCTACTAAAACCTTCCTGACAGTATGTAGATGCACATTAATGAAAGAATGATCAAAATCGGTTCATTAGTTTTTGAGAAAATCGCGGACATACAAACATACATACGTACGGGTCAAATACAGAACCTCCTTTTTTGAAGCCGGTTAAAAATGATAGATGAAAGCGTTAAATTGGACTTATAACGAGAGTAACGTAACACATACCTTTCGAGGGTAACCAGTCTATTTATGTCTCCGACCTATCGTATCTGCCATAGTTACCCACACACGTTGGAATCTATCCCTTGAGGGAAATATATGGGTTATATGGAGACATGAATAAAATTTATTTTGACCCAAAAGTTTTATCTTGTTTTTTTTTTATAGTTATTACGACCTTTTTGCCCTTGCCTTTACATGTGTTTTAAAAAAATGATTATTTTGTAACACTGTGGTATCACAGAGTGCAGTGGTGGCCCAGTAATGCAGACTTACGAGTTGTAGGTCGTGTGTTCGAACCCAAACAGGCGCTTTACTTTGTGTAAATTATTTCATCACCACTGCTCTCAAAACGGTGAAGGAAAACATCGTAAGGAAACCATGTCCATCTGGCATGTTCTAGAACCAAAAATTCAAAGACGTGTGGCATCTACCAACCCGCACTGGGCCCGCGTCGTAGATTACGGCCCAATCCCCCTCGAAGAGAGGAGGCCTGTGTCCCAGCTGTGGGAACATTATAGGCTGATTATGCACTATGGTGTCTGCAATTATGTATAGAGAAAAAAACCAAGTGTGCTTTTGACCACACGACTGAAGTGAAACTTCAAACGTATTTGGCTATGAGAGGAAGATAGAAAGAAAATGTGCGCGCGCACTGCCCCCACTCAACTCCCGTTCGCCTCGCCCGATCACACTTTTCGTAACGCGTTCGCCAGTTTACTCCACAAGTCAAGCGCGCGTAAAGAAGTTTCACTTCAAAAAAACCAACCGTTGACTGCCTCGTTGGTCTAGTGGTCTCAATCGCCTGGGTTCGATTCCCGGGTAGGGCAAAGTATTATCGAATTTTTCCATCTGGAATTTCTCAGAAGCAGCCCTTTGAGCCTGGTTTATGGCAATAGGCTCGCTCCGTTACATGGGACTTAAACATGTGGGTGTACCTCTGTCTATCCCTTCAGTGAATTTAAGCGTGATGTTACAAAGCCCAGCCATAACGTTTATTATTATTAACCGGTCAAGCGGCGCGGTTCGCCGATCGGCAACGAAACAATAGAAAATCAATTGTGTCTCATTAGCGGCGCTTGACAGATTAAAATCACACTAATATTATAAAGGCGAAAGTTTGTGAGTGTGTGTGTGTTTATATGTTTGTTACTTCTTCACGCTCAAACGGCACGACCAATTTTGATAAAATTTTGTATGGAGGTAGCTGATACCCTGGATTAACATATAGGCTACTTTTTATCCCGATATTCCCACGGGATCGACATTTACGCGGTTGAAACCGCGGGGCGCAGCTAGTTGTATATAAATGTGACATCAGCATGCTAATGGCATGTTTATGTACTAAGTAACACTTATAAAACGCTTACAAATGTCAAGTTATATGAATAACAGGGTAATTCTCAAACGTTGACATGTAATATACACTTAACGAACAAACCCAGGGCCTAAACCCAACCTTCCTTATCATCATCTGCCAAGCCTTTTCCCAAGTAGGGAAAAGTCGGTTTCCAGTCTGACCTTCACAACTCAGTAACTAGGTAACACATTGCGAAGAAATAAGACTAAATTTATGAAGATCAAAATGTTTACGAAACATCACTTTTGTTTTGGTATCTTGGTATAGTCGCGAATCGAGAAGTAACTGACTCATCCTTTCTCTTAAACTAAATGTAGACACAAAAACATAACCCTCCTTCTGGTGCAGTCGGGTAAAAAACAATGTTCTTTCAAACTCTCTTCATCCGTACTACATACTAATATTATAAATTCGAAAGTAACTCTGTCTGTCTGTATGTTACCTTTTCACGCCTAAACCGCTGAACCGATTTAGATGAAATTTGGTATAAAGATAGTTTGAGTCCCGGAAAGGACATAAGATACTTTTTATTCCGATATTCCCACGGGATCGAGACTTATGCGGGTAAAACCGCGGGGCGCAGCTAGTATACTATATTATTTTAATATTATAAATTCGGAAGTAACAACTCTGTCTATCTGTATGTTACCTTTTCACGCCTAAACCACTGAACCGATTTAGATGAAATTTGGTATAAAGATAGTATGAGTCCCGGGGAAGGACATAGGATAGTTTTTATCCCGATATTCCCATGGGATCGAGACTTATGCGGGTGACACCGCGGGGCGCAGCTAGTATACTATATTATTTTAATATTATAAATTCGGAAGTAACAACTCTGTCTGTCTGTATGTTACCTTTTCACGCCTAAACCACTGAACCGATTTAGATGAAATTTGGTTTAACGATAGTTTGAGTCCCGGGGAAGGACATAGGATAGCTTTTATCCCGATATTCCCATGGGATCGAGACTTATGCGGGTGACACCGCGGGGCGCAGCTAGTATAAAATAAATATAAAACAAGTGACTACCTCAATCAACGCGTCCGTCCTCCTTTGGCACCTGTCTCACCACCGCGAGACCGTGACAAGGGATTTCTCGCTGCTATGCGCATGTACCGAGCGTGTGTCTCTCAGCGAGTGTCTTACCTGTCAAGCGAGCGTCGCTGAGTGAGTACTCTCTTTGATAGCTCTTGTCCACAGATATAGATACACCTAGATAACGCAAGAGCAACTACTTCGCGTGCCAAAAATCGCACTAGCTTACGTTCAAAAATCGTAAGTCGCCACTTTCGCGCTCAGTCCTGTGTACTGCTGGCTGGGTGAGCGTGAGCGAGAGCGCGAGCTTGTGACGTCATAGTCGGTAGTCAAAAAAAGTTAAATTTAAAATTTAAAAAACCCCCGACTCAAACAAAAACCTCTAAAAAGTAAAATAATAATATATATTAGCCCTTTAAGTTTAATATAAGTTGCACGAAATATTTTGATCCAAGCGTCCTCACGTCGGGGGACGGCTAATGAATTCATTATTGCTGGGTTTAAGCCTCATCTGTTTGGCGTTTTCATTAGCCGTCCCCCGACATGAGGACGCTTGGATCAAAATATTTCGTGCAACTTATATTAAAGTTAAAGGGCTAATATATATTATTATTTTACTTTTTAGAGGTTTTTGTTTGAGTCGGGGGTTTTTTAAATTTTAAATTTAACTTTTATTTCTTGCTTTTTAAACTTTATAATATTTATTATATTACTAGTAAACATACTATACGATCCACACGTGATTAGCCGAAATCTGCGCAGCTGTACGTATTTTTTTACCACAGTGAAGTGAAGCTAGTTAAGTACTCGTGGTCGTTGGCGTTCATTCCATACTAACGTATTCCTCTGTGAATTCGCCATTTCTGGTGGCGGCCATCTTGGATTTGAAATTTGTTATAGTGTATAGTATTCTACTAGTCAAGCCCTTTCATTTGATACCCATATTGAGGGAATTGTGAAAAAAAAAATATAATTCGCCATTTTGTGGTGGCGGTCATCTTGGTTTTGAAATTTAGCATAGTGTTTGGTATTCTACTTGTCAAGCCCTTTCATTTGATACCCATATTGAGGGAGTTGTGAAAAATTATGTAATCCGCCATTTTGTGGCGGCGGCCATCTTGGACCGATTTTCTTCAAACATAGCTAAGAACACTCGCGACTAATTCACCTTTCAAACAAAAAAAACAAAATCAAAATCGGTTCATCCGTTCGGGAGCTACGATGTAACAGACAGACACACACACACACACACACACAGACACGTCAAACTTATAACACCCCGTCGTTTTTGCGTCGGGGGTTAAAAATAGCACGCTTGGTTTTCATACAGTTCGTGATACTTGCGTTATCTAGTCTATCTATATCTGTGCTCTTGTCACTACAAACCAGTACATGCTGGCGGGTGTGAAACGTCAGCCATCAACTATTATTATCTTTCTCTTCCACTAACACGGGACCAATAGTCTTTGAGAGTAGACTGTAGCAGAGTTGGTTTTGTCATGCGGCGACAGGTCGCATGCGTCGGGTGACTAAAATCGACCGTAAAAATGCTCGGTCGCAGGTGAACGCCCACCGCGTGAAGGTCGCCCTTTTGATGGGAAATGAACTAGTAACCTGCGATTTTTATCAACCTGTATAATGGTGGTGATTCGACTTGTCAGGCGATTTGGTAAGCGACACCGCGAAAATCGACCTACGGGGCAATTGCGTAACACATTATCAATCGGAGTCGGTTTCATTTTGACAGTTCAACAACATTCATTGCGTTATTTACGTGTTGTGCAGACACATTTTTTCGAACTTATGAAGTAATGGATCAACAATTTGCTTTAAATTGATTCAGATTCCGATTGGTAGTGTGTTACGCAATTAGGGTGCTGGTGTAAATCTCCCATTACTGACACGGCAATCTTTTCTTCGTTTCTTGAGCGAGAAAATTATTGACAGCTAGTCGCTTTCTCGTCTTCTGTAGGACATGTGCCTTACTCTCATTGGCAACAAATTGTCGCGCACGTGGTATTGAAAGCTTACAAAAGGGGCACACATTTGCTTAATTTATTCCCTAGCGCCGTACAATGGTCGTGTCTTCACCCTTTCGGGACAGGGAGGATGGTAAGGTACACACAAAGACATACATCCATCAAGCTACATGTATACCATTCCGGTATAAGCTAAGGTCGCATTGTACATATAGGCCTTTTCGTATAATGAAAGGTCTGTGTTAACTAGTTTGTATAGCTTGATATTTTGTCTTGTGTATGAATATAGAATCGACCAAATTGTGCCTATATGGTTGTAATTTATTTGGGTTTAGAATAGAATAAAATAAACATTTATCTTGCAAACTAGCTTCTGCCCGCGACTTCGTCCGCATGAAATTTCACCCTCCCTCCATTCACCCTCTTAGGGTTGGAATTTCGAAAAACACTTTCTTAGTGGATACCTACTCTTCACAAAGAACACACCCTCCACGTAACCTACGACAAAGTACAGTACAGTAATTGGATCTAGGGATCGAACCGCAAAATTAAGTTTATTTTTTATTGGATATACTTTTCCGGGATAAAAAGTACCCAAGTGTGGTGCCCAGGATATTAAAGAATAATTATACCAAGTTTCATCGTAATCGAACCGGTAGTTTTTGCGTGATGCCTGAACAAACAGACAGACCGACAGACAGACAAAAATTTTTTTAATCACATTTTTGGGTTCGGTGTCGGTCTAGTAACACCCCCTGCCATTTATTTTTTTGATATTTTCAATGTACAGAATTTTCACTTCTACAGATTTATTATAAGTATATACTTATAATAAATCTGTAGAAGTGAAAATTCTGTACATTGAAAATATATGAGTAATACGTAATAGCCCCCTTACTAATAAACGTTGTATAGCGTCTGTATAGTTACACAACGCTTTGTCTTCTTCTTTCGAAAGTCAAATTACTGACGACTGAAAGAGAGAAATCGGTGTGTAACTATTCATCTGATATAATCCGTTTATTAGTAAGGTGGTAGGTGTTTTAATACATTATAGCTCAGCCATATTGCACCATTCGGCATGTAAAATTTATATTATTAACATTTACTTGAGTTTGACCAAAAGCCAGGTCCATCGATTCAGAGCAATTCAAGACAAATATTGATTTCTTGTCACTGACAAAAACTCATAGTACGTTTTATTTTTTATCTATTCAAAAATTTACTTGAACTTTTGTTCTCCCTTTGCTTCGATCACGTACATTCATTTTGTTTGGAAAATAGATAGTAAGTAAGCCATTTATCACTGGCAGCATTGGATTAAAATTATTATTGTGGAACATAACTAAGCTCGCCTCTAACCACTACGACCACTAACTCAACCGATGTAAACCGATGATAATTGTTTTAGCTTAATTTACAAACTACATATTGTTCATTTAGTACTAACTCATTTTAATTTAAAATGATTAAATATCGAATATGTTTTCATTTAACTTCATTTAGCATTTTCATTTCTTGTTTTGATGCTTCGTACCTAAGCTTTTATGTGAACACTACGTACGTACTTATTAGGGTTGAAATGGGTCTACGTGAAACAAAACATTCTTAAAAAAAAAATGTACAGAAAAAACAAAAGAAAATCGAAGACAAACAAATTCCAAGTTCAATCATCCTCATCTGCCTACCCTTTTCCCAATTACGTTGTAGTCGGCTCTCAGTCTAACCAGATGCAGCTGAATTCGGTTCCCTACAAAATGGTTGAGCTGGATGGTGCTGATCCATGCGTCATGTCCGTGAACGGACGCCGTCGGTTGAGACTGGTCATCTCTTAACTGCCAAGGCTTATTTTTAATCTTATTTCTTGTATTGTTTCTTCATTTGTCTGTTTTTTTACATTGTTCTCACATATAGAAGCAACAAGAATAATGTACCCAGGATTTTGTAATATCTTGATTTAAAAAGAGTGTCCATGGAGTTTCTTGCCCGTTCATCTCCATAGAGATCTACGCTTTGGAATGGGCACCTAGCTTCAACTTTCTGACCAACTGACCGACTACTTAATTTTGACAATTCAAAAGTGCCTGTAATGGTTTAATTGAAATAAATGCTTTGAGTTTGAGTTTGAGAATACTAATATTTTACATGGATCTACTGCACATCTGACCTCCATAACCCAGTTACTGGATAACACGATACCTCTTGGTAAAACTGGTTGTCAGGCTTTCGGGCTTCTGCCTAGCCATAACGACTCCTTTAGGCGCGATTAGTCCAATTCACCTTAGCCATTCGAAGGGAAAAAAAAAAACAATTTCCAAATTCAAAATTGCACTAATTCAAAATTCGACCAACGTTCCAAATTGACACGTCACCGAGACGCGGGTAGTCCTTTGTTATAATTGTTCTTGTTCGAACTACCCTCAATGGGGATAATTTATTCACTTTGGAAATTCACTAATTAACGAAACCATGGACTTTGGTGTCCTTAAAATGATCTTGACTGAATTATTTTGGTAGAATCCAATTGTATTTGTGGTTACTACCACATGTAATTACCTACCACACACAGTAATCTCTCGCCAATTTGCCAAGGTTGAATCTTGTAACCAAAAAGTAAACATGATTTTCAAATGGGATTATCATTATTTTCAAGTTAATTTAACAGACAGCTGCGCTGCTGGGGAGTTTGTAACGCCACTTCTTCTTCCCAGCTAAAACACTTAGGAAGTGGTGAAGGGTGGACGTTTTGGGGGACTGTCTTATGTAATTTTGACGTTCAATAACTGTCGATTCAGTCTATTTTTAATAAATGACTTGTGTATTTTGATTTTGCAAAATTTTAAGCAAGGTGGACCGAACTGAATTTTGGAGGAAATCAATGTTAGGTAAATTTATCTTTATAAATTTCAGTAAAGGGCCTCTGCTTTATTAGGAACAGTGGCGGATTTACACATTAGCCGCCAGTAGGCTATTCAAATTTTGCCACCCCTACCGACCTCTACAATAATGTCCCATGCCTTTTGTATACTGCTTCGCCTTTTCTTCAAAATGCTTAAAATGTTCTCGTTCTTCAGCTACGAAAAACTTGCAAAGAGATTTGTAAAGATCTGCAACTATGATAAAATCTACGGAAGAAGCCTGAATTTGAGCATTCACTTTGTTTATTCTTTCCAAATAAATATGGTAGGTATATGAATATTAATCTTTTTAATTTCAGTAAGATATTTAAAAAAAAATTAGCCCCGAAGCCGCCTCTAAAATCTGCCGCCCTACTCAGCCTATTGGTAAATCCGCCACTGATTAGGAATCGAATTCTGGGTTGAGCATTTCCATCTAGCAGCCCGGGGTCTGAATTTGCCCGGTTGATGGCAATAAACTCGTCCGCTATTAACCTCTCAAACGACGAATGTACATAATCTGTATAGATAACTATAACATTTCTATTAATAATTAATTAATTTAATTTATATAAGTGTCTGCAAATTGGCGTGCGACGGGTTAAACTTAACGCCTCAAGCGTCAAGTGTACACCAAGTGTACAGAAGAGAAAGTGCTCGAAACGTCAACGGTACACCAAGTGTACACAAGAGTGTCATTGTTCTATTGTCATTGTTAAAACAATGACTTTACTGCGCCCATTCAACTACTCCGACGCATGGGGTGTTTCGACAGGCAGGCGGGCAAACTTGTGAGAGGTTAAAGGTGACTTAAACATAACTAGCGAAATGAAAGTGTACTATGGAATGAAAGTGTACACCTCTGTAAAACCCTTAGGAGAATATAGACGTGATGATACGTCACGAGAATTGAATCCAATCTCGCACCAATCAATATTTAATATGACCTGCAGTGTTCTGGGGTTCCACTCGCGATTGGTTGTTGTATACAGCCATATATACAGTACGATTCACGAAAGATGACCACTGCGCAGAAGGCATATTTTAGGTCCCTTTGGAGGTGCGGGGTGAGGCGCGGGCGGAATGCGTCCAGACCGGAGCGACGCCATTGGTGCGCGCGCATCTCGTGATAGGCCGCTCAGTCGCTATTGGTTTATCGCGGCGTTGGCGCGCTTGCACTGCTCTCTAGTACAGTCGAAAAGAAGTGTTTCTTTGTTTTAAATTGATTTTTTTATTTGTTAAGTTTTCGTTGTTTGTGGAATAGTTTGAAAAGTGGAATATTGGCTACGCTATAGATTTGATTAAAGAAAAAGTGAATCTGATGGGACCAGAGGAATGGAAAAAACTATGTGACAAAGTAAAATCTATAGAAGAAAGCTATATAAAAAGTGCTAATGTGCTTACCGACGAATTAATTATACTTGTGGGAGAATCTGACGAAAGCGAAGATTTGACAGATGTGGATTTTCCTGAATCATCGGAAGATGAAGACTTTAATTCGGAACCCGGCCCCAGTACCTCAAGTTCCACGATTCCGTCGAGTTCCATGATAGAGGGAATCATGGAACTTGAGAATAGCGATAGCGACTAAATGTGTTTTACTTACATTTTTATAATATTTTTAGTTCAATTTATTTTAATAAACATTTTAAATTACTTACTTACGTTTGATTTATTTTCATAACCAGCATTTAGATTTACAATATTACAAATAATTATTTAACGAACATTAAAATATTATTTTGTCTTAAGTCTTTTCTTCATGAGTGTACATGCGCAGACCGCCGCCATTTGTGGTCATCTTTCGTGAATCGTACTGTACGCTGTATACTGTAACCCCCTTACTAATAAACGTATTACATCAGATGAATAGTTACACACCGAGTCCTCTCTTTCAGTCGTCAGTAATTTGACTTTCGAAAGAAGAAGACAAAGCGTTTTGTAACTATATAGACGCTATACAACGTTTGTTAGTAAGGGGGTAACTGGATACCTGACATCTACGACAGACATTGAGAATAGATGTAAAGTTAGATGTAAAGCTTTAAGTTGTAGTAATAGAGCTCCTGCTGAAAGGCACAATAAGGAAAAGTAGAAGATTGTTTTTTTTTTAATTCTACACGAATGAGACGCACATTATAGACATAAGCATATTGCATAATCACTCTATAATGTTCGCACTGCTTCCCAGCAGTGCGAACATTATAGGCTGATTATGCACGTTATGATTATGAACATTATAGGCTTGTGTCCCACAGGCCTCCTCTCTGCGAGAGGGCGTGCGCCGTAATACACCACGCGGGTCCAGTGCATCTTGGTAGATGTCACGTATCTTTGAATTTTTGGTTCTAGGACATGCCGCACAAGATTAAATAATCAAAGCTAAAAGCCTCGTATTCGACAACAAGATTTTGTTTTAAAAAGATTATAAATTGTCTATAGCTATTGTCAAAACTCAAATAGCAATAAACAGTACCAATAAACAGCACACTCATCTAATCACAATCTCCCAGCAGATCACAAATCACCAGTGCTGACTAGGTGACTAGCTACAAAGCGCTGTCCTCGCCCGATTTACTCGCTCCAGTGGCTTACCAGTCGACGAGCGCGCTCGACCGGAACGAAGCTAAGGGCGAGTTTGTAACAGAAAAATAATTATGGAACGGCTGCCTTGAATTTGAAATTTTCAACGACTTTCTTTTGTTTGTTGGTGTCTTTGCCGGGTGGTGCAATTTATAGAGAAGGTTTTGCTCTAGCAATGGATGGTAGAAAGGTAGTGAAAATTATGACAGTTTAGTCGAAATTGGTACCTTGAGAAGATATATTATATAGTAGATTAATTAAGCCTTATGAGATAAATGGCCGAAAATGGAATTTCTTAATAATAGAACGCTTCAGGAAAAATATTGCCATAGACATTAACTCTAAGAAAACTGATTAGTTGATGCTAGTACCTTTATAAATCATCAGAGAGGGTGCTCTTGCTTATACTGTTTAAATATATTATGGTAAAATGTTGCAACAATTTCACTTTACCTTATCTACAATAATAGATACACATCGAGCCTTTTCAGGAAGAAGATCGTAACCGCCATTTTGCATATTTTACAGGAGAGTAGAGAAATAAGATGCAAAATCAGTTGATCTGGCAGTTAATATAAAAACAGTTTTTTGGGATTTTTGGCGCTTACGATGTTCTTCCTGAAAAGGCTCGACATATTCGCAATATGTTTGTCAGGCTGTCAATATGCAATTTACCCAAGAGTTGATGGGCGTCTTCCTCGTACGCACACAGACAATAGGACATCTAAATAACATGTATACTCATAAGTAAGTACAGTCGAACCAACTATGTACATACTTGGTGTATTTATATAATTTTATACACCTTTTTACATAATTATGTAAGTACCAATAAGTATGTGATTATTTAATCAATTAATGTTACTTCCAATCACCTAAAACTCAGGATTACCTAGTTCAGGCACAAACCATGGTGAACTTGACATAGACTTAAGAAAAACTGTATTTAACGTTAATCCTTATATTTTTGAATAAATATTATAATTTAATATTATTATTAATATTTTGGTTCTAACATTTTTCGTCGGTTATTGAAAAAAAAAACTGCTGTTCCATACATTTTGACCGTATGAAGGTATTGCTCTTTTGCATTAGACAGCAATTTTGAAGTGAAAACTTCTTTAGCGGCGTTGTACACTTTTTTTGTAATGGGTAAAAAATTTTAAACTTGCGTCAGGACACTTGACCGTCAGGACACGTGACCTGATCGAAAATTCGTAAGACGAATGGAGAATAGACAGCCGGCGCGGCGTAGGAGAGAAAGTATCCCCCTCTCTTTCTATGGCGCGGCGAAAATGTATGCCTGCTGTTTCGTTTAGGCGGCGCAGGGCGCTTGCGCGAATGTTCGTGTGTGTTTATGTTACAGCGTGCCACGCGCATCCATGGATGGTGACAGCTGATGGCTCGACCGTCTGTGTAGTGGCCACACTGCTGTGTATTCGTAAAATCGTGTATATAAAGTGTTTAAAATATGGAAATTAAACAAAGTGCATCTATTAATGAAAAAAGTGACGAAGAAATAGCGAAAGAAAATGAGTTATATTAATTCAATTAATAGTTGATTTATTTCAACGTTAATATTCAAGTTTTCACTTCTGCCGGCACTCCCGGAGTGCAATTTTGTAGTTTTTTTTTTACAGACTTCATTGTTACCCTTACACCATGTATAGGCACCTAGCACATTATGAACAACTTTTACTATGGGGCCAAACCTGAAATCGCGAAAAAAAATCAGCTGTTCCCTACATTTTGACGAGTTATGCGAAAATAACATCTAGGGAACAGCTGATTTTTTTTCACGATTTCAGGTTTGGTCCCATAGTAAAAGTTGTTCACAATGATGAGTACAATGACCCTTTTAGAGGATAACGGTGATTAAAATTAGACCCAGTATATTGCCTGTACACTAAATAGTTTGCTCGACAGTACGTGTACCTACATACATAGACAATGTATCTATGTATATCGTGTAAACAGACAGGCAGCGTCGTTCGCAATGTGTTAATCAAAAGACAACACTGGATAGAAGCGTTTGCTGTTTCAAGCAAAAGATGTTTCGTTCAATAAATACATTTGTTTTTTTATTGTAGAAGAAGATGCTTAGGTATAAATATTGTACATTTCATGTACAATGGGGGCTTTATTGCTTCAACTACCTATAAATACGTTCTAAAAAGATAGTGATGGCGATATTATCACACTATCAATCTCAATCTATTGAAGGATGTTGCTAATCCATTGCTTCATATGTTCGAAAAATGTGTCTGCTCAGCAACGTAAATAACGCAATGAATGTTATTGAACTGTCAAAATGAAAGCCATTTCTACTGTTATTGCATTACACAATTACCCCACAGATCTATGAATATGTAAACGAATCAATTTACATACTCCTTGTGAGTAAGGGTCGTAGAAGGTGGCGTCCTGGTGCCGTATTATGACGGTTTACTGCCATCATGATTCCAGTGTAAGAGAGTGATGGAGCTACACATGACCGATAGCACCATCCCTTTTTTAGGGTTCCGTACCCAAAGGGTAAAAACGGGACCCTATTACTAAGACTTCGCTGTCTGTCCGTCCGTCTGTCTGTCACCAGGCTGTATCTGAAGAACCGCGATAGCTAGACAGTTGAAATTTTCACAAATTATGTATTTCTGTTGCCGCTATTATAACAAATACATAAGTACTAAAAACAAAATAAAATAAATATTTAAGGGGGCTTCCATACAACAAACGCGATATTTTTGCCCTTTTTTGCTCGATATCAATAATGGCACTAGGTAGGCACTTGAAACATTCACAAAATACTCAGTTGTATTTTTACTCTAATAATAAAATTAAAATAAAATAAATATTTAAGGGGGGCTCCCATACAAAAAAACGCCATTTTTTGCCTATTTATACGGAACCCTTCGTGCGCTTGTCCGACTCGCACTTGGCCGGTTTTTGCATTGAAATCATGATGGCATTAATACCTACTTCGTAATACGGCCCCTGTAGTTTCTCCCTACCATCATGATAATTATGGCGTGAGTAAAAATGTTAATCCATCGTAATAATCACTACGCTTGGAAATTAGATGTTATATGGCACGTGCTTGATCGTTTCATAAAATGCTACGCTCAAGACTGTTAAGAGCCTATACTACCTCAGCTAAAATGCACTCTTTATCTCGCTCATACGATACTGCTCGCGGGCTGAGTGAGAGCGAGACAGAGTGCGGTGCTGGGCGGCAGGCAGCGCCAATAGTTTAGGTATTTGCTTTTACAGTGAAAATAATGGTAATTATAAAAAAATAAATAACATAAGACCTGCTTTAAAGTAAGTTCAGTTAGTATGCAAAGTTTCATGATCTAATTTGAAGTATTTTTTTAATAACAGCGGTTTATTGTTCGGGTTAGAGGTAACTTTGGATTTTTTTTCTATCGAGAAAATTTTATGGAATCGTGTTTTCGTCTAACATAAGACTTAGCATTAATCCTCAACTTTACCATATATTTATTTCAAAATTAATGGTGCAGTATAATCGACATAACGGAGGATCACGCTAAGCCATTTGAGGTAGTATAGGCTCTTAAATGCACCATAAAAGCTTAACATTAAGACACAGTTAAATTGTAATGCCCATAAACATATTATTATAAGGGACATAATCATTTAAACCTCTATCTCATCTTTTCCTCATTGTCAACTCGATCTTTTTTTACTCGTATAACGTTTTATCCTGGATAGCCTCAGACAGCTTGTCGCCTTGCGTTTGAACGTGGGACGATTACTGAGGACGTGGGCGACAAAGGGAGGTATTATATGTATTTATATTGTTTATCTACACCCATGCTATAAATCCTCTATAAAAGTTTCTGAAACAGTTAGCTTATTACCAACATTAAAACAACCAGTGTCATAGTAACCATAATAGCATCCAAACGAGTGGTATAATGTTGTACTAAAATTTCATTATACAACAACAACACTCATGTGATACTATACCCCTTATTATACAACAGTTGTATAAATAAGTATTAGTGATGCAACAAGATGATTGCCTGGTTTAAAGACTTGATTTGCTATTTTCAAAAAGATAATAGCTATAGCCACAGTCACGCTAGTTGAACGACGCGAGCGCTTCCGCAGACCAATTTCTATCTTACTGCAGCATGGGACCTAATTTTACGGCATTTCACTTTCTAATTACAAATTTTATTGAAATTGTTTTAATGACAGAGGTTGGTTTACAAATTTAAGATGGCGGCTATGTTAACTTGTAAGTTTTTTCTAAAGAATAAAGGCGAAAGTTTGTGATTGTGAGCACCCTCACACTCTGTTTATATGTTTGTTACTTCTTCACGCTCAAACGGCTCAAACAATTTTGATAAAATTTTGTATGGAGGTAGCCGACACCCTGGATTAACATAAAGGTTACTTTTATCCCGATATTGAAACGGTGAAACCACGGGGCGCAGCTATACTCCATTTGTTTAGGTAATTAAATAAAGGTAAACAAAAAAAAGTTAACCAACTAAACGTAATATCACTCACTTCACTTGCTATGTCACAGTTGTACTCTTCAATTTAGCAACATTATTAGCGAATTACAGAGAGCAGTGGTGGCCAAGTGGTAACGGCCGCGACTTACGAGGAGTAGGTCGTGGGTTCGAACCCAGATAGGCGCTTTACTTTTTGTAAATTATTTCATCACCACTGCTCTCAAAACGGTGAAGGAAAACATCGTGAGGAAACCGGCATGTCCTAGAACCAAAAATTCGAAGACATGTGACATCTGCCAACCCGCAATGGGCCCGCGTGGTGGATTACGGCCCATTCCCTCTCGCTGAGAGGAGGCCTGTGTCCCAGCAGTGGGAACATTATAGGCTGATTATGTTAGCGAATTATAAAGTTGCTAAATTGAAGAGTACAACTGTGACGTAGCATGACAACTGAATAGACTGGTATTACGTTTAGTTGGTTAACTTTTTTTTGTTTACCTTTAGTTAATTACCAAAACAAATGGAGTATAGTCACAGATAAATATCAAAATCCAAAATGGTGGTCATGATAAATGGATGTTTTTCGACGCATGTATTCGAGGTGCTGATACCGACAATGAGACAAATAATAATATAAACGATATTGCCAAGATTGCAATTTTAGATCTCACTCGAATCATATCTTTTATTCGGTAACGTCTACACAATATCAACTCGATCTTTCTCGTTATCTTAGATAGTCTCAGACGGCGCGTCGCCTTTCATCTCAACGTGGCACGATTACGAAGGACGTAACTACTCGTAGGCGATAAAGGGCACCTCCCTTTATCGCCTACGAGTAGTTACGTCCTTATATTTATACAAGCTGCGCCCCGCGGTTTCACCCGTATAAGTGTCGATTCCGTGGGAATATCGGGATAAAAAGTAGCCTATATGTGAATCCAGGATGTCAGCTACCTCCATAATTTTTTTTATCAAAATTGGTCCAGCCGTTTAAGCGTGAAGAAGTAACAAACATGTAGTAACACACACACACCCCCACACACTCACAAACTTTCGCCTTTATAATATTAGTGTGATGTGATTGTTCAGTAAGGCAATAAGATGTTTGTAGAGAGACCATTGCCTATTGCCTTGGTATTTAATTTATAAAAGTAAATAGTTACAGACATACTACCTACCTACTTCTGTAAGGTCGATTAAGGTTCCGTATGCTAGGATGATGCTCAAACTTGAACGTCGTTTGCTAACTAATAAATTTCATACTGAGGAAAGCCTCAGTTACACACATATACAGGATGTAAAAAGATACATCACATAGCCGTCAGCTACGCATTTTGTACACCAAACTAAATAACATTGCACAAAAATAATTGCTTCTTCTTAGCGTGTCGATAGCAATCTAAATGTACTCGGCCCAGAATTCTGCTACTTGTTTGGCGCCATCACTAGCGTAAATCAGTTCCTGTAACGTGCAGCTGACAGGACACGCAGGGCACGATATTAAGTGTCCCATCGTTTGTGGCACAGCACCACATTTACACTCCAAGGCGGAGTCGTCTATAAATCTCCACCAAAATTTTTCTTTTTGGTGTAAAAATTTGCTATTTTACGATAATGCGCAATGAAACGCAAGCAAAACAATGTGCTTATGGGTGCAGGCAACGGAACTGGGGTCGTGGGGGTATTTAAAGTTGTGACTTATTACATTAGAAACTTGTTTTCTTTAAAAAAAACGTCAGTAAACGTTGGAATTTTGACCTTCAATAATAAATAATCTTCGTGGCCAGAAGGTCCCAGGTATGGTCCAGTACAAAAAAAATGATTACAATGGCGGGGAGTACAAGTGACTCTCTTTTTACACCCGTTATAATAGACTGTTCACAGAAAATCAATCCCTCATGCCAAACATCGGAGCTTTAACTCTATAAGCGCTAAGCCCTTGAGGCAATTTATTTTACTATATGTTCCAAAACCCTCAATTTTATAACTTCAAAATCCCTTGATCCAGCTTAGGCATAAACACCCAAGGGTTACTAAACAATATTATTAATAAAGTTCATTATTAAACCATTATTTGTACACAACTTTAGATATTAATCTCGACCCTCGTAACTTTTGAACATTATGGGCAGTGTATGGAAAATTGATCGTTTTTCATTGGCTACTAAAGGAAAATTGTCCCGATTCCCTTATCAAACTGTTTAAATTTTCATCATATTACTTTGCTCGTCTTAATATCAAGGAAATGCTCGCTTACATTGATAAAGTACAGATGCCAGCACATCAAGCTACCCGAAACTGTCAAATTTTCCCAATCAACTTTGAACCTTATACTTTAGCGATAAAATTGGAAATCTATTAAAGAAAGACAGATTGCAGTAGCTTGATGTTCTGGCGTCTGTACATAAACAAACAAACTCCTAATCCCGATTTCCTTATCAATGTCAAACTGTTTTAATTTTAATCACATTTTGCTCGTCTTAATATCAAGGAAATGCTCGCTTACATTGATAAAGTACAGCCGCCAGCACATCAAGCTACCCGAAACTGTCAAATTTTCCCAATCAACTTTGAACCTTATGTTTTAGAAATAAAGTTGAAAATCTATTAAAGAAATTTGACAGATTGGAGTAGCTTGATGTTCTGGCGTCTGTACATAAACAAACAAACTCCTAAAGTTGATTTAAGGTATTAGGAAATGACAAACTTTTTAAGAGTATCGTAATTCGTCTTACAGAGAGGAGGCCTGAGTTAAGCTTTTCAAGTTTATGATTTCAAAAAGTTCAAAATAACGCAATGGAAATATCACATAAGTAAATTATTTCATTACCACTGCTCACAAAACGGTGAAAGAAAACATCGTGAGGAAACCGTCATGTCCTAGAACCAAAAATTCGAAGACATGACGTGACATCTACCAACCCGCACTGGGTCCGCGTGGTGGATTACGGTCCACTCCCTCTCACAGAGAGTAGGCCTGTGTCCCAGCAGTGGGAACATTATAGGCTGATTATGATGATGATGATGAAGTCTACATTTAATACTATACCTACATGGCTTTTTTCTCTGAAGAATGATGAGAAAAGAGAATACTTAGATGGTATGGTCATGTTGAGAGGATGAATAAAAGGCGATTTACAAATGGTACAGACGCCAGCACATCAAGCTACTACAATCTGTCAAATTTCTTTAATAGATTTTCAACTTTATCGCTAAAGCATGAGGTTCAAGTTGATTGGGAAACTTTGACAGTTTCGGGTAGCTTGATGTGCTGGCGTCTGTACAAGGCACATGTGCGTGAAAACGCCAAGAGGAGACGCCCTAACAAAAGGAGATAGCTTGTTGGTGACGTTCTTTAGAAAGGTCATGTGCGTAGTACTCGCAACTGGCGTGCGTGTATGACCAGATGTATGAACGTAAACGAAGCAAAAGGAGTATGTAAGGATCGTAGTAGGTGGCGTTCTGTAGGTTTTGCCCTACTAGAAGGCGTGAGTTCACATTATGTCCTCTAATACTGAAAATTGACCAGTCTGTAAAGTCGGTTTACGGACGATAATTTTACGTGGTAACGTCATAAGAAAACATCAGATGGATGCGTCACAAGCAGCACGCTTAGGCCAATCGTGCCTCTCTATCGCTTGTTCCGCGCTCTCGCTTGCACGCTCGGCTCGGACGGAACGTGACAATGAGTCATACTTTTTCGTGCGTGCAGCCGGCGTTCATCGATTTATACGACGTTATCACGTCAAAAAAATATTCTTATCGAAGTTAAAATCAAAATATTTTGTCGCAAAAAATGGGTATAGATGTATAAAGGTATGAGGAACAGGGTGTAAAGTTCACTCATACTCTATAGAAAAGGGAGGATTCTCCGACCAGACGGGTGTTGTGTCTGGCTGGCAACTGCCCGATGATTCATTTCGGGCCGTTGTATCTATGCTAGTTGCGCGGTAAACTCTGCTTGTGAGATGCAGGATTTTACGTGACGTCAGTATAACGCGTTGTTTTCATGTGGCGTTGTAGATACCGCTACAGATGCATAGATGTATTTCATGCCGAGTTAAGAAGATTAACCAGTCAACAGGGCGAAAGAAAACAACGAAAATTACCCGGTTTATTTATTCGGAAAACCGAGGGTAAAGGAGGCCCCAAAACCTTTAAATAAATCTTATTCCACTACCCCAATCAAACCTCACCCTTATCTCTCTGCCTAAGTACAACCGGATACTTACCTACTTTATCAAGGCGAGCAACAAAAGAGTTAATTAAAACCTCGCTTCCGAGTGCCTACGTGCAAAAAGATACACTGACCCAAATTCTGTTACGCACAACGTACGTGAAGATGCTAACACAACTTTGAGGTTGGAAACGATAAAAACGGGTAAAGTTAGAATAAAATCTGGGTAAAATAGAGAGACAGTCTTTTCTTTTGTTGTTTTCCTTATACGAAAGATACATGAGATTTTCTTTGATTGGATTATTGGATGATTTAACAGTGGCCTAGCAAGAAGTATGTAGTTACGGAACTTGATTCTATACAATAGTATGCAAAGTAATTGACATTACGAAACGACAAAACATTAAATTAAATTATTTGCTTCATGTGATGAGTGTCAAAGTGGAGGTGCTTGGGGGAGACCAACGTCCAGCAGTGGACGTCTTTCGGCTGAAATGATGATGATGATGTGATGAGTGTTATGCTAATAGATTCTACTAGGCGTTATTACCGAGAACTTAATATAAATGAACTTGGGAAAGAACTACGTAGATATATTTACACTTCTTCTCAAAGATTTTCAGTTAAGACAACGCCGCTTTATTATTCAGATATTTAAAAAGTTGACAAAGTAAAAAGTATTTATAAGAGGCACCTACTTATAGAAATAACAAACCATTCATCCAAATAGCTTAAGCCCCCTGAGGCTAGAACCGGCTTCATTTGCTAAATGTTTGCAAACCATCTATCCCTACTAAGCCCTCCGAGACAAAGTAAGCATGAAGGATACAAACCTGCCTACGTACACTCACAGGCACACAATTAACCGCTCACCTTGTATTTCTTTCAATTTGCAAAAATCTTCAAAAGACCAGATTTGATGAAAGGTACGTTGAAAGCAGCCTTTAAGGTATAAAAAAGAACATAAAAGTTAACAAAAAGTCGTTTAGTAAAGGATTCATACCAAAAATCGATTTTGTGAAAATCTTTGATGAAAATTAAACAATATTGACACATTATGGCAGAAAAGAACAGGAAATGTTAACACGGTAACGCAACGGCAATAATGTCAAACAACGACTGAATTCCAAAAACCCTTCGGTGACACAAATTTACTAAACGAAATAAGGGTATAACTGTTTAGTTAACTGCTAAAGTACCCACTTCATAAAAAAAGACGGGTTGCACTCCGGGAGTGCCGGCAGAAGTAAAAACTTGAATATTAACGTTGAAATAAATCAACTATTAATTGAATTAATATAACTCATTTTCTTTCGCTATTTCTTCGTCACTTTTTTCATTAATAGATGCACTTTGTTCAATTTCCATATTTTAAACACTTTATATACACGAATTTTACGAATACACAGCAGCGTGGCCACTACACAGACGGTCGAGCCATCAGCTGTCACCATCAATGGATGCGCGTGGCGAACATTCGCGCAAGCGCCCTGCGCCGCCTAAACGAAACAGCAGGCATACATTTTCACCGCGCCGTAGAAAGAGAGGGGGATACTTCCTCTCCTACGCCACGCCGGCTGTCTACTCTCCATCCGTCTTAAGAATTTTCGATTAAGTTACGTGTCCTGACGCGAGTTTAACATTTTTTACCCATTACAAAAAAAGTGTACAACGCCGCTAAAGAAGTTTTCACTTCAAAAATAAAACAGTGGATAAGCCATAGTTAACATAAACTAACAGGGCGACGAATGATAGAGGTGGGCGGTTAATTGTGCCTGTGAGTGTGTATACATACGAGTATATTTAGCTACTAGTAAAATATCTCACGTACTTGTTAGGGGTAAATGAGTGAATTATTTAAATGACTTTCCTTGTATACATACCTCTTTCTCTCTCTATGTGTTGTGGAGCTCAAAAGAAACGTCGGTTAACCCAACTACTCATGAAAACGGTGTTGGTAAGCTTTGTAGCTGAAGGTACGAGAGAGATAATCCAGTCTATGCACGTACCGTTTAAGGTGCATCTAGACAGAGCGAGGCATGCGCCGCGAGTGTTTTTGAAGTGAAAACTTCTGTAGCGGCGTTGTACACTTTTTTTGTAATGGGTAAAAAATGTTAAACTCGCGTCAGGACACGTGACCGTCAGGACACGTGACCTGATTGAAAATTCGTAAGACGGATGGAGAGTAGACAGCCGGCGCGGCGTAGGAGAGGAAGTATCCCCCTCTCTTTCTACGGCGCGGCGAAAATGTATGCCTGCTGTTTCGTTTAGGCGGCGCAGGGCACTTGCGCGAATGTTCGTGTATGTTTATGTTACAGCGTGCCACGCGCATCCATGGATGGTGACAGCTAATGGCTCGACCGTCTGTGTAGTGGCCATACTGCTGTGTATTCGTAAAATTATTATAAAACAAAAAAATATCTACTTTACTTTAATTGTCATGTTTGTGTACGATAGCGCAATAAATAAATATTGTATTCTAACGCATAAATGATAGTACTTTTATACTGATAATTAAAGCAATTCGTGCAAAATTATTCACTAACCATTCCAAAATATCAAAAATGCACAACGTTAATATTCAAGTTTTCACTTCTGCCGGCACTCCCGGAGTGCAACCCGTCTTATGCCTCGCTCTGTCTGGATGCACCTTTAGGTAAGTGAATTTGAAACACCTATACTTTCATGGTACAGAGTCAGACAAATGTCTTCAGGAAATCTGCGTATAATAGCGTGATACACTTATAATCGTAATAATACGGTTTTGAAGGAAGTTCCTAAACCATTGCCTCGTAAGTTTGAAAAATTCGTCTGCTCGACAACGTAAATAACGTAACGAATGTTGTTGTATTGTCAAAATTTATGGTATTGCCGTTGCCACGATTACCCCGTTGATCATGACCGTAATAAATCGCCAACACGCAATGAGCGAGCGTAGTGATCAACAATTGATAATGTTTCTTTTTTTGTATGAAAAGAGGACTTTGCCCTTTTAAGACAGTTACAAGATAATTACAATAATGCATAGTCTTCCGTCTACTGTCGTTACGAAGTTATAGCGTTGCCTGAGGTAGCAGCGCGGTGCGGGAGGGGTGTGGTGACGTGATGCGAGAGCTCAGTGATCAACTTGTGACAACTATCATCCCTCCCGCACCGCGCAGCTACCTCAGGCAACGTCTCAGTTAAGCGGTCAGCGTAAAGTGACTATTTGCAACTTTGCATGTTTATAGCTATTGAAAACATACAAAACCCTACATTACGTTTTAACACACGAAGACATCACGAATCATTCAGAATAACATCCAGAAAAAAAGGCATTAAGAATAACGTTACCTATGTGAATAGGTAATAGGTAATACGGGCTGGTGTGACTCCACGTCAATGCGCGTGAAAAGTTGTTTATTTATTTTTGTCAAAAGCAAAACTACGAACAATAGCAAGAAACATGAATCTGTCTTAATTTAAACTAGTGAGACAAACAACTACATTTTATACATAATTGATACATGAGAGTTCGTCGCAGTCAGACTTGTGGCTCGGTTTGTATGGAGCAAGTTCGGATTCGGTAACTACATATAGTTAGGAAGTTCAGTGACTTATGTACGGGAAAATTAGATTTTCAGACGGAAAAACTTGGTCTGGATGCAGTAGCGTGACTATACCGTTTGGGGCCCGTGGCAAATTCAAGGAATGGGTAGACGTAGCGTAAGAAGGCTTCCCACAAGTATTATTATTAGTGAGGTATAAAAAACAGGATGTAAAGCTCACTCATCCTCTATAGTAAAGTGAGGATCCTTCGACCAGACGGGTGTTGCGTCTGAAGGACAACTGCCCGACGTTATATGTATGCTAGTCGCGCGGCAAACTCTGTTTGCGCGATGCAGGATTTTGCGTGACGTCAGAATAATGCGTAGTTCGCATGTGGCAGTGTAGATGTCACCACAATAAGGTCACAAAGACTAATAAAATAGAATACCAAATCGTATTTGGTATATCAATCGCGTGTACTATAGAATTATTTACAGCAAAGTGTAAACAAACAGTAAAAATGTAACTACGAACAAAACTGCTGCAACCGCTTGTAAAACAAATAAACCTGATTCACACAACAAATATCGTGGAACATCACGAAGCATTTTGCACCACAACTAATCAAATATGGCGCCGGCGTGCAAAAAATTCGATTTAATTCCTCCAGATTGTTCCTGGTCTGCTGTTTAAATCAGATTTGTTCTGTCCGAGTTGGTTTGTTGCTTTAATGGAATGTGAAACCTGTGATTTTGTTGGCTGCAAATGGGCGTAACAAAGATAAACAATGTATAACTGAATTAATGCACATTATAAAAGTAGTTTGTTCAAAATCGTTTAATTACTAAAATAAAATCGCAATGGGACTGGTGCCTTACGCTCTTTAGGTAGAAGCAACTTACTGCAGCCGTCGAAGCGTCGTCGGCGGCTGCCGTCGAAGCGTCGGCGGCTGCCGTCGAAGCGTCGGCGGCTGCCGTCGACAACATGCCGCTAGCGTATTTGAGGACGGCACGTTGTCGACGGCTGCAGTAGCCTCTGCAGTTGACGCGTGTCGCTCGTGTGCACACTTATATCGAACATTCGATCATTGCATCCCATGGTCATTGCTAAAATCGTACGTCACACTATGCATATGACTCAATTGTCAGTAGATTCGCAATAAGGTCAATTGAAGTTAAATTGATAAATTGCGATTGTGGCACGGCAACGATGACAGATGTAACCATTGTTTGATGACAGGATTACTGTGTTTTTAACGAAGTATATAGCTACAGGATTGGCGGTTTTAACTGTACAGTCAACCAAATACAAGAAATACTTGCTTGAAATACAAGGAATACTTGCTCAAGATTAAAGGTAAAACAGAAATGTGATCAGAATTTAAATGAGAAAATGTCTAAAGTTTTGTACAGTCAGGATCATTAAATGCTAAGCAAATTGACTGCCAACTCTAATAATTGTCCATATTATCAAATCACATCAGAACTGTCATTTTTTGATAGTTGTACATGACAAATTGACGTAGGGTACAAAACTAAAGACATTTTTCATTTAAATTCTGAGCACATTTCTTTTTATTAAATTTCTAATCTTGAAAAAGTTTCCAACAATATAAAAGCCTCTTCAAATCGGAACAACCCATAATTCTTCAATTTCTTTCGTTCAACTTTTCTTTATCCTTTAAAGAATGAAGGATGAAAAAGCTATTTCACTAAAAGATTCTGGATTTTTGTCTCAGTTCCAATAAATTGGGTATTATTTGAAAAAATCGAGGTCAGAACCAAAGGGTTGCAATCTTTTACTACCTAATGTCATGACATTGGTTTTGTGGATTTTTTTATGTTTTGATCTTTTCTTATTCATTACTATAGTCCGCGCGGAACTAGTTGGCCGCTGAGGTGGAAACAGGGGTGAGGCGGCGGTTCGCAACGCACGTACTGAGTAATGCGGCCCGCCCCTTCGTCCCACCGCTCACATACCTACCTAGAGCGCGGCAAACTAGTTCCGTGCAGAATATAGCTTCTCCCGCGACTTCTTCCGCGGGAAATTTCTTCTTTTAACTAAAAATATATCCTATAGCTTTTTTCCTGTTGCTTGGTTTTAGCTTAGCGTTCTGTCCGACCTTTTTTTCTTTTTTCTCGGCTCCTAACGATAGTAGCGTGATGCTAAATCCATACTAATATTATAAATTCGAAAGTAACTCTGTCTGTCTGTATGTTCCCTTTTCACGCTTAAACCACTGAACCGATTTAGATAAAATTTAGTATAGAGATAGTTTGAGTCCCGGGGAAGGACATAACGTAGTTTTTATCCCCATATTGCCACGGGATCGACACTTATGCGGGTGAAACCGCGGAGCGCAGCTAGTAGCCTATAAACTTCCTCAAAGATTGGGGTATCAAATGCAAAAATCTTTTTCAAATACTTCCGGAGATTAGCGCGTTCACATAATTGAACTCTTCGTCAACAAAAATGGTAAAACAAAGTGACAATTTCAAAACATTACACAGTCGTTTATCGTTCGCAGCTAGAAGAGACCCAGCTTTCACAGTAAAGTGATCTAATCCGATCAACGTCCAGGACGATGACTGGCCCGTCTACCTAACGCAATTCCTAATTCAATCCCTATGACACTAACGAG
Source organism: Amphipoea oculea (assembly GCA_945859645.1). Taxonomy (NCBI): domain Eukaryota; kingdom Metazoa; phylum Arthropoda; class Insecta; order Lepidoptera; family Noctuidae; genus Amphipoea; species Amphipoea oculea. Next base: position 12,881,251 of record OX243886.1, on the reverse strand, counting down.
TCAAGTGTCCCCAGGGACCCCCGCCAGCTAAATGGTTGCTTTTGGATATGTGAAATAATTCACGGCAGTAGTACCTATACATATACAGGGTGTTACAGAAAGGGTATATCAATACAAACGGGTTGAAGAGTGTATCTGGTCTAGAATCTCTGTACAAAATTTCAGCTCAAAAGCAGTAACTTTAAAATACTTAATATTTTTTTATTTCGATAGTTTATTAAATTGAAATCATAACAAATATGTCACCGCACTACAAGGGTCATTATCCATTATCTGTAGTGTGTCTGTGCGCCTAGTACACGCACATCACGCCGCCGCGCGCCAGTGCAGCGCCGTAATGTCGAAATAAAATAATATTAAGCATTTTCAAAGTTAATGCTTTTGAGCTGAAATTTTGTACAGAGATTCTAGACCAAATACACTCTTCAACCCGTTTGTATTGATATACCCTTTCCGTAACAGCCTGTATATGACGACATTAAAAGGAAAACTATCACAGCTAAGTAGGCTTTACAAGTTCACGAAAAATAGTCGAACAACTTGAATTTGCAGTTGCAATGTATGGGAGAACATTATTTTTAACCGACTGCAAAAAAAGGAGGAGGTTCTCAATTCGTCGGAATCTTTTTTTTTTTTATGTACTATGTTCCCCGATTTCTCGAAGACGCCTGGACCGATTTGGAAAATTTTTCTTTTGTTTGAAAGGGTATACTTCCCAAGTGGTTGCATGATCATCAGGTCAGGATCTGATGATGGGATCCCAGGGAAATCGAGGGCAACCTTCAAATTTTATAGGCACATAGTACCATTTTCATATATTTTCTAAAGCTGTTTAAGTATTTGCATCTGATAATCATCATCTCAGGTGGATGAGCTGATGATGGAAGGTACAACTCCTCAACAACTTGGAGTTAAAAGAAAATTCTTTCAAAATTATTTATAGTAACACTCGTGCATTTGCTCTCGGAAAGCACCATTTGGTGAAGTGGAACTGATGATGAAGACCACAGATGGCCACCGGAACTACTCAATAATATCTCCGTACTATTTCACGGGTTGCGATTCGATACTTTAACATGGTTGCTAAGCAATTTATGCTCGTCACAATGTGAATGGTGATATGGAGCTGATGGTGGACCAGGAGAACTCTTCAACAATTAACTTCCCTGCATCGGTAAAAGCAATATTTTGTAAAAGGCGATGAGAAAGTTGACACTAGGCTATTGTAACTGAGATAAATTATAAGCAGACCCACTAAAAAGCGTGAAATAAAAACTTTTTAACAAAAAAAACCGACTTCCAAAAAAACACTACAAAGTGAAAAATAACTTTAATTTCGGAAGTCGGTGGCAAAAAACTAAAATACAGATCCAAAGACACCGACTTCCGAAATTAAAGTTATTTTTCACTTTGTAGTGTTTTTTTTGGAAGTCGGTTTTTTTTTTTGTTAAAAAGTTTTTATCAACTACAATGTTAAGCTTGTTCTTGTTACAGGGGTCGGACCCGTGCTTCACCTAGTTTCTCAACCTGGGTGAAGCACGGGGACTACGGTCCCGTGATCGGGTCCCGTGCTCCAACTGATGATCAAGTACAGTCAAGTAATTAAGAAAAATACATAATTTAATAATATACTACTCTTTCAAAAAAGTACCGGGAAAAGATCAATAATACACAAAATGTTAGTTATTCATTTACTAACTTGCGCTAGCGACCGTTTTCAGGAGCCCATTATTGAGTATGCATGTCACCCTCTGCCATTTTATCCGTGTATATTATGTGTATAGTATTGGTCAGGCAGGGGACATAGTTCATCCATAGTTCAAGTTAACCAATCCATAGTCCGACCGACCGATAGTCTCCGTGCTTCATCCATGTGGAGAAACTAGGTGAAGCACGGGTCCGACCCCTTCTTGGGATAAATTCATTCCAACTACGGAACCCTTCATTATGCGTGGTCCGACACGCACTTGGCCAGTTTTTTACCAAATCCTTTTATCGCCTCAACATACCTAATTACAAAATCACATTTTCATTTACTCTCCCACTCCACATCAAAAATAAAAACAGTTTTGTAAGTAATTTATATTCAAACTCGACCTTTTATAACTTTATTTATGTATGTTGTTGTTGTAACGACTTCAGAGCTCAATGGTTCGAAACGGCATTATTTTTCGTCCTCTCTGCTCGATATTTATTCCCTATTTCTGGCGTGCCAACAATTATATCGAGGAAAATGTATCATCATGATATTCCGGTTTAACTATGATATAAATATAGGTGCGATATTACTGGGTTGCGATGGAGCCGAATGGCCTCAATCGGCTACAGTTGTGCGGTGCAAAATAGTATAATTTGCCTAACCTTTTCCCAAATATGTTGGGGTTGGCTTCCAGTTTGAGAAGAGTAACGGTGGAGTTTCTTGTCGATTCTTCTCCATACGAAAACTACCTTTTGGAAGGGGCGACTAGAATCAATTCTATTTTAATGTACATTTTGACGTTCAACAATGCCTTTTATGTGCCTATTTGAAATAAATGCTTTGACTTTGACCGGACGCAGCTGGATACCAGTATTTTACATGGAGTGACTGCCTATCTGACTTCCACAACCCATTTACTGGGTAATAAGATACCCCTTGGTAAGACTGGTTGTCAGACTTTCGGGCTTCTGTCGACCTGTAACGACTGCCAAAGACCCACGAATGACAGCCGGGACGAACTGCTTAACGTGCTTTCCGAGGCACAAAGGGGTCTTGATATGTGCAGGTGGTCACCCTTACACGGAAGAACCGACAAAAGCTTGATCGACCCGTGCGGCTGTTCTTGCTTAACCACAAGACCCTTTTTAAATAAGTTAATATTGTTTTTACTTTTAAGAACGACCACACAAACACAAATAAAACGAAGAATTGCCAAACTTAAGTGGCAATGGGCAAGGCACATTGCTCGAAGAACAGATGGCCGATGGGGCCGAAAGGTTCTAGAGTGGCGACCGCGTACCGGAAGACTTAGCGTTGGAAGGCCTCCCACAAGGTGGACAGATGACCTTGTGAAAGCCGCAGGAACCCGTTGGATGCGAGAAGCACGGAACAGGTTGAAGTGGAGGTGCTTGGGGGAGGCCTATGTCCAGTAGTGGACATCTTTCGTCTAAAATTATGAACACAAAGGACCAACCTCGGCAAGCGTTGCTTTACCTGGAAGATCGACCCGTGCGGCGATTGCCGTGAGTGCAGTGACAATATTGTCTATCTCCGAACCTAATCATAAAACCAACATGAATAAATACATATCTATCATACTGCAAATACATGCCCCGGTTAGACAAACAAAGAAAATCGATGAAGGCTACCTTTTACTACTCTTTAACGTATGGCATTTGGAATACCTTGCTCCATATACTTCAAGAGCACACGAAAGAATAATAAATTCAATGGCTTGCCGATCAGTATGTCTATTTTATGAAGGCTCGTACTTTATCGAACCTTAAGTATTTCCCATTTTGCTTAAGTACCTAAAAATGTTATTGAACACTATACTATAAGTGATGAATGCGCCTCTTTTTGTAAACCTGAAATATTAATTTAGGGTCGTTAAAATACTAAATAGCCAAGTAAATTCGACCAACTTGGATGTAGCGCTCGCCGGCCGCTTCTACGATACCGCTCGCGCGTGATTGGTCACAGTTCCAACTTTTGTTTTTTTTTTTTTTTTCGCTGAGAAATGCGTTACGCATCCCCGCTCGTGGGGGACGAGACGGGGTATGTGGGACTCCTGTCGCCTAACCTAACCCGTTTGGTCGGGGTACCTTAAAGTTAAAAGGAAGCTCAATTATTTAAAAAAGTGTGCATCATTAGAAGGTCAATACGTTTTTAGAGGATAAATTTAATATTTCTAACCGTTTAATGCTCTTTAACGTATGGCGTTTGAAATACTTTGTTCCGTTTACTTCAAAAACTTATGATACAATAGTAAATTCATAGCTTGTCGATCAGCCTGAACATTTTATAAACTCGTTGCGCTCAACGATACTTGCACGCGATGTGCATTTGTTATTAGATGTTAAGGGGTAACATTTTCATAATGTATCTATGAGGGTAGATTAATAGGAGCCTTCAATCAATCAATTATCAATTCTACAGTTTACTGTTGAAGTTTTCATGAGAAGTATAATTCATGGTTGTTATTTATTTGTATAGATATTTACATAATATAAGCTAACATACAAACTATAATAATATGTACAATTATATGAAAACATAAACAAAATAGTCATAGGGCATCAAAGAATTCGTCCGCATCGCTGTCAACCGGAACAGTGCCCAAAAGCCTGGCAGCATTGCCACGTTGTATGGCAATGTTAATTCTTTGGCCAAGAAATAGGCCAGCCCTTTGGTCACGTGAAGAGTCGACTAACCGCTTGGCGATATCTCGAAAAACCAAGTGGGCACTCCGACCCCATGACCCATGATTATATTTTACGTGGAAATCAGGTTCCATGGTATGGGTGATACATATTAGATTTCGTGCCGATACAAGAGATCATATTAGATTTCGTGCCAAAACAAGAGAAGTCCTACATTTTCCATGACATGAGTACACGGAATAGTTATTTCACATTTACGACAGATCCAAGCCACGCACTGTAATAAAATATCGAGTATAAAGACTAATAGGAAAATATATAGGTACCTACTAGTATAGACAACTAAAGAAATTGGTATCTATCTAAACTAATTGCTTTGTACAGGGTGACTTGTAATTTAAAGTTTTCCTTTCAGGACGTGATAGTGTGACCCATTTGCAAAAAATATGGTATATGATAAGGTATAAATTTCGCTGTATACCTACAGTCAAATATATTCATTTTATGATTTATTTCCGTTGGATCCCGTTTTTGAATCCCATTTTAATATTTTTGGCGTTGGATCCCGCAAAACATTATTATGTATTTCCGTTGGATCCCGAATTTAAAAAATGCAAGATAATTACGTTTTATTGTCGTTGAATCCCGAAAAGTATTTCCGTTGGATCCCGAATGCTTAAAAAAATCTGAATGCGGGTACTTTCAACCACAAAATTGTTTATAATAAAATGAGGGGTTCACTAATGTTTCACCAAAACTCCATTGACCAATTAGTTTACAACCAACGTTTCGTATACTATTTATTTCACAAACAACTCATTTTCTATATAATGCCGCGGCACCGCTCGCATCGCTCGCTCGGCTCGTGCGTAGGGGTCACAGTTTTTACCTAACCTAACCTAACATTGTTTTTTTTTTTAAATAATTAACCTAATCTAACTAGTTCGGTTCCGGGTACCCCACTAAAAATAATCTATCTTTATTGTTTGATAAAGGTAAATCACTTTTCTTCTGAAATGTACACATGTTGTTATAATATGGGATTCAACGGAAATAGCAAACGGGATCCATCGTTAATACCTAAAAAATGGGATTCAAAAGTGGGATCCAACGACAATAAACGCATTTTATCGCTACGTACAATGTACTTGTACACTGCCAATTTTTATTTCACTTTAATTTCATCATTAACCTAACCTAACGGGATTCAGCTGAATAGGTACCAGTATTTTACATGGAGCGACTGGCTATCTGACTTCCATAACCTAGTTACTAGGTAATAAGATACTCCTTGGCAAAACTGGTTGACAGACTTTCGGGCATCTGACTACCTGTAATGACTGCCAAATTATCTTTCTTTAATGACAGCCCTTTCCTTTTGAGAATTCAACAATATGATAGCGTTATATGCAGTCATGCTGACGAATTTTTCAAACATAACAAAGCAATGGACTATTTTGCATTCTCAAAGCGAAATGAATCGTGAGTGTTGCGCAAACGTGGTGTTGTATACCTATATATTTGTTCGATTGTACAGATGCCAGCACATCAAGCTACTACAATCTGTCAAATTTCTTTAATAGATTTTCAACTTTATCGTCAAAGCATAAGATTCAATGTTGATAGGTAAAATTTGACAGTTTCGGGCAGCTTGATGTGCGTCTGTAAATTCCTTACGGGTATTAACAGGTTGCTAAGCACTTGTAAAGACGTCGTGACCCACTTTCTTAAGGGCAGGCGATTGATTTTCGGTTTAACAAGGTGTTTTCCTGCTTTGTTGGTAGTTATAATGATATGGGTTCAACGAGTTGCCAAGTGGCTGTCGTTAAAAGTCTTTGAAGCTGAAAAAAGGTGTGTTTAATTCGAGATTTTATTTGTCGAGCTTGATGGTTGCAAGGTTGTCAAACTAACAACCTAAAAACAAAAAGTTTATTTTATTTATGTTACTTATTTTCTCTTCTACTCGGCGTCTATGTCGTAGACGGATTGTAGAATCTGCTGTTTTACACAACCGCTAGCTGTTTTACAAACCAGCTCCGTTATGTAAAACATGTGAATGACGTTAAATAAATAAACCTCTATTAAATAAATATTATTTTATCAGATTATGCATTACGATTATAATTTTAAAATTATGTAAATACATAGTTTTAAAATTATTATTTTTTGTAATAATAATATAATAATAATTTATTTATTTCTCTCACAATGTTTTCTTGGCACTTTACAGTTTTTAAACTATATAATTTCACATTGTGAGAGCTGGTGCCTGAAGTAGGTTTTAGAAAAAACCTGTATTACAGGTCACCAGGCCCCACATAGTGGCATCATACAATTAAGGAGGCATAACATGTAATTCCACTAAACAAATAAAACAAAAAAAAAATAAAAAATAAAATAAAAAACAAAGAAATTAAATAACAACAAAAGCAGTCGAAGGGTGTGTGGTGAATGTGTAGGTGAATGGTGATGAATGGTAATTAATGTGTAGGTGAATGGTGGTGGCTGGTGTATGTGAATGGTGGTGAATTTGTAAGTAATTATTTGGATACAAGTATTATTCAATCGAGTGGAGCAGTTTCTCTGTGTCCTCATAGGAAAGAGTTTTCAAGAAGTCAGTTACTTTTTGCTTACAACTGGGTTTGTGTAGTGAATAGATATTTTGACCCTTGTTAATAACATTATACAGATAATCCCCTAGGTAACAATAAAACCTGTGGGACCGACGTAAACGGAAAAATGCCGTATTGCATACAGTACCCTTTCGTCGTTTATCTTTCATTAGATCCGAATCATAAACTAGCTGCGAGTGCTTTTTGAGGACTGTATGCAGAACGAAACTTTGTCTTATAGACAGTACATCCCACTTTTTGTATAAGTCGACTGTAGGAAATCGGAAGGGAAGACCCGCAGCAACCTTAAGTATGGCACGTTGAGCTCTTTCCGCCTCTATCAAGTGCGTTTTAGCAGCACCTCCCCAGGAGATGATGCAGTAGTCAATAAGCGACTGACACAAGGCATAATAGACCATCTTGATGGTCCGAAGGTCGGCTACATGTTTTAGACACTTAAATATATAAATGAGTTTGCGCAATCTCGTTACCAGGACGTCTATATGTGGTTTGAAGCTGAGGAATTGGTCTAATGTCACTCCAAGGTATTTAATTTTATCTGTCCTCTGAAGAGTAGGACATACGCAAGGCTGGCAGGTTGACCAACACGTGTGAGCCGTTATTGTCAGTGAACGTGGAGGTAGGACGTCCGATCGATGTGCAAATGCCACGTATTTGGTTTTCGTGACATTGAGAGTCAGCACATTGTTCCGTAACCAAGTAACAACCCCATTAAGCCCCTCCTGAGCCACACCAAAGACCCCTTCCCAGCTTTCACCACTAAAGAAGAGAGCAGTGTCATCGGCGAATGTAAAAATTTGACCATTACTAAGGTGAAGCTGGCACAGGTCGTTGATGTAAATCAAGAAGAGAGTCGGTCCGAGTATACTGCCCTGAGGCACTCCAAAGATGACTGGCTCTTCGCTACTTACCATACCTTCAATTCTAACTTGCTGTTTCCGGTTAGAAAGATAGTCCTGAAATAATTTTAGGGGAAGACCCCTTACTCCCATATTTTCCATTTTGTGCAATAAGTGTGGAACAGAAACTGTGTCGAAGGCTTTTGCCAAGTCTAGAAACACCGTCAGGCAATTTCTCTTCTTATCCAAGTTCGTTATAACCGAGCTAACCAATTCATGTACCGCGTCATTGGTAGATTTACCGCGTCGGAACCCAAACTGGGAAGATGAAAGGAGGTTGTTAACCTCGAGGAACTTAATTAGCCGGTCGTTCATTAGGCGCTCCAGAACTTTTGAGAGCGTTGGAAGAATAGAGATAGGTCTGAAGTTGTTGACACAGTTCCTGTCGCCACCTTTGTGTATGGGTTTTATAATTGCTGACTTAAACGCCTGCGGAAATGTCCCTGTAGATATGGCGAGGTTGCAGATGTGGGTAATAGCGGGGGACAGCAAGTAAGCATATCTTTTCAGTAACCGGCCAGGAATCTGGTCACATCCGACAGCACAATTATCCCTTAATCCTTGAACGAGTTGCAGGATTTCAAATTCGTCCGTAGGGAGCATGACCAAGGAATGAAGAGGAGCGGTTTCCGCGAGATTATCAGCTTTGTTTTTGGGGGGGAATGAATGAGAAGTGATTTGCTCAGCTAAATTGCGTCCAACGTTTGCAAAGAAACTATTGACCTCGCTGATACTCTTTTCCGGGTTGACGCTAGAGACAAGACTCGAGGAGTGATCTGTTACCCTTTTGGAGCCGCTAATCTGTTTTATAACATCCCATAGCTTCTTTTTGTTGCCACTTGCGTTTTCAATCTCTTGTCTTTCATAGTTTCTTTTAGCTTTCTTCAGAAGTGAAGTGCAGAAGTTTCTATAACGCTTGTATGTTGTGAGAAGTATTTCATTATTTGGGTCCCTTTTCAACTTTTTATAAAGATTATCCCTGTTGCGCATGCATTTTAACAGCCCTTTTGTAATCCACGGCTTACTGACTAGTTTTCTTCTAGGTATTTCTACTACTTTGGAGTTATCTTTTATAGCCTTTGACAGACAACTTACTAGCAAGTCAGTTGCTTTATTTACATCGCCGCAATTTAGGATAGTTTGAAAATCTGTCTTACGTAGAGCTGAGTCTAGGTTATCATAATCAATACGGTGACATATTTTATTTGAATACTCTAGCTGAGACTTGTGAGCAAGGTCAAGGCTAATGGCCACACTCTCGTGATCCGTAATTGATGATTCGACCACAAGGCAGGTAGCTTTTAATCTAGTCTTAACCATGATGTGATCCAGACACGTTTTACCATGGGTTGGTAGTACATGACCTGGCAGCATGCAGTGACTAGCCAGGACATTAAGGTATTCGTAAGAGCGTTTATCTGGGCTGTTCATCACTATATCTATGTTTATGTCACCGCAAAGTATTATGTTTTTGTAGTTGCTTAATGAAGTGAAGAGTACATCCAGGGCGTTAGTAAAATTGCTAGTGTTTTGTTGGCCGGGAGGGCGATAGATTCCAAGAATACAAGTATCTGAATTTAATTTGAGTAATAGACAGTTTGCGTCACTAATTGGTGGTTTTTCAACTGACACTTTGAGTTGTTTTTTGTAAAAAATAACGACTCCTTCATTTTGTGTCTTATGCAAGGTGGTTGATGCATAGTTATAATTGTCAAGGATGGGTATGTCCTTGGCTGACCGTAGCCAGCATTCCGATAGCACCAACACGTCCCATGCTATATTAGACCTATGCAGAAGTGTAGTGAAGTTTGGCATATTGCATGAAATACTACGTATATTTTGAGAGAGAATGTTGAGATGGCGATTACTATGATTTACATGGGTGTTTATATCATCTATATCACACTTAATAACTTGAGCCACCGACAAGGAATCCAGGTCCGAGTGAATAACTTCAATATTTTGCATCATGTGAAAACTATTATTATTGAAAAATGCAGGTCACTTTTATAACGTGACCTGTTATGTATGTTATGAAGTTGGTTGTCACTCCGGTCTGGTATGTCGGCGGCTATTGTCATTATAATGTTATGTTGTGAAATGATAAGTGGAATCGGATGACGTTTTAACAGACAGTTACTAATGATGATAACAGCTCGATTTACTAACTCTTGATTAAAATTGTGCGTTGTGTAAAATGCGTGTGTGTTAGGTGTATGTAAAGTGCGTGTAACAGAAGGTTGTGTACGTAGTGTGAGACTGCGATTAGGTTTAAGATAAGGTAACAAATAAGTGTAAGTAAATTTAACGAACGACATAATCCAAATTACAGATAATGACAATGCAAGGCTATTTATATTAAATACCAGTCACAAAATGAGTTTGTTTAACTCGGACTCATCATTAATACGCACTGGCGATGACCCTTCTTCTTTCTTAATGTAGACTTTCCCGTAGGATGTCCAGGCAGCAACAAGCTTTTTATCCTTGACATTTAGGCGCGCAACATAGAACAACCTTCTAGATTTGCTTGATAAGTACTCTGAAATATATAGTGTACGTGAATCGCCCGGAACGTTGATGTGTTGCGAGTTTAGTCGTGGTTCCTCCAGTTCACGTCTAGATTTGTTAAACGAGATGTACTTAGAAATTACAGACTCAGGGTTCCGTTTTTCCTTTTGAGGTACGGAACCCTAAAAATAAATAAAACCTAATTCGTGTTGACGTACCTTGCTTACATTACGTACAAAATTCACCAAAAATAAAAGCTTGCGCCAGTAAAATACAACCGAGCATTTTTTTCAGGAACATCTGAAATGTACACATTCGTAACATGTTTTAACGAAATGAGATTTTTGGGGAACCAACAAAAAGTACCTAACATTTCCAGTGGTTTTAGTTTTTCATTTTATTTTAAAAGCCTCAGGTACTACTTGGTATTTAATTGGCATCCAACAAAATGCTAAGCTGAGGCCCTTTTGGCATATTAATAAGTATTTTTATTCTTATTAGGTACTTTTAAGGTGTTTTATTTGTATTTATGCTAATAAATACATTTTCTTTGTCTCATTTTTCATTAGGCCCGTCGGTCTTATATTTTCTGCAAATAAATGATACTATTCTTATTAAAGGGAATAAAGTTCGTCACTAAGCCAAGATGATTACCAAAGGGTTTTTTAGTCATGTTGTCATGAGTTGAAGGTGAAGGAAAACATCTTGAGGTAACCGGCATGTCCCAGAAACGAACATTCGAAGACATGTGACATCTACCAACCCGCACTGGGCTCGCGTTGTGGATTACGGGCCACTCCCTCTCACAGAGAGGAAGCCAGCAGTGGAAACATTATAGGCTGAGTATGATTGGATACTCAAGTAAATATTTCTAAAAGTAGCTATTTTTGCTTTATGCCTAAATTCTTTCATAATAATAATAAATGAAACCCTCGGTTCTTACCCCATAAATTCTCACATGCCTGAGATTATTTGTAAACCTTACTCATTCCGTTCAAACTAATTTTAAACTAATAAATACCAAAGTGGTTCGCTGTATAAATATTTTGTTACCTAGAGCGGAGAGGAGGTAAGGAGGTATCTGAATTAATTGAAAAGGGAATAGTTTACTGCAGGTCTTAGTAAGAAAGGTTCACTTTGAAAGAAATTGCTTTTGTAAGTGAAGTGCAGATCTTTATTTTTTGTTTTTTTTATCTGATGTATCTGGTGTATTGTGTGTCTTTTAGTCTGTGCTAAATAAATTTAAAACGAGTATTTTTTTCTTTCTTTCTTTTACAGTGGTACTGTACTTTTGTACATTGTTTTTGACTGATTTTCTGTGTAAGTACAGTTTGGAAAATGTCACAGGACACATGTCTTCGAATGTTTGGTTCTCTTCATGATGGTTTCCTTCGCCGTTTTGAGAGCAATGGTGATATAATGCTTAATATCTGATTATACATACTGCTGACGCTTGCCGCAGTTGGCCCGTGGAAGGGTGACCATCTTCCCATACCAAGACCCCTCCACGTATCTCGGAATGCACGTTAAGCCGTTTGGCCCGGCTGTCATTCGTGGATTTTTACATAAGCCCGAAAGTCTGACTACCAATCTAACCAAGTGGTATCATATTACCCAGTAAGTGGGTTGTGGAGGTCAGATAGGCAGTCGCTCCATGTAAAATACTGGTATTCAGCTGCATCTGGTTAGACTGGAAGCCGACCCCAACTTAGTTGGGAAAAGGCTAGGCAGATGATGATCTAATTATATAGACTTAGATCCACAATTAATTAAAAAACTTAGCTTTAACATCTCATACCTTCTTGTACCTAAATATTGAGGACCTCAATATTTAGGTACCAGAAGGTATGAGATATTGAGGTAGTCCCATAAGTTATACCCAAATCACACAGTGTGGACTTAAACATAACTGTCGAAATGTGCGGACACCCTTGCCTTACCCTTCGGAGAATACACGCGTAATATGTGTTATGTTATAGAGTCTTAGTTAAGAATTTGCAAAAAAAAAAAACCTAAAACGTTTTTTCGTAGATGGCGGGACGAGCTAGACAAAACAAACGACCAGTGGTCCACTTTAGCCCTGGATCGAAAGAGTGGAAGTCATGGGGAGAGGCCTTTGCCCGGCAGTGGGATGATGCAGGCTAACTTTTTTTTTTTTTTTGTTAGCGTATTCTGTGTCCCACTGTTGGGCAAAGGCCTCCCCTTTTTTCTTCCAAACCTCCCTGTCTTGTGCGATCTCTGGCCATGTTGGCCCGTAATTTATTTTAACAGCATAAATATTTATTTTTCTTTTCCTCTTTCTAATAAAATCTCCTAACAGATAAAAATAAGTAACTTTAATCAGTATGAAGCGAAAAATCAATTTTACTTAACTATTAACGCACAATGGCTGGGCAAAGTCATTTATTATTTATATTTAGAGGGTAACACGCGCGGGAAGTAGTGTTAGGGATTTGTTAATGTTTAATGAGAGCCGGGCAATTCGTGAAATTATTGGTGGTTGCTATTTTTGGTAATGCTAGTTAAGACGGCCAACTGCATCTTTTTTTACGAATTTAACGGAGAATGTTAAAAAAAAATTCCTTATTTGATTTTACATTGCGCTACTAAGTCTAAGCCAGGTAGATTAAGATCAAGTATCCATAATTAATTTGAAGAAAATTAAAGTCGCCTGACTTCATAAAAAATTGCTTTATAGTTTATAATTAATGGGGTAACCCTTTTAATGCATTAGAAAACGCAACTAACGCAGGCGTTTTAGTCACCTTTTTGTCTGATTTCAAGCTCGTTAAGTTTTGTTTCTTTTTATAAGCGTGGTAAGATATTGACAATTTATTATACCCTTGTAATAATTACCTCTATTTTCTCAGGTTAATCATAACAGCCACTGGAATAGCCGTACCCTTCATATGAACATAGTATAAATATAAACAAGAGAAGGGAAACCCTCCCTTCTAATTAGTTCTAACCTAATTAGCGCGCCCTTCTTCGGCCGACCTTTAAGTAGGTATGACCAACAACGCTTCACTGGACACCAAACAACTAAATATTAATTAAAATTAATAATCATTTACCACAAAAAAATCGACAAAGAAAATTAAATCAACCGTAAAATTCTATTCAAAATTAAATTGGTTTAACTTTTATAATTTCAAACTTACCTCGCTTTGATAGCAGGAGGTCGCGATCCAAATTCAAAATTCACAAATTCGATTGGATCGCCCGCGGTTGGGGAGTGAAAAGGTGGTAAGTACGATTGAGGGAGATTCGGAACGCGTGCGGCCAAGTCGGCTGCCCGTGGGACTATGCCGTGCGGTGTGAAGTAAGCCAACGGACTCTTGTACTAAACCACCGTACTCCGCGGCATATCAATAAGTTTTATGGATTTACCGTTTGTTTGGGAGTCTTTTGTATGTAATTTTTATTTAGATAGATGTCTTTTTATGATTTTTTTTTTTGTATTACGCCTTATTTCGGGAGATAGGAAAATATTGTTTGACAAAGGAATTTCTTGTTGGTCACATATCGATATTAATCGATAATCATAATATGTTTCGATAAATAAAAATGTTGTTATTATCTTACCTTGTTATTAAATAGAGCCTAATCAGACTATGATACCCATCATGGATCGTCTTCATGGTCGCTAATAACCACATACTGCTAAGTATCAAGGATTCGTATAACAAGCATGGTGATTATGTCAATATCTTTTTATCACCATTAATATTATTGGTGATTTAGAGTCTCACGGAATAAAAGTACAGAAGTCGTTTAAATAGAGGGGCTCGTGGCTGAGTAATAACAGCCGCACTGATCGATTGATCAGGTTAAGTTACGCTTGCTGCGGTCGGTGCTTGGATGGGTGACCAACTTTCCATACCAAGACCCCCGTGCCTCGGAAAGCACGTTAAGCCGTTGGTCCCGGCTGTCATTTTTGGATCTTTGACAGCCGTTACGGATCGTCAGAAGCCCGAATCTCTGACAAACATTCTTGCCAAGGTGTATCGTATTATCCCGTTATTGAGTTGTGTAGGTCAGATAGGCAGTCGCTCCACGTAAAATACTGGTATTCAGTTGAATCTAATTAGACTGGAAGTCGACCCCAACATAGTTGGGAAAAGGCTAGGCAGATGATGAGGTCGTTAAAAAAAAACCGAGTGTGCTTATGACCACACGACTGAAGTGAAACTTCAAACGTATTTGGCTATGAGAGGAAGAGAGAAAGGAAATGTGCGCGCGCACTGCTTTCTCGTGTTAATATCCCCCACTCAACTCCCGTTCGCCTCGCCCGATCACACTTTTCGTAACGCTTACGTCACGCGTTCGCCAGCTTACTACCCAAGTCAAGCGTGCGTAAAGAAGTTTCACTTCAAAAATAATGTGAAAACAATTTTCAGACAGATATATTTTTAATTCGCGCCTCGTTTGTTATTGTCACGTTAATAGAATTAAATAAGTTGTATGTAAATGCTTGGAACCTAAATGGTAATACCTAATGGGTATTAAGAGGTTTTAGGTACATAAAATACATTTACTGTGAATACATTTTGTGAGTATTTTGGGAACGAAATTACATTTTCTATGTACCTAAGTGATTATTATTAATCACTCACAAAGAAAATCTCATGAGTTTTTTTTGTATATTTTGTTGAATAATACAGTTATTACACATGTATAATTTTTAACATGAATGATGTAACCAAGACTTTGTAACCACATTATTTTGATTTAAAAGAGTGTCCATGGAGTTTCTTGCCCGTTCTTCTCCATAGGTACCTACGCTTTGGAATGGGCAACTAGCTTCATTTTTTCTGACTGACTGACTTCTTGACAATTCAAAAGTGCCTGTAAATGGTTTAATTGAAATAAATGCTTTGAGTTTGATTAAAAAAAACTGGGACGAGAATAGATCTGAAGGCTAATACCCGTAATTAAAAACGTTCAAAATCTAATCGAAATCTCATCTCAGCGACAATCAATTTTGACGTTCAAAAGTGCCTTTTATGTGTCTATTTGAAATAGATGCTTTGACTTTGACTTTGAATCAATGTCAAAAACTTGTCAAAAATGTAGGGAAATTAGAGGTATTTTTGACAGATTGAGATATATCAGACTGTAAAAGTTCTTAAAATTTATATTATTCATCACCCACTACGCTCTTTGCAGCTATTTTTTTCTTAGATCTACCAAGATTTTTTAGCGTGTTTGTAGCTACATATCTATCCTGCGTTCGCGATTTATTTGCCAAAACTGTAAACAAATATAAATTAAAGGAAAAATAACTTTAATTCCCACACAATGAAGTTCAGTTTCCGCTGCATTTTCTAACATTTTTATAACTTTTACAGTAGTGCTAGTCACTCTGAAATCAACTTAATTCTCAGTGAAATAAAGTTGATATTTGTTTAACTTGAAATAGGGTGGAGGTGTGCAGCATTGCGCAATTTTACTATACTTACATATATTATTCCTTCTGCGTTCTACAACACAATGTACGCTTTTATATTTTCCAACGTGACGTTATCATCGTGGTCCTATGTCTACGTGCACGTCAGGACATCATGATAACACAGGGAAGTAAAATGAAGACGATGCTCTTAAGTTTACGTTCACGATAACGTTAACGTGCGCGTATTTCCATACTTACATTTTATGGACTTGGACGTCAAAGCGCACAATAGCTGAGCAAGGCCTATTGGCCTATTGGCCTTTATCAAGATCTATCCACCCTATTTTAGAAAGAAAGAAAGAAAATACTTTTAGGTATTTGCGGTAAACTACAGTTTTCTACTCTGTGGCCTCTGAATACTCCTAAAAAAGTCATCCATACTATACTAATATTATAAATTCGAAAGTAACTCTGTCTGTCTGTCTGTATGTTACCTTTTCACGCCTGAACCGCTGAACCGATTTAGATGAAATTTGGTAAAGAGATAGCTTGAGTCCCGGGAAAGGACATAGGATACTTTTTATTACGATATTCCCACGGGATCGAGACTTATGCGGGTGAAACCGCGGGGTGTAGCTAGTAAGTAATATATTTCATAACAAAATACATTGTGTTGAAAAATATTACTGTGATGATAAATAAAATACATTAAGTAGGTACATTCATATTTAAAATTCATAACGCATTTAATATATCAATAAATGATGATTATGTCAATAATTCAGTAACAATAAATTAAATAATCACTAACATTGCAATTAAATTTAAAATGAATTACCCAATATAACAAAAAAAAAGACGGGTTGCACTCCGGGAGTGCCGGCAGAAGTGAAAACTTGAATATTAACGTTGAAATAAATCAATTATTAATTGAATTAATATAACTAATTTTTTTTCACTATTTCTGCGTCCCTTTTTTCATTAATAGATGCACTTTGTTCAATTTCCATATTTTAAACACTTTATATACACGAATGTTAAGTACGAATACACAGCAGTGTGTCCACGTCCACTTCCACTTCCAATTCCACTTTGACTTTGACTTCGACTTCGACTTCGAGTTTGACTTTGACTTTGACTTCGACTTCGACTTCGACTTTGACTTCGACTTTGACTTCGAACCCGACTCCAACTTCGACTTCGACTTCGACTTCGACTTCGACTTCCACTTCCACTTCCACTTCCACTCCATCCATCCATCCATCCATTGTCGTGTGTCACTAAACTTGGTTCACTTCGGTTGGCGCCGCCGTAGAAAGAGAGGGGGGGGGGGAATCTCTCCTGACGGTTACGTGTCCTGACGCGATGCCCTGACGCGAATTTAACATTTTTTACCCATTACAAAAAGTGTTCAACGCCGCTAAAGAAGTTTTCACTTCAAAGAAAATCATATTATGAACACAAATAATAATTCACGAATCACTTAATTGTGGTTGGCGGTTGTCATCTATGAACTC
Source organism: Amphipoea oculea (assembly GCA_945859645.1). Taxonomy (NCBI): domain Eukaryota; kingdom Metazoa; phylum Arthropoda; class Insecta; order Lepidoptera; family Noctuidae; genus Amphipoea; species Amphipoea oculea. The sequence goes on along the minus strand of OX243886.1, from coordinate 12,863,937 downwards.
ATTGATACTGTAATAGCCCTTCCTTCCTTCCAATAAATATTTAATTTTAATTAAATTTTTTATTTAATTTTTTTTAAATATGTGAATACTGTTTCGTCATCGCCATCTGCCTAGTCTTTTTCCAACTATGTTGGGGGCGGCTTCCAGTCTAATCGAATGCAGCTGAATTCCAGTATTTTAAATGGAGCGACTGCCTGTTTGTCCTTCAAAACCCAGTTACTGGGTAATACGATACCCCTTGGTAAAAGACTGGGTGTGAGATTTTCGGGCTTCTGACTACCCGTAACGACTGTCAAAGATGAATGACAATGAAACCAACGGCTTAACGTGCTTTCCGAGGCACGGAGGGGTCTTGGTATGTGCAGTTGGTCACCCATCAACCGCGGCAAGCATAATTTAACCTGATCTCGACCTGTGCGGCTGTTCTTACTTAGCCACAAACTCTTTAAATAAGTTAATACTGTATATACTTTTAATAAAAACCGGCCAAGTGCGAGTCGGACTCGCCCATGAAGGGTTCCGTAGCAGCAAGTAACATAATATAAAAGTTCTTGTAGTTCGTTGTAACTTTGTGAAAGGTAAATTGCGGTTTTCGATTTATGACGTATTGTATATATGTGTGAAAATCTTACTGCGGTTCACAGAATACATCTACTTACCAAGTTTCAACAGTATAGTTCTTATAGTTTCGTAAAAAAGTGGCTGTGACATACGGACGGACGGACAGACAGACAGACATGACGAATCCATAAGGGTTCCGTTTTTTGCCATTTGGCTACGGAACCCTAAAAACGACCATACAAACACAAATAACAACTGTGCATCCTTAGGGAATACTGTATTTTCACACGCAGATAAAGCCTAAATAATTTATAGGTAAAATCCAAACCGCTCTTCATTTATTCAACCCAATCGAACTAAACCGACTAACCCAGTTGACAAATCCATCCGCTATCGACGTAGAGTTAATTATAAATCGGATGGCGGTGGCCGACGATGCGTGCTTTCACCTCGCTGGCGTTCAATCAATGATTTGAAAGCTGAAGTTATTAAGTTCCTGTTTGTTTTTTGACGGAGATTAGTTCTTTAGAGGAGGATATCGAACTATATGTTTTTAGATTTGAAGATGAAAATCAAGACAGGGAGGTTTGAAAGGAAAGAGGGGATACCTTTTATTTGACTTACCAACTGAACTTCGACAAACTTTACTACGACAAGATTTTAATTCGACACTACGGAACTCCGACACGCCTTCATTTCGACAATACTTTAGTTCGAAATGCCTTAAGTCCGACACTACTGTACTCCGATAAAGCGTTTCTTCGACATGACTTAACTAGGAAACGATGCGACTTCGACGACGTGCTACTTCGACAACTATGGTAGTCCGACATGAGTCAATTTCGACATACTCTACTCCGGCATGCTGTACTTCGACAATATCAGATATTTCGAGTTCTTTCATTTTCTGAGTTCCTTTGTTCTTTCTTTATTTAACTCTATAATAGTTTTAAAAATATTAATTTTCTTTCTATTTAAGAGCACTATACATTTTTTTTTAGTAGTTGTCGGTAGTCACCCCCTTTCTAGCCATATCATCTTTCACAAATTTAGTTGTTCCCTAATGTCGCAGAATAATTTCGAAGTAGCATCGTGTCTCAGATATATAACGTCGAAGTAAGATATTGTCGAAGTACAGCATGCCGGAGTAGAGTATGTCGAAATTGACTCATGTCGGACTACCATAGTTGTCGAAGTAGCACGTCGTCGAAGTCGCATCGTTTCCTAGTTAAGTCATGTCGAAGAAACGCTTTATCGGAGTACAGTAGTGTCGGACTTAAGGCATTTCGAACTAAAGTATTGTCGAAATGAAGACGTGTCGGAGTTCCGTAGTGTCGAATTAAAATCTTGTCGTAGTAAAGTTTGTCGAAGTTCAGTTGGTAAGTCCTTTTATTTTTATTGCTTTGAACGACATTTCTATGTATTTTAAATGTTATTTGATTTGAAAATACACATGTTAATGTGTGTGTATTTTAATTTTATTTGATTTGAATGTCTGAGTACTATTTTATTGTATACTAGCTGCGCCCCGCGGTTTCACCCGCATAAGTCTCGATCCTGTGGGAATATCGGGATAAAAAGTATGCTATGGCCTTTCCCGGGACTCAAACTATCTCTATACCAAATTCCATATAAATTGGTTAAGCGGTTTAGGCGTGAAAAGGTAACATACAGACAGACAGACAGACAGAGTTACTTTCGAATTTATAATATTGAGTATGGATATAGATAGTATGGATGTGTAATTATTATATCAATGTTTAGGTTTTTAATGTAATAATGGAATGGACTTTGTCTGAAAATAAATGAATTATTTGCCCAGCAGTTGGACACAAAATAGGCTAATAATTATATTTTTTTTTTAAATGCCTTGTAAACAAGCTTCTACTTTTCTCCCTTCAGGGTTTATAAAATTTCTTGCACCGAGAAGTATCGAAGAATGATAACCACAGTTAAAAAATAACAGCCGCACGGGTCAATCGAAGGTTAAGCTACGCTTGCCGCGGTCAGTCCGTGGATGGGGGTGACCATTAATTACATATCGAGACCTCTCCGTGTCTCGGAAAGCACTTTAAGCTGTTGGTCCCCGCTGTCTTTTGTAGATCTTTGACAGTCGTTACGGGTAGTCAGAAGCCCAAGTCTGACAATTAGAGTTTCCAAGGGGTCTGGTTAGACTGGGAGTCAACCCCAACATCCTTGGAAAAAGGCTAGACAGATTGAGTGACTGTCTCCTCTTCGCGGATTGATTGATTATATCCTCACGATGTTTTCTTCACAAGGGCTTTTTTAACCGACTTCTAAAAAGGAGGAGGTTCTCAATTCAGATGTTTGTATTTTTTTTTTATGTTTGTTCGCACATAACTCCGTTGCTTGCCAACCGATTTGAATTAATTCTTTTTTTGTTGGAAAGGGTATACTTCCCAAATGGTCCCATGAAAATTTTATCGAAATCGGACAAGGGATTTTTGAAAAAATCAACAAAAATCTAAAAATTTATCTACATTGTCTACATTAACGATCTTTTCGTTTACTTTTTTGTGGGGTAAGTACAACTAAAAAGTGAAAAATAAAAACTTTTTTACAAAAAAAACAACCGACTTCAAAAAAAAAAACAACCGACTTCAAAAAAAAACACTACAAAGTGATAAATAACTTTAATGTCGGAAGTCGGTGTCAAAAAACGAAAATGCGGAACCAACGACACCGACTTCCGAAATTACAGTTATCACTTTGTAGTGTTTTTTTTTTTTTGAAGTCAGTTGTTTTTCTTTTTGTAAAAAAGTTTTTATGCTTAAAAACTATGTAGTATTAGATGTGTTTTAAAATTAATAATAATCTACGGGTTCAAAATATACCCCACAATTTCCAATAACTGCTAATAAAGTAAACAAAGGAGAGCGTTGATAAATGTGACGCTGCGCTGTCAGCAGCGAGCGACCATAAAGTTAATTATAAATGTGATGGCTAACGATGCGTGCTACCCACTGATATAGATCTACATCTATATCTGTGGTGCTACCTTCCTGTTGATCGATCGAATTTGGGTAAACAGGTTTTTTTGTTGTTGTTGCTATGTTATTGATAATATTTATATAAAAATAAGAGGTAGTCACAACAGTGGCGAGGGGTGAATTTATGACAGAGGTAAGCCGGAGCAAAAAAAATCCAAAAGAAAATTTCAATGATAAAATTGAGTATAGAGTGGCTATGTTCTGAATTTTCGAAGGGAAGCCGGTGGAAATCGAGTTGTATGGTACCTTCGCCACTGAGTCATAATAGCATCTCGAAGGCTGTAGTTGCAGATACGTGGGGCCAGATATTTTTGTAAAAATATAATTTAAAAGAGTGTCCATTGAGTTTCTTGCCCGTTCTTCTCCATAGGTACGCTTTGGAATGGGCAACTAGCTTCATATTTTCTGACTTACTGACTTCTTGACAGTTCAAAAGTGCCTGTAAATGGTTTAATTGAAATAAATGCTTTGAGTTTGAGATACTTTGCCCACTATCCTGTCGTATCTATCTAATCTAATATTATAAATACGAAAGTTACTTTGTTTCTTACCTTTTCACGCCTAAACCACTGAGCTGATCATCGTGAAATTTAGCATATACGTTTTCAGGTGTACAGAAACGGACATAGGGTACCTTTCATCCCAAAAAAAAGTGATGTTTCCGAGGAAAACAACAATAATGTTAGTATGATAATAGATGGCGCCATGTGTCTTTCGACTCATGCTTGAATTATATTAGAAACTCGAATCTTACGCGGGTGAAACCACGGGGCGGAACTAGTACCTAATAAGGCAATTTGAGCGAAGACTGATACCCTAGATTAAAGTCACGATTAGCGACTGTCGAATCATAAATTTTTGACGTTTAAACGTCTCTTAATTTAAATCAACGTCTATGAATAAAGGGGCATATGTATATATAACGAACTAAAAAAAACCGAATATAAAAATTAAATTAAACGATAAAACAAAATTTAAATTTACAAAAAATAACTACTGATATAGAATAAACTAAATAAAAAACCAATCAGTCCAGTCAACGTTAACCACAATAAAAGGCAAACAAATCGATTTGCCCGCGAACACTATCGTCCACTGAGTTAATTAAAATCGTATCAATGGCCGACGATGTGTGCTGTCACCTCATTGTTCGTATAAAACAATTTCCTGCCTTTTCAGTTATTTTCAAGAGGAAATAGATTTTTATTTTGTGTTGTATTAATAGGCTTTTCACTGTTTTATTTATTTTATTAAAACCTCATCATGCAAAAAACATATGTTTTGTATTTGCTCTTCTAAGGAGCATATTAATTTTGATGGAAAACACAGATATACAGGGTGAAATTGAATTCATGGGCATCCTTTTAAGGGGTCATTGTTCTCATCATTATGAACAACTTTTAATATGGGACTAAACCTAAAATCGCGGAAAAAAATCAGCTGTTCCTTGCATTAAGGCGAATGGTTACGCCAAACTTCAAAGTAGACCTCTCTTTGAAGGCCTACTTCTCCCAAATGGATAGCCCAAATATATTAAAAAAAATATATGATATGTGACATATGTTTACAAATATAATTTAAGTTTGATTTTTTTAATATTACTGTTAGTTTTAACAATAAAAAATCATATCCATCCTCTTATTTTACGCAAGAATTTTCTTTCTACTTCCAAACGCCTGAAGCGATTTTGATGATTCTTTCACCAAATTATAGCAAATTTAATGGTTTATAAAAATTAAGTTTGTTTTTTTTAATAATTATTATTTAAGTGGGAAAAAATCAGTAACACCATGGTTTTACCTATACGGGCGCGGGCAGCAGCCGCCCGGTCAGTCTCGCTGTAGCGTTCGCACGGGGAGGTTGTGTCGCATGTCGGCTCGCTCCGATCTGCATTTTTGTAGCAAAGACTAAATAGCGCAGATAGTACACTCGGACTGTTCGTTTACGCTTGGACGTTGATAGTATTAGTAGTAGTGATAGTTTGTTTGCGAGTGGACGATATATTATTGTCTATTGAATACTAATATAATAATAATATCAATAAAACACGTTTATTCAGTATACAGATCGTTTATTCACATATACAAACTATAAAAAATACAATTACAAAAAAAAAAAATTAAAACTAACTTATGACTAATACCGCTCTTAACAGTGGTAGTTTTTAGGGTTCCGTACCCAAAGGGTAAAAACGGGACCTTATTACTAAGAGTCCTCTCTCCGTCTGTCTGTCTGTCACCAGGCTGTATCTCACGAACCGTGATAGCCAGAAGAAGGGTTATGTTTTTCGAGAGTATATAATATACAGGGTGAATTTTTTAAGTGGGCGTGGATGGCCAAATTCTATACTATGAGGAATAGCGAAAAATACTCAAAGGAGTCGCGGGCTCGATTTTGATGAAAACTAAAACTGAATCATTGGATTTTTGAAAAATCAATATTTCTAGCCAGGAATCGAACCTGTTGATTTTGAAAAAAAAACACACTGTATTATTACACCATTCGATAGTGTCCCTAATAAGGATCAAATTCTGGGAAGTAATGATATACGGCAAACTTAAGGAAAATGTTGAATCTTAATAAACTGCTTCTTATTTTAAAGTATTCATACCTCGATTACGTACCTTGTTCGAAATGATGCTCAATATTTTTATTTTACTAACACACCCGCAGCGCAGTCACCTTCACAACATTATGTTCCAAATTCAAATTTCTTTTACGATCTTTGGAAAATATTCTAATGGAATCACTAATATTGTAATGCTGAATGGCAGTACAATCCTTGAGACGTCGAATCCAGCTATGTATTGAAAACAATGGTCGCGTCAGGACACGTGACCGTCAGGAGAGATTTCACAGGGGAGAACTACTACTCCTAACTACTAAGTATCCCCCTCTCTTTCTACGGCGGCGCCAACCGAAGTGAACCAAGTGACACACGACAATGGATGGATGGATGGATGGATGGATGGATGGATGGATGGGTGTGGGTGTGGGTGTGGGTGTGGGGTGTGTGTGTGGATGTGGGTGTGAGTATGGGTGTGGGTATGGGTGTGGGTGTGGGTGTGTGTGTGGCTGTGGGTGTGGGTGTGGGTGTGTGGGTGTGGGTGTGGGCGTGTGTGTGGGTGTGGGTGTGGGGGTGTGTGTGGGTGTGTGTGTGGGTGTGGATGTACGGATGGATGGATGGACAGCTGATGGCTCGACCGTCTGTATAGTACCTACACTGCTGTGTATTCGTAAAATTCGTGTATACTCGTATAGTGTTTAAAATATGGAAATTGAACAAAGTGCATCTATTAATGAAAAAAGTGACGCAGAAATAGTGAAAAAAATGAGTTATATTAATTCGATTAATAATTGATTTATTTCAACGTTAATATTCAAGTTTTCACTTCTGCCGGCACTCCCGGAGTGCAACCCGTCTTTTTTTTTCTCATAACCTATCGAGTGGGGTATCAAAATAAAAGGTTTTAAAAGGTGATTACAAAAATATATACAATTTATAATATGGTAAAAACTAATTCAAAGTGACAAATCGTAAAAAACACCTACCAAGAACTAAATCGTCAGCGAAATCTTTCACATTTGTAAACTAAAAAGCAGGAAATAAAAAAATTACAAAACCCGACTGCAACCTTATACTAAAACTAACTGAAAAGCTAAAAACAAGCCCATTTTAAATTAAATAAAAGTTGGAAGCAGGCGGGACCCATTTGAGTTTGTAACTATAATAATGGTATTCTTCTGGCAATCACGGTTCGTGAGATACAGCCCGGTGACAGACAGACAGACGGACAGAGGAGTCTTAGTAATAAGGTCCCGTTTTTACCCTTTGGGTACGGAACCCTAAAAACTACCACTGTTAAAAGCGGTATTAGTCATAAGTAAGTTTTTTTTTTTCATAATTGTATTTTTTTATAATCTGTATACGTGAAAAAACGAACTGTATACTGAATAAACGTTTTTTATTGATATTATTATTATTTTTTATTTGTCTCTAAGAAAGCAGTATTTTTACTGTAAGTACAATAGCATTCATACTCACAACATAAATATTGTACGTATTCTCGATCCATCTACACTCAGTAAGTAGGTAGCATCATAAAACTGCCTAAGACAAAATGCATCCCACGCCGCATCTGCATGCGCTACGTACGAGTACGACACTCTTTGACATTGGGGAGGTAAGCGGGCGCGCGGGGTGAGGCACTGGGTTCGCCTATGCTCCGCCCAAACGCTCAAGGACATTCGAGGCTATAATCGCCTTAATGTTTACATAACTCGTCAAAATGTAGGGAAGAGCTGATTTTTTTTCACGATTTCAGGTTTCGTCCCATAGTAAAAGTTGTTCATAATGATGATTACAATGACCCCTTAAAAGGATGCCCATGAATTCAATTTCACCCTGTAGGTACCATGGACGCTGTAAATGCGTGAGAACCCTTAATGATTTTAGTCTTCAACGATTTAGTAAATGGTTAAGAATTACCAAAATTAAATTTGAAGCTAATAAAAGCTTTCGAAAAGAACAATACAGTCTTCCATTTATAAATAATCCACAGACATAAATAATAACTCGAACTCTTTGTTATAATGAAAGAAAAATAAAGTAACAAATGCGACTTACAAATGAATAATTGAAGTAGAAAACTCAATTAACAATAAACAATAAACTAGACTAATTGTTCATTTTATCAAATAAATAATCTGTACATCTTTATCTATACATCTATACAAATAAATAAAATTGGAGTGTCTGTTTGTAATATTAAAATAACCGCTTTTTACTATTAAATGCATATGGATGTATACACGGTACATTACCAAAATAACATTTTTTACAATTTTTGGCTGTCTGTCTGTCAGTTTGTTCCGGCTAATCTCGGAAACGGCTGGACCAATTTTGACGGGACTTTTACTGGCAGATAGCTGATGTAATAAGGTGTTACATAGGTTACTTTTATTTTAGAAAAAAATAATCATTTTATTTAGGATAGGATTTCACGCGGACGAAGTCGCGGGCAGCAGCTAGTTTATAATAAACATGTACTAGGAGATTTATTCTGATGATGATTGTATTATATTAATTAAGAATATTTAAAGTATCTCGACTTTGAATTAATTAGTTTTCTTTTAGGGGGCAAAAGTACTTAAGAATATGAATAACTAGCTGAACCGGCGAACGTCGTACTCCCTCAGATTTTTTTTTTTTGCGAATATTTTTCTATGTTTTAATAGGTATTCTGCTATTCGGGGCGGAGACAAATCCAACAAATCAAAGATCATAAAAATCGGTCCTGCCGTTCTTGAGTTAGAAATGGTGTAACTAACCCGACTTTGTTTTATGTAGATATATAGATTTGTCTATGGGGACAACGTTGAAATAACAAAAAGACGGGTTGCACTCCGGGAGTGCCGGCAGAAGTGAAAACTTGAATATTAACGTTGAAATAAATCAATTATTAATTGAATTAATATAAGTAACTCATTTTTTTTTTCAGTATTTCTGCGTCACTTTTGTCATTAATAGATGCACTTTGTTCAATTTCCATATTTTAAACACAATATATTACGAATTTTACGAATACACAGCAGTGTAGGTAATACACTCACACCCACACCCACACCCATCCATCCATCCATCCATCCATCCATCCATTGTCGTGTGTCACTTGGTTCACTTCGGTTGGCGCCGCCGTAGTAGTCTCTCCTGCCGGTCACGTGTCCTGACGCCATGTCCTGACGCGAGTTTAACATTTTTTACCCATTACAAAAAAGTGTGCAACGCCGCTAAAGAAGTTTACACTTAAAAAAAAAAACCGAGTGTGCTTATGACCACACGACTGAAATGAAACTTCACACGTATTTGGCTATGAGAGGAAGAGAGAAAGAAAATGTGCGCGCGCACTGCTTTCTCTTGCTTATATCCCCCACTCAACTCCCCCCTTTCGCCTCGCCCGATCACACGTTTCGTAACGCTTACGTCACGCGTTCGCCAGCTTACTCCCCAAGTCAAGCGTGCGTAAAGAAGTTTAATATCAAAATAAAGGTGTTTTTCTAAAGATCGTTTTTTGACACCGTAAAGTGAAACCCCGGTGCCATCATTTTCATTAACGGCCACCGTTGTAGTAGGAAACTAAACCTTCAAAGAAAAGAAAGTTGAAATAAACTCACCACATGTCACAAAAAAATAAAAATAATATAAAAGGCAAAATACATCTACCCTTTCTTCACGTAAAACTTTAATTCAGTTAGAGGCACTTACAGGGTGTTCTAAAAATAAAAGGAGTGACACAAAGTACCCGCGGCGACGCTGACAAGTGCCAACCGACCACTACGTGATGTACTTACAGCTTATAGTGTTAAAGCTCTTCGTAAACGAGGAAATTGTTAGGTTTTACTAACAACTAACAAAGCTTATTAGGCTTTTGACATTTTTGAAAGGAAGATAGTTTCTTAGAATGACGTCTCGCTAAGTGAGATTTTGAAATATAATCACATTAATCACACTAATATTATAAAGGCGAAAGTTTGTGAGTGTGTGTGTGTTTATATGTTTGTTACTTCTTCACGCTCAAACGGCTGGACCAATTTTGATAAAATTTTGTATGGAGGTAACTGACACCCTGGATTATCATATAGACTACTTTTTATCCCGATATACCCACGGGATCGAAACTCGTGCGGGTGAAACCGCGGGGCGCAGCTAGTTTCAAATAATCCAATTTCAGAGAAACTTGACAGATCGTAGTAGCTTGATGTGCTGGCCTCTGTACATAAACTCGCCTTCTTCCCAAAGGTGTGTGGCGGCATCTATATCGCCACATGCGAACTACAATTAGGTAAAACAATCGTCGGGCAGTTATCGTAAGCCGAATCGCCACCCCATTTACACAACTCGAAAAAAATCGCGGGGGCTAGTTCACTTTGCATCAAAATTTCGACCTTCATGACTGAGCATTTTCACGCTCGCTTTAAGTCACCCGTGCGAACAAAGAATAAAAATTCTTAATTTATTTATTTATTTATTAAAACTTTATGCACAAGTAAAAAAAAATACTGTACAAAGGCGGACTTAATGCCTCAGGCAATTTCTACCAGTCAACCTTAGGGTGATGCAGAGACAAAACATGGCAGATGCAACATACAGGAAGGGGAATACAGGTAGAGGAGAAAACGAATCCAGAAAATCAGCGCTGGGATGTTACGGCCAACTTCTGCCGAATATGTTTACTTAAAAAGATAACCGACTGGTTGCCGCGTTAATTCGCAACTGGTTGCGAATCACATTTGTGAAAACGGCCGGAGGGGACCTGTCACCGCACGACAAAAGTCGAAACTTTGCTCTACTTTGGAATTTGCGATTTTAGTCACCTGCGGCCTAGCCAAACTGCCATCTAGACGTACGGTTATAGTCACTTGTAAAGCCGCACATGCCCCGCAGCCTAGAAACATTATCCTCCTATTAGACTTCACTGCAGTTGAATAAACAAATAAACAAACAATTGAATTCCATTTATAGAATATCTAGCTACAAAGTCTTCACTTATCGAAGGACGAAAACAATCTCGTTCCTGTATTTGATTAATTCTAGGAAGTTCGACTCAGTTGCATAGAAATATCACTATGTTACTCGTTGTTGAGCGAGCATTTTATGAGTTAAACTTATTTAAGGCGCGCTACACTTGTTCGTGTTGGCAAAATCTATTTAAAAAAAATCCGAGTGTGCTTATGACCACACGACTGAAGTGAAACTTTGCTATGAGAGGAAGAGAGAAAGAAAATGTGGGCGCGCACTGCTTTCTTTTGCTTATGTCCCCCACTCAACTCTCGTTCGCCTCGCCCGATCACACTTTTCGTAACGCTTACGTCACGCGTTCACCAGCTTACTCCCCAAGTCAAGCGTGCGTAAAGAAGTTTCACTTCAAAATATAAGGACTAACGTTAAATGTCAGGTTCACCCATGATTCGTGCTTGAACTAGGTAATCCTGTGTTTCAGGCAATTGGAGGTAACATTAATTGATTAAATAATCACATAATTATATTATTGGTACATATGTAAAAAGGTGTATAAGATTATATAATACTAAATAAATATTTACTTCAGCACAAGTAATAAGTTTTTCTGTATCTTCATAGGACATAGTAATATAATATATTTATGGATGCTCTTCACATCCATAAATATATTATAATATACTAATAATATAAATGCCAATGTAACTCTCTGATCAGACTCTCGTCTGTCTGTCAGTTTGTCAGTCTGTCGGTATGTCTTATGTTTTCAAGCCAAAACGGCTGAAAACCGCCTACGTGAAGTAATTGGTTCGACTTTGTTGTTCGTCTTTGTTTTTTTTTTGCGAATAACGCCCATTCTTGTCCTCGACTGATGGAAAGGGATGGATGAGATCTACGATGGAACGAGCGTGCCAAGAAGATGCCTGTTCACTCTAACTTTGAAGGCTGATGGGCCATTTGTGGAATCCCGGAACAGACGCTGGCAATGCGCGTACTGCGTTATGGCAGTGAATCGAATGTCCCGACCCGATAAAGTGTGTAGCATCCCTAACATTCTGTACTAAAAGAAGAACAAACTATTCAAGTTGTTATGATACTGTAAATAGATTAACACAGTTGACCTGGATTGCAGGAATCGATCTAGGGCTTTGTATTCATTGCATTAAGTTTAGAAAAATATAATGTTTCAGATTTCATAAAAGAGTTTCGTTATTTTCCATAGACTTTTGAAAACCCAGTGATCCTTTATCAGTTAGCCGGCTCGTCTTATTCTGGTCTTGAATATTAATCTGTCAAGTTCCGCTAATGAGACTCAATTGATTTTCTATTGTTTCGTCGCCGATTGGCGAACCGCGCCGCTTGACCGGTTAATATTATGTTAATTCCTAATGGAAACAACAATGGCACTCCTGGAGTGCCGACAGAAGTGAAAACTTGAACAATTATGTGTGTATTTTTTTAATCGTCTGCTCTTTAATCTCTGAACAATTATGTGTGTATTTTTTTAGCTGTCGTGCCCCCAGCGCCCGAAAAAAAAAAAAAAAAAAAAAACGAAAAATAAATACCGATGAAACGAGCTGTGATGATGTAATAATACAGATTAAACGAGCTGTGTTATGTGGTCGTATATATACGACTCTGGCGGAATGGACACGAAAATATTTGTCGGATTAATCCGACGTAAGCGGTTAAAAGGTTAATTATATTACAGAGGTGTCGGTTACGGTAACAGTGTCGCGAGTTCAATGGCTTTTTTTGCATCTCAAAAAATGCCGAACACGCCTAAAGAATTTTCCACTTCAAAACTAATACCGATTTAGGAATTTCTCAGTAATAGCCCGGAGTTTGGCAGTTGGCAGAGTGAAACCTCCGTGCCTCGGAAAGCATGTTAAGCCGTTGACCCTGCGCCTGATCTGTGTGAAATGTGCAAAAGTTGTTTACAATTACCTACACGTCTGTAGATAGTTACCCGGGAAAGATCTAACGCCTAAGGTACAGGCTCGGCCTAGTTTAGGTGTTAGTGGTCATTCGAATTGTGTCCAATTTGCAGAATCGTACCTACTGTTTACCAAAATCATTTTGTAAAATATTTTTGTGTCAATAAAACTTTTTTATTTATTTATTATCTCTCTCCGGTCGTGTCGTATTGCCATTCCATAAGAGTATGAGAGTGAGGGAAGAAGGAGTGCATCTGTGTTAGCGCACATACTTGTGCACTGTAATTATTATATCCTTCTCCGAAGGCTAGTTTAGATTGGCCGCCATGGTCAAAATACGGTCTGGGGGATTATAATTATCATGTTAATTAACTTATTGAAGTGAAAAATTCTTTAGGCGCGTGGTTGGGCATATTTTGAGATGGGAAAAAACCATTGAACTCGCGACACTGTTACCGACACCGCGCTACATGCAGATGTGTTCGGCTGTTCTCGAGATGTACTTGGTTTTAATGTATTTCCGATATGTCAGTGAGTGATGGCAAAGTATTCTGTTTGTGTTTTGTTTATATGACGATTCAAAAAATAAACACGTAATTGTTCAAGTTTTCACTTCTGTCGGCACTCCCGGGGTGCCACTTTTTTTAATATGAAAGCGATCGAATTCCCAATGTTAGATCAACAAGATTAATATTCCTATTTAACATTTAATTTATCAGTTTTAGTAAAAATAGAAAGTAATTATATTACAGTTTTACTCCAAGTTAATTTCATTAAGGTAATGTTTCCTGGCGGCAAACGATTAGGGTTCACTTTAATTACGATTAAAAGTTTATAAAGTAACTAGCTTCTGCCCGCGACTTCATCCGCGTCAAATTTCTTGTTCCCCCGACCCCCCGTCGCATCGCATCGTATCTTATCTTTTGCATCGCATCGTATCTTTTTAACTTTTTTATTTTGGCTCGGCTCATATGGATCCTAGGGTAACGTTAGCCTTCCTCAAGAATTGGTCTATTAAATGCAAACAGAATTTTACAAATATGACCAGTTCCAGAGATTTATTTATTTATAGCCTTTATCAGACGTATCCTCAAGAATTGGTCTACTAAATGCAAACAGAATTTTACAAATCTGACCAGTTCCAGAGATTTATTTATTTATTTATAGCCTTTATCAGACATAAGTATACATATTTTTTTCTTTTTTTGTTTAAGTATACATAGAGTTTCAGAGATAAGCGCGATCAAACAAACAAAAAAAAACAACTCTTCTATAAAAATAAGACTAAACAACTGCTACGAGTATTCGTAGCAGCGTAGCGGCGTAGCGTGTCTACGAGATGTGTAGAGCTCTCGTAGACGTTGGTGTAGTTGGAGAAAAACAGTGTGATAGCTTTGTGTGTTTTTGTTTTATTAAATTGATAAGTTTTCTGTATTTTGTAGACCTTCAGTTGTCTGCATTCGGTAAAATATAAGTGTATTAATATAACTGGGTCTAGTTTGATACTAAATAAAATCTTTCTTTATATCAGAACTAGCTGCTACCCGCGGTTTCACCTGCATAAGTGTCGATCCCGTGGGAATAAAAACTATCTTTTGTCCTTCCCCGGGACTTAAACTATCTCTATACTAAATTTCATTTAAATCGGTTCAGCGGTTTAGGCATGAAAATGTAACATACAGACAGACAGAGTTACTTTCGAATTTATAATATTAGTATGGAAAAGTATGGATTTTAAGCTAGAGGCCAATTCCCGTACCTAAGAGCGTTTACGATGTACGGCATTTCATACAAACTTTCAAGTCCCTGTTTTTCGAAATGAATGAACCGATTTTAATTAAACTTCGTACGCATAAGCAGCATAAAAGATGTAAAAAGTTACTCAAGAACATTTTCGAAAAATAGTGTTACAGCCAAATTAGACCGATTTTAAATTTTCCATAGAAACAGAGATTTCTTGTTATTTTTTTTTTAAATAAGACATTTCAAAAATGTTCTTTACTAACTTGTTAGACCTTTGTATCCTGCTTATGCGTATGAAGTTTTATTAAAATGGGTTCATTCATTTCGAAAAACAAGGGCTTGAAAGTTTGTATGAAATGCCGTATACTCGTATCGTAAACGCTCTTAAAAACGTTCAAATCTCATCTCAGCGACATTCAATGCCAAAAACTTAGGGAAATTTGAGCGGCTGTTACAGAAGCTATAACAACATAAAACATAATCTACATCGACAAACAAATTACACCGAACCCAACTTAGTAACTGCAAACAAGAACCGTTTGATCGAATTATAATAACCAAATCGAAAGATAACGAGCTTTTTAATTATCTTTACTTAAAGTAACAAAATTACTGAGTACCGACAGCGGGAAGATTGCCACTTTACAATCAGACACTAGATGGATGGTAGGAGGGGCTTGTGGCTAAGTAATAACAGCCGCACGGGTCTATCGATCAGATTAAGCTACGCTTGCCGCGGTTGATCCGTGGATGGGTGACCATCTTTACATACCAAGAACCCTACGTGTCTCGGAAAGCTCTTTAAGCCGATGGTCCCGGCTGTCATTCGTGGATCTTTGACAGTCATTACGGGTCGTCAAAAGCCCGAAAGTCTGACAACCAGTCTTACCAAGGGGTATCGTATTACCCAGTTACTGGGTTGTGGAGGTCAGATAGGCAGTCGATACATGTAAAATAATGGTACTCAGCTGCATCCGGTTAGACTGGAGGCCGATCCCAACGTAATTGGGAAAAGGCAAGGGAGATGATTATGATAAGAACAGGACAATGACCACTAGCAGCTCCTGCTAACAGTCTATTTAAATAAAACTATAATAGTGACC